>CP139766.1:29404897-30613595 GCA_034370585.1 Fragaria x ananassa | reverse complement strand
CGACTTGGATGAAATTTGACGTATGCATCACCAGATACCTGTGTTCAGAGATAATTCTTGCTCCGAATGATAAAGTTTCAAGAACCTTGACTCTTGACAGAACAATCAATGGCTTACCGGATTGGTTTATCAATGTGGTGACAGAGAAAGCAGAAAAACTGGTGTACAGAGATTGTAAGGGAGTAAACAACATTGTTGAGGAATATGAGCATGGGAGATTACGTGGGCCGAAACATCTCCTCTCATTGGGTGCCTTGAGAACTTGGAAGAGTTGATAAATGCGACAACTTGGGATCCAAGTAAAGCTGTGTTTGAGAGCTTGGAAGTGTTGCATCTCCAGCATTTGCAACACCTCAAGGAGTTATGTGTTGGCGAATTACCACTGGGGTCTGTTTGCAATCTCAAGTTGTTGAAAGTACTAACTTGCTGCAACTTGGTGAATGCACTTTTACCACCAAAATTGTTGCAGAGACTAACAAATCTGGAAACAATATTTTGTGTAAATATGGAACACATGAAACATGTGTTTGGATCTGAAGGGCTTGATCTCGGAATGATTCTTTTGACAAAATTGAGGGAGATGAGATTGTGTGCTCTGTTCGAACTCATAAGCATCTGGAATGGTCCGGCTCCATGTGCAGTCTTTGGGAATCTTAAAGTTTTGGCAGTCTGAAGTGTACAAAACTGAAAAGTCTATTCCCATCTGATGTAGCTCAGTCTCTTGTGCAATTGGAAGACCTCTCTATAGAGCGCTGCCCTAACTTGGGTAAAGTTATTGAAGCAGGCAACAGCTTGAACGGATATATCTTTTTTCCAGAATTGAAGAAATTAGCTTTGATAAATCTTCCAGAGCTAACATGGCTCTGCACTGAAAATGGTTGTATTGGTATTGAGTGCCCTCTATTGGAATACTTGTATGTGGATAAGTGCCCCCAGTTTCTAAACTCTTCTGCTTCTGTTAAACTCAATGGCCAACAACATTTGAATTCTCTAGCGAAAAGGTATGTATGTGTCATAATCATCATATGTCTTATATATTTTTTTAATTATCATGCTGTCTTTGTTTCTTCTTTCCTATTCCAGCCATGCCTTAAATATATCTCCTAAGACATATTCAGCTACTCTCTCTGCACTTCTTGAGCTTGAGCTTATATTTTTATGTGGATTATGCATGCACCTATAAATCTGATTGGTGCATGAAAACTCATCAATTCAATCCAAGAGAATCTTAACTAGCTTATCATTTTAAAATTCTTTGTTTTTTATTTATCACGATCACTCGGTTGTCTCTTAATTTTTAGGCATATTTTTTCAGCTCATCAATTTATTTATCATGCTAGTGTTGCACTTTCGTTCGGCTTTTTGGATGGTGTTTCCTGATTAACAACTAGTTTTTTTCAAATTGATCAGATGGGAGGCTATGTATAAACTATAAGAGAGCTGATACAGGGGAAGTCAGCAGAAAGAGATGCTCAATGGTAACTATATGCATGTATGAATGCTATTATTATTGTACACAATTTGAGATGATTAATTGTCAAAACCAGCGATCAAGTTTTTTTTATGACAAAACGTTAAATACAGGCAGAAGTTTATCAGGGGTTTAGGCTGAAACTCTGAGCACTCCACCAACGATGGGTGACAGGTTTCTGGCGACAGTAAGTTTCAATTGCCAATTGCATTACTTCTTCCATTTTGATATGCTAGGGATTACCATTCAGAATTTCAGTTTTCTTTTTCATTAGTTTGTGACTGTAGATTATATATGTAGCAATGGAGGTTTCAAGAGAGTTTGAAGACAAGACGAGTCATGGATGAAGCACCAAGAAACTGGAGGATGATAAGATTGCTGTAGTTTGGGTGCTCGGAAGAGGAGGTATTGTCGAGACAAACATGATAGTGTACAAGCTGAAAAGGATGAGATTTTCACTTGTGTGATTACGGTTGTAATATTCCAAATCCCTCACTGCAAAAAGTTCGAGGCACAGAGGCAGGTTTGCTGGGATTGAAATGGTTAAGGAGATAGGAGTTGGAAGAGACAGCAGATCAAATAGAGGGTCATGATTGAAAATGGGATCCTTATAATCTTGGATAGCTTTTGGGAGACAATAGATCTGTTAAGCATTGAAATTCCTGTTCAGAGTGAGCTTCAATGATGCAATTTGAAAGTCCTACCAACCAAGAATAATGACTGTATGCCATGCCGTGGGGTGCCAAGTGTTGGAATTAGCACTTTCCTGGTCAAACTAGGAAATTCCGGGCAGAGTTCACTGAAGTGAGTTCGCTGAGATGCGCGCATAGAGCTCGCTCAAGTCATTTGCTGAAGAATCATTCAGCTGAGCAATAGTTTGCTCATGAATATCTTTGTTACTATAAGCGTTAGCTGGTTCCATATTTTGCAGCCACTTGCTTTACTATTAGGTCCACCTATTAGCTAGACATTTTTACTTTTAATCTAGTTCTTCTTCATGTTCTCAAAAAAAAATATCTAGTTGGTTCAGCTTATATTCTAGATATTTTGTAGGTTAATCTTGTACCTTGCATAGTTAAGATAGTTGATGTGAAGTAAAAGTAAGTTACAAAGCATATCCTTTGAGCCAAATCTGCATCTCTGTCACATAATTCAAACGTTAAGGATCGAAAAAATGAGAAAGTAATCTTGCAATTGAAGTTCTCAACTATTTCTAACTTTTGGAGGCCTTGTGCGACTGCACTAGTTGTCACATCCCGACTCTTAAATTTTTATCATATTTATTAGCTTGGTAGTAATAAGAGTTTTACCGTCTTCGTAAATGAGTTTATAGTCTTAAAAGTCCCTAAAAGGGTTTTGAGGGACTGTTATTTCAGAGGAATTGTTCGTAAGAGAAATTTTTGAAGACGGTGAAAAAGGTAAATTTTAGCTAGTAAAAAGGTAATTTTTAGTAGGGTATTATTTTTGGAGTGTTAATTTTGAGTGTTGGGTTTTAAATGGTGGGTTGTGGAACCGGTTTGGAGGCCCAAACCTTAATTTCTCTCTCTCTTTCCCCGGCCAACTCTCTCCTCTCCCGCGATTCTTCTTCCTTCGCCAGTGTTCTCCGCCACGGCCTGCCGCCGTCCAGCTAGCTCCAGCTGCCACACCGGTACCATCGAACCACCACCTTCTCCTCTTCATTCTTGGGTAGGTGATCGAGTTGTTGCCGCCGCCATGTGGAGGTAATCACCACTGGAAGTCCCGCTACCCTTCCGCCGGAGCTCCATCCTCCGGCCACCATAGCCGGAGCCACTTGGCTTGTTTGAAAGCTCTCCTTCTGTGCAGCAATCCCTCCAAAGGATTCACTCCCCCTTGGTCTAGGTAAGGAAATTTTGGTGTTGGAAATTCTAGGGTTCAATTTTATGTTTTGGTTCGATTACCCTAGTTAGACTTGAAATTAGGCTTTGTGCTAGTTAGGAAAGTTGTAGAGCGGGTTGAGAGAAAGATGCTGTTAATATTTGGTAGGCATTGGAGGTCGCCGGAATTGGCCGCCGGCCGCCGCTGTTAGGGGGATTTTCATGGTTTTAAATATGTTATATTAAGGGGAGACTGATGATGTGGAGTTTGGAAATTTTGGAGGAGTTTTGGATATGTTTGAGATTTTTCAAAGTTTGGTATTTTGACGGTTAATTAGGGTAGAATCCGGCCGTTAGATTTTCCTTATTATTGTTTTAGAATGTTGAAATAAATGAATTGAGGTTATGGTTGGAGTTTGACATGAATCCGATAAGCTTAACCCTAGAAATGGTAAGGGATTAGATGAAAGAGCTTTGGATTATATATTTAAGTATTATTTTTTCTGAAATTAAAGTTTGGTCCTAAGCATGGTTATTGTGCCAAGATTCGAGGAGACCTCACTTAAGTGGCGAATTGGATTTCATCAGATTTATGCCTAAAGTTGTGAGTGGACTTTGTTTTAATTTAAACATGTGATGCATTATTTTGTTGATCAGTTATTCTTCTGCTGGGATTTATTGTTTTCCGGATATTTGACAATTTTCATCGTTTTTGAGACTTACCGAAAATGAGATTTTTGGTGAATATGTATGTGGATATTATGAGGATAGTATGTAAAGTAAATGTTAGCTAGGTTTATTCCGTCATAATGAGGTCAATTTCATTAGGACGTGACTTGAGCGTCTTAGCCCTATATGAAAACTATTTTCTTATATTTTCGTATAGGTTTTCATATAGGGGATCTGCACGTATATACATCCGTCTTGTTCCGTCATAATAAGGAAAAATTCTATTATGGCGTGACGTGAGCGTTAGACGCAAACGTCGTAGCCTTGTATGAATTTTTATCTTCTTTTTTTTTCATAGATTTCGTACAAGGAATCTGACGAATGAAAATACATATATATATATATATATACAGTCTTTCTCAGGTGCGGAGGTCCGCACCAATGGTTTTGGTGCGGATCTCTATTTTTGCATCACTTTTTGATCGAATTTTCTCACACAATATTATCTAGATACTAGACGGTGGAGATGGAGAAATTCGATCAAAAAATGGTGCAAAAATGGAAATCCGCATCAAAACCATTGGTGCGGACCTCCACAGCTGAGAAGGCCTATATATATATATAAATATAGTTCGCCTAGAGGCTTTATTTTATTAAGTGTTGGAGACTAGCCGAAGCTAGTCATGTAATTGCCAGTTTACGAGTTGAGAGCTTTTGAGTTGTTGCATGCAGCATATTTTCTATGGAAATTTAAATTGGGAAACCATAAATATTTTCATTAAATTCATTTTTGTCCACTCACTCTAACGTTTGCAAATGTTTTCCCATGGGCCATTCGTTTTAAAATGCCTAGTATGCAGGTTAACATTGTTGAGGTCGGGCGTATATGGAGAAGAGACATAGTCAATAATAGTATAGTTTTCGCTAATTTTTATATTTCTAGTTCATTCCCTCTCAATTAGAGTTGCTCTAAACTGTAGTTGTTGGTTGTGAGATTTTCTTTTTAAAGTTAGTAAATAAATTGAGAGATGTTGTGATTTGGGGAAGCACGAATGTTCCAGGAGTAGAGGGTTATAGTGTATTTTTTTTGAAGTGTGTGCAGGTATTATTAAGAAGGGTTGTCCATTTTCAAGGGAGGTTATGTAGAATTTTTGGTAAATTTTCCTTAGATGTGGTCCCCTTAAGATTTATTTCGGGTTTTAGAGTGAAATTCGGGGTGGGTCCTGACACTAGTTGTACACCCTAAGGCCGCCCCTACAATAGATAAGGTAGGGATGAGTGCGGGTTAGGTCGGGCCGGTTGTGGGTCCAAACTGGGTTTGACATAAATTGATCGGGTTAATGATTTTTTGGGCCGACAACTGCTTTTTGTATGGGCGGAATAAAACGGATCACTAAATTTTCAGTTCGGCCTAACTTGGTTACAATAAAAAACCGTTTTGTAATGGTAATTCGGTTTAGGTCGGTGCGATTATATTCAGACAGTAAAAATATTTTTTTTCCTATTCATCGCCTAACTGTTTTCCGGTCCGGTTCGGTCGGTTTTGCAACTTTCGTTCGGTATCTGTCCAGCCCTAGCAGGGATTGGTTTGGTTGTGGAAATTGGTTCAGGTAGGAAATAGTATAAATTAAAAGAAAAAGAAAAAAAGACTTGATTTGATGGCTGGAGGAAACTCAGAATTTAAAAACAAAAAATTAAGAAAAAGAAACACGTGGTGAATTGTGGGAGAGACGACTTTTAGGAGTAAACCAAGATTCAGAGCTTTTCGTGTGGACTCTGGATAGTCTCTCTTCCATTTCACTGCCACACTAACTTATCGGAAATTCGAATTCCGGTTTCTATTTTCGTCAATCGGCGAAGTTCGGCTTCGTTTCGCCGGAGAGGTCTGGTTTCGTTCGGGTCGGGTTTGGACCGATCGAGATCTGGCTGATCTTGTTTCAGGGGACCAATTGGAGCTTCGTTGAATTACCGTCTTGGATCCGATCGTTGAAGAAACAGCTCCACCTGCCGATGGCGCTTTTCAGAAAGTTCTTTTTTCGGAAGCCGCCGGATGGGCTTTTGGAGATTTCTGAACGGGTGTACGGTACGTCGCCGTTTTAGTCTTTCTTCACAATTTGTTTTTGCTTCTGTTGTAATGATGAAAGCAGTTGTAGAGTTTTGCAAGAGTAATTGAATTTCAGTGCTTATTTGCTGAACAACTCTGAAGAGCCAGATTCTATGGAATTGGTTTAATTGCACTATGATCATGTGGTTGTTGTTAAAATTGAGCTGAATCGAAAAAGAAACCTTTTAGTTTGAAGCAGAGAGGCTCTGTCGAAACTGCGATATAGATTTTGTACGCTTGAATTCAACGCAGAGGCTTTTGTTTGGTGATGTAGGCATACGAAAATGGTTTAAAAACATGTAGACATTTTTGTGTCATGGAAATCTCTTGTTTTCACACTATAAATTTTGTATCACCAAATTATTCGCATCGTGCAAGATTTAGAACTCTTAGTGTTAGTGGGATTGATTTTCATTTTTACTTATCATTTTATGCAGTTTTTGACTGCTGCTTCTCTACCGATGTGTTGGAAGAAGATGAGTACAAAGTGTACTTGGGTGGCATTACAGCCCAGCTACAGGACTACTTCCCTGATGCTTCTTTCATGGTGTTTAACTTCAGAGAAGGGGATAAACGGAGCCAAATTTCAGATGTGCTGTCCCAGTATGACATGACAGTTATGGATTACCCTCGGCAATATGAGAATTGTCCACTGCTGCCACTGGAGATGATTCATCACCTTCTTCGATTAAGTGAAGGTCGGTTGTCATTGGCGGGACAACAGAATGTACTGCTGATGCACTGTGAAAGAGGAGGATGGCCCGTGCTTGCCTTTATGCTTGCAGCTCTTTTGCTATACCGTAAAACTTACACAGGGGAGCAGAAGACTCTTGATCTGGTTTACAAGCAGGCTCCAAAAGAGCTTATCCATCTGTTGGCTTCTATAAACCCACAACCTTCGCAGCTTAGATATCTTCAGTATATTTCACGAAGAAATCCGGGTGCTGATTGGCCTCCATCAGATACACCTCTATTTTTGGATTGTCTGATACTTAGAAACCTTCCACTTTTTGATGACGGAAAAGGTTGCAGGCCCTTCATACGAGTTTATGGTCAAGACCCTTCAACACCGGCTGACAGAAGTTCTAAGCTTCTCTTTTCAAATTTAAAGACTAAAAACAATACTCGCCACTATTCACAGGTAATGTCTACTTCTTGCAACTCAATTGGATATATAAAACGTTTTGAAGCATTCTTATGAATCCTAATCGCAGGCAGAGTGTGTGCTGGTGAAAATGGATATCTGTTGTTGTGTTCAAGGGGATGTGGTAGTCGAGTGTATCCACCTGTATGAAGATCAGGTTCATGAGGAGATGATGTTCAGAGTTATGTTTCACACAGCATTTGTAAGGTCAAATATATTGATGCTCAGCCGTGAAGATATTGATATTCTTTGGGATGCCAAGGAACAGTTCTCAAAAGACTTCAGATCAGAGGTATGTTGTTGTTAGCCTTATGTGGTTCTCCTGTTCTGAACTTTAGGAGTTGAATGTATGCTCAAATCTGTATCAGGTACTTTTTTCGGGCGTTGATGCTGGTCTGCCTAATCTCGCCACAGTTGTGGCAAGTGATGATGAAAATGAGACAGAGACTGCTTCACCATTTTATAAGGTGGCAGAACTCTTCAGCAATGCTACTATCGAAATTGAGCCTGCAATGTCGGAGTCAAATGAAGTAGTTAAATTAAGAATACGAGCTACTAGTGAAACTGAGCCTACAATGCCAAAGTTGACTGAAGATTTTGAACCAGTTGAAGCAACAACACAAGCCACCAATGGACACTGTGAGTTACTCTGTTTCTTATCTCTATGTCTTCTTGTCTGTTTTTCGATGTGGTTTCCCTTTTGTTTCTTGACTGTTCTTGAGACCTATTTTTATTTTATTTTTCCAATTTTCGAGGTTCAGGTGAACCAGCTCCTCAGTGGAAGCATGATGTGTTTTTAAGTTTTAGGGGAGAAGATACTCGCAAGGGTTTCCTCTCCCATTTATACCATGAATTGCAAACCACAAAAATGATTAGAACATTTAAGGATGATGAACTACTTAAGAAAGGGAAGGTTATTTCTCAAAGCCTGCTGACGGCAATTGAAGAATCAAGGTTTGCGATCATTGTTCTGTCAGAGCACTATGCTTTTTCTGCATGGTGTTTAGATGAACTTACAAAGATCTTTCAATGCATGGAAGGCAAGGATACAATCCTGCCAATTTTTTATCATGTGGATCCCTGTGATGTACGATATCAAAAGAATAGTTATGAAATGGCCTTAACAAAGCATGAAAGCAAGGCGAGACATGACATAGAGAAGGTGAAGCAGTGGAGAGCTGATTTAACAAAAGTGGGAAATCTCTCTGGGTGGGATTCAAAGAACCACAAGTATGGTTTCTAATATTACAAAAGTTGTTGTCTGTACGTTTGCATTCACTTGTTGCCTAATATAGTTGACCCTTTTCAATGCAGATCTGAAAGGGAACTTGTTGAAGACATTGTGAAAGTTGTGCTCAAAGAAGTACTTCAAGTACCAAGGGGAGATTTTGAAGAATTTGAAGCAACAAGAGAAGCCATGGTTGAGGTTAACAAGATGCTGAAGGATGATAAGATCACCGCCATTGGAGTGTATGGAAGAGGAGGTGTTGGCAAGACAGCCATGGTGAAACATGTCGGTGCACAAGCCAAAAGAAATGGGCTTTTCGATCATGTTGTTATAGCCGTTATATCACGAAACCCTGATTTGAAAAAAATTCAAGGGGCATTGGTAAATCAGCTGGGAGTGGAATTGGTGGAGGATGAAGAATTAGAAGGAACCAGTAGATTGAAGGAGAGGATCATGGGAGGAAAGAGGATCCTAATTATCTTGGATGACATTTGGGAGAAAATAGATTTGTCAAGCATTGGAATTCCTAGCTATGATGAGCTTCAAAGATGCAATTCCAAGGTCCTACTCACCACAAGGATCAGGAATCTTTGTCATTCTATGGGGTGCCAAGAACCTATTCCTCTCAATATCCTATCAGAGGAAGATTCTTTGAAGTTATTCATGAAGAAGTCGAGAAAGCCTTTTCATGGATCTACCGATTCCTATGATGAGGAGAGGAGCGTAGTTGGGCAATACACTGGTCTCCCAAGTGTATTGGAACAGGCTGCAAAGGCATTTGGACATAAATACATGGAAGAATGGAATACAGCAGTTTCAAAGGCATTTGGAGATATGTCAGATAATGATGATGAATTGCAAAAAGCAGCTCATGAAGTAAATGCATCTCAACTTGTTCCCACTAATAAGGATGAGAGAGATACGTTTAAAAGGATACAATTAACCTATAATACCTTGAGATTTGATGATGCCAAGTCATTTTTCTTGCTTTGCTGCATGTTTCCAGAAGATTATGATATTCCAATTGAAAAATTGTTAAAGTACGGGATTGGAAAAGGTCTGTTTCAGTATTCTGATACATTGCAAGAAGCTAGAGACAGAGCAAATTCTATGGTTGCATACCTTAAAGCTTCGGGGTTGCTTTTGGATGGCAAGAAGGGATGCATAAAAATGCATTGTGACATCCGAAATGTGGCCATGTCTATTGCATTGTCTGAAGAAGGTCATGCTTTTTTCGTAAAAGCTGGTTGTGAACTGAAGGATTGGCCAATGGATGCTCATGAAGGCTACTCAGCAATCTCACTAATGAGAAACAAACTTAACAAGCTTCCGGAAACTTTGGTATGTTCCGAACTCCAACTTTTACTGCTGCAAAGTAATGCTGGTATATCTGACATCCCAAACACTTTTTTTCATAGTCCGAACGCACTAAGGGTCTTTGATCTTAGCTACACTGGTATTTCAGTACTACCCTCTACATTCAGTCTTCTCACCAACCTCCAAGCCTTGTATTTGGATTGCTGTAGTAAAATAACTGATGTATCCGTACTCGTGAGGCTGAAGAAAATTGAGATTCTTAGTTTGAGAAAATTTCCTCATAAGGTGTTGCCGAAAGAGATAGGAAATCTGACCAGTCTAAGGATGCTGGACGTCACTGGTGGATGTGTTCACAAAATTCCATCTAAAGTGATATCTAGGCTGCATAGACTGGAAGAATTGTACCTGAAATGTGAATTTGGGGACTGGGGAAGTAAAGTCGAAGAAGGACTAGGAGAAACAAATGCGGACTTTGATGAGATAATTGGCTTGTCCCATCTAAACATTTTGAAGGTTTACATATCTGATGCAGCTTGCTTACCCATAGATATTGGGAACTTTGAGCTAAATTGGATAAAATTTGACATATGCATCAGCAGATATTTCTCTTCAGAGTTGATGCTTTCTTCAAATGAGCAACCTTCAAGAACCTTGACTCTTGACAGAACAATCAATGGCTTATCGGATTGGTTTATCAACATAGTGACCGAGAAAGCAGAAAGACTAGAGTACAGAGAGGGTAAGGGATTAAACAACATTCTTGAGGAATATGAGCATGGGAGATTACATGGGCTGAAACATCTCTCTTTAATTGGGTGCCATGAGAACTTGGAAGGGTTGATAGATGCAACAACTTGGGATCCAAGTAAACCTGTGTTTGAGAGCTTGGAGGAGTTACATCTCCTTCACTTGCAATGCCTCAAAGAGTTATGTGTTGGCGAATTGCCAGTTGGGTCTCTATGCAAGCTTAAGTTGTTGAAAGTGCAAACTTGTCGTAACTTGGTAAATGCACTTTTGCCACCAAAATTGTTGCAGAGACTAACAAATCTAGAAACCATATTTTGTGTAAATATGGAACACATGAAGTATTTGTTTGGATCTGAAAGGCTTGACCTTGGAACGATTCTTTTGACAAAATTGAGTGAGATGAGATTGTGTGCTCTGTTTGAACTCATAAGCATCTGGAATGGTCCCGCTCCCCGTGCAGTCTTTGGGAATCTTAAAGTTTTGGCAGTCTGCGAGTGTACAAAACTGAAAATTCTATTCCCATTTGATGTAGCTCAGTCTCTTGTGCAATTGGAAGACCTCTCTATAGAGCGCTGCCCCAACTTGGCTAGAGTTATTGAAGCAAGCAACAGCTTCGACAGATATATCTTTTTGCCACAATTGAAGAAATTAGCTATGATAAATCTTTCAGAGCTAACATGGTTCTGCACTGAAAATGGTTCTATGGGTATCGAGTGCCCTCTATTGGAATACTTGTACGTGGATGAGTGCCCCCAGTTCAAAAACACTGCTTCAGCGTCCGTTATACTCAATGATCAACAGCATTTGAATTCTCTAGCAAAAAGGTATGTCTCTGTGTCATTACCTTCATTTGTCTTATATATATTGTCAATTATCATGCTGTCCTTGTTTCTTCTTTTCTATTCAAGCCATGCTATAAAATCCAAAGACATATTTGGCTACTCCTATAACACATCTTGAGCTTGAGCTTATATCTAGCTGGATTATATATGCACCAATAAATCTACTTGGTGCATCAAAACTCATGTAACGCACACCAACATAATCTTAACTAGCTTGTCATTTTGAACCTTAAAGTTCCCTTTGTTACCATTTAGCATGATCACACATTCACAATATTTTGAAATTCTCTTTCAGTAGTCAACTAGCTTATTGACCAACAAATTAATGGACACTACCTAGATGATGGATGTGTAAACAAAGATAAATTGAATACAGAAATTTTGTGAATAGGTTGTCTGTTAATATTAGTATATTACAAAGAAATACGTATATTTAGGCATTCTTATTTCAGCTTATCAATATACTTATCATGGTACTGTTGTATTGCTGCCTTTTGCTTTGAAATTTTTGTACTGTTACCCTGATATGTTGAAGCACTTGAAAATAGCTAATTATGTACTTTCTTTTTCATTTCATATTTGATCAGATGGGTGGATATGCATAAGCTTTAAGAGAGCTGATGCAGGGAAAGGCATAAGAAAGAGATGCTCAGCGGTAACTATATGCTCTTTCTTTTTTTTGAGAAAGAACTATATGCTCTTTCATTCCATCACATAATTAAAACAGTTCTTGTCCTGTTTTACTTCTGTTATCAACAATATTTCCCATGTAGTTGTAAAGTAATTTAATGGCTTCATGATGCTTTTCAACAGTATCTGCACACTGTTTGATCTGTTGCTTGCCATTATGTTTCATTATCAATTTTTTCTTCAGTGACAACAAGAGCATGTTTCGTAGGTGGTTATTTGTTCTCCCCAAAAGATGCTTATTATCTTCATAGAAAAGCTTATGAATATTGTTGAATTTACTCAGAAAACTTCATCATGACTCCTATAAATTTCATCATGTTTTCTACATAACTGATAACTGCGTGATGATGGCCATGGATTCTTTGGTAAAAGATGGTTTGGGAGTTAAGAGATTGGCCAAACAACGCAAATGAAAGCAGCTCTGCAGTGTCACTCATATGAAACCAAACACAGATTTGAACTGTAGTAATATATTCACTCTTTTCCAGTTTGTTTTTATTCATAAAATTACAAGAAACCAAAACCAACACAGCTGACTCGTTTAATTTACCCATTTACTTGTCAAGTAAATTCTTTAAAATGATCAAAATTGAATGACCAATGTGGTCCAAAACAGATTTTTGGGCCTAAAACAAATGCTAAGTGGCTTGGCCCAACATCACTGATCGGGTCTTAAACGCACTCATTTAAGATGATCCGAAAACCCGAAAACCCGAATTGCACAACACATCATCATGTTTCAAGTTTCAACATTAAATGTCCTAAGTATCTTATGGAGGGCAAGACTCGAAATCTTTCAATGTGTATGTGGGAAAAGTCTACAAAACTCAATATAAACTTTGATCAGGGCAAAAAGAGCAAGAATTTTGCTACGAATAAGATTTGGGCCGATATAGAGGTAACTCGAATAGATGAAAAAACTTACACATCACATAACAACTTACGTTGATTAAGTTAAAGAACCTTGAATGTGGTTAGCTGTGACATGGTTGTTAGGTAAGCTAACCAACAACGTTGATGTCATGAGTTCAAAAAACCTCACCGACATATGGAGAAGAGTGCATGAATTATATAATAAATCTAAAAAAAAATATATTTGAAAGAATGTTAGACACGGGCCAATAATGATAAAACCTATAAACAAGTACATGAGTCGGGTTATCTATAAGCAAGGCCCAACTACATGGGTCGGATTAGACCGACCAACTTGCAGTCCTTGTCATATCAAAAGTGCCAGGTGCCAAACCGAGAAAAGACCGCGCAGAAGCACTACTCAAGCGCTCCGGTTCCGCGCGTGGAAGTCACTCGCTTCACTATGAAGCCTGCGGCCGTCTCGTTCCTCCTCTCATTTGAAACTCCGGCAATTTCCTCATACTACTCACTCGTTTACTGTCATTTGAAACTTTACAAACTTCGATACAAAAACAGAACTTGATTGAGTTCTTCTTTTTCTATTGGTTTCGAGGTTTACATAATATGCTAGATTGGTTTGATGGTATTTTGTGTTATGTGATCATCTGGCTCTTTTTATTCTTATATTGGTTTTGATTGTATTTTGGGTTTCATGATCATATCAGTATACCTTCAATTTTCATAGATTGGTTTTGTGAGATTCACTGAAACAGAATACCTTCAAAGTCTATAGTGACTGGGGTGTCCAGGCTAATGTTCTCTAGCAGTTTCAGTCCAAAACCAAACCCTTTCTTTAATATTAAAGTCGTTTGTGTCATCATTTCATGTACTGAAACAATTTGTTTTCCTATCAAAGATCATAATTGTTTTGTGCTTTGATCCCAACTTTTCAAGTCCCTTCCAATTTGGGCCCACCTACATGGGTTGGTCCTCTCATGGAGTCCGACCACCGCAATGACCCAGTCCATCAAACTCTAGACGCATGAACAACTTTGCCCAGTGGCTAAGTGGCTGCTTTTGATGACGCTCTGGTTTCTAAGTGGCTGCTCATGATTTGAAGATGAAAGATGCATTTAGTTTCGCAGAAATAAAAGCAAGAATTGCTGTGTGTAACCATCAGGTTGAATTCATTGTAACGTAGACACAATTATGAACGTTGTTCAATGAAAGATTAGAGAGCAATAGAGGTATGATCTGTAGTGTGGAAAGATGATCGTTGCTGTAAATTTGATTGTACACCTCTATGCTGAAATTGTAGAAACATGGCAAATGCTCCTAAAGTTAGCCACTACCTAATTAAGCTCCCCTGTCTTAACTCCTTGAACAAAAATACTTGCGGTGCTTTGATGAGCTTTGCATTATATATTTGAGTATTACATAGACTTATATGTGCACCTTTTTTCTACCAGTCTTTACTCTTTAGATTTGAGTCAGTATATACTGTCTAGTGGTTGCTTGTTTATCTCAAGTTACACTTGAATTGGGGTAATTGGTGTGCATCAACTGCTGTTATCCCACATGTGAAACTATTCTTCCTTTCGGAGAAATTAGATTCTTTCTTATTGCTTATAATGAGCTCATTGTATTTTCTGTCACTCTCCTACTTGTATCAAAAGATGAAAATTATACAGCGCACCCGGCCCATCTCACCGTCCATCTCACCTTACCCGATCAACCCGGCCGTCTCACCGGTCATCTCACCGTTAAATTTCCGGATATGTCGCGCACACGGATGCGCTGAATAGGCTCTCATCAAAAGAAAGTGAATAGTCACCCCTCATTGTTCTTTTGATTCTTTGTGTTTTGCTTATTTGGATGACTCTTTGTTAGGGGGTGGATTCACAATGGACTCATGATTATAGTCATAGAGGCATGGGGCCTAAGAATGCACGGTTGCACAGTCACAGTAAGGATAGGGATTCCATGGATTTATAAACAACTTGGAAATAAACAAATGAAGTACCAGGTGTTAGGTGTTATGGCGATTGAAGTCCTTAGTTTCTGCATGCGTCCAAAGTCCAGCCAATGCTCTAAAGGGTCTCTATATGCCTGAAGAAAGCATCTATAATATACAATCAGCAATGACTTGCATGTTGCTCCTAATTAGCTTGGATTATATATTTGCATTAATCATAATTTGGAATTAAAGAAAGGATGACAAATTATTTTCACGTTAGTCTATAGAACACCAAAGAAGACCGGCCAATTGATCATCATTTGGACCGACTTGTTTGGAATCGATTCTCTTTATAATTTATTATTTATCATACGAAAATTTTCACGTCAAGAGACAAATATACAGTTTCTTTGGTGTTAGGATTCACATACCCAAAACATGGTTTCTATCATAATTAATTGTTTTGGCTTGTAATTTGCACAGGACTTTGTGTGGATTTGTTATGCAGTCTGTGTCTTCAATGATGCTTAGAATTTGACCGATAAACCAAACCAATGGAGGAAGTCTCTGATAGATTGTTTTCTATATTTTGTGAATAAGATTTATTTGTTTCCGGCCGGCAGCATCTGGAAAGTGGAAACAAAAGAAATGACAGACTCAAACGAATATAAAGGGAATTTGGCCATATATTACCTGTTCAATCCTCATCAATCACCCCGCCTAGTCAAGTTGGAGGGGATAGTAACATTTGACAGTTTCGTACCAACCCAGAGCACCATATTAGTAATCGTAGTTAGGAGAAATAAAGCAAGAATTGATGTGTGTAACCATCAAGTTAAATTCATTGTAATTTAGACTAGAACATGGATGCTGTTCAATGAAATATTAGAGAGCAACAGTGGATAGTAAGTATGGAAAGATGGTTAGGGGTGTTATACATCCGTAACCTCCAGTTTGGAAGACGTCTCATGCACTTATCATTGTTTCGCCTCTTTATTTTTTTAAATTTTAGACAGCTGAGTGTTGCATTTCCTTAATAATAATGCTTTATTGATCATGCAAGTACCATGTTTGTAAACAGTGTATCATTTATCTACTGCTTGTCTGTTTGTTTGTAATAGCTTAAGCTTTGATTTTGGGATACTTGGTTCTCCAAAATAATTGCTAGATGTGATTACAATGTTCATTGTCAGGGGGAACTGTTTTAGCTGTGGTCTCTTCCCCTTGTCATGGATAGGCTCCCATTAAAGTCCATGTTGCGTGTCCTGCAGCTTGAGGATCGGAACCTATTAACAAACATGGTAATTCCATATCTTCTACCAGTGTTATTTACTGCATTACCTGGATTCAGCAATTATGTGCATTTCATGGGTGATAATATTACATGTGCTTTTGGTTAGTAAAATAATTTGCACTAGACTTCTAGGTTGGTTCCAAGTTTTGGTTATTTCGACGGAGCCTGTGTCTTTTGGATCAATATTTTTAATTTTTTCCTTATCATCATCAAGATGATGACTGATTGATTAATCTTATATAATATACACATATATGATGTTGTATAGAAATTCAGATCCCTCGACAAGATATGAAATCCAAAACTTTGTCAGGGCATGAACTTGCCAGTCGTATATGAGATTAATGTTTTCAGTTGAACAGAATTAAAGTGCTCCAAGCTTTACCTAACATGTCTAGTTGGAATTGTTTTGGAAACAATGTTATACTTGGCCACTCCCCTGCTAATTATGAACCACCATGGAGTGCACAATTGGAGAAATTGATAATATACAAGTTAAAGGTGCCCTGGGATTTAAATTACTTGTGCACTTCTCCTTTTCAGATACTTTTTAGAGAAGGGGTACTGTAGCAAATTGGAACTAAACAAAAACTGATATCGTTTCTAGTATAAACTGTGACTTCAAACTACACTTTCATATATGGAAATGATTTTTAGATCAAATAGTTCTTGAGGTAAGCAAAGCAAAGTGAATCATGTTTGTACCCAATGTTTGTGCAACTCAAGTGTACGTATAGTTTGCAAATCCAATGTTGAATCTTTTTAGAATTTTAACTTGTTGACTATATATCGCCATTGACGTTGCTATAATTTGGAACTTGAATATTTGTATTATAACTGATCCAAGGTTGAATGTTCTTCCACTGAAAGAAGTGAAAAAGGGGAACTCTTTCGCCTAGTTTTTTTTTTTGGAGTCTCTGTGCGTGTGTTAGCACAACTCATTTTCTGTTTCATACTGTTTTGTTGGTTGTGTATCTGCTGAAGTTGTTAACTTTTAGAGTTTTGGACATTTAGTTCTTCAATATGCTGGGAAGTTTCTGGGAAGAAATTAGAGAAAATTTTAAGAAGGGTGCGTCTAATCGGTGGGAGGTTTCTGGGAAGTTTCCGAGATTTGTTGAAATTTGAATGCTTCAGAGACAGAGACTTTAGCTTTCCAGGCATAAAAAAAGTAGAAAGCAGAGACTGATACCAACTGCCACGAAAGCAAGGGAAATTATTGGTTCTTTGGTTTTGTCTCAGCATCTTTTTATAGATGGGAAAATTAAAGTTGATCCAAAGATGGATGTACCACCTCAATAATAAATTAGTAATAAATAAAATTTCACCCTTACATTTTTCAATCCAACAAACAAATAAATCCACCCATTTATGTCGTTTCAAAAGCAAATTACATAATTATGTCACATTCCAGTTCAATGGGCAAAGACAAGGATATCAACAGATATTGGAGAAACCATGTAATATAAGAGTGAAGTGATCAATTGAATTGTTTCAAAATCTGATATCAGATGTGTTATGACTTATGAGCGAGCTTGATGGGCAGAACCAAGAAATGTAGAATGGTTTTGGTAAAAAAAGGAAGCAGAGTGCTCCAAAACCCAAAGTTAATATGCCATTGGAGTACTGGACCTATAATTTCCACAAGCTTTTACCTTTCTGGTTGTTTCCAGTGAATTGCGCAGGAAAAGTCACTGTAAATATCCATGGGTACATGGAAGTTTCTGGGAAGTTTCGAGTGAATTGATCCCGGGTCTTGTTCCAAAATTAAATAAGTTAAAAATATGGGAGTGCCAACCAAGCAAGCTGTAAAGGAGGATTCGTAGTCAGAGTCTGTAGACAAGTACTATTGCATAGTCACAGTCTCACGGTCGGTCTTCTTCGTCTCCTCCCTTGTTTGCTTTTCTCACTGGAAATCAGTTTCTCTCTTGCTGGTTTCAATGGCCTCCTCTTCATCTCTTCCTTCGTCCGCTGAATCATCATCAACAGCTCGTCCGTGCAAGTATGACGTGTTTTTGAGTTTCAGGGGTCCTGACACTCGAAGGAGTATTACATCTGAATTATATGAGCGGCTGCATAAACAGAGAGGAATTAAGACATTCATCGATGATCGAGATCTTGAAGTAGGGGATGCTATGTCTCCCACTCTACTAAAAGCAATTGAAGAATCAAGGTTTGCAATTGTTGTCCTTTCTCCAAACTATGCCTCTTCTACTTGGTGTTTGGAGGAACTTGCGAAGATCTGTGAGTGCATGAAAGACCAGAACAAAATTCTTCCACTTTTCTATAATGTCGAGCCTACTAATGTACGGTTCCAGAAGAGGAGTTTCGAAGAAGCTTTCAACGAGCATGAAAGCCCTGGGCGACACATACCAGAGAAGGTGCAGCGGTGGAAGGATGCTTTGAGCAAAGTGGCCAGTTTCTCTGGGTGGGATTCAAACAGTTACAAGTAAGTACCCTGATGAGATTAATCTATTTCAGTTATCTGAGAGTTATGCTCACAGCTTTTGGATGTGTTATTTGACCCTTAATTATTCCTTTTTTGTAGGACTGATAGAGAACTTGTGGAGGAAATTGTGGATTCTGTGTGCAAAAGAATACAACCTCATGACGTTGAGTTTACAATGTCCACCGGAGATTTTGAAGCGTATGAAGCAACAAGAAAAGCCATGGGTGAGGTTATGAAGGTGCTTACAGATGATGACGTCACAGCCATTGGGGTCTACGGCATGGGGGGCGTCGGCAAGACAACCCTGGCGAAACATGTCGCTGCAAAATGCAGAAAAAGTGGGATTTTTCATGATGTGATTATGGCTGTCATATCCCAAAAACTTGACTTGAAAAAAATTCAAGACACATTGGCAGATCTGCTGGGCTTCGAATTAAAAAAGAAGACAGAAGCTGGAAGAGCAGATGAGTTGCATAAGGAGATCATGAGAAAAGAAAAACTCCTGATAATTGTGGACGATGTTTGGGAGAGAACAGAGTTGTCAAAGATAGGGATTCCCAGCTGCAAGGAGCTTCAAAAGCGCAAGTCCAAAGTGCTACTCACCACCAGGAGATTGAATGTCTGTCTTGCCATGAAGTGCCAAGAAAAGATCAGACTCAAACCTCTCTCAGATCCAGATTCTTGGACCTTGTTCGTGAGAAATGCAAGAATAATGTCTTTTGAGTCCACCACATTTGAGAAAGCGGTGAAGAGGGTAGCTGCAGAATGTAAGGGTCTACCGATTGCTTTGATAGCAGTTGCGAGGGCACTCGGAGATAAGGACCTGGTGGAATGGGAAAAAGCAGCTCAACGACTAGAGAAGTCGCAAAGTGCCAATCCCAACCACGAGGAAGATGACGAAAATGCATTCAAATGTATACGATTAAGCTATGATTACTTGAAAAATGAAGACCAAAAGTCTTGCTTCTTGCTCTGTTGTTTATTCCGAGAAGATGCTGTTATCAAATTAGAAGACTTGTTTAGGTATGCAATCGGGATAGGATTGTTTGGAGATGAGGAGACAATAAATGACGCCAGAGGAACAGCACATACAGTGGTCAAGTACTTGATAGATTCTAGCTTGCTTTTGGAAAGTGATGATGATAGATGTGTAAGGATGCATGATGTCGTCCGAGATACAGCCCTGAATATTGCAAAATCTGAAGGTGGGCATCGGTTTTTGGTAAAAGCTGGATGTGGTTTAGATGATTGGCCAAGTCGATTACCCTCAGACGAAGGCTGCACTGCTATTTCACTAATGCATAATCGTATACGGAAGCTACCACAGCATTTGGTATGTCCTAAACTCCAGATTTTGTTATTGAGCCATAATAACGAACTAGAAGTGATCCCAGAAACCTTTTTTCAAACTCTGAATGAATTAAGGGTGCTAGATCTTAGCTGGACTGGTATTTCATCACTACCCCAATCATTCGGTCTCCTAACCAACCTTCGAGCTCTTTATTTGGATTATTGTCGACACCTAGGGCAAGGGGATATTTCTGTGGTTGGAAAAATTACGACGCTTGAGGTTCTTAGTGTGAAAGGCGCTCTGTTTCGGGAATTATCGAGAGAAATAGGAAATTTGACCAATCTGAGGGTGTTGGATATCACTGAAGGAATTATTGAGAAGATTCCATCCAAACTGTTATCAAAGTTGCATAGTCTAGAAGAACTCTACCTGCGATGTGGATTTGGGGAGTGGGGAAGCGAGGTTGATGGAGAAGGGGATGAAACCAATTCAGCCTTTGATGAGGTAACTGGCTTGTCAAAATTAAGAATTCTGCATGTTTGGATCTCCAATAAAGAATGTATCCCCGAACTTGTTGAGCGCAATCCGAATTGGGTCCAGTTTTCGATATGGATTGGCGAATATGAAGAAGGGCTATCCAACTTTCATAAGTCTGATCAGAGGACTATATTCTTGAAACTTGAATCGATCAATAACTTCCCGGACTGGTTTTTCAACAACGCAGAGAAGCTAATGTGGTACCATGATTGCCCACAAACTGGTTTAATCGACGTTTTTGTGGAATATGAGAAGGGAAGGTTACATAGTCTGAAGCAGCTCGAACTATGTGGTGATGTGGACAAGCTACCAGGTACGGACGATGAGGACGACCTACCAGGTACGGACGATGAGGACGACTTACCAGGTACGGACGATGAGGACGACGTGATGAACACATTAACATGGGTTCCAAAAGAACCTCTGTTCGAGAACTTGGAAGAGTTATATCTGCGTTGGCTGGATTGCGCGAAGTTATGTGCTGTTGAATTTCTACAACCTGGGTCTCTATGTAATTTGAAGTTATTGAACGTATGTTCTTGTTACAACTGGGGGAATGTGCTTTTACCATCAACATTGTTAGAGAGACTACCAAATTTGGAACAATTAAAGTGTGAGGGCATGAACAAGATTGAATATGTGTTTGGGTATGAAGCGTTACTGGAGACAGAACAATCAAAATTGAGAAAGATGGTGTTGTCTGATCTAGAGAGAGTAAGAAGCCTATGTGATGAGGGACCTGCTCCACCTGCAATATTCCAGAATCTTCAAACTTTGTCCATTGAATGGTGCAAGCAGTTGCAGGGAAGTCTCTTCACCTATGATGTTGCTCAGTGTCTTTCTCAGTTGAATTTCTTAAAATTACACCGATGCCCCCTGTTGGAAAGGATAGTTGAAGCAAGCAACAAGAAGATCATCCTTCCAAGATTGAAGAAATTAACTTTGACGGAACTTCCAGTGCTGTACTATGAAAGTGCTACTTTTGATATTGAGTGTCCTTCATTGGAAGAATTGACATTGCGGGACTGCCCCAAGTTTTCAGTATCTGTTCCGGACTTCCACAGCGAGAAACAGGTCCAACTCCATTAGATAGGTACGTCGGTATTTACTATTTAGAGAGTTCCAAGACGATTGCCTGCCACTAAACAAAGACAAATATTAACTTTCTTAATTCAAACACATGCATGTTTTGCTTTCGAATGGTTTGCTAAATAAATTATACAGTCTGATGGTTGCATTTTAGTTTAGCTTTGCCTCTAAATTTATGCCCCTGGCTGATTATTTCCACTTTCCAAATAGATCAAGAAGAGTATAGCATGTCAACATTATGTGACATTAGATTCCTGGCTTATTTACTTCTTTTTTGTTTCAAATTGACTATTAGTTCGTTGGACGAGTATGAAGAGTGAGGGGGAAGAGTTGCTGAGTTGGACGAAGAATTGCAAAGCTGATCGTTAGAAGAAACACAAAGCGATCTTCAATGGCCTAGAAGAAGGATTCTTCATTTACCATGTGGATGTTTAGTAATTGTCTTTTATCTTTGTACGTATTTATCTTCCTCGTGGCTTGGTTGAGTATTTACCTTAAACAAAACGGTGGGTTTGTTGGTTATTTGGGCCTTGTATTAATAGTCTTTGTAGAACAAACATACATGCATGAGAGGCTATTGGGTCGGTCTTTATATGCACATGCCGCTCGCTCAACTTGACGCTCCGGCTTCCTTACCCGCCTGTCATCATCGTCTCCGTTGCCTGCCTTCTGGTCGAGGTACAAGTGACGTCACTTTGTTTACTCGATGTGTGTATTTGATTAGTTTATGGGTGTGTTCTGGAATGTACGCAGTACCGTGAGTACTGCGGATGTCTGGAGCACGTGTCAACCAGCAGTTGGAGAAGCGTCTGTATCCCATTTAGCGCGTGATGTGCAATCGACGATATGGCGGTGGGTAACTTCATTAATCAACAGTGAAGAGGTGTGTTGAAGAAGCTTTGCATGGGGTGACTCTATCAATGATACAGAAGCTTTGGATTTCGTTGCGGTCTTCTTCAGATCTCTTCTCCGATCTGCGACTTATGGGCACCGTATTTCTTTCGACCTAGGTGTAGAGGATGAGTTTTTTCCTTTTCGGCTTCGGCAAATTTGGGGCTTTCATAAATTACACATTTGAACCTCCGCCACCGTCAGGCCGTCGCTGGACGATTGGCGACCACCGTTCAGCTCGTCTATCTCTCCTCTACCTCCTCCTAACCGTTGATTGGCATGCACCCACCACCTTCTGAAGATCTAAAATCCAAACCCTAACCCCCAAATTCAAATTCCGGCCAAATCCCTTCTCCCCCGACGAGTTGAAGCTTCTAGAAGGTAATTTCTCTTTTCCCTCTTCATTTTCCATCCCCCTTGAGCTTCGATTTTCAGAAATAGAGCCCCAATCCGAATTTCCTTTTTGGGTTCGAGGTTTGGTTTCCGGCAAGGGCTTGCGTTCTTGGGGTTTCGATGAATCTGTCGAACTCAGGCGAGCCTAGCAACCTTCGATGGGTGCTCATATGTGCCTTGAAGGAGGCTTGGAGGCAGCTGTTACTGTTTCGAAGGGAGGCAGTGGCTTTGGGTGATTGGCCGAGTGTCTTTAATCTTGACTTTGTTCTTAGCGACTCCGATTTGGTTTTAGCTCTAGATTCACGTTTTGAAGCCTTGAAGGAGGCTTGGAGGCAGCTGTTACTGTTTCGAAGGGAGGCAGTGGCTTTGGGTGATTGGCCGAGTGTCTTTAATCTTGACTTTGTTCTCAGCGACTCCGATTTGGTTTTAGCTCTAGATTCACGTTTTGAATAGATTGGAGGTAAGGGTTATGAATTGAACTGCACCTTTTGTTAGGTTGATCCCCTCTTTGTTTTGCTGCATTTTTTTTCCTGAGTAGCCAAACAGAGTTTTACCTCTTCTCTTCTGTTGTTCTTGTTTTTTTTAATTGTCTGGATGTGATTACAATTTTGACGTTATAGCGTGAGAATCTTAATTGATGATGTCTGTGAAATTTGATCTTATTGTGGAATAAATTTAATAGCAGACAAAACTTTCTTGGGACATAATTAAGGAGAATATCTCAATTTGGAAAACCAATATTGTTGCAGACAAATTATGGTGTACACTTATCCCATATATATATGTTGTAGGAATTGGTATATATGTTCCTGATGTCATATCCACATAAAATCACAGATTCTATATTGAATTTCAATTTCCTCATTCCTTTCCAATCATAAAAATTTAATCTGAATCTGTTAAGCTAAAATGGGCAGGTAAGTGAAATAGGTAATGTGAACTTTGATCCCCAGACAAAAATATCCCATCTTATGCTCTCTTTACTTT
This sequence comes from Fragaria x ananassa, assembly GCA_034370585.1. NCBI lineage: Eukaryota > Viridiplantae > Streptophyta > Magnoliopsida > Rosales > Rosaceae > Fragaria > Fragaria x ananassa. Next base: position 30,589,811 of record CP139766.1, on the reverse strand, counting down.
TTCTCATATTGATTTGATTTTTCGTGGTGATTTCAGGTCTCAAAAGACCTTTTAGAGCAAATTGAAGTTGTAGAATAATTGCACATGTTCATTTCATTTTACATTTTAATCACTTTTTGGGATGGACTATGTACAAGATATTCACTAAGTTTAATTTTGTGTCTAGAAAATGCTATTAGTCGGTAATCTTTTAATAAGACACATATATGGGTGAATTAATTTGCTTTGTGAAAATCTCAGAAAATATATCGATGTTGTGATTGGTAAATTCATCTTTATGTCAACAGTTAATATGTGATATTATGTGTGTCGCAGGCCACTTTTGCTAGCAATAGGCTGCCTTGGATTGCATATAAAGGCAGGTATGCTCATTGTTCCTTTCACTTTTACTGTTGTTCAATTTTACTGTTGTTCATGTCCGGTGAATTAACATAGCAGTCTGGGCAATTCTTTGTTTCAATTATCGTTACGGCCTTATGGGTTATCATTTGGTTTTGTTCTTTCATGGTGAATCTGAATTTTGATCTTGGGTTTCTGAATTTTGGCATTTTGAGATATGGGTATCGAATTTTGGAGTGAGACTGAGAAAGTGGATTTGGTAGCTGTGATTTGGCTTCTGATTTTGCAGCCAGATTTCTAAAGTTTAAATTTAGTCTGAGACTCTGAGTAATTGGCTTCAACCCACATTTATTTACATTTTTTTTTTCTGATCGATTAAAGTTTTAGAAGATTGGTTTTGTGCTTGGGATATATGTATGATTTTTTAAGATCAACTTATTGTCAGTATGTTCACTGTTTCATGGAACAGAAGTATGGAGCATTATTTTCAGCTTTATTTGTTGCAGCCATCTGTAGATATTATGAGAGCAAGATGCAAATATGTTTCTGCAAAGCTTGCTGAAAAACAGTCCAGAACCAATGGCTATATTCAAGATCAACTTTGAGGAGAAAAAGGCTAATGATGAAGAAAGAGTTGGCCACTAGAATCGGTTATGATGGTGCATGTGTTGTGTCACTGTTTGAGCCCAGTAGGCATTTTCGGTCCAAGACTCGAGAAAGGCTTGGATATCATTTGGGCCAATACCTGTGGCCTTTTTAGCCCACGAAGGGAGGCGAGGTCTGGCAGCACGTGACGAAGACTTGGTCAAAAGATTCTGATGCCTCGCGAGATTCAGTGTCCTCGCGAGATTCTTATCTCTAATTCGCATGGGACTCTACAGTTCCTGGCGAGGGTGAGTTGGAAATGGACAATAACGCCCTCAGGATAAGGTCGCTTAGTGTTTGAGTTCGCGTATGACACGACAAATGAAATGATGCAAAACGGTGAACGAGACCTAAGGGAGATAGGTTTGACACGTGTTGCATGGAGCGCACGACTGGCGAGTTAATCGTATCCTTGTAGGATTCCGATTGTTGAGTCCGCATTGGATTGTGATTAAGCCTCCACAGGTTGCTTACGGATGATTATATAAAGAAGCTTTACAGCTTACAAAGACACACAATCAATCAATCAACAACTCTCTCAAACAGACGAACACAGTCGAAACCTTCGAGCATCCTCGAAAACCCTTACGTTCTAAGCGCACCCCGCCTTAGATCTCAGAGCCCGTCAGGACTCGTCTCCGATTTCCCTATTGTTGCTCTGCTCGCTCTTACAGTGAGTATCGATCAACAGGTGACTAGAAGAGTAAGCTCATAAATATCTCCTCATCAGGTGACACCGGAGCCCTCTTTCGCCTGGTTAGAAGTCAGGACGCGCACAGTTCTCTTTCCTCATCCGTGAGGTGGCACGCCCCGCACACACCGTTTTACTTATTTTGTTCCCTCATCACCCCCTTGCTGAGGACGTGGGCCAAAACAGTCACTATTGTACCTCTAGAGAAAGATAAAACAGATTCAGACAGCTTCCATCAATGGCATATGTGAAGGAACTCATATTCAGAACTTAAATTTTTTTTATCTATTGTTGTATGAGTTTACGAGTGTTATGATTTATCAGACCAAAAGATTCTCCATATAGGGTTAGAAAATCACAAACTGTTTCAGTAAACATGTGGTGATCCGAAATCATAAATATGTGAAAATTCAAATCCCACTGTCAGATGTAATCCTCATAATTAAATTGGTTACAAAAAAAAATTGATCACGTTTCGAATTCGTAATGTTCCCATCGAATCGAATCGGTTAACCTTAATTAAACCCTTTTTTTACACGAAACGCAGTTGACCGACATCGTGCAAATCCTTATTTTTCCCCATTTTGAACCTAAAGCTCGTATATATGAGATTTTGGAACCTATGAAATGTTTTTGATAAATTCACCCTCCGGTGATGGGGGTCCCCTTAGGAGCGCCTAAGCCTAATTAGGGTTGACCGCTTTTATTGGGCCCAATCCTTACCGGAAACTTGTGATTTTTCCGGTCACACCATATTTCACAGGATTTTCAAAAATTTGGCTTCTTATGTATAGTTGGTTCACAATGATGTACGTTTGTATAGAACTTACTATACAAGTGATACATCTTCAATAAACACATGGTGATCCGAGGTAATAAATATGTGAAAACAAAATTTCACCGTCCGATGTGGTCATGGAAATTAAATACGTCCACACAAAAAAAATCCACCCTGTTTCGGATTTGTTATGCCCCCCATCGATCGAGTCAATCAACCTTATTTCGACCTCATTTTTTACAAGAAACGCGGTTGACCGGCATCATGCGAAACCCTAATTTTTCCCGTTTTCGAACCTAGAGCTCGTATAAACAAGATTTATGAACCCATGAAAAAATATTGTTAAATTGACCCTCCGGTGGTTAGGCTCCCCGTAGGAGTGGCTAAGCATAATTACGGTTGACCGATTTTTCCAAGAACTAAACGTAACCGGAAGTTTATGATTTTTCAACCCTAGCCGTATTTCACTGTCCTGGTCACATCTTATTTCACAGGATTTTCAACTAAACAAGTTATACATCTTCAGTTAGCACGTGGCGATTCGAGGTCATAAATATGTGAAAACAAAAGTTCACTGTCTGATGTGGTCATAGAAATTAAATACGTCTACAGAAAAAAAATCCACTCCGTTTCAGATTTTTTATGCCCCACATCGAGTCAGTCAACCTTATTTTGACCTCATTTTTTACACGAAACTCAATTGACCGGCATCGTGCGAAACCATAATTTTTCCCGTTTTCAAACCTAGAGCTCGTATATATGAGATTTATTAACCCATAAAAAAATATTGTTAAATTGACGCTCCGGTGATTAAACTCCCCTTAGAAGTAGTTAAGCATAATTACGGTTGACCGATTTTACTACGAACTAAACGTTACCGGAAGTTTATGATTTTTCAACCCTAGCCGTATTTCACTATTCCAGTCACACCCTATTTCACAAGAAAAATAGGTTTATCTTTCTTTTCAATCTATAAATTGATCTAGCACCGTCAAAAAAAAAATTCTACTAAAATCCAAGTCCCACCCAGTTACGATTCCTAGATCCGCCCCTGTCAGCAAGAGTCATGATTTAAGGTGAAAAAGAATTTTAGACACTATAAAGCCTGTTATATGAGGAGAGAGTACAATGCCACAATATGCATTAAACCATGCATGGCAGTACAAAAGCACTAAACCAATATTTCCAGTTTTGACATGAAAGTCACATCTATGTGATCAAAGATTATAAAATAATGGGGAAAGATGACAATGAGATAGACTTGATTCCACCTTTTGAACTTGAAAATGGTGAACAGAAGACTTTATATACTTGAGCAAAAGTTTCATCCCAAATTTCCAGTAATGGCAAAAACCAACAATAGTAATGGAAATGTTTCTTCGTTTGGTAATGATTCCAAGCTCTCTTGCCTCCGTCCTCAAATTTGCATATCGTATCAATAGTTTGATAGCTCTGCAAAAATGAAATACTTGTGGCTTATGATTGTCTCATAATTTATGATTAAAAAGCATGACATCATTACTACAAAATATTAGGACATTGAACCTCAGAATTCTTTTCAAGAAAGGTAACAAAATGGGGGCTTTACATGAAAATTGTTCAAAGAATTGGTTGTTAGTAATGTTGTAGCAGCTAGAAGCATCTTGAATCAGGCTAGCTATATAAAATGTGTCATCAGGGAAGAGATGCCAAACAACTGTGATCTAAGGTATGATCAATTTCCTTCCTATCCCTTGTACAATTGCAAATGCATTTCTGCTTTTTAGCTAGGTTTACACAAAAGGGATGGAGAAAGCAATTGCTTCTCCAAAAAGCACTATCATCCAGCTCTAAAAAAAAAACCCATCCTTGTCCAACTGTGTTAGGGTGATTTGCTTTTGTATCTGTCTTCATGATTTGAGATCAAATTTGCCTCATATCACACAAGTGACAAGATACATTTCCCTTTCTTTCACTATCGACAGAACCCCTGTACATTTCCCTTTCTCTCACTTCGAAATTCCTGAACCTCAAACTCTAATACCTCTCTAATCCTAATCAGGCATAAGCATGACCTAATGAACTTTGTTTGATCTCCTACCTGCCTATCTCTCCAATTATATATCATACTTTTTCAGTTCAAAGAAATGGATTAGAAGACTATTTGAATGACGAGCACACTGTCAACTTACAAAGATTTCAATATTTCAGTTGAAAGAATATCCTACCATTTCAACCAGGTATTGCTTCGATTCCAGAATCTAATTACAACTACTTATCATCCCAACCTAACCCAGCCGAACTTGAATTCTTAGCCCAAATATGACCTCAAAATATAATTAGAATCCATCTTTTAAAAATCAGCACATGGCAGAACTCATCAATTTACTTGTAAATTAGAGCTTGTCCAGCACTTGAAAGATTCATGATGCACACACAGTATACAAGTCGGGATTTGGAATTCACCATTGTGAAAAATACTAGTTGCATTATGCAGGTAAACGTAGAATTTTATGACCCCTAAACCCCCTGCTACATCTAAATTTAAATGCAAAATTGCCATCTTATGACCCCTAAACCTCCTGGTATGATATACACTATCCAGAGTTGCGTTATGCAGGACATTTGTTACTACTTACTACCCAATGAGAAATAAAAACTTTCTTCTCTCATCTTGAACAACTTGAGTCCCTAAATTCAATCATATATTTATAAAGTACGTAAAATTACACATAATCAATCGCCACAAACTCAAACTCATCAACAACAAAGAAACAATCCACAATTCCTATTCCAAATTGAACAAATACTACAACCCACATCGACCTCCCAAAATTGAATGAATGACATCAATCAATCCAGATATTCAAGACTTGTAAAAGCAATACCAGAATCAATCACAGCTAACTCAAACCCATCAACAACAGATATCTAAGAGTCGTACCAGAAGTCCAGTGATATAGGTTGCAAAAGACAGATCTCCGATCCAAACTTCAATTCACCATATGCAGTTGTGTTCCTGGGTTTCAACCCGGGTTGTCTCTTTTCTCTTTCTCGGCTTGACGTCGGCCTCGATGCCGTCCACGGGTGCAAATTGGTGTCGTCCACGGGTGCAAAAACCGATATCAGAGAATTCTTCAAACTTGTTAAGTAATTCTCTAAACAAAATCTAGAGAACTCTTGGTCTTAGCTTTTTGGAGTCTCTGTGTTAACACTAAACTGAGTTTCTGCTTTCATCATGTTGTTTGCTGGTTATTTCCTGAAGTTTTTAACTTTTGGACTTTTGGTTCTTCAATATTCTTGCTGCTGGATGTACGCGCGTATATAACTTTCAGCATCGTTAACTTCTTTGCTCATGTTAATGTGGTAGTTGTTCTATGTTATAGATATGAACTAGATAGATGTACAGCTGTAATCAGTAGTCCAAAACTGGGAAGTAAGAAGTTTTTTTTGTTCATATGCCTTAAGGGTATATGGGATCATAAAAACCAATCATTGATAAATTATTGGTCCACATTCAACAATTAAATTTGGTAGGTATATGTATTGGTGATGGCAAATATGGATTGGTATGTGTAGGTGAGAAACTGGAAAATTTCAGATATTGACAAAAGTTTCTGAAACTTCAGCAAGTTTCTGAACAAGCTATTGGTTTCCCGTTTTATATTAGCTTAAGCTTTAGTTTCGGACATTTGGCTCTCCAACATATGTACTTAGTTGCTGAACCTGAATGTGATTAATGTACCTTGCAGGCACTCCCTCATGGCTCCAGTTTCTGCAGCTTATAAGCATGTCTTTTTTCCTTATCATGGATTGACTATCCCCATTAGTGCCCAGTTTTCCATGGTTTGCCATTCTTACGATGGAAGCTCCTGAGATCCTAATCAGCGGACATGGTAATTCCATATCTACTACCAGTCATTAATTGCTGCATTACCTCGATTAAGTAAGATGTGTGGTTTTATAGTTAGTACGTAGAAGGATATGCAGTAATGCACATCAAGTTAAACACATCTATTCCTACTTGGTAACATAATTTTCTCATTACTGCGCTAGGCATTTGTTCTATGATTGATGACATATACGCACTTCATCTTGCATGGAAATTGAGACCCCTCAACAATGCTTCAAAGCATAATTTGTCAGGTTGTTAACATCTATGTTCTTAATGAGCTAGCTGTGGAAAAGGTCAGTGGTTTTAGTTAAACAGATATAAAAGCTAAAAAGAAATGTCCTTATCGATCCCCTAACATATTCTAGTTGACATTTTATCGGATCAAAAAAGAAATGTTCTAGTTGGCCACTCCACTTCTACGAAACAACCATGGAGTCTGCAAGTGGAATACATGTTAATTTTTGGCTGAACAGATCAAAAGTCTGCCATGGGATTGAAAAACTAGTTCATTTTCTTTTAGATAATGTGTTAGAATTAGTCTTGCACATGTAGTCTATGTTACTATAATCTGATTTCTATATTCAATTAGTTCTATATTACTCTTACAAATGACATCCACTTGATCTTACAATTTCAACAGCTTTAATCAAACTTTAAAATGAAGGAAGTTGGAGCATAGAACCAATTTCATTAATTTTTACATTTGGCTTTACATTTGGCCATTGATTATAACATTAAAGTAGCTTTTGTCAGTGTGAGAAGGAAATCAACCCTGGAGTTATAGCTCAAGAGAGTATGTAATCTGTTGGCCGTGATGCCAAAGATGTGCTCAAATTTTAAATTACATGGAAAATTACACTTTTTATAATAGTAATAGAAAATAGTATGTTCAGTTATATCCAGGGTATAAGTATTCAATTTCGATCTACAGTATCAGTGATAGGTATTCATTGTTTATCTTAACAACTTTGGAGATTTGGAGTAGCTAATACTTCCAAAACATAAAAAACTCTGGTAATGCTGGCATGATATGGTGACTACTCGGTCATGGAATTCTTCACCTGTTCAACTTAAGTTTAAATTTATGCCAGACAAAAATGGCTAATATGCATTTTCTGACTAGATTACAATTTCACATATTAGATCTGACTTCTGCATTCTTATATATGCACCTGCATATATATTTTCTGATTAGTCCAATTGCGAATATATTATTAGTTGTCATGTAGTGGCTGAGCAAACCTAGATTCCTTGCTTCCCAGAAAAGATTCTAATTTGTCTACAATCTGTAAATCAGGTTCATTAGGTACCATTATTTCCTTTAGTTCCTAGAACCTCCAACTATATAATCTCCAAAAACAAAAATAGAGTATTTTTGTTTGGTTTTCTTTTTCTCAGTTCGGTTTTGGTATGCTTTTCTTCTTCCCCGATCTTGTAAACCTTGTTATAAACATTTCTCCTTCCCTTCTTTGCTTCTGACTGTTGGTTTCTTTATTTGTTTCATTTGCCTCGAGCTCCCAAACAGCCTCATCTCAAATAGAAAAACAAATCCTTCAGTTAACCTAAATAAATTTGAACATGATGGAAGTTTTACGTGTGGTTAAGCGGACTGTATATGTTTTTGAATGCTAAGATGATAATGAAAACATTGGATTACATATACAAAACAGAGCAACAACCCTATTTTAAAAAGTGGCCAATATATACAAAACAAATCATGCTTCTTGTTGTGTTGCCTATTTCCAGAAGACTATGACATCCCAATAGAAGCCTTGTTCAAGTATGCAATTGGGAAAGAATTGTTTCGAGACACCGACACAATATATGAAGCCAGAGCAATAGCTGACACAGTGGTCAAGCACCTGATAGATTCTAGCTTGCTCTTGGATAGTGAACTCCATGGATGTGTAAGGATGCACGATGTGGTCCAGGATACAGCCATGAGAATTGCAAAATGTGAAGATGGACATGGGTTTTTGGTGAGAGCTGGATGTGGTCTTAAGGATTTGTCATGTCGATCAAATAAATATTTTAGACTAGAAGATTTGTTAGGCTGTTAATGACAAAATATCAAATAAATTCTCCCAGTGTTTGGTCCAAAAAAAAAAAAAAAGAAGTTTACTCATAATGTTCACTATGATTTGTGTGAGTCTTTCTGTTGTGATTCATTTGGACTATATGGTTGCAGAGACTTGTTTCAGCTGTACATGCTCTGGAAAATGTTTCAGCGTACTCTTGCTGCTGGGTTTATATCTCTACTGAAATATAGTAAGTGCTCCATGCTCATATGGTTGTAGTTATTCTATGTTTTCTCGGTGGTAGACATAGAATTGGTTTTTACTGGTTTCAAAAAGTAGTCCTCCAAAACTGAAGTCAATGTTTTAAGGTCAAGATGCCATAGGACCCATTACCAATTTAGCACCAGTAACTCCCCCTAGCTTCCCCAAGCTTTGGTAAATATTATTGGTTCTTTTGTTGAGTGAATGAATGGAGTCTGCATCCAATTATGGATGTTGAAGTGGTGAATGAGATTGATTGGTAATGTGTTGGTTGTTATAGGTGTGAACTTATTTCCAGATGAAACGTTAACAAAGCAAGTTTTTGATGGTGTGATGGTTGTACAAGTTTAACCAGTACCCCAAAACTAAGGTCAATTACCCCCTTGAACAAAATACTTACCATCAAATCATTAACTGGTCAGTTTACAATCCCAGCTTTTGACTGTTTATTGTTGCTCTTCATTCTTAATACCCATGTTTACTTATCATGCAATCAAAAATTAAAATAGATCTTTATTAAGTTGGTCTCTGAGATTCTGTTTGTAAAGCTATTAGTATGGTTTCCTGTTTTATATCAGCTTAAGCTTTAGTTTGGGATATTTGGGTCTCCAACATAGATACTTACCTACTGAATGTGATTAATGTACTTGGCAGGGGGAACTCTCTCATAGCTCCTGTTTCTGCGGCTTATAAGCAGGTCTTTCCTCCTTATCATGGATACGCTATCCGCATTAGTGTCATGTTGCCATGGTTGCCATTCCTACAACAGAAATTTCGAGCATAACTAGCGAACATGGTAATTCCATATCTACTGCCAGTCATTAATTGATGTTTACCTCGATCAAGTAATATTTGTGCTTTGCATGGGTAATTATTTATTACATGCGCTTATAGTTAGTAGGATATGTCTATTGTCCAGATTCCAAGCTGCCGCTGGTAACAATTTTTTTTCATGACTGCTAGGTAGGTTCTTAGTTTAGATCATTTTGACCAAGTCTGTTTCTTTTGGATCAAAGTTTTACATGTTTTCTCATCATGTTGAAGATGATGAATGATGACATGTACATACTTCATCTTGTGTGGAAACTGGAGCCCTCAACAAGGCTTCAAAGGAAAAACTTTGTCAGGTTAATAATATGTTAGGTAAAGTCTGCCATGAGATTGAACAACTTGTTCGTTTTCTTTTAGATATTGTTGAAAAAAGGGGCCTGCACTCGGGAACCAATTGAATTAGTTTTACATGTTTTCTATATTACTCTAATCTGATTAGTGTTTTCAGTTCCATTTTTGTTTGACATACTACATCCACTTGATCTTACGCGGTTTAAACAGTTTTGATTAAACTATAAAAATTACTTTAGAAGGAGGAAAAACAAAAGTTGGAGGATAGAACCAAAATCGTCATTTTTGCATCAGTTTGAACAATACTTACTTGTACTGTTGTACATGGTCAGTGTACAGTTTATAGCTCCTGTTTTTTATGCTTATAATCATGTCCTTTCTCCTTATCATGGATGGACTATCCGCATTAGTGCCCATTTTGCCATTCCTTCAAGGGAATCTCCTAATCAGCGGACATGGTTATTCCTTATCAATCTACTAATCTGCATTACCTCGATTAATCTGGTTGTGTGCTTTTATAGTTAGTACTTGGTAGGATATGCATATCAAGCTAAACACGTCTATTCCTACTTGGTAACATAATTTTCTCATTACTACTAGCGCTAGGCATTTGTTCTATGATTGATGACATATACATGCTTCATCCTGTGTGGAAATTGAGAGCCCTCGACAAGGCTTCAAAGCATAATCTGTCAGGTCGTTAACTTCAGTGTTTTTAGTTAAACAAATATATATAATAGCTAAAAAATGTTCTTAATGATCCCTAACATATTCTAGTTGACATTTTATTGGAACAAAAAAGAAATGTTCTAGTTGGCCACTCCACTTCTACTAAACTAAACAGCCATGGAGTCTGCAAGTTGAATACATGTTAATTTTTGGCTGAACAGATCAAAAGTCTGCCATGGGATTGAACAACTAGTTCATTTTCTTTTAGATAATGTGTTAGAATTAGTCTTGCACATGTAGTCTATATTACTCTAATCTGATTTCTTTATTCAAGTAGTTCTATATCAGTCTAACTACATCCACTTGATCTTACACCTGCATTAATTAGTTCTAAGCTTGTCCCGAATGAAACCTGCATTAATTCTTATATGTGCACCTGCATATGTATTTTCCATTTAGTCCAATCGCTAATATATTATTAGTTGGCATCTAGCGGCTGAAAAACCTAAGATGCTTACTTCCCAGATAAGATGCTAATTCTTCTACAATCTGTATTCATTTTAAGGTACCAGTAGTTCCTTTAGTTCCTAGAACCTCCAACTCTATATTCTTGTCCAAGAAAAAGGAGAATTCTTGTTGTTTTTCTCAGTTCGCTTTTTGTATGCTTTTCTTCTTCCCTGTTCTTGAAACCTTGTTTTCAATTATTCTCCCACCATTCTTTACTTCTAACTGTTGGTTTTTTTTATTTGTTTCATTGGCCTCAAGCTCCTAAGCCTCTGCATCTCAAATAGAAAAAAAAAAGTTCCAGTAGTTGACCCAAATGATTGAAATTTAAACCAATGACGTGTAATTGAACAGACTATATGATTTTGAGTGCCAAGATGATAATGAAAACATTGGATTACATATACAAAACAGAGCTACAATCTGTTTCAAATGCAACTGTGTCAAAAGCAATATAGAAATTGTCAATTCAAAAGAGTAATACACTTAAATGTCCAAACTGTATTTTCAGTGTTTTTAGTTAATTAATCCAGGCTTTAGTAACATTATATATTAGTTGGCTGCAAGTGGAGGCGACGAGATATACTATCAGTTAGCAGACACCAGCAGACAGAAATGCTGAGGATTAGGTCATTTTGACCGAGACCGTTTCTTTTAATTGGATCCTCAAGTGTCCTCATCATCCTGAAGATGTTGAATGATCAAAGGTGTTATATGAGATTTACATACTTCTTATATCGTGTGGAAATTAAGAGCTCTCTACAGGACTTCAAAGGAAACACATTATTGTCACGTCATCATCTTCTATGTCTTCACCAGCAATATATCGTTTACGATATATCTATCTGTTCTGTTCTGGACCAATGTTTGGATTTTCTCTTTACGATTAATTATCTTTTAGTTTCCAATTTTTTGGTAAAGAATAAGAGATTATGCGATATTAGCTTCTCGGAGGTAGATAATGTAAGGAACATGTCTTACCTTCAAACCCGAAGGTGAAGAGTCCACCTGCCTCACTCTGGGAACCCACCACCCGTCCCCCTCTATTCGATTTATGAATAAAAAGAAAAGTAAAATTACAATGTCTAAATGAGGTGCAAAAAAAACTAAGAGAAAGAAACAACCCATATATACATTTAAAAACTAGCACCTAATAAGTGCCAAATTTTCCTTTGCAACTTCATTAAGTAGAGCTGGTAGCTAACCATGCGCACAACAGCAACCTGTTGGCAGCCATTGAAAGTCCTTGTAGGGCAAACTGTCTCAAATGATACCTGCATGCTTAATTGTGCACCTGAATATATATTGCCGGTTAGTCCAACAGACATATTATTAGTTGGCATAAAGTTGCTGAGAAAATCAAAGAGTCTAGCTTACTTCCTAGACAAGATGCTGATATGTCTACAATCTGATCAAGTCTCTTCTTTTTGTATATCAGATTCATTTTAAGGTACTATTATTTCCTTTACTTCCTTGAAGCTCTGTCAAACTGTATATCTTTGTTTCAAAGAAAGCAAAAAAAAAAAAAACTATTCTTGTGTTATTTTTTCCTTTCTCAGTTTGGTTTTGTCTGCCTTTCTATTTCTGTGTTATAACGCAATGTACCACTTGATGTAATTGAATTCACAGGAGATTTCCAAGCATATGAAGCAATAGCACAAGCCATGGATGAGGTATGAAGGCGCTAACAGATGAGGAGATCACTGCCATTGGTGTCTACGGCGTTGGCGGCGTTGGAAAGACGAGCTAGGTGAGACATGTGGCTGCACAAGCCTACAAAACATGTACTTTTCACCATTGCTGGATAATGGCTGCCGTATTCCAAGCTTATAGGCAGGATTTTTCAAGTCATGGATTGGCTTTCCGCATTAGTGTCCATGTTGCCATGCTTGCCATATTCCTATGATTGAACCTCTTGAGGAGCCAAATTAGCGAACACGGTAATTACATATCTACTACCTGTAATCAATTGCTGCATTACCTCGAAGTACCTGAAGTTTTTTTTTTGAAAGCAAGTACCCGAAGTTTCTAACAGTCTAACTTGTCGACATTTGGTTATCTAACATACTTTCTTTTTGGACGTGAAGTTCTCTAACATACTTGCTAAATGAGTAAATGTGATTACAAATTTACAATTATCAAGAACTTGAAAACAATACTTGGTCTTCACTGGCAGGGGAAACTCCCTCATACCACCGCCCTCCCTTCCTTATGGCTTCTTAGCAAGTTCGTGCTCTTTCAGGCTGCAACGTGTGGAATGTGAAAGGAAAGATGGACGAAGATGCTATAGGCACAAGTAATTGCCTCTAGCTTTAGCTTTGATAGGAAGACTTTGACTTTTTGAGTCAACATTCCACTATCTTTTTTGGTATAGAATTTGCTAGCATTTCCCTTCACAATTTTCAGAAACAGAGTTCTTGGTCTGTAGCCTACCTTAACATCAAAAAAGAAAAAGGAAAAGCTAGAAAATATTCCATTTACCATCTGCAACTCCACAAATCCTAAAGAAGAGTATCAAAATCCCAGGAATTCAGTGAAGTTATAGATCTCAATAGGATGGCTTCAATGAAAGAATTGAAGTCTGCAGTGGCCATTAGTCAGTCTGCTGCTGAGTAACAGCTTTACTTTGGTTGACTTAGCCTACATCAACAGATTATTAAGTTTCTCAACTTTCTTCTCTGGTAAGTTATTGTTTTGTTTCTTTTTCTTGTTCTTTCATGCAGAATTGTGTTGTTAAGAACCCAAGTTTATTTTGATTTTGGTGATTTTGTGATTTTGGTGATATAGATCTCCGCCAATTTTTTGGGTTTAATGATCTACCAAGAAATTGTAATTTGCTATCTCATTAAGTCAGTGATAATTAATATTTTATGAACTGATGCGGATAAAACAAACTTAAGACATTTCATGTAGACACTAACATGTTGATGAGCTGTGGCCTAGTTGGTTAAGGAGTTCACTAAAAAACTTTGAGGTCATGGCTCATTGACATATGTAGGGTGTATGAGTTAGATAATATATATATATATATATATATATTAAATGTAGACACTCGGACATGCATCTTGGTGAATTTGTTGTCCATTTATAAGAGTACAAATTGCAGATAAATGAGGTAGACATTGTTTAGTTAATTTGTGATACGGCCGCATGCATATTCAGATAGTTATATTTTTGGATAAATGACGCGTTCTGATCTATAGCTTTTATTCTGATTGTTTGCAGTCCAATACTCACGATTTTGACACAACTCATGACTTGAAAGGCGATGCTCAGAGAAGGAACAGAGAAAAAGTTCAATGGTCCAGAAGAAGATTGCTCCATTGGCTTTTACTTATGCTATGAATGCAATCAACTATTTTTCAAGTTGGTGAATCGTGAATGTTCTTTCATTTTATAAATTGACATACACGGTTTGAGCTTTGAATTTTGTTTGTGTGACGTTGTTTTGTTTGTCCCCTTTCCTATGTATTGGCTTGGCCAAGTTGTCCTGGAAATTTCATTAGAAATCCTGGAAATTTGTTTCTCTTTTAGCTCAGCGACATGACAGTATCAGTACATTGTTACAACTATATGACATGGCTGCACAACACCACCTCAACAAAACGGTGTTTAGCACAAACACAGGCACATCATTGACATGGCTAGAACAATCTCATGGGATTTGAGCATCCAATCAATAGTTGCATGTTGATAGAGTCAATTGCCTCATAGAGGTATGTGTTGGTGATTTACCACATGGTACTCTAGTCAATTCGAAGTCATCGAGCTAGGGTCAGTACTCAGTTTGTGTCCTAACTTGAGGAATGAACTGTTGCCATCAAAATTGTTGCAGATACTACCAAAACTGAAACAGCTGATCTTTCAGTGTTTGGTTAACATGGAATATATTTTTGTGGATGCGAAGGTTTGAGATAGATGAAGTTGTTGCGGCTAGATGCATTGAGAAGCTAATGTAAAGGTCCTCCTCTTTATTCTGTATCAATGTGCGTGTGTGTGTGTGTTAAGCTGTTTACAGAGAGAGAGAGAGAGAGAGAGAGAGAGAGAGAGAGAGAGAGAGAGAACTTACTGTAGATGATTTCCCGCTTTGATATTGATGATCATCCATGATGGACCATGGCTTCATCTGGATATAGACGAAGACAAAAACAACAAACGAAAATCAGATCACAGAATAAGAGCAGTTAAAACGTTTAACTTGTAAGGTTCTTTGGGCCTGGGTCGGGTTCGCTTATTGGGCGGGTTAAGGCCCAAGCTGAGCATATATATATATATATATATATATGCAATGAAGCTAAACCCTTGCTTGCAATCTTGCACAGATGAGAGGAAGCATTACTACCATAGCTCTATACAATGAGCTCAGAGCTGCTTCAAGTTTTGTCTACCTCTTCACTCCACAAGCCTCACATCAAACAGGTTGGTTCTCTTCACTCTCTGTTCTCACCACAATCATATTTAACAACACAAAACACCAACACCCAAGTAGATTCATCTCCTAATTGTTTCAAAGGTATAGCCCAATCCGTCATTTTGAGATGTCCCCAATATTTTGACAAGAGTAAAGTCCAAGACTTTGCCAATGCTTCTCTAAAAGACCTTCTTTTGGAGATTTCAGGTTTAGTGCCTCAACTGACTCGTAGGCTTAGGCGGGTTTCGGAGCCCAAACCCGAAGATGTGCTTGAATTATTGCTGGGTTTTGATTTGCAGTGTGGGAAAGTTGGATTTGATGCTAGAAAGGTTGAGACTTTGTGGGGAGTTTTCAAGTGGGTTAGTGAGAAAGTTAATGGTTTTAAGCATAAACCTCAGAGTGGGATTGCTTAGAGAAGTTGATGTCTTGCTTTCCACAATGGAGAGTCAAGGAGTTTTGTTGGGTAGTGGAGAAATTTACAGTGATTTGATTGAAGGGTCTGTTGGTGTTGGTGAGTTAGATAGGGCTATTGTGGTGTATGATCGAATTAGGGGGCGTGTAGTGCTATCATTGCAGTGTTGTGGTGTGTTACTTGATCAATTGGTGGGAATGAGGAAGACCCAATTGGCGTTTCGAGTTTGTAGTGATATGGTGGAGACGGGTTTTGATTTGAGAGATGTGAAGAAGGCCACATATGAGGGTGTCATTATTCTGCTTTGCAGGAGTGGGAAGATTCAGGAGGCAAGAGATTTTGTCAAGGAGGTTATGGCTTTCGAAATCAAGCCTAGCAACTTGGTTTTAAATGAAGTTGCTTATGGATATTGTGAGAAGAAGGACTTTGATGATTTGATGAGCTTTTATGCTGAGATAAAGTGTGCCTCAGAAGTTGAGGCTGGGAATAGGGTTATGCATTCTCTTTGTAGCCATTTTGGGACAAGAAGAGCAGAACCATATTTGCAAGAGTTGGAACTTTTAGGCTTCAATCCTAATGAGGTAACCTTTGGGATCATGATTGGATGGAGCTGTCGTGAACAGAAACTAGAAAGTGCTTTGCTTTACCTATCAGAGATGTTGAGAAGACACCTAAACCCCCATGTAGGCACCTATAATGCTCTTATCAGTGGGGTCTTTATTAATGACCCTGGACCTTTGCATTAATTCCGGCCCAGACCAGCCCATATAGGTTGGGTCGTGCTTGGAAACCAACCACCCAAAGTAAGGCCCAGTCAATCACTCCCTTGAAATTCGCGCGCAGACGCATTGAACCGGCTGCTCTGTTTAACGCTCCGGTTCGGCGCGTGGAGGTTACCCGCTTCTTTCTCCAACTCCGTCGTCCTGTTCCTCCGCTCTGCTTGAAATGGAGTCAAGGTACTTTCTACTCTTTCTAATACATTCTCGGTGGACTTAAACTTGTTTGGGTTTGTCTTTATTCCGTACGGATTTGTCGGATTGTGATCGATGCTAAAATTCATTTCAATTTGGTTGATCCTCTTTGTTATATGATTACTGTGGGTGCTTTGTCGTGTTAGTAGGATGGTTCCAAGTTGTGGTTGTTTTGACTCTGATTCTGTTTACCTATCAGGTTCAAAATGATTAATGTTATAGGGAACCATGATATATCATATACACATACTTGATGTACTTTTGTATAGAAATTCAGAGCCCTCGATAAGGATCAAAGCCAAAATTTTGTCAGGACTAGTCGTCTGAGAGGTCATTGCTTTTTAGTTAAACAGAAATAAGTGCTCCAAGATTTACCTAACATATTCTAATTGGTCATTCCCCGTCAACACCATGAGGTCTGCAAGTGGTGACTATATTGGCATTGCTATACTTTTTAATTTGATCAATACTTGTATTATGACTGATCCAAGGTTGAATGTTCTTCCACTGCAAGCAAGTAAAAAACAGAAAGAAAAAAAAGGAACTCTTTGGCCTAGTCTTTTGGAGTCTCTGTGTTTACTCAACTCAGTTTCTGATCTCATTATATTGTTTTGCTGAAGTTTTTAACTTTCAGACAGGGGGAACTCTTTTAGATGTGGTCTCTTCCTCTTGTCATGGATAGGCTCCCATTAAAGTCCACGTTGCGCGTCCTACAGCTTGAGGATCAGAACCTGATTAAGAAACATGGTAATTCCATATCTACTACCAGTGTCATTTACTGCATTACCTGGATTCAGCAATTATGTGCATTTCATGGGTGATAATATTACATGTGCTTTTGGTTAGTAACATAATTTGCACTAGACTTCTAGGTTGGTTCCAAGTTTTGGTTATCTCGACGGAGCCTGTGTCTTTTGGATCCATGTTTTTAATTTTTTCCTTATCAGCATCAAGATGATGACTGATTGATTAATTTTATATGATATACACATAGATGAGGTTGTATAGAAATTCAGATCCCTCGACAAGATATGAAATCCAAAACTTTGTCAGGGCATGAACTTGCCAGTCGTCTGAGAGGTTAATGTTTTCAGTTGAACAGAATTAAAGTGCTCCAAGCTTTACCTAACATATCTAGTTGGTATTGTTTTGGAAACAATGTTCTAGTTGGCCACTCCCCTGCTAATGAACTACCATGGAGTGCACAATTGGAGAAATTGATAATATACAAGTTAAAGGTGCCCTGGGATTTAAATTACTTGTGCACTTCTCCTTTTCAGATACATTTTAGAGAAGGGTTACTATAGCAAATTGGAACTAAACAAAAACTGATATCATTTTTAGTATAAACTGTGACTCCAAACTACACTTTTATATATGGAAATGATTTTTAGATCAAGTAGTTCTTGAGGTAAGCAAAGCAAAGTGAATCAAGTTTTTGTGTACGTATAGTTTGCAAATCCAATGTTGAATCTTTTTAGAATTTTTAACTTGTTGACTATATATCTCCATTGGCGTTGCTATTCTTTGGAACTTGAATACTTGTATTATAACTGATCCAAGGTTGAATGTTCTTCCACTGAAAGAAGTGAAAAAGGGGAACTCTTTGGCCTAGTTTTTTTGGAGTCTCTCCGCATGTGTTAGCACAACTCAGTTTCTGTATCATATTGTTTTGCTGGTTTTGTATTTGCTGCAGTTGTTAACTTTTGGAGTTTTGGACATTTGTTCTTCGATATTCTTTCCGGATGTGTGTATAATTTTAAACATCATTAACTGCAGTCATCGTGGTAGTGCTAGTTGTTCTATATTATAGTTATGAACTAGTTTCAGATGAAACTAAGGCCAATTTTTTTTTTTTTGGTCAAGTTGCCTGGGAAATTGTTGGTTGGTTGATTATGTGAGTTTAGTTCACATTTAACTGTTAAATTTGGTAGGCATATGTTCTGATGCTAGATACTGATTGGTATGTGTAGGTGGGAAAGTGAAGTTTCATAAATTGACAAAAATTCTGAAACTTCAGCAAATTTCATAGTATCCACTTAACTTTTTCCTGCATGCAAATTGTTGAATGTCCCCTACATTATTGTCCTTTGGTTAAATTTGAATTTCAGCCCCAATAGGATAAGAAAATCCATGGAAATCATATATACTGAAATAATTTATTGACATTAATTGATTATGTAAAATAGCTGGCAAGTAGAAATTTAAACCTCCATAGATTTATAGATAATACATTAGTGAAAGCTCTGAAAGTCCAATTGTTTTGTATACATGTATAGAGTAAAGCACCATATTAATTCAGCATTTTGTCTTGCTCTTGCAGATAATTGAGATCTTCAAGCTGGTAAGAAGATTGCACATTGATCAGCAACTTGGGGCTCTCCAAATGAGCTCATAAATTGCTGAAGTTTAGTGGAACAAACATATATGAGAAGCCAGGCCCAAATAACTACATGGGTCGGGCCCAGAGTTTATCATCCCACTTCCGAAATGCCGGAAACTATAGAAGTGGACGTTCGCTCTTAACCCTCCGGAGGAAAATCGGGATTGAGTTGCCTGCGTTCTTGTTAAGGTACAACTGACGTCACTTTGTTTACCATTCTTGTTCCTTATTTACTGTGGTTCTGCATGTGTGTGTATTTGATCAGTTTATGGGCTCTGTATTTGATTTGAGTTAGTTTGATTGGAGATCAATTACTGGTTTCTTAGTTTGTGTTGGATTTTCTATCCGACTACAATTAATTGGTTGATACTAGTTTCATGTACATCTCAATGCTGGGTCGTTTTGTGTTACTCTGATTTTCAAAACAAACGGAAAAACCAAGCTCAATGTGCAATCAGAGATGGTTTGATTTAACTTAAATTCTTTGATGCATAGTTTCATTAGTTTGTATTTTGTTGGCTTCTGGCTATTTTATTGGAGAAGTGTGTTATAAGTGATAACAAATCCAAGGATGTATTTGTGTTTCACTGTATAAGTTTGTAACTCCAAACCACATAGGGGAAAGTGCTGAGGATTGCAGTATATTCCATTCCAACATGCTCATCAGAATTGGATAATGGTTCATGCCTTCATGGTCATAGTTTTTTCTAGTTTTTCTAAATTTATACTCAAACAAGCTTCAAGAAGTCTCTTTGGCTTAGTTTCATGGCATCATCTGTAACCTCCAGTTTGGAAGACGTCTCATGCTCTTATCATTGTTTTGCCTCTTTGTTTTTTAACTTTCAGACAGCTGAGTGTTGCATTTCCTTAATAATAATGCTTTATTGATCATGCAAGTACCATGTTTGTAAACAGTGTATCATTTATCTACTGCTTGTCTGTTTGTTTATAATATCTCAAGCTTTAATTTCGGGACATTTGGTTCTCCAAAATAATTGCTAGATGTGATTACAATGTTCATTGGCAGGGGGGACTCTTTTAGTTGTGGTCTCTTCCCCTTGTCATGGATAGGCTCCCATTAAAGTCCACATTGCGCGTCCTACAGCTTGAGGATCAGAACCTGATTAAGAAATATGGTAATTCCATATCTACTACCAGTGTCCTTTACTGCATTACCTGGGTTCAACAATTATGTGCATTTCATGGGTGATAATATTGCATGTGCTTTTGGTTAGTAACATAATTTGCACAAGACCACTAGGTTGGTTCCATATACTGAAATGATTTTTAGATCAAGCAATTATTCAGGTAAGCAAAGCAAAGGGAATTAAATTTGTACCCAATGTTTGTTTAACTCAAGTGTCCGTATGGTTTGCAAATCCAAGGTTGAATCTTTTTCGACTTTTTAACTGTTGACTGTCTATATTGGCATTGCTATACTTTGGAACTTGAATACTTATATTATAACTGATCCAAGGTTGAATGTTCTTCCACTGCAAAGAACTAAAAAAGGGGAACTCTTTCGCCTAGTTTTTTTTTTGGACTGCAATATATCCATTCCAACATGCTCATCAAAATTGGATAATGATTCATGGTCATAGTTTTTTTTTTTTTTTTTTTTTCTAAGTTTACTCCATTGTTTTGGAATTGGAAGACATCTCATGCTTTCATCATTGTTTTGCCTATTTTGTATTAGCTCAAAATTTTAACTTTCAGACAGTTTGGTGTTGTGCTTCCTCTATATGACGCAGCAGGAGTATGGGGGCTAACCAGCGTTAAACCCTAATATGTGGAGTCTTCAAGCGAAGAACTCTATAGGACCAAAACCTGGAGCGCGCCAGGGACTAAGAGTAAAACTCTTAAATTCTGAATTATAATTGATAATCTGCCTCTCAGCTACCCAAAAGGGTGCTTATATATGGAAAACAAAATCCTAGGGCGACTAACAACCAAACCTAAAAGCCCAAGGATTGAATCAAAACACAATCCGAAAAGAACTAGGAAACATAAAATCCCAAAAACTAATAAAACGCTGATTTGAGGTCCGAAACAAACTCGGATGGCCGAAAAAGCCCATACGTCGTGGCAAAGCGACGAGTCTTGTTCGTTGGGCCGTTCCGCTTCCAGAAAGGTATAATAATAGTCATTCGGACACCGAACGCCAAATCTGCAGCAAACCGGGTTTGGACCTACAACGATCAATTTGTTCCTCGATTTCTTCGGCCATCCGTCCTACATCACTATAATACTTTATTGATCATGCAAGCTAGTACCAATCAAAATTTGTCTATAGCTTAGTTTGTTAACGGTGTATGTGCTATCTGATTGTCATTTTATCTGTTGGTTGTCTGTCTGTTTGTTTATATTAGCTTAAGCTTTGATTTCGGGACATTTGGTTCTCCAAAATATTTGCTAGATGTGATTACAATGTTCATTTCAGGGGGAACTCTTTTAGCTGCGGTCTCTTATCCTTCTCATGGATATAGGCTCCCATTAATGTCCACGTTGCGCTTACTACAGCTTGAGGACGGGAACCTAATTAACAAATATGGTAATTCCATATCTACCACTAGTGTCATTTACTGCAGTACCTTGATTCAGCAATTATGTGCATTTTCATGGGTGATAATATTACATGTGCTTTAGTAACATAATCTGCACAAGACTACTAGGTTGGTTCCAAGTTTTGGTTATTTTGATGGAGCTTGAGTCTTTTGGATCCATGTTTTTCATTTTTTCCTTATCATCATCATCAAGATGATGAGTGATTGATTTATGTAATATGATATACACATATATGATGTTGTATGGAAATTCAGTCCTCTTTAGCAATCCTCAAGCCAAAACAGTATGTATCATATTGTTTTGCTGGTTTTGTATTTGCTGAAGTTGTTGACTTGTAGAGTTTTGGACATTTGGTTTTTCGATATTTTTGCCGATGGATGTGTATTTAATTTTAAAAATCTTTAACTGCAGTCGTCTTGGTACTGTGCTCTAGTTGTTCTATGTTAAAGATATGAACAAGTTTCAGATGAAACGTTAAAAAAGGAATTTTTTTCTGGTTGGATGGTTGTACAGGTTTAACTTGTAGTCCAAAACTAAGGTCACTTTTTTTTGGTAAAGATGCCTGGGAAATTGTTGGTTGGTTGATTCAATGAGTTTAGTTCACATTTAACAGTTGAATTTGGTAGGCATATGTACTGATGCTAAATATTGACTGGTATGTGTATGTGGGAAAGTGAGAAGTTTCGTAAATTGACAAAAATTCTGAAACTTCAGCAAATTTCATAGCATCCACTTAACTTTTTCTGCATCGAACTTTGTTGAATGTCCCCTACATTATTGTCTTTTGGTTGAATTTGAATCCACTCTTCCCCTCTCTTCCATGTTGTAAAAGTTTTCAGCCCCAATAGGATGAAAAAATCCATCAAAATCATATATACTGAAATAATATTGACATTAATTGAGAAAATCCAATTCAATAGGAGATTTGAGAAATCTAGCTAGTAAGAGTGAAGTAATCAGTCGAATTGTTCTTAAAATTAAATTGCCCTTGTAACAAGGATCTGATATCAAAAGTGTTATGACTAGCATGAAGTGTAGAACGTAAAAATGTAGAATGGTTTTGGTAAAAAAGAAAGCAGAGTCCTGCAAGACCCAAGGTCAAGATGCCATAGGACCCATAAGCACCAATAATTTCCACAAGCTTTTAGCTTTTAACTTTTGAGGCAAGGACCTGCAGTAGGAGACATTATTGTCTCTCTTATTGTTTCCAGTGAATTGAGCAGGAAAAGTTGATGTAAATATTGATGATACATATCGGTGGGAAGTTTCTGTGTTGGAAGTTGCTGTAAATATCCATGGGTAGTTTGAATGATTTTGTCAAGAAATGCTAGTAAGAACATACATAAAAAGAGTAGAAAGCAGAACTGATGTATTGAAATTTGAATGCTTCGGTATGTATAAAGTAAGAACTATTTACACAGACTTTAGTTTTCCAGTCAAAAAGAGTAGAAAGCAGACTGATACCGACTGCCACGAAAGTAAGGGAAATTTGGACACACTCTAGTCTCTCTTTTCTCCGTTCAAACTATCTCTCTGTCTTCCATTTTCTCCACTTTTTGTGTTATCAGGCTCTCTTGTTTGATCAGAAAGGTTTTACATAGATTTGTTCACTATTGGAATTCTCCAGCCTAGCTCTCCTGTCGACCTGTAATAGCCGAAGCTAATGGAGTTCTATTTCTTCGAGGTAAGAAACATTAGTATTTCGTAAGTTTTACCCTCCAATATTTGTTAAAATGTTTTGTGTTCGTTGGTTTTAACTCCCTTTTGTTCTTCTTCTGTATGTTTGCATATTACAAGAAGATATCGTTGGCGATTGTTGTGGTAATTGTGACATGGATGGGTTGCAAGGCCATTAAGGGGATATGGACTCGGATAAGTTACATGGTCGGAAAGTCGGAGGATAATCAAGGAGTGGTTAACTTGAATGCCTCTGAATCTCTTGTTTCATCATCAGAACCTCGTCGCTGGAAGTATGATGTGTTTTTGAGTTTCAGGGGTCCTGACACTCGCAAAGGGATTACAACCCAAATACGCGATCGACTTCGTAGAAGTGGCATTATAACGTTCATGGATGAACCAGATCTTAAAGTAGGGGATACTATTTCGCCCACCCTCATAAAGGCAATTAAAGAGTCGAGGTTTGCAATCGTAATTCTCTCGCAAAATTACGCTTCTTCTGCTTGGTGTTTGGAGGAACTTCGAGAAATTTGTCTATCCATGGGAGACGACAGAATTTTGCCACTTTTTTATCATGTTGATCCTACTGATGTTCGATATCAGAAGAGGAGTTTCGAAGAAGCTTTCTCTAAGCACAAAACCTCTAAGCGACATGAATCAAAGAAGGTGAATCAATGGAGGGCTGCCTTAAGCAAAGTGGCCAATATCTCAGGGTGGAACACAAATGATTTCAAGTAAGCATTGTGCCTTCAATTTCAATTCTATATATATATTTTACCTGACACTTCATTTTTTTAATCCTTATAACTCTTTAATTCTTCCTTGTAGGACTCACAGTGAACTTGTTGACAACATTGTGGAATCTCTCCGCAGTAAAGTACCACTTGATCCAATTGAATCCACAGGTGATTTCCAAGCATATGAAGCAACAAAAGAAGCGATGCGCAAGGTTATGGAGGCGCTAAAAGATGACAAGATTACTGCCGTTGGTGTCCACGGCATGGGCGGTGTTGGGAAGACAAGCATGGTGAGACATGTAGCTGAACAAGCCTGCAGAATTGGTACTTTTAACCGTTGGATTATGGCTGTTGTATCCCAAGACCTTGACTTGAAAAAAATTCAAGGTACATTGGCAGATAAGTTGTGCCTCAAATTTGAGAAGGAGACAGAAGATGGAAGAGCGGATGAGTTGCATAAGGAGATAATGAGAAAAGAAAAACTCCTGATAATTGTGGACGATGTTTGGGATAGAATAGAGTTGTCAAAGATAGGGATTCCCAGCTGCAAGGAGCTTCAAAAGCGCAAGTCCAAAGTGCTACTCACCACCAGGAGATTGAATGTATGTCTTGCCATGAATTGCCAAGAAAAGATCAGCCTCAACGTTCTCTCAGATCAAGATTCTTGGACCTTGTTCGTGAGAAATGCAAGACGATCGTTTGAATCGCCCACTTTCGTGAATGTAGCGAAGAAGGTAGCTGGAGAATGTGAGGGTCTACCGATTGCACTGATAGCAGTTGCAAGGGCACTCGGAGATAAGGACCTGGCAGAATGGGAAAAAGCAGCACAACGACTAGAGAAGTCGCAAAGTGCCAATCCTGACCATGAGAAAGATGCATTTGAATGTATAAAATTCAGCTATGATTACTTGAAAGATGAGGAGTACAAGTCATTCTTCCTACTCTGTTGTTTATTCCCAGAAGATCATGATATCGAAATAGAAGACTTGTTTAGGTATGCCATCGGGATAGGATTGTTTGGAGATGCGGAGACAATAAATGAAGCCAGAGGAACAGCACATACAGTGGTCAAGTACTTGAAAGATTCTAGCTTGCTATTGGAAAGTGATCTGCCACCAGATGAACCATGTAGTGTAAGGATGCATGATGTCGTCAGAGATACAGCCATGAATATTGCAAAATCTGAAGGTGGGCATCGGTTTTGGGTAAAAGCTGGATGTGGTTTAGATGATTGGCCAAGTCGATTACTCTCGAACGAAGGCTGCACTGCTATTTCACTAATGCGTAATCGTATACGGAAGCTACCCCCACAGTTGGTATGTCCAAAACTCCAGATTTTGTTATTGAACCAAAATTCCGGTCTAGATGAGATCCCAGAAACCTTTTTTCAAACTCTGAATGAATTAAGGGTGTTAGATCTTAGCCGGACTGGTATTTCATATCTACCCCAATCATTCGGTCTCCTAACCAACCTTCGAGCTCTTTATTTAGATGATTGTGAAAAACTATCGGATATTTCTGTGGTTGGAAAAATTATGACGCTTGAGGTTCTTAGTGTGCACGGCGCTCAATTAAAGGAATTATCGAGTGAAATAGGAAATTTGACCAATCTGAGGGTGTTGGATATCACTGACGAATGTTTTATTATTCCATCCAAACTGTTATCAAAGTTGCATAGTCTAGAAGAACTCTACCTGGACTGTCTATTTGGGGACTGGGGAAGCAAGGTGTACGGAAAAGGGGATGAAACCAATTCTGCCTTTGATGAGGTAACTGGCTTGTCAAAATTAAGAATTCTGCATGTTTGGATCTCCAATGAAGAATGTATCCCCAAACTTGTTGAGCGCAATCCGAATTGGGTGGGGTTTTTTATATATATTGGCAAACAAGAAATACGGCTATCCGACGTATATGAGTCTTATCGACATGATGATACTGATCAGAGGACCATATTCTTGACACTTGACTCGATCAGTAACTTCCCGGACTGGTTTTTCAACACGGTGATAAACAAAGCAGAGAAGCTATGGTGGTATGATTGCCCACGTACTGGTTTAATGGACGTTTTTGTGGAATATGAGAGGGGAAGGTTACATAGTCTGAAGCAGCTCAAAGTACGTGGTGAGTTCAACCTATATGGTACGGACGAGCTGATGAACACATCAACATGTGTTCCAAAAGGTATTCCGAAGAAAAAAACATGGGTTCCAAAAGAACCTCTGTTCGAGAACTTGGAAGAGTTATATCTGGCTAGGCAGGATTGCGCGGAGTTATGTGCTGTTGAATTGCAGAGATCTCTATGCAATTTGAAGTTATTGAACGTATCTTCTTGTTACAACTGGGGGAATGTGCTTTTACCATCAAAATTGTTAGAGAGACTACCAAATCTGGAAGAACTAGAGTGTCGTTCAATGGACGAGATTGAATATGTGTTTGGGTATGAAGCAGCGTTACTGGAGACAGAACAATCAAAATTGAGAAAGATAGTGCTGTCTTCTCTAAGGAGAGTAAGAAGCCTATGTGAGGGACCTACTCCACCTGCAATGTTTCAGAATCTTCAAGATCTGTCCATTTATAATTGCAAGCAGTTGCGGGGAAGTCTCTTCACCTATGATGTTGCTCAGTGTCTTTCTCAGTTGAATCACTTAAAATTACACAATTGCCCCCTGTTGGAAATGATAGTTGAAGCAAGCAACAAGAAGATCATCCTTCCAAAACTGAAGCAATTGTGTTTGACGGAACTTCCAGCGCTGTACTATGAAAGTGCTACTTTCGATATTGAGTGTCCTTCATTGGAAGAATTGGTATTGTGGCACTGCCCCAAGTTTTCAGTGTCTGTCCCTGACTTCCACAGCGAGAAACAGGTCCAACTCCACGATAGGTACGTCGGTATTTATTATTTAGAGAGTTCCAATACACTACTAATAATTGAATATTCCGCTCTAATCAGCTCCTTGTTATAATCAAACTTACTTGATTTCCCAAAAAAAAAAAAAAAAAAAACTTACTTGATTTGTCAGACGATTGCCTGCCACTAAACAAAGACAAATATTAACTTTCTTAATTCAAGCATATGCATGTTTTGCTTTCGAATGGTTTACTAAATAAATTATACAGTCTGATGGTTGCATTTTAGTTTAGCTTTGCCTCTAAATTTATGCCCCTGGCTGATTATTTCCACTTTCCAAATAGATCAAGAAGAGTATAGCATGTCAACATTATATGCATTAGATTCCTAGCTTATTTACTTCTTTTTTGTTTCAAATTGACTATTAGTTCGTGGGACAAAATGGAAGACTTAAACGAGCAGGACGAGAGCGAAGAGTCGGGTGAGTCGGACTGGGAAGAGTGGCTGAGTTGGATGAATAATTACAAAGCTGATTGTTAGAAGAAACACAAAGCGATCTTCAATGGCCTAGAAAAAGATTCTTCATTTACCATGTGGATGTTTAATAATTGTCTTTTATCTTTGTACGTATTTATCTTCCTCGTGGCTTGGTTGAGTATTTACCTAATCATGTAATTGTCTGAACTTTGTAAAGTGCTCATTGCTAAATATATGTTTATCTGTTTTATATTAGCTTGAGCTAGCTTTCATTATGGAACATGTGGTTCTCCAAAGTACTTACTAGAATGTGATTATGTTTATCTATTTTATCTATTTTAACTTGACTCGATCAGTAACTTCCCGGACTGGTTTTTCAACACGGTGATAAACAAAGCAGAGAAGCTATTATGGAGTGAGTGCCCACGTACTGGTTTAATCGACGTTTTTGTGGAATATGAGAGGGGAAGGTTACATAGTCTGAAGCAGCTCACTGTATATGGTGCGGACGATGAGGACGAGGACGAGGACGAGGACAACCTGATGAACACATCAACTGACCTGCAATGTTTCAGAATCTTCAAACTTTGTCCATTTATAGTTGCAACTTGCAGGGAAGTCTCTTCACCTATGATGTTGCTCAGTGTCTTTCTCAGTTGAATTTCTTAGAATTACACGAATGCCCCTTGTTGGAAAGGATAGTTGAAGCAAGCAACAAGAAGATCATCCTTCCAAAATTGAAGCATTTAAGATTGTGGAAACTTCCAGTGCTGTACTATGAAAGTGCTACTTTTGATATTGAGTGTCCTTCATTGGAAGAATTGGAATTGTGGCGCTGCCCCAAGTTTTCAGTATCTGTTCCTGACTTCCATAGCAGGAAACAAATCCAACTCCATGAGTATTAATGAATTGTCATCCGATAGCTAGGTATGTCGGTATTAAAGAGTTCCAATACTACTGAATATTAAAAATATTCCGCTCTAATTACCTCTCAGTTATAAACTAGCAAAATGATTCCTTTTCTATATTTCAAGGGAAATGAGTTTCCGATATCAATACACCAATCAAATTGTAACTTTGTTTATTTCAACTCTTACATTTTTATTTTTCTTTGATATCACTGATTTCCCATTTTTTCTTTGGGTATAGCCGTACAAGATTGCCATAACTTTGGCAGAATAATTGGAGCAAGTAAGGAAAGAGCAACAAGATCGTTCTTCCACAGTTGAAGAACTTACTTCTAGACTGTCTTCCAAAAGTCACAAGGTTGTCCAGTACTAGACTACTAGCAGCGGTACTATTGAAGTATTGATATTGAAATCAAGTGCTCTTCATTGGAACACTTGCATGTCTGTCTATGACTTCCCCCAGATTTCAATCTTTGCATCTGACTTCAACAGCATTAACCAAGTCATGGACAACATTATACCATACTACAGGAAAGGATTAAGAAAGTATTACGTCTCTGGCAGTTCTCTGCACTCTAGAGGTATGTCTCATACTATAATCATGATTTTAACCCTGTTAGAGGTTGTTCTCAACTTTAACAACTTGAAATGGCGCCAAGGCTGGCCTTCAATACTGTTTAGACGTGTTTTGGTAATATAAATCTCTGTCAATCTTTGGGTTTAATGATCTACACAGAAATTGTAATTAGCTTCTTTTCTTTCTCATTAAGTCATTCTCTCATTTTAGTAATCAACTGATGCCGATAATGGATTTCTGCAAAAGCATAAAACAAACTTAGACATGCATATTGGTGAAATTGTTGTCCATTTACTATAAGAATATACAAATCGCAGATAAATTAGATAGTCATTGTTTTTAATTAATTTTTGATAAGCTGGTTGCATATTCAGATAGATTATATTATTGGATAAATGATGCATTCTGATCTATAGCTTTTTTCCGACTGTCTGCAGTCCAATACCCATGATTTTGACGCACCTTCAAATATAAATTATATGGTTTGGTATCAATCTACAAACATGGCAAGTCAAAATAAACGACCTATTTTTCTCTCTTTTCCAGCTGCTTGGAGCTTTTCAATTATTCTCATGAGAAAAGTGCTAGTTATCAGTTTTTCTTTTATATTTTGGGGGGGTTCAGGCACAATAGCAAACTCACTTGATCGATGGACTAGAAGATTTGTTAAAAAAATATATACTAAAAAAGTTTATGCCAATGTAGTTCACTTATAATTATTACAATTACTATAGTGAGTTTTTCTGTTGGAGAAACTTGTTTCGGTTATATATCTGTTAATGTATCTTTTGGATAACTTTCTAAATCATGCTAGTGTTGTTTTCCCCCCTATGCTAATGCATTGCTCGACTTTCACATATTAGCCTTGTATTACTAATCAAAGGTTGTATCTCTTAGATTTACTAATCTGAAAACCAAATTTGGAAAGGCTTGGTCTTGGTGTTGGAGACTGAGATGAGTCTGAATCGATTCTCTGTTTATTTTTAGCCAATTTTCATTTCCTCAGTCAATTTTGTTTCAGCTGCTCATAATTCTTCTTTGACGTCTCAACTGTAACCTTCATCAGATGGCACAGAACCCATCTTTCTCATTTGACTCAAATCTCCAGCTGCCATTTCTATCTTGGACTACTGAATTTGGGCTACGTTGGATTTATACAATGGGCTGCAAAAGTGGGGAACCACAACATTCGTGGATGATCGACATCTTTGTACCAGGTCATGTTATTTCTCCCACTAAAATAGAGGCAATGAAATTGTTGTCTTGTTCTGTCCCAAAATTTTGCTGCTGCTTCTACTAGGTGTTTGAGAGAACTAGTAGATTTTTTTTAGTGCATGGACGATTGCAAGAGACTTCTTCCAATTTTTCATAATGTGAGATATCAGAAAGGAGTTTTGGAGAAGCTTTGGATAACCATGAAAGGACGTTGGGCGATACGAATTTGAGAAGGTCCAGTGGAGAGATGCTTTAACAATAGTGGCCAGTTTGGCTGGGTGCGTGGGATTAACATCATGACAAGTAAGTATCATCAATTGCTAAGAGTTATACTTGTGCTTATTCATATAGCTGACCATTATTTCACCCTTAACTCTTCCTTTTAGATTGACAGAGAACTTCTCGACTCCATTGTGTGCAGTAAAGTACAACATATTGAAATCAACACGAGAGATTTTGAAGCATCGGAAGCACCAATTATTGAAACTGTGCCTACAATATCAGAATCAAATGAAGAATTTGAAGTACTTAAAGTAAGAAGACGAGCTACTAATGTGACTGAATATTTTGAACCAGATGGAGCAACAACACAAACCTCTAATGGAAACTGTGAGTTACTCGATTTTTAGCTCTCTATTGTCACTTCCCCATGATCTGTCACCCTCCCTTCATGTCTGTTTTTTGCTGTGGTTTCCCTCTAATCTGTTTCTCTTTGTAAGTTTCTTGACTGTTCTTGATACATGTTAGATTATTCATTATGGTATTCAAACTTTGGGAGTTGGGTTATTGACAAGATGCAGCTTAAAAGACTGGAAAACACTTGCTAACCTACGAAAAATTAAACTGACAATGTCCCTTTTCTTAATACGGGATTATGGGGATGCTCAAAGCTAAATGTTTAGTTAATCATTAGGACACTGGACATCTACCACTAGTTGTGTTTGGGGTTTGAGGTTTAGTAAACAAAGACGTGAATCACGAGATCAGATTTGGGGCTCTTTGTGTAGCTTATTTTCATGGAGTTAATTAGATAGTCTCTCTACCATTATTCTCCTTACCATTCTTCTTTTCCTGTTCTCAACTCCTCAGACCGATTCTTTTTTCTGGTTGTTTGCAATGGCCTTCATCTCTCCAAAGACTGATGCATCAAAAGCTCGTCGGTGGAGATATCATGTGTACTTGAGTTTCAGGGGGAAGGGGAAATTTGCATCCTGTCTCTACGACGCGCTGCGAGATGAAAGAATTAAAACCTTCATGGATGATCGAGATACAGGCGGAAATGCTAGTTATTCCACTCTCAAAACTACAATGGAGGATTCATGGTTTGCAATCGTCGTTCTCTTGGGAATGTATGCTGATTAATCTACTCGTGGTCTTTGGACGAACTTGCAATGATCTGTGAGTGCATGAATACCGGCCAGGACAGAATATTTCCAGTTTTTGATCAAGTCGACCCTACTGATGTAAAATATCAGATGGGAAGTTTTGAAGAAGCTTTCACTAAGCATGAGAACTCTGGACTATACGGATCAGAGAAGCTGAATCAGTGGAGGGATGCTTTAAGATTAGTGGGCACTTTGCCTTTGTGTCAATGGCAATACAAGTAAGCATCATGAGAGTAGCTATCTCAATATATTACCAAGACTTGAGGTTGTACTTGTAGCTATCTCAGTATATAGCTGACAATTATTTGACTCTTCATTATTTCTTGCAGCAAGGGATTTAGTCTCTCTGTCCAAGGCATTGTAGGATCTGTGTTGCGTCGATTACCATATCTTCCGAAAATCAACACGGTAAACAACCATATCAGTTTCAAGCCAACAAGGCAAGGCCCTAGTGGTATTGTGCCTACAATCTCCCGAGAAACTGCTGCGTCTCTTCCTTCATCAGTTGAACCATCATCAAAAGCTCGTCGCTGGAAGTACGATGTGTTTTTCAGTTTCCGGAGAGAAAACAGGGTATACAATCTTGCTTTGTCTACAAAGCGTCGGCTGCAAGGACGTGGATTTAAAACATACATTGGTTTGCTTAGATGTAAGAACTTGGTTTTGAAGAATCTTCCTATGTTGTATGGTCCGAGTGCTACTACTGTTGATATTAAGTGTCCTTCATTGGAACACTTGATCGTGGTGGATTGCGGCCATATTTCATTTTCAATCACTTATTACTCTCTCTTCCACTCCAGCAGGAGCCGGTTTGAATTTTCAACCTCCGCTTCTGACTACTATGGTAGCACGTACCCAGTCCAACTTAATGTTCTACTTTTTAAGTGGCAGGTATGTCTCTGTGTGAGCCCTGTGGGAAATAATTACTTAATTTGTCTTTTTCTTCTAACAAACTTGTGATTTGACCATTGATCAATTAATATCTGTGATTCATCTTTTCTTTCTTCCCAATCTTTTAATACAATTCAGCTCCCACAACAGAACAAAAAGCAATGTAAAATAGCATTTTTCTTTGTTATCCTTTAAAATGTGAACAAAAAAAGTCAAAATTATACGTAATACATCACGTTGATGATGATTGTTTGTTTTCTTTACTCTAGTAATGCGAATTACAAACAATATTTTAGACACCCTAAAATGTTATTTTTATCTTAAAATTTATAATATTTAATAATAAATATTTTTCTTTCCCAATTCCATACAACAGAGCATCTAGTTTCCAACCGTGAAGTCTCTCAAATGGCCGGCTCACTTGCAATGGTCAGCTTCTGGATTCTTGAGCAGGAAGTAACCAAGTCAAACTCTATTTCTTTGTCCAGGTATGTTGTGTGTGATCATTGATCAGATCATAATGCTTTTCTTTTCTATTTTCTTTTCATTGAATGATAGATTTCTTACAATGCCATAAATTTTTTCCCTAAATTATATGGATGTGGAGTACTCATAATTCATTTGCTTTCCCAATTTACTACGTATCAGTGCAACAATCAAATTTTAACCACAATTTTCTTATTTGCTGTTATATTCTCTTTTTCTTTTTTTTTCTTTTTATCATTCGTCATTATCAACCATTTCTTTTTTTGATTTTGATAATTAATTGATGGAAGATAATTAGCTTGGGAAACAAAAACAGTAGAAAACTTTTTATCCATGATAATTGTTATGCTTTCACTACTTACTGATATAAATTACTGATTTACTGGTATATAAAAATGTCTAGTTTGAAACTAATTTCAATCAGGATGATTGCATACATCATGTATGTAGTCAATTCATTCAGTCTTGATTTATTTAAGAAATTATGAATTTTTTGGCGTGAAGCAGATATTTTAACCTATGAATCGGTACTATTAATCACACACACAATGTCATCATGTACATATAAAATATATCATGTCTTTAGAGATTAGTCTCTGTGGGAAGTGTTAGTCATCAATGTTATTGCAGCTAGCCATGGGAACGAGGAGAAATTGTGTTTGCATTTTGAAATTAGTTCTTCTAGCTAGTGATGATTCTGTGGTCATCAATATATATGTGTTTACAACTAGCATGAGATGAATGAAGAGAGTAGTCTCAGCACTTTGAATTACATTCTTAACAACTTCTGTCATTTGCATCAAGATCCTTATGCAAAGTCGCATCCCTGTAAACCAAATTAAGCTCTTTTCTTTTTTGTTATTAATTATGTGGGACTTTGGGGGTGCACTTTATGAACTTACAGGGTAAATTATCAGTTTATACACTAGAACATTTGGTTGATTTTCTCCTAAAAACATAATATATAAAGATTTTTTGATTTCATAAACTCATTCAAGAGAAGCAGTCAAATGATCACATTCAAGATAATTAACTCATAGGATAATTGTAACCGCGAGAAGTAGTCTTTTTGCTACGTGAAAGAAGGAATTTTCTCAAAGTAGTTCACTCTTTCACTGGTTTTTCATTATGTTCAGGGTTAGTCATCTAGCTGAGGCTGCAAATCCAATTGAGAAGCTTTGCTAATCATGACTTTCAAAACAGCCAGAGAGATTGTAACAGCCATTCTAGGAACCTTGGGGAGTGAAAGAGATCAGTTGACATGCTCGACCATGATTTGATTTGATTCTTGCCGCTGGTATTTGTAAATAAAATTGTTGAAAAAAATTCAAGGATACTGTCCTTGATGGTGTTTCTTATGTCATTCCCAGTAGTAGTACCGTTACTGATAAAATTTTATGTATTACCTTGCATGGTTTAGTTCGTGTGCTTCCTTATTAACACACCTGCATTATTCATATAAGTTTTGCTCAAAATATGTTGTTTGACTGTTTTATATAGCTTTAGCTAGCTTTCATTTTGTGCAAAATACTTGATAAAATGTGATTATGTTTATTGATGATCAAGAACTTGGTGACAATAACTAGTGTTCATTGGGCATGAACTTCCTCATAGCCTACACCTACAGCTTGTGTATGTGCAGTGTAAGGTGTCGGGGTTGGAGATGATGATCAGCGTGAGGTGTTTGGTTGCAGGCCGGGGAAGCAGGCTCAGGCTGGCATGCAGCATTAGAGTGCATATATACAAGATGAATGAGGATGGCGGTCATTCATAACCGGTGATGTTGGTATTTTGGTGAACTGGTTCTCGATCATGAGCCAAGTACCTTGGACATGACAACAAACTATAAATGGAAGAGAAAATTTGGCATATTCCGGGAGAAACATATATTGAAGTATATAACTACTAGCATGCGGAAGTGCGTTGTATCGTTTTTCATCTGAAATATCATAATGCTGACAAACTCATACCACAATAGATGCAAAATCTAATCCAGAATGTGTTAGATTTGGGGGAGTAAGATATGGGTACACTCATAAAATTTGTATTTGATCCCCAAATTGTTTAGTTAGAATAAAGGACTCAAAAACAATGCTTTCTGCAACCCTTCTTTCTCTCTCATGGTAGTTTTGCTCATAATAGCCCATGCAACTTTGAAGACTGTAGGAAGTCCCCTATTTGTGATCAGATTACCATCAAGTACTACTTTGATGTTGTTCACACACTCATTTATAGGTTAACTCAGCAACGGAAGCATAATAAATTTATAAGCATAATGAATTATGAGAGTACTCAATTTTTGAGCAACGACCTAAACTGCTATAATCAGTGACTTGAACAACACACATGCCCCTTATTTTTATGTATAGAAGCTTGACAACATATACCCATTAGATTGCAATGTTTTCCAGTCTAGATGCAACTTTTGTTTCCCATAGATCACTTCCATAACTCCCTTCTTTACTTTTTTAATTCCTTTCTTTTCCATCTATTAAAAACTTTTGTATTTGATATACAAAGCCTATGTGCTACTATTAGTGAAAATGAAACATATATGCCACGTTTTATCTAAAAAATAAAACACTCCCCTCTTGGATATCTGTCTAATATAGTTCCAATCCAAATCATTAACTCCAAAATATCATACCTGCAAACAGCACAGATAGATGCGAGCGAGATCTGAATTCTCATAATGAAAATTTTCTTTCACCCACCAATAATTGGTACAAACAACAGAATGCAGAGCCTCTGAACTTGTAGTTCTGTGAGGAAAAAAAAGAACAATTAATCGAATAAAAGTCAGAAGAGCAGAAGAGCAATCCAACTTGATAAAACAATATGATTACAGTGATGCATAATGACACTAAAGTATCTTACCTTGACGATTCCAGTCTGCTTATATACTGAGAAAAATGAAAACTTTACATATAATAAGATGAAAGCAACTTCATGTTTGTACAGAAATTTTAAAACCTCTTTAAGCCTCAGATACCTCATTCAATCTCAGACATAAAATACCCAAGTACCCATTTCTTTCTCTCTTTCTTTACTGTTGCAAATCCATAAATTTTGAAGCATCTGTCAAAATCGGTAAGCAAATCACCACAAATCGTCTACCCTATCAAATAGTATCAAACTTTCCAGATCAAGAGTTCACATATGGAAGAAAAAGAGTACAAAATTTCAGAGCAAATGGAGTCCTAAATCTTGATCAAAATCGGACTCAATAAACAGCTGCACACATAACACGAATACAATTTCAGCACAATACACTTATCTTTAGAAAATCACTATAATTCATCTATCTTATCAAATAACACCAAAATTTGCAGACCAAGAGTATCCTCAAGGAAGAATAATGGTGCAAAATTTCAAGCCAAAAGGAGTTCTAAATCCTAACCAAAATCGAACTACAACACTGCTTAGAAAATACAGTGAACAAAAACTAATCTTTCTATTCTAATCCATGAATTTACTCTCGTTGTTCTAGCTATTACCAATATGCGGAGACATACCTCAAGTGTAGAAGACTTCAATCTATTGTCTATAAGCATAAATTTAAGAGGCTTAACCTCAAACTAATTCGTAACCACTATCTGGAAAATAAAACAACTTCAGCTCCATTCCTTTCTTCTTTTTGATTTTCCATGAGACAAAGCAGTCGTCACTCTTCTCCGATTGCCTCTCTCTCTCTCTCTCTCTCTCTGATCGTCTCTCTCTCTACCCAAAGCGGTGCAGTGCAGTGCAGTGCAGTGCAGTAAGGTTTGTTTTTCTTCTTCTGTGCGGTAAGCGGTGAGGGCAAATCAGGCAATACAAGTAAAATGGCACAGGCGTAAAAAATAAAGAAAAGCAAGGACAGAAGAGTGATGACAGGTTCACTGAACAGTAATCGACCCCATCCGCTTAATATATACACTGATATTTTATACTGTAGCTAAAAACTCCCTTTTGTAAAAGTTAATAGGTATATAAAGTTTGTAATAAGATAGTGGGGCAAATTAAAAAGCCAATCAAAAAATATAAGGCAGTATAATTGTAACATATATAAACTCGAAAAAATATCAAAATTAAAAGAGTGTGGGTAAGTCTTATCTCCTGTACTTAAGAGCATCTGCAGCGGTAAAAGAGGATTGCTCCTCCTATTTGAGGAGGAGCAGGTACTATTTGAGGAGGTGTAGCAAATAGAAGGTGCAGTTTAGGTTTTGTGTGCAGCAGTGTAAATAAATAGCACCTCCTATTACTGTTTATGAATTAATTTTTTTAAATAATTATTTTTTAGGTGAATTTTCAACCAATATGTATATGACACGTGTTGTTATCTTCTAAATAATTGAATAAGATTCTCGGTGAGATTTCCGACCAATAAGTGAACGACATGTGTCATCTCCATGCTTTTTTAATTATGTTGTTTTAATTTTATCTCTATGCTTTTTTCTTTGTTGTGTTTATATCCAAGTGTGTTTGCATTATGTTATTTGATTTGATGGAATAAAAAAGGTGTCTTTTTATTACTTGAAAGTACATAACTAGAAATGAAATTACATATTAAAAGTACATAACTATGGGAAAAGTGGGCGATAACAATTTGAAAAATTTTCCTCGCTATCATCTCCTTCCTCGTCATCCATTTGCTTAAGGATTGCCGCTTTCCTCTTCGAAAAATATTTCTTTTTTATTGGGGTCATAGCCTCCGTATCCATTGTCATAATCCTTGATTCTTCCGCTAAAGCCCTTAATTTGAAGTCTTTCTCTTTAAGGCTAAGTTGTTTTTCGTATAAAGCAAGCTCCATCGCATCACTTGTTTGTTGTTTGGCGAGCCAAGATTTTTGATTTTCCGCAATGCTTTTCAAAGCCTCATCTCTTGCCTCATTTGAAGAAGTCATGACCTTCTTTCCCTTTCTTTTAGCTTCCTTGGCCGCCTTCACTCCTATTGGTCTAACCGGACTTGAGGAACCTTCATGGTTGCTTTGTGGTGTTGGAATCCCTTCATCCTCATCCACATCGAATGTAGGAGGCATTGGGCTAACGAGCGGAGTAGAGGCGGTGTCGGAATATGAAAAAGGGGGAGTACTAGTTGAGACTTCTCTAAAAGTAGGATGGTTCTTCACCACTTCCCAACATTCAAACCTCGTAAACTCTTTCTTCATTTTCGCCACATACCATGATTGAGCTTTTCGTCGCTAATAAAAATAACAAATTTATATGTCACAATAATATATATCTAATAAATACATATTACAAAATTTATGTAATAAATCAAATAAAATTAAAGGAGATGACAATATTATAAATACTTACCTCATCTTGCAAATTTGAGCCGGATTGTAAATTCCTTCGTGCATAAGCAAGAGCGGCACCCCAAGCTTTGAAAGTCGGCTTCAACTTTGTAAAACGAGACGAAGCCGCGGTTTGGCTCCTAGGCTCCGGCCTTGATTCATTAGGCGCCATCTCCCAATTTTCGCGAAAATCGGCATATATTTTTTCCCACAATTTATCGGACTTTTGCATGTTACCGGTGATAGGACAAACGCTAATGCGACAATAAGAAATGCATAATTGCAAATCTTCGGAAGGAAGCCAATTGGCCATTTTTCAAGCAAAAAAATACAAAGGAATGAGAGAGGAGATGGAAGGAGGTGATGAATTTGTTGTGCACAAATTGGTGTGAGAAGTGAATGAATTTGATGTGGTATTTATAGAAATTTTCTAGGGTGTTGTTTGCAATTTTTTAGGATTTTTTTGCAATTTTTTGGGATTTTTTTGCAATTTTTTAGGGTTTATTTCCCCAAAAAATGGAATCTGACAAAATTTTTGCCTTCATAGCCGTTGTCTTTGAATCTGGGCCGTTCGATCAAATTTTGGATTTTAAATGGACAGTCCAGATCAACTTGACCGTTGGGTCCGAATCTGAAAATTGGGTGGACACGTGTCAATCTGTTATTGGACCTTCCCGTTTTTTTTCAGACCGTTAAAGGCGTGCATTGCACACGCCTAAAATAAAAAAAAAAAAAACAAACCCAGGCGTCACCCACGTGCGTGGGCTCCGCCAGACAGAACAAGCAGGCCGGCGAGCAAAGCTTGCTCGACCTGTTGCTCGAGCTCCCGGTCAACGAGCGGTCTCCCTCGCCTGCCCCAACCGCTGCACGTCTCCTTTCTGCCTGCTTCTTCTCTTTTCTGGGCTGGCCCGCCGTTTTCTTCTCTGCTCGTGCTCAAATCTGCCTCCGCTGCAGATGCTCTAACTAGCTTGCTCTAGGATTTGTACGTAGCCTCTTCATTTTTATTCACGTAGTTTATTTTTTTATTTCAACAGACCGAAAGACATGGTTGTAGCTGCGCATTATGTAGCAAAGACACGAATTTCCATTTTCACCTGTGATCTGTGTAATGAGGTTGACCACATGTTTGGTTTTTTATCTTGTTATTTAACAGTAAAAACAAGAGAAAAGTTCAACTCTACATACAAATTAAAAAGCTCAAAGGAGTTGATGCAATTTATAAGTGAATTACCTAGAGACGCAAACATAAATAAACAACGAAGACCAACCATAATCACGTTGCTTCCTCTAGAGATAGTGCAATGACGGATAATGTACGTGGAGCGTGTTTGTCTAATAATTTTGGGTTTGTCAATAATCTCTGTATGCTTTTCACATGTCTAGGATCGATCCATCTTTGAAAAAAGGAGGTTCGAAACATACATATATTGGAGCAAAGACAATGTGCTTAATGCTATTGGTAATACCCCCACACTTAGCTTTTGCTAGTCCCTTAGCAAAATCTAAAACAAAGAAAACAAAACAAACTATGCCTTCAACTTTATTGTCTCAAAAATCTCTTACTTTCATAGCATCAAGATTAGCACTCAATCAAAAATCAATTATTAGTAATTCGAGAGTTAATTAAAACATATACTCCGCATATAAGCATGTAAGACACGGGGGTGACAATGGTGATGGGTGGAGCTCAGCATGTATCCAACAAGTATGATTCAACCTCACAGGATTACCACTCTTTCTTCTCTCAGAATCATGGCTAATGCTTAAAAGCTTTTTCACTCAATGTATATATGTGAGAGAATAAACAAACAAGTAGGCTCACATATAAAGAAAGAAACGCACTTTGTGAAATTAAAAAGATCTCATGAAAGATATCAACTACTTGCCAAACCGACCAACCCATATGCTCAACTTTTGTAACCAATCTCCACAGATCGATGGCTGCCCATCTTTTAGATCATAAAAGAACTTTATCAAGGTTAAAATTTGGCCAAGGCTAGGGTTTAATGAAACAAAAGATAAGGAATTGCAAATCGTCCTTAAAAACTAGTAGAGCCATAAGATCACCTTTAAACATTTATGAATGAGGACAAAGACCATATATCACATCATTAGGTCTTCAATTTAAAACAAACTCCTCCATCACAAAGGGAGACTTAATACATACTTTCTTTTTTTCAATGCCGCCACATTCGTTTTTTTTTACTCTTTTGTTTTCGGCAACACTTTTTTTTTTTTTTTTTAATAGACAAGTCCTTCCCCCCACACTTGTTATTCATCATCATTCCACACGTACAATGCATCACAACATAAGCTCTACTAAGCTTTAAGGACAAAGGTAGAGATATATCACTACACTAAGCTCAAGGTGAGGATTACATGGGTGATGACAGAAAGGCTTAACGTAGGCTCAAAGGGGTTAACTAAGGGGTGTGCCGCGCACACAAATAGGGACATATGGCAATTTGGCAATGGTGGAAATCCTAAGTCATTTTAATCCTTTCCAAAATCAGAACATATATCGATAAAAGTCTCGACTAGCACAAAAGTGAGTTCTAGCACTAGAGTCCGTTAAACTTAATCTGCGGCAAGCAATCAATCAAGGAGAAAGATAATGAGATCGCTAAACATTGCCACGAAAATAGATGATGATTTATTCAATAAGCACTCAGAAAGAATAGCACAATAAAGCTCAAATTCTCACCAGGGTAATTATGAATCAAAACTCATCATCAACATGCTCAAAATTTTGTACCAATGTCAACGAAAAACCACATCTACTACACACTCATATGCTTAGTATATATCATAATTAACCAAAGAATTAATTTAACATCATCTCAATCGTGTGATCCTCTTTTAGCCATAATTTCAGAGATATATACTCATCCTAGACAGTTGAAAGGCATGATGATGACTCACAGAAAAACAAACAATTTTTTTTTTCTCTTTGCTAATTTTTGACTAACAAAAACAAAACAAAACACAAAATGTGTGCATTCCCTTCCCCCACACTTAAACTTACGCATTGTCCACAATGTGAGAACAATATAGATCAAACAATGCATAATAGATGTATAGAGGAAAGTGAACAAAACAAAAGGTAGAAGGTGAGAAAAGCTCCCCCATTGTGTACTCTGCAGCCAACTTCCAGCTGATATAAGTCCTTATTGCAGCATCCAATGTATGAGATTCCAATTGGAGATGAAAGATGGTGTTTCTAGCTATTTTTGTATATGTGGAACGTTTCCTAACTCCAAGTGGATTGAAAATGGCAGCCCTGCAAAGTTAGAAGAAAAAACATAGTTTGCACACAAAAGCTGAGAAACAGACCTTTACTCATTCAAACATGATTTCCAGTGCATTCTGTTGCCGGAATGTTAAATCGCCTCAAAGAAAAGTTGAAGCTAATTCAACAAGCTTTTCAGACATATATAGCTTTCCTCCACAGCATGGCTAGAAGTATCCCCTGTTTTGACCTTTTCCCGGCTGTACTGCACAACTTCTGGTTTCCTGGCAGTGACCTTGCTGCCTTCAACATCAAACTGAGAATGACTCGGGTCTCCAAATCCACTTCTGTAAAATCCTACAGAAACTAGACTCAGAGATCTTTCTTTTCATATAAAGCACACCATCCCAGGTTCTGTGATCTGCAAACCGTAGCCCTCCAAAGTCGGGGTAACTGTTTTTGCGAGAGCACTGTTTTGACTGAATTTGGAGTTTTCTTCAACTTTTCTCAACTCTCGCCTGCACACACACAAAACACATCAAAACGAACAAAATAAAGAAAGCATAGACAGTGGGGTTGCCTCCCAATGGCTTTTCAACAAGAATAATCAGGAGGCTTAGGCCGCGGTTCGATCAAATGCTTGACCCTCTTCAAAGATATTTCATGGTCCTTTGGTAACAATTTGAGTAACTTAGGAGCAATGGACATATAAGATATGAAGATTCTCTTTTTCTTTCTCTTCTTCCATTGTCTCCAACTATTTGCAATCACAACAAGAATCTCCTTATCCGATTTGAGACATTCAGGTACCACCATATCCACATGCTCAACAAACTCACATGATGCTTGGAAAGGAGGAACATGTGTAGAGCTTGAGTGATGGAGTGAAGAATCATGTGGTATTCCATGTACTAGCAATAAAGGTCCAAATGTAGGAGCTTTGATAGACTCCTCTTTTAAGCAATCCTCAAAAGTCTCAACATCGCGTGGCTCTTCATAGGACTCCTCCAAATCTGTTTCTTCATCCTCAAAAAATATTAAATCATGAGGTGGACATGGAGCTGAAGTTGCGGGAAGTTCATGTGGAGTTGTCATCAACGAAGATGGTTGCTC
Organism: Fragaria x ananassa; assembly: GCA_034370585.1. Lineage (NCBI taxonomy): Eukaryota > Viridiplantae > Streptophyta > Magnoliopsida > Rosales > Rosaceae > Fragaria > Fragaria x ananassa. Next base: position 30,547,349 of record CP139766.1, on the reverse strand, counting down.
TTGAGATATTAAGGTGTCCAAAATCCTTTTAGTTTCTTCCCAACTATCATTGAAATCTTCTTGCTCCTCAATCCAAGCTTTATTTGAAGCAGCTAGAGCCTCATTCATCTCATTTATAGACTTGATCATCTCATCGTAATGATTTAACTTATCTGAGATTTGATAAGATGGTGCTTGTGTCCAGTAGTCATGGAATGAATATGGAGAATCTTGAAACTCATTGGAAAATCCTTGTTGCATATCCGAATTGGTGTTCCATGAAGAATAAGGAGGATCATCCCATACTATATTGTGTGGAGGTGAATAGTAATCATTCCAATGCCCTTGGTTCTCTTGAAATCCTCCAAACATATTTTGATCATAGTATCCGTGATATTGGATGCTTGGACATGTCTCCGTTGAATGACCTACCATGGAGCATCTAGAACACACCTCGTAAGGTTGATGCCACATTGAAAAACAAAACATAAACAATAGTTAGTAATATATACAAAACTAAATCACAAATCCTAAAACAATAAATAATATAATTTGAAAGCTATTAAAACATAAAATATATATACAAGAATTAACGCAAATTGCTAGGGATTTTTCAATCCCCGGCAACGGCGCCAAAATTGATAGCGACCAAAACCGGGCGTTTCAATTAAAACCCTTTTGTGTCAATTGTAGTATATAGCAAATAAGGGTATCGTTACAAGCCGGGGATTGAGGGTATCTTTACAACTTACGTTAATTACAAAATAAGATAAAACAAAAGATGATAGTACTAGAGATATGAGGTTTTGTGATTATAAACAAGAGAAAACAAAGAAACAAAATAAATCAGAAAAGATCAGATGGATGAGACATTAGAGACTTGGAAATCCACCACCAAGTATGTTTCAAGACATGTTAACAACCAAAGCTTCAATCATTAAGTCACAAATCGGTATCAATCAAGAACAAACCGTGAACGCACTGCGTAAGTCCTTATTACTTCCCTTGAATACTTAAGCAAGATGAACGCACCATTACTAAGCCTTTAGAATAACCGATCAAGGTATAGACGCTATCCTATCAACAAATTATTCTAAGCATTAAGATCAATGAAAGTTTGATTGAACAAGTATGCAAAACTAGTGTGGAACGCCTACCTAGCATGCAATCCTTTTTATTTGGTTTCACCTATTGTCCTATAGGTTTTACTACTTTGAACTAAGCCGTATTAACCGTTTAGGAGATTAAACAACCTAATTCTAGCCCCACTCACAAGTTCATAATGTTCTATGTTGCGCATACATGAACATAAACAAGCAAGAGTTCTCCATAAACCAAAACCAAATAAACAATTTGAAAGACTTAATAATTCGAAACCAAAGTTCAAAACAATATCTAAAACATTCTTGGGGCTTCAAACCTTGCCCCTAACTAAGAGAAATCAGCCACACATGGCTGCAAAATCACACAAGGAGAATAAAAGATGACAAAGGAAAGATAAACCGTGGATGATGGAGAAATCAATGATGGCTTGGCGGCTTCCTTGTGCGAGTCTGCAACTATGGAGGTTCTGATGATGTGAGATCGCTGCCTCCTCTCTAATCTTCTCGTCCTCCTCTCTAATCTCCTCCTCTTCTCTGCTGTGATTAGGGTTATAAAACCCTCAAAACTCGTCCATGGGTTTACCAATGTGGTTTGGGCCTCAAAACAGAAGTTTTGGTCCAAATAAGAAATTCGGGCAGACTGACCTTCGGCCACTCAAACGGTCATAACTTCTTCTCCAAAATAGGTATTGACGATCCGTAAAAATTCCTGGAAAGTAGACTCTTGTAGCTTTCCATTGATATATGGCACATCTCCTGGATCATTGTGAGCTAATCACAATCTTCTGTCGAAGTTGACTGACGATTTCTGACAGATTTTCTGATTTCTTTCCTTGCACAACATGGATTCCTTTTCCTTCAAGATTTCACCTCTTTTGTCTCTTTTGGGCTCCTTGGCTTTATTTATGACCTAAAAACACAAACTTAGTTAATATGAATATTGTTAAGGGAATTACATAGCTAAATAGGGTCGGAAATACATTATAAACGTAGCACTTTGTGCTCCTATCATAGACCCTTCTACCATGCCATCAGAGTACATAGTTGCTTCAAAATTGTTTAATATAGATTGTTAGATATAATGTAGTACATTTAACGATCAGTATTAAATATTGAGTTTTAGTGATTTTGATTTGGATACTTTCAATTTTGTTGAGGTACAGGATGTTTTTTAATTGCATGGGGGGCTTTTATGTTATGAATTTTCTTGTTGCTTTGGGTTTTGATTTTCAGTTGTTGCATGCCTGTTTTACAAAAGTTGTCAGCTCAAGTTGATGATCATCAGCTTGTTGCCTGGTTTTTATGGGAGTTAAAGAAAGTAAGGGTACCCTTCTAAATCAGTGTCTACACTAAAGAGATACCAAAGTTGCATAGATTAGAACAATTAAACATGCAATGACTGGGGCATCAGTAAAGTTGAGGGAGGCCCCAAAACATCATGAAATAAAATTGTGGCAAAACTAGTCATGAAAGTAAACCAAACATCACTTGGTTTTTGGTCTTTTGAGATTGAAATACAGAAAGTCAGAAACAACAAATGACAAACAACAGACCGTACTGATCAAACTGCTTGATATCTACAATATTCACTAATAATCGAGCTACTTAGCAGTAGTAGCGCTTATAATTATATCCTTGGTATCATCATGTTGCTGGGTTCCCTCAATAGGTGTTGTTGAGGAGTATGAACTGTTGCCAGACTCGCCAGGGCCTCCGACTCTGATTCTTGAGACCTTGGCGGGCTGCAGCTCACCTTTGTCGGGCAATTTTCGGAGAGATGGTCGAAAAACTTATAACAACGTAAACAAATCATGGGAATAACACCGCAAGGGGATCCTCAAAATTCTTCAACATTTGAGGACCAACCGTAGCTCCAATATGCCCTTGTATATCCCTCTGGTATCTATCTCCTCATAACTAACGTCGACTTCTGAAAAGTCTTTGCCGATGTCTTCATATGGTATGCATGTTAAGTTGCGACCCTCAACACCAGAGACTTGACAACACTCAGACTGCAGCCTTGCCTTCTTCCTTCATTTGCTTGGCTTCTTTCTCATTTTTCTCTGGTGTGACGACGTTATTCCCCATGGCGGCGAAGATCTGGACTTCGCACACGGATGAATTCGGCTATGTAGAACTCAAAAACTGTTTAGGCACAGGGTCCTATTCATATGTTATAGGCTTACGGTCTCTACTCTTCCTAACAGAATAAGACACATAACTCTTAATCCCACTCCTTTTCAAAAAAGAACTCTTAATCCCACTCCTAATAGATTAAGGCATACAACTCTTAATCCTAAGAAGGACAAATCGTGACCAATCACTGTAACTAGCATTTCTCTTAAGATGGTTACAGTTACACCTCTCAATTTACTTTGTATAATTTTTTGTACAAACTTAATTCCTGTTTCATAGGACAAAGCTGACCAGACTCTAGACTAACTTTTCGGTTATATCTTCGCATCTTCACTGTTTAGCTTATATGTTCATATACGTAAATCATCTTTAAAAAATTTTCATTTAATTTGATGATCGTTTAGATACCAAACTATATTAAATTAACAGACAAATTAAATCTATTCAACCAGAACCGTTTATGTTTGTATTTAATAAATCACATTTTTGAATACCTAATTGCCTGAAAATTTACATTTATTATTTCTCCAAAATAGCCACATTTTTCCATAAGAAAAAAAAATTTTAATTACTTTTCAAGACAAAAAAAAAAACGTACTTTCACAGAAATAGAAATTAGAAATTTTAATGGGAAAAGACGGTCAGAAAAATATAATGCAAATCCTTTCGCATTTCTCCTCCAAAGCCACACCTTCTCTCCTCCTTCCCTCTCTCACCTCCGCCCTCACCTTCCGCCGTCGCCCTCCCAATTTCCATTTCTACCCCTCCTCTTCCTTCAAATTCCCCTCCCTCGCTTGCCACCTCACCTCCGGCCGTAAGAGCCAACCCTCTCCAATGGACTCCTCGCCGCCGCCGCCGGAGCAGCCCTCCGTCGACTCCGTCACGCACGATTTGCGCAACCAGAGCTTGGCCGCCGACGCGCCGAGAGCAAGGTTGAAGCTTGAGGATCTGAACTGGGAGAACTCCTTCGTCAGAGAGCTGCCTGGTGATCCGAGGACCGATACGTTTCCGCGAGAGGTCGGAGCTCGTTTCTCTTTGTGTTTTGAGTAAGGGTTAGAGTTAGGGTTTGGGTGAGAGATTGATTGCAGTAAATGGAATGTTGAATTGTTGTGTATAACCTGTAGTTGTGAACTAGCTGCATGACTTTGGATAATTTTGTTGAATTTGAACATTACCAGCTGAGAAATTAGTACTTTTTCGATAAGGAATTGCCGAAATTAGTTACCCATTTTGTGTTGTTAGTGGAGTATGGTCTAATTTAGCTATGAAAAGAGAAGACTCGTAATGATAGGATACAATTTTTAGCTCTTGAGCTGCACATTGAGTTTCTACTGAGCATAAATTTGTATTCTTAGGCCTCCTCGGGATTTAGGTGATTTTTCCCTGTATTGTATCTCCTGTAATGTGCAGTGTGTGTTTTCTCTACTAGGTTAAAGGCATGACAACAATGAAAATGTAGTAAAGTTAATCGAGAACTGGCCACATTGAGTTTTAGTGATTTTGATTCTGATACTGTTTACTTCGTTGGGCTATGGGTTGTAATTTTAATAGCATTGGGGGTGTTTTGTTATGATTTTTGTCTTTATACTTATTTGTGTTTTGATTATCAGGTCTTGCATGCCTGCTTTACAAAAGTAACTCCGTCAGCTTCAGTTGATGATCCTCAGCTCGTTGCCTGGTCAGAGTCGGTTGCTGAATTGCTTGAATTGGATCCTCAAGAGTGAGTATTCTTGCTTGTTTTGGTCTGTGAAACATCAAGTGTAATGCTTTTATAGAACATGAATGAGAAAATAAGCTTGAAATTAATAGTGTCGTTGATACATTGGCCATGATGTTATTAAATGTTTTGAGTTAAAGAAAGTAATGGGTACCCTTCCAAATCAATGTCTTACTAATCTGTACACTAGATCCTTTCGGTTGGTACTTACTACCAAGTGTGGAAGTCATGACTCTATCATTAAAATTCCTATGTGGAAAAATAGTAATTTAGGCCATCTAGATTTTCCTTTTAGTTCAATGACATTGATGGGCATAGATTTGTTGAAGTCACCTGAATTTTCGGATATTTTAGGTTATCAAGATTCCTGTTCTCGATTGAACTTTCCTTTTTATCAGAGTTTTGATATATCACTGAGCATTATATGGTATTAGTCTGTAGTAAATGGGTTCCTTTTAGATTCTGTCTTGTGTTGCTTTGATTAATAGTTTGTTTTGCTATATTAATTGCTGTCCCTTTAATGCCCAACTGATATTACTTATATCAGTACGTCAGTTTTGGTGAGACACATGATTACATTTTTCTGCACGACTGGTGTATCATATTTCATGGGACTAATTTGGCATCTTCTTGGATTTACAGATTTGAAAGGCCAGATTTCCCTCTTTTGTTCTCTGGAGCATCTCCTTTAGTCGGATCGTAAGTGTTTCTCTGAATGTTTTGCATTAGGCTCAACTTAGGGGATTTGTTTATACAGCCTGAAAGATAATCTATAAATATTTATACAGGTCACCCTATGCTCAGTGCTATGGAGGACATCAGTTTGGCATGTGGGCGGGACAGTTGGGAGATGGTCGGGCTATTACACTTGGAGAGGTTCTTAACTCTAAATCTGAAAGATGGGAACTGCAGCTTAAAGGTGCTGGGAAGACTCCTTACAGCCGGTTTGCAGATGGCCTTGCTGTGCTTCGTAGTAGCATTCGGGAATTCCTCTGCAGTGAAGCAATGCATAGTCTTGGTATTCCAACGACTCGTGCTCTATGTCTTGTGACAACAGGAAAACTTGTCACCCGTGACATGTTTTATGAGTATGTTCAATACAACTTTAATTTAACTAGTTTCTCTGGACTAGTGAATATGTATCTCATCTCGCACATTGTTTTGACTTGTCCAAAATTTTTTTGAGGATACACACATAAGTTCAAGGTTTGATAGATTGATCACTCGTTTTTGCCTTCTTCTTCTTCTTTTTTTTTTTATTCATTATTTCAAATTTCTAAACATTGTTGTTTACATCTGATGGTAATCTTGCTCATCCTGAAAGATTGGTGGGCTAAAGGAACTGTAGACTTTTCCAGGGTGCATGTTGCGACTTAGACTGTAAACTTGGTTCCAGGACCTTTTATGTTATAAACATATATGTTCCTTATTATAATTAAAGTTTTTTTCCCTCAATTTGCAGTGGCAATCCAAAGGAGGAGCCAGGTGCAATTGTTTGCAGGGTTGCTCCATCCTTCCTGCGCTTTGGATCCTACCAAATCCATGCCTCTAGGGAAAAAGAAGATCTTGCCATTGTTCGTACTCTAGCAGACTATGCCATTAGGCATCATTTCCCACATATAGAGAACATGAGTAGAAGTGAGAGTTTATCGTTCAATACGGGCAACGAAGAACATGAAGTAGTTGATCTAACGTCTAATAAGTATGCAGGTAATGATCTTTATTGGTTCACGAAGATGCATGATAATTTTTTCGTCTTGTGTTATGAATTGAAAGTTCAAATCCCAAGTTCAGTATTAAATTTGCTGGTCATAGTTTCCTTATCTTGTGCTTTCCTATGTCTTTGTCAGGCCATTGTAGTAGGAGTTAACTCATACTCTTTTCTTTTTCTTTTGTCTAAAAAGTTATAGTGTACTCATGCACACAATGTTAGTAGTGACAGATCTAGTCGTTCCCCTGTAAACATATATGGACAGTAGTTTTCTCGAAGTTTTCACAACTCATCTAGTTTTGTACTCTCCTTGGGGGATGAAAAGTGGCAAAGATGAAATTGAGTGCTTCTTTTGTCCAACTGATATTTTGGTGTGAATTATATGCCCTTTATTGTCCAGCCGTTCAGGGATTTATCTAGAGGTAGAGATGCGTCCATGCATTTTCATCATGCATGTGAGTTCAATTAGATGTCTGTTGTTGATCTTGGTCCATTTAAACATGAACTTGTAGAAGACATGGATTAAGGGGAAGAAAAGAAAAGACTTGATTAATCATGAACTTCTATCTTGTGCATTTTCATTGCTATGTTTGCCACTTGGGGTACTGATTTTTAAATAGGAAAAATCTCCCTTGATGCAAAGTGTTGGTCTTTTAGTCACATCTACCCATACTGGCCATGCCCAAATAACTTCTGATGCAAATGTTCCACATGGATTGCTGATTAATTGTTTTGTTGTCATTTTACTTGCATGATGGTTCTTAACAGCCTGGGTGGTGGAGATTGCTGAACGTACTGCGTCCTTGGTTGCCAAATGGCAGGGGGTTGGTTTTACTCATGGTGTGTTGAACACTGACAATATGAGCATTTTGGGCCTCACCATTGATTATGGTCCTTTTGGATTTCTTGATGCATTTGATCCTAGTTACACCCCCAATACGACGGATCTTCCACAGAGGAGATATTGTTTTGCAAATCAACCTGATATTGGCTTATGGAATATTATGCAATTAACAAGAACCTTGTCATCTGCTGAGTTAATAAATGAGAAGGAGGCAAACTATGCGATGGAAAGGTAGTTTGTGATCCCATACCTTCTCTTGTTTCCTAGTCCAAATGTATTGGAAACTTAATAATTTAACTCCTTTGCATTTTTACAGGTATGGAACCAAATTCATGGATGATTATCAAGCTATAATGACAAAAAAAATTGGTCTCCCCAAGTATGTCAAGCAGTTGATTAGTAAACTTCTTAATAATATGGCTATTGACAAAGTGGATTACACAAACTTTTTCCGGTTGCTGTCCAATATCAAAGCTGACCCCAGCATCCCAGATGAGGAGTTGTTAAATCCACTAAAGGCTGTTCTATTAGATATTGGGCAGGAGAGGAAGGAGGCATGGATCAGCTGGGTGAGAATCTACATAGAGGAGGTACAAATACTATGAACTTTGGTTTCCATATACTATATTTTCTGGATTTGACTGATTATATATGTCAAAGAACAACGATTATTCTGATCTGAAATATTTCTTTCTAACAAATTGTGGCTTTGGCTTTTGCAGCTAACTGCTAGTGGCATCCCAGATGAGGAGAGGAAGGCCTCAATGAATGCAGTGAATCCTAAATATGTTCTCCGAAACTACTTATGCCAGAGTGCCATTGATGCAGCTGAACAAGGTGATTTTGGAGAGGTTCAAAGGGTGCTTAAAGTGATGGAACGACCATTTGATGAGCAACCGGGAATGGAAAAGTATGCTCGCTTGCCCCCTGCATGGGCTTATCGACCTGGAGTATGCATGCTTTCTTGCTCATCATGAATTGTGTGACCATAATGTTATACAGATGACAACAGGAGACTCCCTTTTTTGTTCTTGTCCCAAACAGTTCATCTTTGGTCATAGCAGTCTGTCGTACATAATAGTCGATTTCAGTTTTCCCCTCCAGACATTGGAATAAAGCGGTAATGTTGTATGATTCTGGTTTATGTATGCAAGTGAAATAGCTCAAAGAAAATCCATAGAAAATACAAAGCCTAGAGAAATGATTGTTCACCGTTTGTTAAGTTCGTGTTCACGATAACCCATATTCGATGAGACAGTATATCAAACGTAGTCAGACAGTACTGAAGTTCAGGGTGAATCTCAATAATCCTTGCACTGCGTCTTACTTGATATGTATGATCAATGATGCCTATGATCAATGATGGATGATTGTAGGCTCATTTTGTGTTCAAAGTGAGCAGAAATGTGTAGCAGAGGTACTACCTTGCGTGAGTCATTTGATCTTATTTGCTCTCTATAGGTACGTAAGGAAGATAGTATATCGATACATGATGTATCTTTTACTTGAAATGAACGAAACACATTTTACTCAAAAAATCGAAAATATTGAAAGCGAAGTTTGGAGTTTATTCTTTAATAAAAAAATAAAAAAGAATAGAAAAAAAATAATAAGGAGCTTGAACGGTGCGTTTAAGCTTACAAGATAATAGAGCAAAAAGGGCCAAACAAACAAGAAACAAGGCCGCTGGGACCTCAAGATCTTGCTTCTTTTGCTGGTTTGATCTCTATAGGTATCAAATTACTTAATTCTGTTTTCACGAGACCCCATTCGATATAATTCTTCACTCCAAATGTGATGCATTGGTAATTTCTTGTTCAATTTTCGAGTTGCCCTGAATCTGCGATGCTTAAAATGCCCATCACCTGTTTGATCAAATGCTTCAATGAATTTCTGGGGCACTATGCCATTTTCTGTTTTGTGTTAATTTCAGCTCTATATTGATCTTCAATGTCATACCCAATACGTATCAGAACATGTTGTTTTAGTTTTTCCGATTCATGAAGTTACAATATGCCAGGCAATGAGCATGCGGAAACCAGATAACAACAATGTGAGATGATTCCTGCAGACTAATGTATTAGCTGATGAGCTGTGTTCTGCAGGAAATGAGAGTTCCGCGGACGCTTGAGGTTTGGAAGCTGGGGACTGTCAACTATCTGCAGGCACTTAAGCTGCAGGAGAAGCTGGTTTCAGACAGAAAGGTTCATAATATTCCGGATACTCTCCTGGCACTGCAGCATCCGCCGACATACACACTTGGAAAGCGGCGAACTGATCATAATCTATTAGTTTCTGAGGCTGAACTGAAAGGAATAGGTGCTGAACTGCACTACACGCAAAGAGGAGGAGACATTACGTTTCATGGTCCAAGACAGGCCATTTTGTATCCCATTGTTTCGCTTAGGGATATTGGGTTTGGGGCTCGGAGATATGTGGAGACGCTTGAGTTGACTATGATTGAATTGGCGTCTCAGTATGGTGTGAAAGCTTGTCCGGGGCAAGCAGGAGAGACTGGGGTGTGGGTGGGAGAGAGAAAGATTGGTGCAATTGGTGTGCGCATTTCATATGGAGTTACGTCTCATGGGTTGGCATTCAACATTGATCCAGATTTAAACTATTTCAAGCACATTGTGCCATGTGGTATTGCTGATAAAGAAGTGACGTCTCTGAGAAAGGAGACAGACTTGGCGCTTCCTACCGATGAAGTAGTTCACGACCAGCTGATTTCTTGCTTTGCAAGATTGTTCGGTTATCGTGATCTTGTATGGAAGGATGCAGATGCTGCTTCATTATTATCAGACAATGGGGAAATCAACTGAGATATGTATTATTTTGCAAATGAATAGATTGTGTAAGCTTCTTACTCGTTTATCGATTCCATTTATCAAATTCCTTCTACCAATTTTTATGTTTTGCCTCATCTGTAATAGGGTGATGCCCTGTTTTCATTATTTTTACGAATACAATAAAACACTCTTTCAGAAAACCATGAGCTTCTGGATTCAGTCCACACTGTTCTATCAAACGGTTAGATGTGATCACCGTGTTCTATCATAATCCTGCTGAGTGCTGACATAGATCACATGCTTTTATCTACAGAAAGATTCTTTAATTCACATGTATTCATGAATCAAGCAGATGGAAATCGTCTTAAGAAAATTTCACCAAATATATTCTAATACAACTCTCAGGAGTTCCTTGACCAGATCTAGTGATACCATAGGTACAATCTTCTTCAACCTCCTTTACTAATTGACTTATGTCTATGGAGTTGAATAGATACTGAAACTTTAGACGTCAGCCATGACAAACATGGACAGATTGAAAATCTAAAACTAGGTCGTTTAAACAGTTCAAATGCTGGACAATATGAACCTCTAACCCCAAAACCACGTTGTCTGGAAGACAGTACAAGATCAACAGTCATAAGATGACTATAACACCATTCTGCAGAAGTATTAGTAATAACTAAGGAATAAGGGAAAATGTGATAAACAAATGAAGCTTGCTATTAAAAACAGAGTCAAGATTTATAACTTTCTGATCTCAAGCGGTTCAATTAGAGCTTGTTATATCAAGTAGATGCGAATCCCATAAACTAATAAGGAAGATCATGCCCTATTAGAAAATGATCAATTTTCATATGCGTGATGGGGCTAGTGCAGATTAATGCTTTAAAAATATTGAGCTTTCTCCTTATTGCTAAAAACTAAAATCATGTTCTCATTTCAACCTATTTCTGAACTAAGGAGAACAAGTGGCTTCAATAATGACTCAAGTTTTATATGAAGAGTACATTAGAAGCAGGGAAGCTGAAATGCTTGAAAGGTGTGTTGAGAGAGTGGCTTCAAAAATGTCGAGACAACTCTTTGACGATTGCTTCAAAGAGATTAAGACAAGTTGTTTGATGAATTGTCTCAAAGAGACTAAAACTAAGACAACTGAGTCTCTTATCTCGGCGCAAAATGAGAACTTTATGGATCGGATACACAGAACATATGAACGATCTGAACATATGGGACAACAAGTAGGTGAAAAAGTGGAAGGCTAGAAGAATAGAAGATTGTGAAACATAAAAGTCGAAAGAAGAGGACAGTTTCTTAGAAGATTTTGGGTGTTTCACGTTTGGAAAGCAAGCTTAACCAGCTAACTTTAGCTGTGTTTGTTAACACCTAACATTGAATACTAATTTTTCCAATAAACAAAAACCAAGCAAGGACAGGGAATGAATGAGGCATCTGATTTGGTTTTCATCAATTTCATGTGATAAGTCACATGAGATATTTTGTAAAATATTTAAGTTTGCAGAGAAGTCATGGAAAGGAGCTCAGCATCACATGATCAGCTGCTTCCAAGTCCCAACCTATTACAAAACAAAGAACAAGTCGGTTAAATCTCTGAAACAGAACATGTTTAGTGTAGAATTTCCTGCTTACTATCAATAATCTAACTTATAAGATCGACTTTTGGTCAAAGTTTGGTTTCATCGAGTGGAATATCTCCCTCGAGTAATGAGCTTTCTGAGTTAAACTTTCACTTGAGTCTGTTCAGTTTGAGGTAGCCTAGTTTAGTCCCGGATTAAGAGCAATATACGATCAGCTCCTTTGCTGAAAACGAAACAGTAAATTATGATTTTGAAGCCCTCAAGTATAGGAAGTTTTTATATTCTCAATGTTTTAAAGAGTCTTGATTTCACTATATCAACTCAACAAGTGATGTTATCGTACACCGTTTTGTTTACACATCAATTTGTGAGGCCTACTTTTCTACCCAGATGAATAAGTCAGTGATGTAGTCGATGTTACTTTTACAATTCACTTCTAATTTGAGATTCTAAATGACTCTAATCTAAGTCAACATATTTGTTGTTTCGATGCAAACATATTCATTGTAATTTCTAGTAAGAATTTTTTTTTTTCCCCTCATGTGTGTTCTATAGGAAATGTAAAAGAAACAATGAATCAGACCCAGGAAATGGCGTCTCTTTTGTTCAATTTCTCCAAACTTCATAAGCAAAAGAATGGAAATTGGCTTTGAGCATGAAATTGACATCTTACGAGTAATGTGGTGCAAGGTCAAGGTGTAATCTGAAATAATCATGAAGGGTGAAAATGTAATTTGGCCAACAAGTTACCATCCATTTCTAACTAGGGAAAATGCCCTTTTACTACTAATTTATCCTTCCCTTAGCCCATTTCAATGAATCTAATATTTGGTAGCCCATTCCAATACAAGGTCTTCCTTTTTTTGCCCAAATCATCAAATCTTATGTGTCTGACCTATAGTATCTATTATTTCAAGACGAAAATGCCCTTCTAGCTTATAGTATAACAGCCTCCCCGCAGATTTCAAATTTCTGTTTCGAAGAGAGAGAAAGCTACAGAGCGAGAGAGATCGATCGAGCGAGCGAGAGAGAGAGATCGAGCGAGCGAGCGACAGCGCGGTTTTCGTCGACGTTTTCTGACGAATATCCGGCGAGATCGATCAGAATCGCTTAGTTGATGGAGCGAGATCGTTCTTTAGTTTGCTCGTCACTTCCTTCTCGGTTTGTTTCTCCTTTCTTCTTCTTTCGTTCTGTTTGTTTTTAATTTAGTTGGATTTAGATTTATTTTCGTTTTGGTTTTGGTGAAGCTGTTTGTTTTTGTTTTGGTGAAGCTGTTTGTTTTGGTGAAGCTGTTTGTTTTTGTTTTGGTGAAGCTGTTTTGAATCCTTTTTGTTCTATCTGCTAGGTTGTAATCTGTTGTTAGGTTTTACTAGTTAATAATTGTTGATTATTTGTGTTTGCTGAACTTTGCTGATCTTTCCTTTTGCACAGCATCTGTTTTGGAATATTTTCTGGAAATTGTGATATGGTTATTGGGGGTCGGTAACTAGTTTGGGTGGTCAATAATTATGTTTGAACTGTGTGTTAGGTGCGAGTAATTGTTGTTTTATTGTGCTTTATTTGTTTTTCAAGCATTATGTTTCAGTTTTCAAGCTGTCTAGTAGTTGTGACCTAAGTTATTGGGGGTTAATAACTGGTTTATTTTGTTTGTTTATATGTAGGAATGTTGGTGATTCTTTGATTGCTCAGTTTATCTATATTGGAAACGGATTTTATCTTCAACTGAATGATCTTATGAGGTTTTCTGACTTGATCGACATCATTCGTCGACGATTTAGGTTTTCTTCCAGTGATGTTTTTCATCTGCAATACTCCTCTCCTGGTTGTCCTGTCATCTATTTGGACAGTGACCTTGATTTTAAAATGCTATTTTGCTGTGCAAAAATATATAAATTGGATCATGTAGATGTGAATGTTGTTAAGGATGTTGGCAGTAGCTGTTCATCTAAGAGTGTTTTATTTGATGAAAGCTTTTCTGAAATCATTGATGAGAATGATTATTTAGATGATGGATTTAAAGATGGACCTACAAAGTCATATTTGTCAGATGATTGGGGTTCTTACCTTTTACACAAGGGGCAGAAGTTTGAAAGTGTTCAGGATTTTCGAGATAAACTTAGGAAGTATGCAGTTCAAACTGGTTTTTGTTATGTGCTACCTAGGAATGATTCACTCTATGTCAGAGCTGTTTGTGAAAATCATGGAACTGAAAAATGTGGCTGGGAAGTAATTGGATATGTGGCTCCTATAAATAATTGTTTTTATATTATGAGTAATTTTTATATTAAGGAGTTTAATAACATACATACTTGTAAAGGTGTGCTTAGGAATCAAACTCATCGGCAGTTAGGGTCCAAAATAGTTAGGACATGCATTGAGTCCAATGTGTTCCTTAACCTTGGTTTGAAGCCTGCTGGTATTATGAGTAATTTCAAGTCTACTTATGGTTTTGAAATTAGTTATAAGGTTGCTTCAAGAGCAAAGAAAAGGTGTTTGGAGAAGATGTATGGCTCTGAATCTGATTCCTTTTCGATGTTAAGTTGGTATAAGGATGCTGTTTTGGAGACTAATCCAGGGTCTTCCTTTGTCCTTGAAGTTGAGGAGAATACTAATAGGTTCCAAAGGGTTTTTGTATCTTATGGAGGCCAAGTCGAGGGTTTCAAGTTCAGTCTCCCTGTTTTATATGTGGATGGTACATTTGGAAAGAGCATTTACAAGGGTCAGATTCTTTCTGCCACTGGAAGAAATGGAGACAAAGGTACCCCTGATAAATTATTAACCCCCAGTAATTGTTTTTCAGCTTTATGTTTGTGTTGAAATTGTTTTCATTTATTATTTTTGTTTGTTAAATTCATATTTTGGAGCGGAACGCTCCCGTTGGCGGTGCAGCGGCACGCTGCTTTATAAGTTATTGACCCCCAGTAACTTTTTATTTATTTTTGTTTGTGCAGGTTTCTTCCCTTTAGCCTTGTGTATCTGTGACTCAGAGACTGAAGACAACTGGTTTTTTTTCTTCAAGCACCTGAAGGCTTTGCTGGAACCGCAGGGAAGGGTAATCATCTTTATCAGTGATCGTGGTGGTGGGTTGTTGAAGGCTTTTAATCAAGTGTTTCCTGGTAATCCTCATCTCTTTTGTTTCCATCATTTGAGATATAATCTTACTCAAAAGTACAGGAATAAAAGGAATGCTGTTGTGCTTGCTCAAGTATTGCAAAAGTTTTTTAAGGTTGCTTATGCATCGACCGAGAGGTCTTATTACCATCACTTACAAGCTCTGAGAGATGAGGGTGGTGCTGAAGTAATTGATGAGTTTATAGCTGAGATCCCTTTGGAGAATTGGTGTCGTGCTTTCTTTAAGGGCTGCCGGTATGGGATCATGGCAAATAGTATTGCTGAGTCTTTTAACAAATGGATTGTTGCTGAGCGTTCAATGCCTCCGCTTGCAATGATAGACCAGACTAGGATGAAAGAAATGAAGATGATGTCTGAAAGGAGGGTTGAGTCCAAATCTTGGACTACTCAGCTTACACCTGAAATGGAGAAGAAGCTTGTTGAGCAGATGCATAAGGCGTGTAGTTTCAGGGTTATTGCCTCTCATGAAAGTGTTTATGAGGTTAGAGATGATGAGTACTCATATTCTGTGAACCTTTCTACTCATACTTGCTCTTGTGTGAAGTGGCAGATCAATTGCTTCCCATGCCCTCATGCCCTTTCTGCTATACAAGCTGCAAGATTGAATGTTTATGATTTTATTGACTTGTACTTTAGTGCCGAATATTTTAGGATGAGTTATAGCTTCCCTATTCATCCAGTGAGTAATGTTGATTCTTGCACTGAGGAGTCCATACTACCTCCTATTACAAAGAGGCCGGCTGGGAGGCCTAAGGCGAAGAGGATTAAATCTTCTGGTGAGAAGAAGCCTATTCGGTGTGGTCGATGTCTTAAGTTGGGACATCATAATAGGCAGAGCTGTACTGAACCTTTAAATGGGCAGCAGTAGTTTCTTTTGTGTTGCAGTCTCTACTTTGAGGAGTTACAGGGTGTCAGTAACTGTGACATCTGGGCTTTGTAATCTCTATTTTCCATGTGATTTGAATTAGGGAATACCATTTGATTCTGTAATGACAATTATCACTGAATGGTATACTTGAGATTGAATATGTACTGAATCATAGTTTTGATTGTATTTTGTTTTCATTTTGACAGGTCTGGTTTATGTTATGTTTTAAACTGTAAATGAATTATCATGTGTCAATACCAGTCAGTGGCCAGTAACTGAAGTGATTGACCAGTTACTAGCCCTCATAAACCAGTTACTGACCCCCAGTAACCAGTTACTGGGTGTCACCCGAGTGATGGACCAGTTACTGGGTGTCAGTAACCAGTTACTGACCCCCAGTAACTGAAGTGATTGACTAGAGACTGACCCCCCAATACCAGTTACTAGCCCTCATAAACCAGTTACTGACCCCCAGTAACCGGTTACTTGGTTGTCACCCGAGTGATGGATCAGTTACTGGGTGTCAGTAACCAGTTACTGACCCCCAGTAACTGAAGTGATTGACTAGAGACTGACCCCCCAATACCAGTTACTAGCCCTCATAAACCAGTTAATGACCCCCAGTAACTGGTTTCTTGGTTGTCACCCGAGTGATTAACAAGCTACTGGCACCCAGTAACTGAAGTGATTGACCAGTTACTAGCCCTCATACACCAGTTACTGACCCTCAGTAACCAGTTACTGGGTGTCACCCGAGTGATGGACCAGTTACTGGGTGTCAGTAACCAGTTACTGACCCCCAGTAACTGAAGTGATTGACTAGAGACTGACCCCCCAATACCAGTTACTAGCCCTCATAAACCAGTTACTGACCCCCAGTAACTGGTTACTTGGTTGTCACCCGAGTGATTAACAAGCTACTGGCACCCAGTAACTGAAGTGATTGACCAGTTACTAGCCCTCATAAACCAGTTACTGACCCCCAGTAACCAGTTACTGGGTGTCACCCGAGTGATGGACCAGTTACTGGGTGTCAGTAACCAGTTACTGACCCCTAGTAACCAGTTACTGGGTGTCACCCGAGTGATGAACCAGTTACTGGGTGTCAGTAACCAGTTACTGACCCCCAGTAACTGAAGTGATTGACTAGAGACTGACCCCCCCAATACCAGTTACTAGCCCTCATAAACCAGTTACTGACCCCCAGTAACCAGTTACTGACCCCCAGTAACCAGTTACTGGGTGTCAGTAACTGCATGATTGATGCCTTAGAGCAATCATCACTAATAGTTCAGTGTACATGTAACTAATTATTAAGTTTTAGTTCAGCAACAACAACCATCATGACTAACAGAAACCATATAATAAACATTTACATTTGTTTGCATCACCATTCTAAAAGATGTTCTTGAAATGAAAAAAGGATCCTAAATGCTCAGCAATTTATACACAACAGCAGAAAAGAAACCCAGAAGTTTAATAAGCAACAAAATTCTAAATTCTCGACATTGATTTTGCATCTACTGGTTTAAGGAACCCATCTGGTGCAAAACTCTCTTCTATGTCAATCTTCATAAATTGTCTCAGCAACCGCTTTCTCATGTTATCTCCGCCTTTTTTTGTCGGCTTTAGGTTATACATTAGGCTCTCAATGTTGTGGAGCATGTAAGGCCCACAATCCGACCTGCATTCATGTTACCAGAAAACTTGAGTTTCATTTCACACCACACATAATACAACTAGTTACTGCCCCTAAGAATTAACATATTGCTTTCTATAAGAAAAAATAAGGGATATTTGGTACTTACGAAAAATTTTTCTGCTGCGGGCAAGATAAGTCTTCTTTCAGCTCATACTGTTCTTCATTGATATTGTTTGAGAGGACCCATTGTCTTGTTTCCTTCTCCTCATCAGTCATTTTTACTTTGGTTTCTATCAAACCATGTTCATCCTCGCCAGTATTTTTGTCTCTGAATTCTTCTGGGTCTTGGCTCTCAGGGTATGTTGATGCAGCTAGACGCATAAATCTCCTTATGTGCTTGACATGTGAGAGTAATATTGCAAAAAATTAACATCTACTCAATCAACGGTAACCGGTTAATCAATCAATTGTGTTGCATTGCATTGCATTTTATGTTCAACTTCAACCAACTGTACATGAATTATTCACTTACCACATTCATTGCATTCTGGAAGTATGCAGGTTCATCTGAGGTGTACTTTCCATGCGGCAGCTTTGTGTTCATATGCAAGAAACATTTTGAACAGTTGTCAATGACCAACAATGTGTAGTGTCTGTTACGGACATGATGTATTGGTATAAACACTTTGTCATTGTTGAATATTGACCACATCGGTTCAATGATTTTGTCTTCAATTTGTAAGTCGTAGCCTTTAAAATCACCTTTCTCCCCTGCTTCCTTGTATTTTTCCTTCTCTTGCTCATGTTTTATTGCAACAAACTGTTTTTTTTTTTTTTTTGCAAAAAGAAAGTTTTGTTAGCATTAACTCGATAAATGAAGGGAATTACAAAGGTGTGGTAGTTTTACTTACAGCTGCTTCCACATCAAGG
Organism: Fragaria x ananassa; assembly: GCA_034370585.1. Lineage (NCBI taxonomy): Eukaryota > Viridiplantae > Streptophyta > Magnoliopsida > Rosales > Rosaceae > Fragaria > Fragaria x ananassa. The sequence goes on along the minus strand of CP139766.1, from coordinate 30,528,900 downwards.
AATCCCACTCGGATGCCTGACCTCTTTGCTTTTTCCTTTAGCATTTGAATATAAATCTTGATAACCTGCATTCAATTATATATTTTCAGAAAATCACACATGAAATTGAAGGACAGAGACTTTTTTGCCAAAAATAATTGCACCCAGTTTTGATTACTGGGTGTCAGTAAGTGGTCATCCTTACATCAGTTGTAAGCTCCCCTTCCTCTATTATTGTCATCAAGTCCTCCTTTGTTATTTGAACTATTAAATAAGGATCTTGCCAATATACATAGCTGTTCAATCCAAAACAATTGAAATAAGAAATAAGATACTCAAATCTTTATAAAGAAGGGAAGAAGTAAAAACAACATATATACTTACCCTTTGTTTTCATCTTGATTTGTTTTGAACCAGCTCTCATAATGCATTGCCACGTCCTTCTCTAGAGTTGTCCATGTCGGCTTTGTGCATTGGACTTTGTCAATAACTATGTTGTGATTTTTGGACATGTTCCTTCGGGCTGGTTGGTTCTTCTTGGGCTTAAGGTCTTCAGGTGTGCCATACTCCCATTCTTCTTGTTGCTTTTTTGTTGCATCCCTTTTGTTAACCTTCACATTTCTCTCTATTGAAAGGGGCTGAACAGCTTTCTTCTTTGCTCGTGCTTCTTCTTTCTCAACAACAGCAACAAAATCATCAATGGAAGAGTTAATTTCTTCTTCAATCTGTTCAATGTAGACCCGCGGCTTCTTCTTATATGTCTTCAGACTTTCATTTTCCTTCTCCTTCGCTATGTCCATGACCACTGTCTGAATTATTTCTTGACACATAGTCGAATCTTCTCGTTCTTCACCATATCCCATCACAATCATTTGGATTGGTATTGCAGGTGTTGCTCCACAGGACTGCACATATGAAAACAAAAAAATGTAATTACTATGGGTTAGTTATTGAATTACTATGGGTCAGTTATTAGGTTCTTACATCTTCAGGTGTTGAAGTCTGACGAGCTCGAGAATGTGCATCAACTGTATTTGGTTCATTTTCCTCAAGGTGTTCTTTTGGAGTTGCTACTACCATTTGCATCTTCAAGGGTATATTTTTCTTCTTGGTCTTTTTGGCCTTTGCTTTTTTTAAAGACTCTCGAAGCTCCTTGTTTTCCTTCTGTAGCCACTCTATGTGGCTGTCAGCAGCTTTCACCTTATTCAACAGTTGTGAATTCTTCTCAAGGAGCTCTTCATTTGCTTTTGTAACTTTTTCCAGCTTTTGCTTCAAGGTTTTCTCCGGTTGCTTCCCCTCCAAATCTCTCATTAGAGCTCTCAGATTCCCAGACATTAATATCATCTGTTCTTCTTCCTGCTGGCTTGATTGAGGCACCTCCAATCATAATAACAAATAACATCAGATAACTGGTTACTGCCCCCCTAGAACCTGGTTACTGACCCCTACACTACCAGAAAATGGGTCTTGGGCGACGAAACAAAAAAAACCGGGCGACGATTTTTTTTTTCGTCGCCTAAGAGGGAACTTAGGCGACGATTTTTTTTTTCGTCGCCCAAGGGAAAAAAATCGTCGCCTAAAGTCCAACTTTAGGCGACGAAAATAAAATCGTCGCCTAAGAATACATTTCGTCGGCTAAGAGAGAAACTAGGGCGACGAAACAATATTTCGTCGCCTAAGATATTTATTTCGTCGCCTAAGTTTTTTATCCTTAGGCGACGAAACTGAGATATTTCGTCGCCCAAGATTTTTCATTCTTAGGCGACGAAACTCAAATATTTCGTCGCCCAAGATTCTTCTATATATTGTGAGGCGGGATAGAAGAATGAGATCTTTGAAAATTTTAAACATAAATTTCTCTAGTTCTTCAAATCGTTCGGTGTTGTGGAAATTTGTCCATACATAGTTTGTGGAGCTACTCCCAGGTACGTACATATGCATATATATGCACATATATATATGTGCATATATATATATTGATTTTCAGTTTTATTTGAGTTGAATTAATGATATATATATATATATATATATGCATAGAGTTTGTTCCAAGCTGAGTAAGGGGCCGTTCTGTCATAGATATGGTTCACAGGTTTGTTTAACTGGATCTCAAGATCACAAACTGACCACTCTTCTCGGTGAAGGGGTCGATAGGGGTTCGCCTCCGTGATCACAAACGAGTCCTGCCTGGTTCCTGTAGGGGGTTCGCCCTCCGTGACATTGACACTTGCCTTCTGAAACCACGGAATCCGCTCGAACTAGATATATATAATTAATAATTAGTATGTTGTATTACATTAATATATATATATATAAAAGATATGTTCATTAAATATTGATATATATATGTGTTATTTTCAGGATATGGATAAGAGTTGGATTTCTCTTCCAAGATATCACAGAAAATATGCTGAAGGAGTTTGGGATTTTATGCAATATGCGCAGGCCAATGCTGACGGGAGTGGCATGTTCTATTGCCCGTGCAAGATGTGTAAGTGTCGCAGTGATATGCATCGATTTCCGTTGGGGACAGTATGGGACCACCTGAAGAGTAACGGATTCTGGGAACGTTACACATGTTGGATATATCACGGTGAAACCTCATCACGCCCGCATGATCATGGACAGTTTGATGAGACAGGCAGTACATCCAACGATCCAACAACGACCTTCATCAACGACATGTTTCCTCATGACAGCGGTGTATGCCCTGAACGACAGCACATTCCTCAGGCGCCGATGCAGGCCGTCCCTAGAGGTGTCAACACTGCCGGTATAGCCAAGTACAACAGACTTATTGCTTTCCAACAGACCCCTCTGTGCCCAGGTCATGAGAAGACCGTTCTTCAGTGTGTGATGGAGGTGATGCATATCAAGGTTGACACAAAATCGACCGTGACGGCTGTTGATAGGTATCTACAGTACGCTGCTTCGCTCCTGCCCGACGGTCATCGTCATCCCACCACGCATCATAAGGTCCGTCGTATCTTGAGAGATCTCGGGCTTTCCTACATCAAGATCCATGCATGCAGATATGACTGCGTTCTATTCTGGGGTAAAGATGCAGACGGTAATGACCTTGAAGGCCTTCATCGTTGTCCGGTATGTGGGACCGACAGGTATAAGCGGACTCCCGCAGGCAACAGGAAACCTGTTAAGGTACTTCGCTATTTCCCGTTGAGGGATAGGCTGGAGCGGTTGTATATGTCTTCAAAGACGGCCGAAGCTATGAGATGGCACGCTGTGAGGGAGGTGCATGACGAAGACCTCATGGTACACCCTGCTGACGGGGAGGCGTGGAAGCATATAGACAGGGAGTTTCCTCATTTTGCTTCAGAGGTGAGGAATGTGAGGCTCGGGCTGTCATCCGACGGGTTCAACCCTTTTGGGACCATGAGTCTTTCGTACAGTATATGGCCGGTCATTTTGGTGCCTTACAACCTTCCTCCATGGATGTGCATGAAGAAGGAATACAACATGTTGACCTTGTTGATTCCGGGGCCCGGTTATCCAGGTATCTACTTTCCCTTCATATTGTATATATTGCTGTTGGTTCAACACCTCTCCATTTATTGGTTTTGTTCTATATTGTTGGTCATATATAGTCGTTATCTGAATTTGTTGTGGTTGTTGTTGTTATCCAGGGAAGTGTCTCGATGTGTATATGAGACCGCTGATTGAAGAGTGTAAATTGCTTTGGGAGGTTGGTCATCCCACTTATGACTCCCACAAAAAGGAGATGTTCCAGATGCATGCCATGATTGTTGGTACCATCAGTGATTTTCCTGCACGTGGGATGTTGTCCGGCAACGTTGTTAGGGGATACAAGGCTTGTCCTGAGTGCCTTAGCTCCCAGGGGTGCAGCAATCATTGCAACAAGATAGTCCGGATGGGTCACCGTGCTTACCTACCACATGATCACCCCTGGCGGATAGATACCGGGGCATTTGATGGGACCGAAGAGAGAGGTGTGGAGCCGCATAGATGGTCGGGGGAAGAGATTTTAGCAGTGCTGGATGAGTATGATTTTGGGCAGCTCAGCAATCATCCCGATATTGTGGCCAGAATACCTGAAAGACCAGACAGGTACAAATTCTGGACACATAAGAGCATATTTTGGGAACTCCCGTACTGGAGTACGCTGTTGATCAGGCACTACCTAGATGTGATGCACATAGAGAAGAATGTCTGCGACAGTGTGGTAGGTACAGTGCTCAACTTGGAGGGGAAGACGAAAGACGGTCCTAAGGCACGCGTTGATCTTAAGAAAATGGGAATCAGAAAACATCTTTGGCTGAAAGAGGGGAAGAAAAAGATGCCTTGGGCTCCTTACACCGTGAAGCCTGATCAGAAGACCCAGATCTTCAGGTGGATGAGTTGTGTGACGTATCCCTCAGGCGTTGCAGGAAATATAGCCCGGTGTGTGAACTTGCGGGAGAATAAGATATACGGCTTGAAGAGTCATGACTGTCATATTCTGCTACAACGTCTCTTCCCTGTTTTCATTCGACCGTTCCTTCACCGTCAGGTAAATTTGTGGTTAAAATTACGGTTAACCTGTCGTAAATGGATTTTATATTAAATTTGTGATGTGTGGTTGGCCAGGTTGTGGAGCCGTTAGTAGCGCTGTCAAGATTCTTCATGAAGTTGTGCACAAGGGAAGTGAGAAAATCCGATCTCCGGGAAATGCAGGCAGACATCATATACATCATGTGTAAATTCGAGAGGATCTTTCCGCCAAATTTTTTCGATATCATGCCTCACCTGATGATCCATCTTCCCCAGCAATTGTTGCTTACCGGTCCAGTACACTTCACTTGGATGTATCCCATGGAAAGGTATGTTTTATTCACTTACATCTCCAGAATACATATATGTACGTACATGTTCAATAATTGTAACGTATAGTTTGCAATCTTATATTTACAGGCAACTTGGTGAGTACAAAGATTATGTCACTAATAAATCCGCGCCTGAAGGATGTATAGCTGAAGCATATATTGCGCATGAATGCGTCACCTACATGAAGTTGTATTTAGGAGCGTCGTTGGGAGCTCCGCAAGCCATGGAGGAACATGCGCCGCGGTTCAATCTCTCTATAGTTTCCAGTGATGTCGAAGTTGGTGGAGCACGACTGTCCGCCGAGTATGCATTGTCGGATGAAGAGATAGCCATAGCGCACTGGTGGGTACTAATCAATTGTGAAGAAGTTAAATATTGGAAAGAGTTGCACCTAAATTTTTCGGAAGTTGATGGTGATCTCGAGTACCACAACATGACGTTCGCAAATTATTTTCGCACCTGGGTACGTAATTTAATCTTCCCTGTTATATATATATATATATATATATATACTAATATCTAATTATTTTCTATTGCATATATTTTCGGATATTTACAGTTCAATATCCGTTACAGATGGACATGATTAAATCTGATGATAATCCAAACTGGTCGCACGAACTATTACTTCTTGCGATGCAACCGCAACGGGCTAGAGTTTATCCCACCTGCACAGTGAATGGCGTCAAATTTGTATCTGAAGAGAGAGACAGCAGACGAAGAACACAGAATTCTGGGGTGATGGCGAAAGGTCATGGCCTTGACTATTACGGTGTTCTCCATTCAGTGGTCGAACTGGTTTATGCGGAAGGCATGAAAGTGCATCTGTTCAAGTGTAGATGGTTTGATACAGGCGCACAGAGCATGAAGATGGATCAGTATGGCAATTTATCGGTCAACACTGCTACAAGCGCCTACGAAGATGACCCGTTTGTTTTTGCGACATCGGTAAAACAAGTGTTTTATCTTGATGACCTTGCAAAAGGTGACGCGTGGAAAATAGCGAACATTGTGCATCCTCGAAACATTTACCGGGCGGCTACACTTGGAGTGACCATTCCAGGGCCAGAGGCTGATGCGTATCAGGAGCCGAACGCAGTAGGTATTCATGATGTAGCTACTGTTCGTCAAAATAATGTTAAACATGGTCGAGTGCTCAGAATTCGTGACGAAGATTCAACCTTTATTGATGTTGATCCAAATGAAGAAACAGACGACGACTCTGACGACGAATTAAGGCATAGATTACCAGATATTAATTCCGATACCGAAGAAGACTCATCGGATGACTCAGATTACGAGCCTTAGCTTAGTTATAATTGAGCCTTAGCTTTGTAATTGTTTGTATACTAAAAGAATATGTTTGTACTAAAATAAATAAAGCACATTTAAATTTCATTGTAAAGAAATTTTTATTTTTACTCTTGGGCGACGATTTTAACAAATATCGTCGCCCAAGTATAATCTTGGCCGACGAATTAGCCTAATTTCGTCGGCCAAGATTAATCCGAATAATTAAAATAAAATAAAACACATTTAAATTTCATTGTAAAGAAATTTTTATTTTCACTCTTGGGCGACGATTTTAACAAATATCGTCGCCCAAGTATCCTCTTGGCCGACGAATTAGCCTAATTTCGTCGGCCAAGATTAATCCGAATAATTAAAATAAAATAAAACACATTTAAATTTCATTGTAAAGAAATTTTTATTTTTACTCTTGGGCGACGATTTTAACAAATATCGTCGCCCAAGTATCATCTTGGCCGACGAATTAGCCTAATTTCGTCGGCCAAGATTAATCCGAATAATTAAAATAAAATAAAACACATTTAAATTTCATTGTAAAGAAATTTTTATTTTCACTCTTGGGCGACGATTTTAACAAATATCGTCGCCCAAGTATCATCTTGGCCGACGAATTAGCCTAATTTCGTCGGCCAAGATTAATCCGAATAATTAAAATAAAATAAAACACATTTAAATTTCATTGTAAAGAAATTTTTATTTTCACTCTTGGGCGACGATTTTAACAAATATCGTCGCCCAAGTATCATCTTGGCCGACGAATTAGCCTAATTTCGTCGGCCAAGATTAATCCGAATAATTAAAATAAAATAAAACACATTTAAATTTCATTTGAATAATTAAAATAAATATCCCGGTTATTTATTTTTTACCAAATTTTTATAGCCCCGTAAGAGTCTCGTCGATTGGAAACTATTCTCAGTTGAAGGTCCGGCCAGATTACGTGATTTGGCGGGTCGAATAGCCGTTTCCGTCCGTTTAGGGGTTTGACCGCGCCGATTGACCGGACGGATCGAGCCCTTATCTTTGTCAGATGGAGCTGAATTTTTTTCCACCTACGTAATTCTTTATGCTGGTCAAATCTGACGGTCGGGTTTCAGTTCCTCTTCTCCGATCAATAAACTCACGTTATATGTACTAATGTTGTATAACTTTTTTATATAAGTGTTTAGTTTAAGTGTCGTTTTGAAGACAACGTATACGTAGAGGCCTCAAACGCAAAAAAGTCGTGAAATAAGATATAACCGGAACGTCGAAATACGTCAACCCGTGAAAAATGAAGATATTCCGGTAAATTTTCGGTGCCGGTTGTTCCGGTCGCACGAAACACATTTATTTCTGCCTAGTGGTAGCCCTTTCCCGGTTATTTATTTTTTACCAAATTTTTATAGCCCCGTAAGAGTCTCGTCGATTGGAAACTATTCTCAGTTGAAGGTCCGGCCAGATTACGTGATTTGGAGGGTCAAATAGTCTGAATTTTATGATAGAACTCTTGGCCGACGATTTTCTTCATCTTGGGCGACGATATTTATAATGAAGAATGTCGTCGCCCAAGTATAACATCTTGGCCGACGATTTTCTTCATCTTGGGCGACGATATTTATAGTGAAGAATGTCGTCGCCCAAATATACCATCTTGGCCGACGATTTTAAAAAAACAGGGCGACGACTTTAAAAATCGTCGGCCAAGCTTCTCTTGGCCGACGATTTTTAAAAAACAGGCCGACGATTTTTACAGAATCGTCGCCCAAGAACGCCAGTATAAAAGGCAAAAATTCGGAAACCCTAACCATTTCTTCAGCCGCCAAGCATATTCTCTCTCTCTCTCTCCGAAAATCCTCTCTCTGCCCTCTCTCTCTCCCTCTCTCCGACCCCGACCCCGACCCCAATTCGGAACCCCGACCCCGACGTCGACCCACAATTTAAGGTATAACCCTAAAACCCTAAATTGGTTTTAATTGTTTTTTTTGTTGTAATAATTGTAAATTGTTGTTGTTGTGATAATTGTAAATTGTAAATTGTTGTTGTTGTGATAATTGTAAATTGTTGTTGTTGTGATAATTGTAAATGTTTGTTGTTGTGATAATTGTAAATTGTGATGTACGGTTTAGGGTTTACGGTTTACGGTTTAGGGTATAGGGTTTAGGATTGTAAATGATTAAATAATTTAGGGTTTATTTAGGGTTTAGTGTTTACGGTTTAGGGTTTATTTAGGGTTTAGGGTTTGTAAGAAATAATGGATTATTTTTTAGGAAGGATGTAAATATTATTATATTAAATTTTGTGATATAATAAGCCCTTATTAATGTAAATAATTTGTTATGTGAATAAAAAAAAATAATAAATCCTATAATAATTATTAAATTATTATAAGACGGTAAAATATTTTTAATAAATTTATGGTTATTTTAAGACGGTAAAATATTTTTAATAAATTTATGGTTATTTTAAACAGGATGGCCAAGAGAAGAACTTCTGGACAAGACGGCTCGGACGGTACCTCAAACAACCCGTCGGAATCACCGTCGATCGGGTTTCCGTGGCAGTTGACGGCCCGACATGCGCAACTGATGGGTGGCGCGAGCGGCTCGGGTTCTGCTGGGCAGTCGGGTCCCGCAGCGACGGCTCCTCGTCATCCACCCATACTTCGCCGGTCGCGATCCCGCAGCGACGCCCCCACACAGTCGTCCCCGACCGACGGTGATGGCGGGTCATCCGGGGTCCCTATGGTGCCGTCCGGCCTCTTCCTTCCTCCGACGATACCGGCGATACCTCGCGTCGATGAGGAGGGTCGACCGATTCGGGAGCAGCTCCCGCATGTGGCACCGCACGAGGCCTATATCTACCGGGAGTTTCCCACGCCTCTTCATCCCGTGAGGGTCTCCGAGCAGGCGGACATAGACGAATCCGTCGGCTCAGCCTCGTCGATCGGTAATTTATTATTACTTTTTTTTCGATTTACATTTTTTTTTTGTAAAAATGTATTATTAATATTAAATTTGATTCACAATGTCACAGCCGCCGGAACGAGAAGGCGGAACAGGAGAGGCACCGTCAGCAACAAGGGACTCGATAGGGCGGTCGAGTCCGCTGGACGGATCGCCATCCCGTTTTCCAACGGGAAACCGGTGGACGCCGCGTTGGGAAACCGGTACACGCGCGCCGCGGGAGGCACCATCCGCTCCAGACTTCCTATGTTGTGGGGAGTCTGGAGCCAGGTTCCTGATGGAGTGAAGGAGATGCTCCATCAGTCGATGTCGGTGAGTTTACTCAATAAATTACCTTTTTTTTAACTATTTTTTTAACTAATAAATTATTTCATTATCGAAAAAAATACTAACAAGTGGTAATGCAGCAATGGTTTGTGGTTCCCGAGGAGGGACGTGACTGGGCGGACAAGACCCATAGGGAGAGGTACCTCTAGCTATTTAATAATTTATTAAATTTTATTTTTTTAATAAAATTATTAATATTTTTTTTGTATATGTAGGTTCAAGGAGTGGAAGCACGACCTCCGGGAACACTGGAAGAAGTACGGGAGCGACCGTTCGGGTACCCCGAAGGAGTTCGAGTATCGGGAGTACGAGTGGCGGTGGCTTCTTGTCACGCAGTTCAACGACCCTCATAAACAGGTAATTCGTAAACAAATTTGAATATTTAATTAGTGAATTAATTATAATTGTATGTTTTTAAATATTTACTAACGATAATTTTTTTTTAAAAAAGCACCTCGCCCGGGTGAACGCTGAGAACCGGCAACAGAACACAACCAACCATCGTGCCGGTTCGAGGCCGTTTTCGGCCATCATGGACGACGTGCGGCGAGAGCGGCCAGAGGAGAACCCCTATGTGGGGACCTTTCAGAGGGCATATCCTCATTCTGAGGAGGATCTTGTAAGTTCCTTATATTTACTAATTTTTAATTTTAATTACATTTTATTAAATGTATATTAATATATTTTTATAATATATCCATTTAGGCGAGGGTGAGGGAGGCGGAGCAAGAGGTCATCAGAGGCATGGTGAACGACACATGGCCGGGCACGGCAGAGGATGACATGTCAGAGGCCATGTCCAGGATCGACACTTCAGATCCTACCGTTGGGGCGCGGATTATGGCCACTGCCTTCGCGCAGCGCTCCAACACCTACTACTGCCGGGGTATGGGAGACGCTGGAAAGGGGATCCTGAAGACGACGCCAGGATTTCAGCGCAAGGGAGCCGCCGGAGCCTCAAGCAGCAACAGCCAGACCACTCGGCTACAGGATCAGTTCGCAAGCCTACAGTCTGAGCTGGAAGCCCAAAGAGCGAGAGAGTCTGAGCTGGAAGCCCAAAGAGCGAGGGAGATGGCGGCGATGGCGGAATCATATGCGGCTTCTAATGCTGCGCATATGGAGCGGGTGAATGAAGTCACCAATGCCAACCAGGCGGCTATGGGACAGTGGATGACTGCCTGCATGTCTGCACTTGCGGCCGGACAGCCGTTTCCGCCCATGCCTACGCCTATACCATTACCTCAGTGGCATCCTCAGTGGCCCCAGCCTCAGCAGCAGCCTCCTCAGCCTGACCAGCCGCCGCCTCAGGACCCTCCGAACGGGAATGATGAGTTAGATTTTGGGTTTCTCGATCCATAGGCAGAATTTTTGTAATAAATTATTTATAAATTTATAAATTTGTGTTATTTTTAATTAAATTTTAATATTAGAAAACTTTAAAGAAATGCCGAAAAAAAAAATAATGACAAAAATTAAAAAAACATTATTTATATATTTAAAATAATTATTTAATTATTTTTTTAAAAAAAATTTAAATATATCTTAGGCGACGAAATCTATAAATCGTCGCCCAAGATTTAACACCTTGGCCGACGAAAAATACTATCGTCGCCTAAGATGTAGTGATCTTAGGCGACGAAACATTTATTTTCGTCGCCCAAGGTCAGAAGATTTTAAGCGACGAAAAAAAATTTCGTCGGCCAAGGTGTTAAATCTTGGGCGACGAATATTTCTGGGCGACGAGAGGTATATTTTAGGCGACGAAATTAGTATCGTCGCCTAAGAATTACTCTTAGGCGACGACGGAATTATATTTCGTCGCCCAAGTTCTTCACCGACGGACTTCTGGCGACGACTTCTTGGCCGACGACATGTCGTCGCCTAAGTACTTAGGCGACGAAATTTTTAAACAGGGCGACGATTTTTTTCGTCGGCCAAGAACTATTTTCTGGTAGTGCTAGTAACTGGTTACTGACCTCTAGCAAACAGTTTCTACCACCTAGAACCTGGTTACTGACCCCTAGTAACTGGTTACTGACCTCTAGCAAACAGTTTCTACCACCTAGAACCTGGTTACTGACCCCTAGTAACTGGTTACTGACCCCTAGAACCTGGTTACTGACCCCTAGTAACTGGTTACTGACCTCTAGCAAACAGTTTCTACCACCTAGAACATGGTTACTGACCCCTAGTAACTGGTTACTGACCCCTAGTAACTGGTTACTGACCCCTAGAACCTGGTTACTGACCCCTAGTAACTGGTTACTGACCTCTAGCAAACAGTTTCTACCACCTAGAACCTGGTTACTGACTCCTAGTAACTGGTTACTGACCCCTAGCAAACAGTTTCTAACACTAGTAACTGGTTACTGACCCATATCAAACAGTTTCTAACACCTAGTAATCAATCAAATATATGAAAAAATTCTAAGTTACCCATTCGTTGAAGCTTGGTGTGTAGTCTTGTTCCTCCATCATACAGTCTTCTTCCTCCATCTCATTATCATCAGTTTCCTCTTCCCATGGACCTTCTTTTATAAGATCCTGATATATTTCAAAACAAAAAACAAAAAAACAAAAAACAAAAAACAAAAAGTTAGATTTTTGAATATCATAAAAATCTTATGTCTTGAAAGTTAGATATAAAACTTTACCTCGAGAAAGGTAGGCTTCTTCTGTACATCCTTGCGGTCAAATATTTCTTTGATGCTCCATCTGACAAACCTCGGTGTGCTCGTCTCATTTCCAGTGATTTTGTTTCTGACCCTTGTCTTCTCAAGAAACCAATACACAACCAGAAGAATGCATCCACTGTATATTTGAGTCTTGTCCCTTCTGTATTTGTAAATGCCATCCTTCAAGAAATCAAGCACCATCTTTGACCAGTTGTATTTGTTAATTTCTTCAAGGTTTTCACAGATTATTATCAACTCCCAGTCCAGATGTGTTCCCGATCTACTGAAGAAGAACACTGCAAGCAGATACATTAGGATCAGGGATGCTATTTTTTCTGCATCTTGATTCTTCTCAGGCTTATTAAGCTCAGCACTCAACTCAGTCTCAAGCTGTGGCCTCTTGATGTTGTCCTTGGATATCCTACCCTTTTCAAAATATTTAGAGTCTGGCCATTTGTTCCTCGGAGGCTTGTTTTTCAAATCCACCACCTCCCCTTCTGTAGATATGTGGAATAGGGAATAGACATCATCTACTGTGATCTCTGCTTCAATTTCCCCAAAGATGAACTTGTTTTTTTCTTTGTTGTAATGCTTCATTATGAGTTCAAAATCCAACTCATGCTTCCTCAGTTGTGTCTCAGTCAGCTTCTCATTTTTGAACACATCAATTGTATCCCAAAATGTTGTTTGGGCCAGCAAATCCCACGTTCTTTGAGGGATTTTCTCCCTGTATCTGTGCATCAATACGTAGAACGAATGAAGAGCACACTTCTGCTGCTGGACCTTTATCTTCAACTCTGCATCATCTTCTTCTTCTGAATTTTCTTCAGGAACAGACTTTGTGGCAGTTTTTTGCTTCTTGTTCTCCTTGTTTTTTTTTGGCCCCTGTGATTTCCTTTTCTTGTCAGCTGCTCTTTCCTCAAGGTAGTAATGTTCAGTTGTTTCTTCATCATCACTGCTTTCCTGAATGACCATTTTCCGGCCACTTCTTCTCTGCTTCTTTATTTTTTTAAACTTTTCTCCTATGACTTCGTCTGAGAAGATTGAAGGTTGTTCAGAACCACTACTCCGTTCAGCATCTTCCTCAGAGGAGGAACTAACAACTTGTTTTCCCATTCTGCATATATAGATGTTAAATTGTTAGTTACTAAGCACTCACCAACATTACAGACCCCTAATAAGTTGATTACTGACCCCCTAGTAACCAGTTACTGACCCCTAGTAACTGGTTACTGACCCCTAGTAAGTGTGTATTTGTGCTCAATAATCAACACAACAGTTTCAAAACAACAATTACAATTCAAAAATATACCAAAGGGGCTTATATCAATGTGGTTTTGTCATACTTAGCTGATTACTACCCCCCTAGTAACCAGTTACTGACCCTTAGTAACTGGTTACTGACCCCTAGTAAGTGTGTATTTGTGCTCAATAATCAACACAACAGTTTCAAAACAACAATTACAATTCAAAAATATACCAAAGGGGCTTATATCAATGTGGTTTTGTCATACTTAGCTGATTACTACCCCCCTAGTAACCAGTTACTGACCCCTAGTAACTGGTTACTGACCCCTAGTAAGTGTGTATTTGTGCTCAATAATCAACACAACAGTTTCAAAACAACAATTACAATTCAAAAATATACCAAAGGGGCTTATATCAATGTGGTTTTGTCATACTTAGCTGATTACTACCCCCCAGTAATTGATTATTGGGGGTCGGTAATCAACACAACAATCCCCTTTTCTGCATTTTAACACTCTATACACAAAATTGAACAACAAAAGAACATCATACACAAAATTAAACAACAAAAGAACATTAATCTGAATCTCTAACATTTTCCAATTCTAAAAAAAAACCCTAGGTTTTCGCTTTCACTTTCTTCTCTTAAATCTCTAAATCAAGCTTCAAAATCATCATTCGTGTCTTAAATAGTCGAATTACAAGCATAATAATGAAATTTAATTCGGAATTGGAGTTTTGTTTACCTGTTCGTCTTGGTAGTTCTTGGCTTTGAATTCGGTCTGGCGAGAACGAGCGACTGTTCCGACGAAAGCTCGACGATTCGAAGCTTGATTTTGGTGAATCTGTGCTTGTGCGAGAGAGAGAGAGAGAGAGAGAGAGAGAAAGCAGTTATGGTGTTTTGGAGAGAGCGCGATTTAATTTTTGGAGAGAGAGCCCGATTGAAGTTTTGGAGAGAGAGCGCGACAACGGTTGGGTTTAGAGGGAGGGGCCAGTTACGAGTTAATGATGGGTAGTATTGTCTTTTTGGTAACAATCATTGGAATGAGTTATAAGATAAGATTTTAATTGAAATGGGCTTTAGTTTGCAAATATTTGGACATCAGGGCATTTTCCCTTCTAACTAACTATAGTAAGTTACTAAGTTATGGTTAAGTAAACCACTACTCAGTAATCTATATATATCACACTCGATCACTTCTTAACCAAAACTAACCAAAGCATGCACTGTGAGTCTCCTCGATTCTCTCTACTTCAATCTCCACCATGAAACCCAGAACTCAAAGACTGTTCCTTTCCTTCTTCGCCCTCATTCTCATGCTCCACATTTCCCAAAGTTCTCAACTTTCACACCCACAAACCCATCTGATCACACCCAGAAACCAACCCAGAAGATTGCTCACTTCATTGGTCACCTTTTCTTCCAAACCCAACAAAGCAATGGAGGATCCACACAAACCCATAGAGACGAGCTTGAAGAAGGCCCCACCCAGCAAATCGAATCCGACCCACAACCGGTAACGAAGACATTAACATTTGTTTATGGAAAACAGAACCAAATTTTGCAGCTTTTGTTGATTTTCAGTGTTATATAGATAGAAAGATCAGATCTTTATACGTTTATTTGTTTCGATTCGTTTGTTGTTGGTTTTGTGAAGTTGGTTTTGTTTTAGTGTTAGATTTAGGAGGAGAAGACAGAACTTGTACTTACAGAGGAACCTTGTTAGAGATAGTGTTGATTTGTTTTGGGAAATTGCCAGTTTCCTTTTTTGGCAATTGGTTTTAGCCATTGAAATGATAGTTTTTCTAACATGTCAGTCATTTTGTTATTGTCTATAACCATGTATGTACATAGTTGATGTTGCTTAAATTGTAGTTTTTATCTGCAAGATTAATGAAATGAATCTGTCATTTTCAGAATTCTCTTTGATGTTTCTGTCTCATTTTTTCAATTTAGTACTGTTAAATACTTTGAAGCGGCTCCATTTTGATACCACAAGTTTGCTTGTTCAAATTTGTTGGATACATATATATGAACCATTGTACATCATCGCCCTGTTTGATGTTTAGAAGGCAGGGAGATTCGTTAACTGAACCATTGTTCTTGGAAAGAGATCTTAGGGGTAGCAGAGTTAGAATGAGAATACTGTATTTAGGTTTTAAGTTTTTATGGCAAAAAGTAATGAGGACTTGTAGATTACGTTTGGTTAGGGTTGTCCGGTTCTTGAGTGATCTCATGTGCTTGATGTTCCTATGTGGTGCTAGCGATTTGAACGCTTTAGTAACATATCACACAAGTGTTCAGGAGCATTGGATCCAGGACTCATAATTGATTAAAAGCCTTGTACTATGCATCTCATACTGGGAAGCCTTGAATTGATGTAGAATTAAACAAAACTGTATCAGATGGAAAAAAAATGTTCGAGTCCTTGTGACAGACTTTACTTTGCAGCAGTTTCCTCCTCCTTCGGGATGTGATTAATTTCTGCCTGCAATTGCAAGTCTTGTGATAGTCAAACTTCTGTTAATCTCTCAATTATGATGCAGTACACCATGTATATACTTTAGAATTAAACTGCTACCCCAGGAGTAACTGCATTTGAGCAGTGCACACATAGTTTTGTTTAATTCTACACCATGTAGAATTAAACAAAACTGTATCAGATGGAAAAAAAATGTTCGAGTCCTTGTGACAGACTTTACTTTGCAGCAGTTTCCTCCTCCTTCGGGATGTGATTAATTTCTGCCTGCAGTTGCAAGTCTTGTGATAGTCAAACTTCTGTTAATCTCTCAATTATGATGCAGTACACCATGTATATACTTTAGATCTTAAACTGCTACCCCAGGAGTAACTGCATTTGAGCAGTGCACACATAGGTAATCAAAAAGGGGCCCCATATTACAGTCAGATTTGCTATCTCCCCAATAGGAACACGTAGTTTCTAAGTTTTGAATGTGCTCATAGCATTCCCTAGCCTGTAACATCCCTCAGCAAACTTCTGTCACAAATCTACATCTTATCCTCACAGAAGTTTACTAAATAAAGATGAGAATTTGAATAGCCGACCTAGTTTCTATCAACCTGTGACCGCAGCCAGGGCTGCTCATCTTTGTACCCAACAAGGCTCGCATAATAATCACAACCTATTTGATGAAGAGTATGTACATGTTAAATGGTCTGGTTATCCAACGTAAATTCTTCTGGTCAAGTCTTAAGGAAGAATCAATATCATGATGAAATGGAACAGAACATAGATTAGGCCTTGAACTTTGTTGGCAAGGAGAGACACAATAGCGTTGCATGGAAATAAGTACAAGATTTTAGTCATCCCTCCACTTTCACTTTGGAAATATGTCTTTTCCCAGATCAATTTTGTTATTGCCTCTTTATATATATATATATATGTATATATAATTCTTATTTAAACTGCACAACACCGGAAAAGCTCATTTCACTTAGTAAAGACTTCATTAGTGTTTCAAAAGGTATGATTTTAACTTTGTGTTCATTTAGGTTCCACAAGGGAAGAGTCAGGAGAAGCAGATGAAAGGAAATAGTTCTCTTTATGTACTGGTTTCCCCGGGGTAAATTTCTTGTCCTTTCTCACCCTTTGCATCTGCTGCGGTTCTTAATTTCCATTAGTTATATTTCCTCATCTGCCATTTGATATGTGCATTGAATCAATCAACAAATTATGATTTTCTCTGTTTGAATCATACATCTCATGTCTTTATGCATTTGTTTTTACTGAGAATAAAGACTCTGAATCGTTTATTTGTTACTTGCCTACTCGTAAGATGAGCTCCAAGTTAAGTTCTCTTATGCTTATTGCTGTTGGATTAGAGAATCTTGAATATGAGGTCTTGTAAATTTAACTCACTGACTTTTCGTCAGGACTTGAGTAAGTGTAGCTGCTGCAGTTACTGCTGATATTATTGCTCTTTGTACATTTCCTCAACAAGGTAAACTACTTTGTTTGTTTAAGTTAGAAACCCCATTAAAAACAAAAAACAGTTTGGAAGGTATCTTTCTCTGTTTCTGTAAATCTACAATCAAACAATGTTGTGTGGGCTGTAAAGAAAGGTGATAGCCAGAATGCCCATCAGTTCGTTTGATTGCTTTAGAGGTTAACAAGTTTTGGTGCTATTCTATGGCTCAGTTTACTTGTTGTTGATAATTAAAAGATCCAGTAGTAGAGGCATACAAATCGACCAAACAAAACTGAAAAGAAAGGAAAGATAAATAGTCATACTGTTGAATAGTTGAGTACATCACATATAGTCATCTGATGCTAGTCCATGGGTAAGGCTATTCCCCAACTACGTCTTTAGGAAAGTTCAAATGAACATAACCCATGCTCTTAGATTAACCGGTTAAAGAGTATTATAATCTGCATGTTGTTTGCTTTCAGATAAACTCTGTGACGATAATTTCTCCGATAAAAACTGGAGGCTAGATTAATTAAAAGTAAACAAATGTAGTAGAGTAAGGAATGCTTCTGGCTAGCCACTAATACTGATATATGCCATCTGGGAATCGGAAGATTTCTTTCTATGTCTTGCAAAGGAGAATGGTGTCAGGTTCTTGCTTGGGATAAGGAGAAAATGTATGGTTTTGTTGACCCTTATCTAGCATGACTGTGCATATGAATTGAGAAAATAAAAGCACTACTAATTGTCTGGCCTTTCTTTTGTGCGAGTAATGGCGATTATGACCAATTTATGCATGATTCATCTGAATCGGTTGATTTTGAAATAACTGTCTTAAACACCTAGATGATTTGTCCTTTGTTTTCTGCGGACATTTGAGGAAAAGTTTTTTGGTATCATCATTAAGTTACCTAATAATTTAATATGTAGAAATTGTCAATTAGATGTAACTATATCTGCTGGGATACTCATTTTGTTTTAAATGGGAATGCAGTTATGAAAATTTAGTGACTTCTATTTGTCACATATATTTCTTACTTTTGACAGATCACAGATGAATGGCAGCATATTTACCTAATGAGGTGATTTTATGTCAAGCCCTCCACCCTGTGTGAAACTGTGAATAATTAATTTCAAAATAAGTCTAAAAGTCCGCTGCCGCCACCACCCCCTCCTCCTCCTCCTCCTCTCTCTCTCTCTCTCTGTGTGTGTTTTACAACGAAACCTGGGGCTTCATGGGTAATAATCTCATGGAGTCATGGTAGAAACTTTTATTTGGTACCCCTTAGTTTGTTTTCTTACTTTTATTCTTTCAAAGTCGGTGAGAATCGTTGCCGTCCTTTGATATAATTTTGATTGCTTGCTTTTCAGTTTGAAACTATAATTCAAATCAACTCAAGAGGTGTAACAACATACTAAGCCAGTAAGCCTGTAGGGGTTTTAGAGGGAAAAATTGCATTTGCCTATGAGGAGTTAGTGTGGTACAATTTGCAATGTTTGACCTCTGATTACTCTACATGTTCCCTTTTGTTTGACGATTATCAATCTTCTTCATAAGAAAGCCAAGAATAAAGATTTTCATTCTGTAAAAGCATCTTCAATCTCCTAGAAAAACAAAAAACCCCATCTTCAATTTTCTGTTATAATCTTCTTTGTTTTTCCATCTTTTCCTTGTACTTTCTGAGACCAAAAATGAGAATCAGAAAGCACTGGAAGCATCCCTCTCCTCCATCTAGCTCGGTGAGTTCATCAAATTATCTTTTGGCACATGAAGAACAGCCTGAGGTTTCATCAGCTGTTGTGCATACATGTGCCGCCTGGGGTACCTTTTTTTGGGCCTGCCAAGCATCTGATGCACCAGATGAACAATCTGATAACAGAGGAACCTTAAGGTAATTATTACTGTGAAGCCAAGTCTTCTTAACATGATCTCTTGTTTGAAGAGGGCACCATAGTCATCATTTTGTTTGGCTCAACCTTGATATAGAGACATAGCATCATTGTTGTCATTGTGTCCATCTGATTTATTTAAGCAGTCATCTCTTCTTAGCCTTTGTATATGTAAAGTAAAGAAGGTTCCCATTTTGCATGTAACATGGACGTAAAATTAAATTATCCGTGTATTGCATGCGGATGGGGACCTATTCTGGATGACGCCAAGTATAAAATTGGTGCGTATAAATTCAAACCGACGTTTTGATGGAAATAAATTGTTTTGTTCTGTTCACGAGAACAATTAAATGACTGGCGACATGTAAAGTTTACTTCATGCTTGTTAAATTAATTTCCTTATTGATGCTCTTACAGGAAAAGTAAAAAGTTAACAGCAGCTGAATTTTCTAAAGGGATTATGGCGTCATTATCTCGTAATCAAGGTATCAGAAAGTTAATAAATCTTCTATCAGGCACTCAGTTATGTATGTGATCGAGTATACTTATAAAGCCTTAATGACAGATATTGTTGAACCAAATTCTCTCTGTGGAATGAATTATTTTAGGTCATGTCTTCACTAATAACACTGCTCGCTGGTAGTAGGAACCATATGCCTGACATGTTCTTAACACTATCTGGCCCTTGCATTGTCTTGTAATTTCTTTTTAATCTTTATATATAAAGAAAAGTAAGCAAAGCATTTATCATTTATTTGTTCTCTATATTAGTTTCCATTTTGTATTGAAGGTTTATATATATATACCATGAAAAAACAGATGAAACACCTGGACCGAAGCAACGTAAGGTGTGCAACTTCTTCATGAAAAGGAGTTGCAGGATGGAAAGACCTAAATGCATCTGTAATCGGATGACACAGATTGAGGGTCAGGCAATAGGTCAGCACATCTTACCCGAGGGAACTACTCCAGGCATGCAGAACATATCTAGTCTCATATTTGATGTGGAAGACGATGAAGAATGGAAGAAGAGAAGGAGGATGTCTTACTAAGCCAACTGTGGCAATCACTGAGAGATACAGCAACTCTGAGCAATTTCATTTGGACCGAAACAAAGGTTGCTTCTCTATTTTTATGTGTTTCTGTTTCTGTTTCGTAGTATTGCATTTGTTGTCTTTCATAAAGTGAAGAATTTTGGGTTGTGGATGATTAAGTTTGAGAACCAGGCTATATGGTATCATTCTATGAACAGTTGCTTTTTTTTTTTTTTCGTATTAATGGATATTTCTATTTTGGATAATTGTCCCACCTTGACTTTCCTGAGTATTTCATCTTGAGAAATTAGTTGGAGCATACCAAGATAGGTGATATGCACCTACCAAATTGCATTATTGAGGTTGGAAAAGTGCCCTTTTGTTTGGGAGAAGATTTGAACTTTGAAAGAGTCCATCTTCTACTCTCCTGTAGTCTTTCTTAGTAGGTTGACTTGGTTCTACTATTAAAACAGCGCACCTCCTTTATTCATTTTTGTTGAGTGTATTCAAAGGTGTCCTTGTCCTCTTCTTTGTTTTCGTAGTTTATGACTGTATTTTGCTTCTTGCTTTTTATTCTTTATAAACTTTGTGGTACAATTAACTCAAAAATTGAATCTTTTACAACTATGAGTCATGGAACCCACTTTTGGCTAGGAACTTACATGGGTGTTTTCCAGGAGGAAACCGGTATATATAGATAGGTACAGTTGTCATGTCCTAATTGCCTATCTTCTCCCATAATTTTTGAATGAAGACGCAACTATAACAAAAATATTTTCGATGAAAATTTGTTTGAAGTTTGAGATGCATTTTTAACGAGGACGGACAGCTAAGAACGCAAACATCCTGGTTCTGCTACTCCTTAAGTCCTTATTGTCAAAGTCCCGGAACAATTCAATACTTCTACTTATAATTACCTATACGTCTCTGAGTCTTGAAATTTCAGAAGAGCTGATGTCCATGGTCCACACATGATCAAGATACAGAGCTACCTGGATGGTACTTGTTACCCTAAAGTTGTAATTGCTCAATCACATCAATTTGTGGCAGCAACTGCAAATGGCTTTTAGAGTACGGCTGCTTCTGCTTATTTCCTCATTAATTTCTGGTTCCAGAATGTCTTTTGGCCCAAACTACTGATGGCAAACTAGCAGTTGGAGCTTCCCTCTCTGCAACTGCAGGTATCAACTCCTCATGGCTTTCTCCTTCTGGTGACTTCGCCTTTAGTTTTCGACAACTTGAAAACAGCGATATTTTCCTGCTTTCTGTATGGTATGCCAAGATTCCTGACAGAACCATAGTTTGGTATGCAAATGGGGATAGTCCTGCACCTAACGGTTCAGTTGTGAATTTGACTGCTGACAGTAAACTAGTGCTTACAAGTCCTCAGGGTGTTCAGCTTTGGAAATCTGAGTCAGATTTCTGGAGCAGTTGCCTTTGGGGTCTTGAATGATACAGGAAAATTTGTTCTTCAAGATGACAACTCATACCATTTTACCTGGACAGGGTGTCGAGAAAGGTCTCAAGTTGTTGGTTTAGCATCAACTGCTCTTAACCTGATAATGACTGAATATAAGAGAACTTATCTCAGGACCAACAGTACCGTCATTATAAGTTCAGTTTTCACATGAATCTATATGATGGATTCAAGATTGCATTTTAAACCCTCAAATTGAAGTCCTGTCATTCCTTACAATGTAAAAGTATTAAATCAATGGCACATCAACTCCAAGCTAGGGTTCACTAAAACAGGGGTACTATTGAAGTGGCAGTATTCCAAACATAATTCTTCCATGACAGTATCAGTGGCAGCTAATAAAGGATTGGATGTTATCACTATGATTGGATCTTTGGTGGCTTTACTTTCAATATCACAATGAGAGCAAACACACTAATCACTATGATTTGCAACACAATGAAAATAACAGTGCACACAAGCAATTTGATTCTCTTCTGGCGTTTCAACATCGCAGATTCTTCATCTTTTTTTTAAGCCAAACTGGATCTGAAACAACTGTATGTTAATTCAAAAGATCTGCCTAATTCAAAATGTAAGTGAAGATACCAAGTTCTGATCAAACAAAACCCAAAAACAAAACTAGCAGGTGACTTCTTCAGCTTCTCTTCACTTCTCCAGAACAAACTATGTGTTTCAGCTCCTACAGTTCATCAGATGACATCTCAGTTGCTTAATATCTGACAGTTTGAGCGGTTTTAGCATGAACATCTGAGCACCTTCCTCCAAACACCTGTTTCACAATATTACCGACATCAACCTCAATTTAACAAAACAAAGACCAAAAGAAAGTGAGCACAATTCAACAAGAAAAATTAACGATATTTACTTGTTAATCCAATTCGGTATGTTTTCACCTACCAAATTGCATTACCAAGAGTCAAATTACTATTTTTATCCAGCGACCATTCTGGTATAGAAAAATCAAATTACTAATATTAAAAAAAATATTCCTTTTGGCTGTACATGCTGAAGGTTAGTTAACAATGCCTGAGAATGACAGACAGCAATTTGAGTTTGTTAAAAGCCAATTGTATACTGAAAAAGAAGTACATGTGTCATTCTGCATTCTGAAATGAAGATCTATCATCTATGTGTATGTGAAATCGAGTCTTTATGCAAACTATTCAGTTGTCGGTTTAGCATCAATGACGTTGTGCCACAATATGAAAATTAATCAACTGCATGATAATGACTGAACATAAGAAAACCCTATCACAGTACCTACAGAGGATTAGGTAATCAATTTCTGGAGCACTATGAGAAGTAAACAAGCTCATGGCTCTCTGCTCTTCACTCGAGGCTCCAATTTGTTTAACCACCACAGATACTTGGTTACATTAATGCTTTATTATATCACAAGCAGTCTAAACTAAACTAAAAGTATAATCAGTGTATTCCTGTGAATCAGTTCTCATCAGGACACAAGCGGGATGAATTTCCTTGAATCTGCACACAAGCGGAATGAAGAGATCATCTGCAACATTGTGGAATGATGGACCTTCCCTTTGCAAAACCCAGATGTGCAACTTTGACCTTGCAAATCCCAAACCACTATCTGTCTCCTGCTCGCATTTCTGAAGCAAATTTGACCTCTGGAATGGCCAATTATTTCAAGCAGGTCTGTGTTGGAGGGACGAACCCTGTCCTGAACAAAGAAACCCCCATCGGCGAACAGACGTAAAATCTTGGGTTGCGTTGTTGGGTTTCCCTGAAAGCGAGACCGTTGTAGTTCATAGTCCCAAAAGCGAGACCCCTTCGAGTTTCAATCCTAGCCGTTCTTTTCTTTGGGTTGATATTTGGGCTGGGTTTATTGTTGGGTGGAGCTTAGTTTAGGCCCAATCTAATATTTTCCTAACCAAAGCTATGCTCATTCATTAGTTTGGTGAGCGTCGAAGGAGCACGGTTTGCTTTGTTCTTCTCTAGGCTTCCTACTTTTACAGAGTTTTTAAATACACATCTTAAATAACTTAATACACGTTCTTAATATTTGATATTTCAAATCATATTTGATTGGTATGTTAAATGATGAAAAGAGGCATGTATAATACACCCTTAAAATATTAAAAACAAAGAACTTATATTTGAAAACTAATAAATGTGAAATATTAAACAAATTAAAAATGAAAACTTATTTTTGGAAACTTATAAAGTGAATTATTGAAAAAATTAAATTTTTAAGACCGAGAACTTATTTAGAGAAACTTTTCAAGTAAACAAAAAAATTTCAAGGAAATTTGAATAATCAATTAATTTCTTTTTTGTCCTTAAAAGATTAATAATTTCCAAGTTTAGAATGTCAAAGAGTGAAAAGATGTGATTCTTATACATATGAACACCTATTCCATTATATTACTATTCACAAATGTACTTTTCATCTTTTTTTTTAATCATTTTTATGTTTAAGATTTGAAATGAACAATGAATCTAACACAAGTAATAGATATGAATATTTATAAAACGTTAATTTATATAAATATATACTAATTATACAATAATAATAGTCTTAATATAATCACATAATATGATATTTCATGGATTTTTATATTAAGGGTAATTTAGGTACTTTGGGTTGTGTATTTAGTAAATATTATAATAAGAAATTAAATAAGTGATGTATTGAGAAATGGATGTGATTAAGATTTTAGGGGTGTGTATATAAAATTTCTCCTGTTTTTATGGGATAATATTCTTTGTTTTTGTTTGAAAATAATCATCATATATATAATCGAAATCCAGAATAGCTAAAGTACAATAACCACAAGGATCACAATAACGTCATTACATTAGACAATTAACTCACTTATTATGTTATTACGAGCCTAGTAGAAATAACAATACTGATACAATACCAGATTTAAAAATATTATCGCTAATACGCTCAATTACGATGTTTTTAAGTATCTGCAACCATCTGATTTTAGCAATAAGGTTAAAGTCGGCTAACTCCAACCCCACCTATACTAGTCACTAGTAGACTATAAAAGTCTTAGCGGCCCATAACATGGGGTCTACAAAAAAAAAAAAAAGGGAAAAACGTGGCAGTGCAACATAAAAGCAAGGACTTAAAAATCGAAAATTTCGCCGAAATTTCCGCGAAATTTTCGTTTTTCCACAACTGCGATATTTTATCTTCCCACAGGATTTTTTTGCTCGATTTTTTCGATATTTCGTCGAAATTATCGATTTTTCCGAAATCGGGCGAAATATCGCGTTGCTTCCGAAACTTGGCGCCAAACTGGAGACTACTGGAGGGTCTGGAGCGATGAGGGCGACGCCGGAGACGAAAAGGAGAAGGAGGAGGTGGGTTGAGTTGTTTGACATTGAAACTCGACTTTGAATCACTTGTATGTGGTTGTGTTCCTCTGTTCTGGATTAGAACAAGGAAGAAGGAAGAGCTGGGGTAGTGACCGTAGTGTTCACTGGTTCTGGATTAGAACAAGGAAGAAGGAAGAAGGAAGAGGGAAGAGCTGGGGTTGATCGAATTACTCTCGGCTGGGGTATTGCTGGAGGCAGTTCAAAAGAGGAGGGTTCGTTCTTGACTCTTCTGGTCCAGTGCGTGTTCAAAAGAAGTTCTGGATGAGAGGAAGATAGAATTAGATAGAAGCAGTGCGTGTTTGTGACTTTGTGTCGTTTTGGTCAGGTTTGGTTTTGCTGAACAGAGGAAGCCAACACGTGCTTGGGATTCATAGGGAGGAAGGAAATGTGGACAGTCTCTGTTCTGGCCTTTTGGGGGGTTGTGTTGTGGGGACTGGAGAACCACAACAATAATAGAGTTTCTACTTTCTTGATCTTGACTTTCTAGTTATAATACAAAGGAGTGGGAACTGGGAAGATAAGAAGAAGTAAAGAAAAGTTATAATATAGGATAGTGAGAGCCAGAGAGGTTCTTTACTGCTGAATCCTTAATTCCCGCGCTGACCCCCTCCCCCTTACTCCCCCAAATTTCGCCATCTGTCCCTCACGGGGCAGTTTTTCACCCAACTAAAAGTCTAAAATATCTACCATTCAAAATCATTTCCTATAAAAACGGTCAATTTTAGTACTTCGTTGCACCTTCTATGTTCCAAACTTCCAATACTTCTACAACTTCTGTTATTCTCTTCGTCCTCAAAATTTGTTCTGAGACATGAAATTGAAGACCCCCTATTAAAAGAAAAAAAAAGGCATACATTGAGAGCTCTGATCATCTATATTTTGGTGAGTCATATATTTGTTAATATTATTATTTGTATGGTATATGTGTGTGTATAGATTTTGTTTATAGTTCTAACTAAATTTTTATGTAGGAGTATTTTTATAAGAAAATACAATGACTATTGAGGGAGGTAGACGTGATCATGCATGGGAGCATGGAGAACAAATCTGAAATCTCTATGTTTTGGTAAGTTATATATTTGTTAATATTATTAAGTATTTGATTCATATAATTTAGTTCATTGTTTTAAATTATGTATACTCATATATATATATTTGATTCATATGATTTAGTTCATTGTTCTAAATTATGTATACTCATATATATATATATATATATATATATATATATATATATATTTGATTTCCCCTCGTGGCTCGCATGTTCCTTCCAGGATAAATGAGAGCTCTAGTACCAGATCAGGAGGCTCATCAAGCAACAAAGGCAATAACAGTGGAAGTCATGGTGGTGGTGGAGGTGAGAATGAAGCTCAAGGTTATAGTGGAAATGAAATTGATCATATGAGCCCATTCACCAGTGAAATGCACTTCACACATGCAACCCAAGATGAAGATCATGGAAGTAGGAGAGGAGGACCCGGCATCGGTGCTATTGGAAAAAACTATCCACCAAGAGAAAGAGGCCAAGGTAGCATGTCAATGCATGGAGATGATTCTTTATCTCACACTTTTGATTCATATGGTGTAGGAGGAAGCAATGATGGACCATACCCTTATGGTCCGTATCCAGTATATTCCATGCCTTATGGGGGGCAATCAAGTGATAACTCATGGTCACAGTCTGAAGCACAATCTTCTAATGATTATGGTTATAGCCAAGGTCAACCAGTGCCTAATCCCTATTATAACTCCCAGTATGAAAACTCACAATCAGTCCCCCTTGACCCATATGGTTGGCATATTAGCCAATACATGCAAAACTATAGAGGTGAGGTGTCATTTAATGACTATTCTTCACAATACACAGAAGGCTCTACACAGAAAGATGATGAAGACACCGCAAATTTTGTATCTCACAGGTCTTCGACATGGTTTTAAAGTACTTATTTAATTCCATGTAAAATGTATAATATGTATATAAGACGTGATGTTCTAGCCTCCTTTTGGGTTTCCAGCCATCAAAAAAAAAATTTTATGTTTAAAGTAAAGTTTAAGCATTATTTACGGTTCAGCACTTACATTTTCTCCTTAAACTACCATAATTCCATATGAATCAATGTTTATTCAAAGTTTTATTTTCAAATATAATACATTATATTGGAAACAAACATCTATTAAAATTTCATTTACAATTTCCATGTTTTTCTTTAAATTTTGGTCAATTTCCTTAATTTTTTTACCATAATCGATATTTCCCCGAAATTTCCATCGAAATTTTCATTTTCCGGAGCGTCGAAATTTCCGAGATTAGCGATATTTTAGTCCTTGCATAAAAGAGAAGAGAAAAAGCATAGAGTACCCCTTGATTCTTCGACCTGCAACCCCAACTCCCATCCCGGCCGCGACATCCGGGCAGAGTGTCGGTTAGTATCGACGAAACGACGACAGATTGAAGATCAACTCACCCAGTATCGAAGTCTCTGCTGACATCTACAACACAACCCAAGTAAGCTTTTCTCGTAATTCCACCAATTCCGATGCTATTGTGTTTGGTCTCTGATTTACAAGGTTGTTGTTTTCAACATTCTTCCGAGATATCTGGAAGAAGAGCTCCACAATCAAATTGGTTACCTCTTCACTGATCCATACCATATTGATTTGAATTTCCATTATTTGTTTCGTTTCGTTAATATGTTGGTACTAGACCAGATTATCTACCTTGATTCAACTTCCAATCTTTTCACTGAGTTGAATTGAAGCTGGGTTAGTTTAGTTGAGGGTTGTGTTGTGAGGAGATATGTTAGCACAAATTTATGTTTTCAGTACTTTTTTATTTGGATGGATTGGGACTTAATGTCTTCCTTTGTTCATCAGGATTCAGGAATGTTTTGATATCAGGATTATTATTCAATCAAGGCAGAACGAGCAAACCTGATCCTCATTTAGAATTTAGATGGAGCAGGGATTCTACCCCAAACGGTGCACCAGTATCAGCTTAGCAGAAACCATAGCCAGCATAGAACAAGTCCTTACCGAAATCCTTGTGCGTGTGCCAGCTAAACCTCTGGTGCGCTTCAAATGCGTCTCCAAGCATTGGCTTTCTCTTATTTCTGACCCAAAATTTGGTCACCGCCACACCCTTCAAAACCCAAACCCTCCGGTCTCCGCTGTCTTTTGTGAGAAATCCAACCGCCGCTTTTGTTTCATCCCCATTGATTTTGATCACATGCGTGGAGCTCCTAGTACTGGTATTAATACTAGTAACCATGAAATCCAAAACCCATATCCAACTGGCTCACCCCCTTTCAATCCTCTTAAGTTTGCTCAAAACCAATATCATGCTGACATCCAAGTCATCCAGTCCTGCAATGGCGTCTTCCTGTGTCGTCTACTTTATTCTCCAAATGACCCCCCTTATTTTATTTTCAATCCTACAACCAACCAGTTCTCCACACTTATTCCTCCAGCTACTGGTGAACGAGTACAACCTTGTGTCATCTCTATTGCTTTGGCTTTTGACCCTTCCAAATCACCTCAATACAAGGTGGTCTGTCTTAGGACCATTGATGGATCCAAAGACGGCACTATCTATCACATAGTGATATATTCATCTGAGACTCAAAGTTGGAGGATTCTCGATTCTTCTTTCAAGAGGGTATCTTCCATTCTCTATTCACGCGTGCTATACTGGAATGGAGCGATTAATTGGTTAGGCATGTTTAATGAAGTAGCATACTTTCACGTGGATGAAGAACGGGACGGATTTGTTCGTTTACCTCCTCACTTGTACGATAGGGTAACTGAGAGTACAAAATATAGATACTTTCTGGAGTCTGGTGACGGCCACCATTTGCATCTTATTGATATTTTTGAGCATTCTGTTGCTAAATTTGAAGTGTTGGAGATGGGGAAAGACTACTCTGGCTGGTTTGTTAAGTACCTCGTTGACCTTGATCCCATATGCCGCCAGCTGAACCCAACTGAACGATATGTTGTACTATTTATAGATCAAGACAAAAATGAAGAAGAGGAAAGTTCGTCTCTGTTGCTGCATACTCCTGGAAAACTCATATCTTATAATCTTAAGTGTGGGACTTACAAATCTTTTGAATTAACTCCCAAGGCCGGAGTGAAGGATCATCTCTTACGAGTTGAACCATCTAATTTTCGATATATGGAGTCCTTGGCCTCTGTGTGACTGTGATACTTTCCCCTTGATGGTGCTGTGTGGTTTCTTCTTCTGGTTGTAAGATCTTTGTATTAGAAAATTCTGATTATACATGTGCTCCTATTCTGATTAGTTGTGTCATTGTAGCAATGTTCAGTTGTTGGCTGGTTTCCATGAAATTAAGTGATCAAGTGCAAGATTGGACTTACATCACGGTACATGGTCCTTCAGATATCATATTTCATAAGAGCCAACTCTACCTATGTTACCTTGATGGAAGCATTAGGTCATGGTCAATTGATGATGCTTATGACAGATTCTCTGCACCATTACCAGATCAGTCTGGGTTCACATATCTGGGAGAAAGCATTCAGGGTTCATATCTTGTGGAATCAACAGCGGGAGACCTATGGCATGTCCTTAGGTTCAGGAGCCAAAAGCAGTTGGAAGCTGATTCCCAAAGCTTCAAGGTTTTCAAGGTGGAGTTGATTGAAACAGGACTAGGTGATTTACTTATGCAGCAGGTTGAGGTAAAAAGTATTGGGGACGATGCTCTTTTCATAGGCTACAATTCAGTATCTGTTTTGGCTTCACAAACTTCAGGGTGTCAGGGTGTCAGGGTGTCAGCGAAGTTCCATATACTATCGGATTGAGTGTGCTATGGGCATGTTCAATTTAGACGATGAAACAAGTTCTCATATTTTTTGGCCCGATTCTAAACCTACGTTTTGGGTTACCCCACCGTTCAACTCAGCTAGCTTACTATGTGCATGAGGCATCCCTTCACTTTGTGATTTCAGGCTATTCCAGATCACCATTTTTCACATTGTACAATACTACCCTGCTCTCTATCTCCGGTTAATGTTCCAACATAATGTAAGAGAGGAGGGTAGTATCACTAGTATGTAACTCTCTGCACTAGTCAGGCACTGCTTCCTGTTTTATCATTCTAGATGTTTTATCATTGCTTCCTGAATACTTTTATGATTATTTCATCTTGAGAAATTAGTTGGAGCAATAATATACCAAGATAGGTGATATGCACCTACCAAATTGCATTATTGAGGTTGGAACAGTGTGTCCTTTTGTTTGGGAGAGGACTTGAACTTTGAAAGAGTCCATCTCCCACTCCAGGTCTTAATCACTTGTAGTCTTTCTTAGTTGGTTCTACTATTTAAAGTAAGTTTGGATTTGACTGCATCTCCTTTTTTGATTCATTTTTATTCAGTGTATTCACATGTGGTCTTCTTTGTTTTCATAGTTTTATCACTTTTATGACTTGATTTTGCTTTCATGTCTTTTATTCCTTACAAAATTTGTGTTACAATAACTTCAGAATTGAATATTCTACAAATATTTGTGTCATGGAGTCCAAAGTCCGCACACATTCAGACTAGGAACTTACATATGTGCTTCCCTGGACACAGTCTCTTGAGCCGGCTCAGACGATAAATTTCAAAATTATAAGAAAATGGATAAGAAAATTGGTGAATTGAAATATTCACATGCAAATCTTTAACCTGAAATGTTTCTCGGAATTTTCCTTGAAGTGAAGGGAGAAAATTGTACGAGGAAAATCTATGGAGGAGAGCGTTTCGTTGTCTATCTCTTGAATTTTCTTCAAATTTTGAGAGGCAAGGAAGGGCGGAAGGCCAGCTAAGAAAGTTTCCAAAGTGACATCCTGCTTCTGCTACGTCTTGTTGTCAAAGTCTTGGAACAAGTCAAGATTTCTAAGTCTTAGAATATAATCACCATACGCCTCCAAGCCTTGAACTTTCAAAGCAGCAGATGTCCATGGTCCACATCATCAAGAGATATAGCTACCCGGACGGTACTGTAACTGCTCAATCACATTTGTTGCAGCAAATGCAAATGGCTTTTAGTGTACGGCTGCTTCTGCTTCTCTCCTCATTGTTTCTGGTTCCGGAATGTCTTTTGGCCCAGACTACTGATGATGGCAAACTAGCTGTGGGTGCTTCTCTCTCTGCAACTGCAGGTAACAGCTCCTCATGGCTTTCTCCTTCTGGTGATTTCGCCTTTGGTTTTCGACAACTTGAAAACAGTGATCTTTTCCTGCTTTCTGTTTGGTATGCCAAGATTCCTGACAGAACCGTAGTTTGGTATGCAAATGGGGATAGTACTGCAGTTGTAGCCAAGGGGTCAGTTGTGAATTTGACTGCTGACAGTGGACTAGTGCTTACTAGTCCTCAGGGTGTTGAGCTTTGGAAATCTGAGTCGATTTCTGGAGTTGTTGCCTTTGGGGTCTTGAATGACACAGGCAACTTTGTTCTTCAAGATGGTAATTCTGAGAGCTTATGGGAGACCTTCAACAATCCAACTCATACCATTTTACCTGGACAGGATATTGAAAAAGGAGGGAAGCTTTGGTCTCAACAATCCGAGACTAATTTTACGAAAGGAAGATTCCAGCTACGTATGCAAGATGATGGGAATCTTGTGCTTGTCACCGTTAACCTGCCAACTGAGTTTGCCAACAGGCCTTACTATGCAAGCGCCACTAATGGTGACACGAATATTTCTACTGCTGGTACAAAGCTGGAGTTCAATAGCTCAGGCTACTTGTATGTTTTGAGAGGGAATGGTGAAAAATTCAATATCAAAGACGCAGTCACAGTCTCGGCTAGAAGCTTCTATCTTAGAGCAACCCTCAACTTCTATGGGGTTTTCGCGCTGTACTCTTACCCGAGAAGTTCCCCTGGTAATGTAAGCTGGAGTCCTGTTTGGTCAGTGCCAGATAACATTTGTAACATGGAGGTTGATGCAGGTCTTGGTGTATGTGGCTACAACAGTATCTGCACTCTACGAAATCAGAGGCCAACCTGTGAATGCCCAGACAGATACTCTTTGCTGGATCCGAATGATCCATATGGGAATTGCAAACCGGATTTCATACAAGGCTGTCAGGAAGATGAGCTGACTGTTACAAAAGATTTATATGAGGTTCAGGTGCTGACAAATACTGATTGGCCAACCTCAGACTATATGCAGTTATATCCTTCTACTGCAGAAATTTGCAATGAATCTTGCTTTGGAGATTGTTTGTGTGCTGTTGCTATTTACAGAGCTGATACCTGCTGGAAAAAGAAGTTACCTCTTTCAAATGGGAGAGTGGATACGGGGCTTAATTCACAGGCCTTCATCAAAGTCAGGAAAGGTAACTTTACTCTTCCAGTTCCTCCACTGCCATATCCGGATGACAAGAAGAGGAAGAACCAGACCACTTTGATACGCGTGGGATCAGCGCTTCTTGGTTCCTCAGTCTTTGCTAACTTAATGTTGAGTGCTATAGTGTGTCTGGGATTTTTCTTCATTTACAGGAAGAAACATGTGAGGTCTAACCAATATGTTTTGGACTCGAATCTGCGCTCTTTTAGCTATGAAGAGCTTAAAGAAGCAACAAATGGATTTACAGAAGAATTAGGAAAGGGTGCTTTTGGAGTTGTTTACAAAGGAATATTGCAAATTGGTTCTGGTGTCCCAGTGGCAGTGAAGAAGCTAAATTTTGTGGTACAAGATAGTGAGAAGGAATTCAAGACAGAACTGAACATAATTGGTCAGACACATCACAAGAATCTGGTTAGGCTTGTTGGATATTGTGACGAGGGACAAGAGCGGTTACTAGTATATGAGCTCCTGAGCAATGGCACATTAGCAAACTTTCTTTTTGCTGATACCAAACCAAGTTGGAGGCAAAGGATTGATATTGCTTATGGAGTTGCAAAAGGACTTCTGTACTTACATGAAGAGTGCAGCACGCAGATCATCCACTGTGACATTAAGCCTCAGAACATTCTGCTAGATGATTACTGCAATGCTCGCATAGCTGACTTTGGATTGGCAAAACTTTTAATGATGAACCAGAGCCAGACTCAAACAGCCATAAGAGGAACAAAAGGTTATGTTGCACCTGAGTGGTTTCGGAACATGCCAATCACTACCAAAGTCGATGTGTACAGCTTTGGTGTGGTGCTGCTAGAGTGCATTTGCTGCAGGAGAAGCGTGGACATGGAGAATGTGTCCGAAGAGAGTGCCATTTTAACCGATTGGGTTTATGATTGCTACCTCGAAGGAGCCTTGGATGCTGTTGTAGATTATGAAGTTGAGGCCTTGCATGAGAAAACAAAGCTGGAAAGACTTGTCATGGTTGCACTATGGTGCATTCAGGAAGACCCTTCTCTTCGGCCGACTATGAAGAAGGTTATTCAGATGCTTGAAGGATTAGTGGAGGTACATGCTCCACCATGTCCATCACCATACAACAGAGCAAGCTGAAACCGACTTTGTTTAGCATTGTGATCATTTCAAGAAGCAACTCTTTTTAGCCCAGCTTTGTACCTTTCATCTTTGTGCACTGGTAGGTAGTTGTATTAGTAATAAGTCTGTAAAATTTGCCTTTTCTGATAGAAAATAATGATATATTCAAGTATTTAAAAAGTGAGAAAAACGTCGACAGCAGGATTCGAACCTGCACAGGCAAAGCCCAACAGATTTCGAGTCTGTCTCCTTAACCACTCGAACATATCGACAATTCTCTACGGAATTCCAAGTCTTGATTTTGGTCTAATTGGTTTTACTGTTATCAGTATCACGAACCAAAATTATTCATGGGAGATTAATCAAGAAATTAATTTCCCAATAGCACGAGGATCACGATCGCAGCCGTTAATTCAAATCTCATCCACAGTCCAGAACTCAAGTGCGACAAAAGATAACGAGTGGGGCTAGACGGAGCCTAAAAAGTCAATAATACTCTTAATTATCCGATTTATTACGAATAATCGGTGAGCCATGACTTGATTGATTAAAGATGTTAACTAACAACGTTGAAGTCATGATTTGAAACCTCTTTGATATATTTAGGGTGCGTGAGTTATTTAATAATTTTTTTTTTAAATCCAATTTATTACGAATACGATCTCGACGTATAAGACGCGTATCAGGCCTTTTCCGACCGCGTACGGCTTTTTCCGGCCATGGAAGCGCGTATACGGAGCCCTGCAGGTTATGGATATGTTCAAGGATACGGCAGGAAACGTATTTATACCGATACGCGTCCAATACAGCTGGATACGTATCCGTAATAATTCAGATACGTGGGGTTAATTGACTTTGTGTACTCATTGTTCGACCTGAGTTTGATCTCTCACTGAGTTGGGAAGCCGCCGTGGCAGCAGACCTGAGTTCGACCTTGAAACTAAGCCCTGAAATTCGCTTGCTTTGTGATTTTGGTGAACTGGGTTTTGAATTGGGTTTCGGTTTTTGAAGTGACTTTGTTGTGTCTTTAGCTTCAAAAGTGGTGAAAACTTGGTCACTCAACTGAAATATAGTATGAAACTTACCAGAGAGCTGGAGGAGCGCTGATTTGAGAAGGAGAAGAAGAAGAAAACCATCTCTTCGTGTATGCAAAGTGGAGATTTTTTTTTTTTTGGTGAGAAAAGAATTCATTAAAAAAGCCAAAGCCTAAAACAAAACACAAGCTAGCAAAACTGGAGATTTAGGTACAAAGTTTACAGTACTAGCTAGATTTTCAATTTTATTTACCATGTGTCATGTTTTCTGTGTGTTTCATTTGGCTTTGTTCTGTGATCTCTTGGATTTTGTCTGTCCTTCAGCATAAGACATCATTATGATTTCAAGTTGAGGTTGCTGTTTTGGTGTATTGTGGGTTCTCTGTTTCAACAGTTACAGTTTCCTTTTGGTGTATTATGTTTTGCCTTCAATGAAAGCACTCTTGGTGTATATCTTCGAAGACAGTTGAACTAAATAATAAACACCATTAGTCATATGGAATCATTAATTAACAAGTCAGCCTGTCTTCTTTAGCCGAATAGGGTATCAATTTGCACATGAACACTAATAAGAGACGGCCCTTAAGGTTTCAAGCAAAGCCATCGATACGTTGCTCTTTCAGCTGCTCATATTGTCTGGGACATTTGAATTCAATAACTGCCGCCCAAGCATCAGCTTATCATTACCTAGACAAAGATAAGAAAAATTATAGAAACAGGAAGCTGTAAGACAAGTCTTTGGTGATCTCTGATTATAATGTACTGCGATGAATTCCACAAAGATGTATTCTTGATGTTCATAACTTTATATACAGTTGACATTTACTTCAACCTATTGAACCATGGCTTTTGAACTACCATATTCTTTGTGCTTTCTGCTTGTCCTTCTACACCTTCACTTTTTCACCATTGTTCAAAGTTACAATTATATATCTTTTAGCTCATCCCTGACTGCACAGGAGGACAATAACCACTGGGGCTCGCCTTCTGGGGACTTTGTGTTTGGCTTCAGAAAAGTTGGCAATGCCGACTTCTTACTAGCCATCTGGTTCAACAAGATACAGGAAAAGACTATAGTCTGGTGACTCTGGTCTGGCAATCGCAATAATTCAGTGCAACAAGGATCGAAAGTTAAATTCTCTGCAGAAGGCAAGCTTACTCTCACTGATATTGCAACAGGCAAACACAAACATTGCCAAATTAAAAAAACAAACAAACATTGCTGATGATAAGTCTAAGGATACTGGAGTTGCCTATGCAGCCATGCTGGACACAGGAAATTTCGTTCTGGCAATCCGAAATTCAACCTATTTGTGGCAGAGTTTTGATCATCCAACCGATACCATCCTTCCCACACAGACCCCGAACATAAACAGCAGTCTCTTTGCAAAACTTACAGCAACAAATTACTCAGAAGGAAGATTCAAGTTTACGCTAGGTTCTTGTGGAAACCTTATGCTTTTTACAATCAACTATCCATTCAAGAGTATTATTTCTGCGTACTGGTCACTTCAAACCGGTAATGGCTTTCAGGTCATTTTCAACCAATCTGGTTCTATTTACCTCGCAGCAAAAAATGGAAGCATGCTTGGTTCAGTCTTACCAGAAACAGTTCAGACACAAGACGTCTACCAGAGAGCAACTCTTGACTATGATGGAGTTTTGAGGCACTATACCCACCAGAAAGAAACCGACTCTTCAAGTGATTGGTACACTTTTAGCTTCATGCCTCTAAATATCTGCACAGTAATTAAGGAATCAATAGGTGGTGGTGCATGTGGGTTTAACCGCTTAGGTAAACATGAAGATGCAGCTCATACTAACTGCTCATGCCCTCCGAGTTACATCCCTGTTGACCAGGATGATGAGAGGAAAGGGTGCAAGCAAAACTTTGCTCCCCACAGTTGTGATAAAGTTTCATCAGAAGCAGACATCTTTGAATTTCAAGAGCTTCCAAACACCGATTGGCCTGGTGGAAATTATGAGCGTTTGCGATCAGTAAATAAGGAGCAGTGCAAGCAAAGTTGCTTAGTCGATTGTTTCTGTGCGGCTGCCCTTTTCCATAAAGGAAGCAGTGATTATTGGAAGAAGGCAATCCCTCTTATGAATGGGAAGATCAGCAATGATGTTAGAGGGTTAGCTCTGGAGAAGCTAAGGAAAACCAGCGAAAGTGAGAGATATTCTGCTCCTCATAGGAGCAGCGATCGTCCTAGTATTAACCAACTTGGTTGTTTTTATGATAACATATCTGATTAGTTCTCATGCAAAGGTCAGTCCAAATCGTCATGTGGTTCAAGCCATAAATCTGAAATATTTTACTTTCATGGAGCTAAAGGAAGCCACCAACGGATTCAAGGAAGAGCTAGGTCGCGGTGCTTTTGCAACAGTTTTCAAAGGAATTTTAGCATCTGATGGTGGGAAGTTCATTGCTGTAAAAAGATTGAATGCTGTGGTTAAAGAAAATGATTTGGAATTCAAAGCTGAGGTGAGCGCAATCGCCGGAACAAATCACAGAAATTTAGTCCAACTACTTGGATTTTGTAACGAGGGGAAACACCAGCTTCTTGTCTACGAGTACATGAGCAATGGCTATCTAGCAAGCTTCCTGTTCGGCAAGACAAGGCCCAACTGGTATCAAAGAAAGCAAATTGCCTTGGGAACTGCAAGAGGGCTCTTATACTTGCATGAGGAGTGGACCAGCCAAATCATACATTGTGACATTAAGCCTCAAAACATTCTCCTCGATGATTCTTTCACAGCAAGAATAGCCGATTTTGGAGTGGCCAAGCTCTTGAAATGTGAACAATCTCGAACAACTACTAGAATCAGAGGCACAAAAGGTTATGTTGCCCCAGAATGGTTCAAAAGCTTGCCTGTCACAGTGAAGGTGGATGTCTATAGCTATGGCATTGTGTTGTTAGAGATTGTTTGCTGCAGGAAAAACTACGAAGCAGAAGCAGAAGTTGAAGATCAGATAATACTAGTTGATTGGGCATACGATTGCTATAAGCTAAAGAAACTGCATCTGTTATTGCAAAATGTTGACAATGATCAGGCAATGGATGGCATTGAGAAGTTGGAGAAGTACTTGATGATCGCATTTTGGTGCATTCAAGAGGATCCATCAGTAAGACCTACCATGAAGACTGTCACACAAATGCTTGAAGGCACCGTCGAAGTCTCAGAGTCTCCAAATCCGTCCTTACTATATGTCAAATTTAAGTGATTGCATTTACTCATTGATTTCTGAATACCTGAACTTTCTGTGTGCTCGGTCAGTTTCAGTCATCAAGAAATAAACATCGTGTACATATATGGTCGTAAAGATAGTCCTGCATGTCACAATTTTGTGTTCTGTACAGCAGAAACGATGTACCTATTAGAAATGTTCCTTGATAGTTTGAACAAGATCTCTACTCGTTGGCAGTTAAGATTTAAGAACTAACATTGATATCAGTCATATTGCTCGACATTTCCAAACTTATGATGACGAATCAGAGCGCACACACTATTGTTAAAGGAACAAAAGTGTATGTTGCACCTGAGTGGTTTAGGAACTTGGCAATCACTACCAAAGTTGACGTGTATAGCTTCACTACCAAAGTTGACGTGTATAGCTTTGGTGTCATGCTGCAAAAGATCATTTTTTGTAGGAGAAGTGTTATTTGCTTTGAAACTTGCTTTGCGTCGCTGTGAAGGCAAGTACAAGCTAGAGCTTATTGTGCTTATTTATCTGGTTTTTTCTGTTTCTTATTCTACAGCTGCCCTTCACCATTGCTTTAATGAAGAATATATAACTATCATATCCCAATGTCTTAGAAATGTAGTCATTCTAGCAGTATCGAAAAGACTCAGGTACACGACTACATACAAATAGTCACGCCTAAATGAAGCTTAAGGAAATCGTTTCTACAGATACAGAAGCCAAAATGAAAAATAAAATCAGCATAATAACAGCATATATAAAGTTGTACCTAGAAGTCACCACAACATAAAGGTCGCTATTACGATATGACAAAATTTTGGTGTTGTTCTAATCAGCTTCAGTTTCACTTGATTTGTGCTTCTTCTCCCCATGCAATACCGGATTAGGTAAAATCCAAGGGCGTGGTGGATAATGGTCTGCTTCCTTCACTTTGAACTTTTCATACACTTTAGGCTTCTTCTTATCCTCCAAGTTGTATTGTAGTATTCTGATCTCAGCCATATTACGGCTGGGATCCTTGGACTTCTCATATATTTCTACAAAATAAATCGAGTTGCCTTCAAGTAGTGTTGGAAAATTCCGAGTAGATAATGCCATTGTTGAAAGCTTTTCCTGAAGAAATAGAGCCCGACCTATCAAACTTTCTACCTTTTTCCCATGTTTTATCTTCGTCAATTAATCTGTAGACATAAAAGTCAAAAGAGTATCTCCTTCGAACTTTTTTCACAAACATTATATCACCTTGTGACTCCAGTCTATAAGTGGACATGTTCCAATGTCTCTCTATCTTCAACCCTGAGATTTGGAAATCCTTGGTTATGGTGGGAAAATCCTCGTTTTTGGTGGAATCGGGTTTTTCCCGAAAGTCCCAAACCACAATGCGGTCGCTAGACACTACAGATAACTGGTTTTCATAGAACATAATATCAACTTGGCAGTCATAGTGGTCATGTAACCAACACAAGTCCTTCCATTCGGTGTCCCCATGCTTCAAGAATATCATCCTAGTTTCATCAACACGTAGTTTCAAAACAATGACAACAATGAAGTTGTTGTTGCGAGAGGGGTCAGTGGAGATCGCAGCTCTATGGACAGGCATTCGATGCTGATCAGTGATCGGTGGGAGTTCAATTCTAGCACCAGAAAGCGGGTTAAAGAGATAGGTCATCTTGGTATACTCTTTGTAACACTTCTCACACATTAGTAGCCAACCATGTGACGAAAGCACAATTTCATCTTTAGTTCTATATATATATATATATATATATATATATATATATATATATATATATATATATATATATATATATATATACAGCCCCCTTCTATTGAGGGATCCCTATTTTTGGCCACTTTCTACGGATAGGGCATTACACCACTTCCCAATTGAATTTTTACATCTCCACCGTTCATATCTTAGGTCTATATGAGTAGATCACCTCTACAAAATTTCATATGATTTGGTGATTGTTAAGACTTTCAAAAGTTTGATTTAGTTTTAATGATTTTGAACGGTCCAGCTTATGTCAAACTAAAACCGTTGAAGGTCATTAAAACTAAATTGAATTTTTGAAAGCCTTAACGATCACCAAATCATATGAAATTTTGTAGAGGTGATCTACTCATATAGACCTAAGATATGAACGGTGGAGATGTAAAATTATAATCGGGAAGTTGGTGTAATGTCCTATCCCTATGAATGGCTTAAAATATGGATCCCTCATTGGAAGAGCCCTATATATATATATATATATATATATTCTGTATCGAGATTTAAAAATAAAATAAAATAACTCTGTATCGATATCTTTTGGATGAATTACCTATATATGTTTTATTTTGGACGAATCATATATATTTGTAAAGTTTTGTTCTTGAGAAATTTTATTAACACATCCCTAATAACTAGATACATATCTCATACTCAGTGTTTCCGTGTGATAAATGACATTGAATTACAGTTGACCACTTTGATCGAGCCCCGAACGTTGCCAAATCCAGTTGAATTTTTTATATGTACATCATTGTGAACCAACTATACAGAGGAAACAAAATTTTCAAAAATCTTGTGAAATGAGATGTGATCAGAATAGTAAATATAGCCGGCGTTGAAAAATCATGAATTTTGTTTAGCGATACTATTGTTTAGATTAATCAATATACAAGGAACATTTATTGAGGAAACACCAAAATCAAAATCAAAGGCTTTTTATATCATCAAAATCAAAAGGCTTGAAGTCAATTTGGAGTATGCATTACATAGCTAAACTGTACTACTAACATAAAAGGAACCATCATAGACTAATACTGCTTTGAGGAACGAGACCCCTCCATGAATATTTTGGTCGATTCTTCCATACATTAAACTCTCACATAGATGAGACGTAACCATCCATGTACAAATTTAGAGACGTTTACATCTCGACGATAGGGTTTCCCATATGGTAGATTAAGCGTAAAGAGAGTTGACCTCTATTATCAGGACTCGGACTTTACCAGAAACACATGATTTTTCAACCATAGCCATATTTCGCTATACCGGTCACATCCTATTTCACAAGATTTTTGCAAATTTCACTTCTTGTATAAAATTATATATAGATATCAAAATTCTAACCCGTAAATAAAATATTAAAAATTGATAAGTCGAAAGTCTAGAACTAAATGTACTTTGTTTTGTCTAAATTTGGATTCACAAAGATGGAAGGAAATTTTAATAAATTTACGATATCAATAAATTATGGTATAAAGTCTAATTTAGGATGATTATTAACTTGGTCATTTATTGATAAATTAAATTTGGTATATGCATACATATTAAGAAGGTAGATAATATTCCATATGAGTTTTGTTAGGATTAATATTGTATTTTTACCTACCAATGACATGACATGATTTATCAATTTGGTGATTTGTCTAGATGACATGATATGACACATATGATTAATATCATAAATCTTAGGCCTTATTAAGACCCTCTAGCATTACCCCGCATTATAGACCATTTAAAGAAAATTGGGCTGTATAGCAGAGAAACAAAAAACAAAAACAAAAAACTGAGATAAAACTGATCTCCAAGCGATAC
The DNA here is from genome assembly GCA_034370585.1 of Fragaria x ananassa. Taxonomy (NCBI): domain Eukaryota; kingdom Viridiplantae; phylum Streptophyta; class Magnoliopsida; order Rosales; family Rosaceae; genus Fragaria; species Fragaria x ananassa. The sequence goes on along the minus strand of CP139766.1, from coordinate 30,487,620 downwards.
GATTATGGACGAGGAGACGATTTCATAATCATGCAAATCCTAGTTGGTTTTGGATTACTTTGTTCTAGACTTCTAGTGCATCTAGGACACATGGAAGCTTTCCTTAATTAAAAATATATAATTAGCGTTTATATATTGTAATGCGAGTCTATATATAGATAGATAAGATGGTTGATGATCAATTGCGTTGAAAAAATTACTGAATACGTTTCAGGTTTTCAAATCAATGGAAGGTGATAGAAATCCAGCTACTACCAAAAGAAAACTTGGTGAAGACGACGACCTACCACTGTCGAAGAGAGCGAAGAGATTAGCTGAGAAAAGATCTTCAACCGATGACAGAAATCCGGCAACCAGAAAAAGGAAATTTACTGACGTATCGGAGTCGTTGTCCGATGATGACCTAAGACAATCGAAGAGAAAGAAGAGCTTATCATCAACCAATGATAGAGATCCTGGAACTAGCAAAAGGAAATTTAGTGAAGTATCAGTATTGTTAAAACAGGAGTATCAAATTAAATACTGATCAATCCTCTTGCATCAGTTTATTGAAATACAATTGATAAAAACTTACAATGATTGGATAAATAATAACATAAAATAGAATTCTACAAAATAGTCTATATATATGTAAGGAATTAAGCACTGCTATCTATACCAGTAACTACAGAAATTTTAGAAATAATATTAATAAGAAGTATGAATGAAACTGACTTGATCGAATTGATAGAGGCTTGCAGTAGCAATCTCCTAAGACAGAAATTCGCCCGTACTAGTGCTTGTACAGTCCTTGGACGTCTATCTTGCAGGATACAACTATCAAGTTCTTGTTTATGCACCCAACAAGAACTTCTTGCAAACTCGTATTTGTGTTTTCTCAGAAATAGAAGAGGGAGAAGAGTAGAGATGATTCTGTTTCTTTTTGCCTTGTCTGCATCTTTCTTATAAAGACACCAAACGAACAGTTGCAATGCTTCTGATGCAATGGTTCGTTCAAATTTGACTTCTTCCAACAGTTGTAACTGTTGCTGTAACCTCTTGGGTGTACAGATCAAATTTCAATCAAGCAAAATGCAAAAAGAAAGTTTCTGACAACTCCCCAAGATATATATATATATATATATATATATATATATATATATACACACGGAGGTCCATATGGGTCTATATCCATTTAACAAGGATTCTATATAAACACTGATAAATGAAATGACATAGAAACTCCCACAATCTCCAACAATACCCCACATTTTCTATTCAAACTCTAAAATACCCCACATTTGAATAGAAAATAAGCGACGAAAATAATTGTATCGTCATTTCGGAGAGTGAAAAATCAACAGGCATCGGAAAAAGGTGTCTTTTGGACTTGAACCTTTCCTAGCTAGTAACACTTATCGGAATTACTTAGTGAAATAGTGAATTTTTCATCTTGAACTATCCACTTTTGTGTAGTAATACAAGACAATAAGCATCACACCTATATCATCGTAACACGTTTCGAGTTTATACGGTGGTGTTCATTTTGGTCCTGAACAAATCCCGACTTCATGAGAGCTCTAGAGAAATTTAGCCATATCAATCCTCATGGATGCGACCCCACATCACTCTCATATAGGTAATGCTAATCAAGAATAGTCCGTACGATTCCACTTTATAAGCTATTAGCAGTATTAAGAATAAGTTCATATTCATCCCTTAATCATCAACGAAAAACACACATTTGTTACATCTTAGGAATAGGCATATGTGTGTTACACCTAATTTTAGTCTTCCTTAACCAGTTTGCCTATTGAACCTAGACCATGGGATCTCCAATGTTGCTAGGTTAGGTTTCCGCCAAGTAGTGACTCATGGTATTGGCTGAAGACCCATTCCCCTCGATGTAAATACGACTTGCTCTTTGGGTAGGCCTTTAGTCAAAGGATCAGCAATATTTTCCTTTGATTTAATATAATCCAATGCTATAACTCCATTGGAGAGCAATTGTCGTATTGTCGCATGTCGTCGCCTTATATGCCTTGATTTACCATTGTATATCTTGTTTGTGGCTCTATGTATCGCAGCCATACTATCAACATGGATACAAAGGGCTGTTAAAGGCTTAGGCCAACATGGAATATCTTCAACAAAATTCCTAAGCCATTCGGCTTCTTCGGCAGCTTTGTCTAAAGCTATGAATTCTGATTCCATTGTTGAACGCGCAATGCACGTTTGTTTGGTAGACTTCCATGACACGGCTGCTCCACCAAGTGTAAAAACATAACCACTTGTTGATTTACTTTCTGTGCTACCAGAGATCCAATTTGCATCACTATATCCTTCTAAAACAGGAGGATACTTTGTGTAATGCAGACCATAATTCATGGTATACTTTAAGTACCTTAGAACTCGTATCAAAGCATGCCAATGGTCTCTATTAGGATTGCTGGAGTACCTACTTAATCGACTTAGTGAATAAGCCAAATCTGGTCTTGTACAATTCATAATGTACATCAAGCTACCTACAACCTGTGTGTATTCCAATTGAGACACACTTTCTCCATTGTTTTTGGAAAGTTTGCAGGTTGGATCAAATGGTGTCACCACTGGTGTGTCATCATAGTGTCCAAACTTCTTGAGAACTTTTTCTATATAATGAGATTGAGTTAAGGTATAACCCTTGTAATCTCGTTGAACTCTCACCCCAAGAATTAAATCTGCTAATCCCATATCTTTCATATCAAAACTAGAATTTAGCATCTTCTTTGTGGAGTTAATGATGTCTTTGCTTGTTCCCATAATCAACATGTCATCTACATATAGACATACAATTACAGTAGCATCTTTGGTTTGCTTTATGTATACACACTTATCACATTCGTTTATGGAAAAGCCATAAGACATCATTGTATCATCAAACTTCTCATGCCATTGTTTTGGCGCTTGTTTCAGTCCATACAGTGACTTAACAAGTTTGCAGACTTTCTTTTCTTGACCTTTGACAAGGAAGCCTTCCGGTTGCTCCATATAAATTTCTTCCTCTAACTCACCATTTAGGAATGCCGTCTTGACATCCATTTGGTGTATTTCTAGATTATATATAGCAGCAATGGCTATTAATAATCTGATAGAGGTAATTCTAGTTACAGGAGAGTATGTATCAAAGAAGTCAAGGCCTTCTTTTTGACGATATCCTTTAGCGACCAATCTCGCCTTATATTTGTCGATTGTACCATCTGGTTTTAACTTCTTTTTGAATATCCACTTGTATCCAATTGTTTTATTTCCAGGTGGTAAATCAACCAACTCCCATGTATGATTGTTCATAATAGAATCCACTTCACTTTGAATTGCCTCCTTCCAATAAGGTGCTTCTGAAGAGTGAATGGCAGCCTTATATGTTTGAGGTTCTTGTTCACTTAAAAAAGACATAAAATCTGATCCAAAATCTTTGGCAACCCTTGCTCTTTTACTTCTTCTTAGTTCTAACTCTTGTTCGTTAGCTTGAGAAGTAGAAGCATGATTCTGAACATTTTCTCTTGTTCGTTTTGTACTAGTATTCGACTTTGTACCAGCACTTGACTTGTCTTTGTATGGAAATATGTTCTCAAAGAACTCAGCTTCAGCAGATTCCATAAAGGTGTCGTTTTTGATTTCCTCATTATCAGACTTGTGAACCAAAAATCTATATGCTGCACTATTATTTGCAGGTCCTATATAGACACAATCAACTGTTTTGGGTCCAAGCTTTGTCCTTTTTGGATGAGGAATTAAAACTTTTGCAAGACAACCCCACACTTTCAAGGTCTTATATGTGGGTAATCTCCCTTTCCAGATTTCATATGGAGATTGATCATTCTGTTTATGTGGAATTTTATTTAAAATTGCATTTGCAGCAAGGAGTGCTTCACCCCATAAATTATGTGATGCTCCTGAACTGTTCAACATGGAATTGATCATGGCTTTTAGCGTTCTATTTTTACGCCCAGCAACTCCATTCTGCATTGGAGTATAAGGTGCTGTTGTTTGATGTACAATTCCATGTAATGCACAAAATTCAGCAAATTCATTTGACTGATATTCACCACCACGGTCTGATCTGAGAATTTTAATTCTCTTGTCTAATTGATTTTCAACTTCTGCTTTGTATATCTTAAACATATTCAAAGCTTCATCTTTAGTTTTTATCAAATAGACATAACAAAACTTGCTGCAATCATCTATGAAGGAAATATAGTAATTGTTTCCTCCACGACTTGGAGTTGATTGAAAGTCACAAAGATCAGTATGAATTAGACCAAGCACTTCATTCGATTTTTCCACACATTTATAAGAATGCCTTGCAAACTTAGATTCAATGCATGTTTCACATTTGCTGTTTTCAAGGTCTGATTTTAACTTGCATTTAGGAATCAGTCCTAAATTAACCATTCTGTTTATAGAACGATTATTAACATGTCCAAGCCTTGCATGCCATAAATTAAAGGAGTCAAGTAAGTAGATAGAAGCAGCGCTAGTGCCTGCGTTTTTCTTATTATTAGCAATTGCAGAAATAACAGATAGTTTGAAGAGCCCCTCAGATAAGTAGCCCTTTCCAACATACACCCCACCCTTGGTGAGTACAAACTTATCAGCTTCAAACACTAACTTGAATCCCCTATTACTAAGAAGAGGTCCAGAAATCAGATTCTTTCTGATATGAGGAACATGGAGCACATCAGTGAGCACAAGTTCCTTTCCAGAAGTGAGTTTCAGTATCACTTTTCCCTTTCCTTCAACAGCAGCAGTACTTGCATTTCCCATGTAGATGTTCTCTCCACCAGATCCTTGCTCATATGTAGCAAACATGCTTTTCATGGCGCAGACATGCCTTGAAGCACCGGTGTCAACCCACCAATCATTGGAAATTGTCATTGTGTTTGCCTCAGATACAACACCAGTGAACTGCATATCATCCACTGCTACATGTGCTTGGTTGGTGTTTCCAGAACTTCCATCTTTTCTGTGGCGGCAGTCCTTGGCTCGGTGTCCAAGCTTTCCACACACCCAACAGCCTCCTTGAATCTTTTTCTTGAAGGTAGCAGCCTTTGGTGCAGTAGCAACCTTCTTTGCAGCAGCCTTCTTTTGTGCAAATTTAGGCTTGGAGGTGCCACCTTCAATTACATTGGCTTTTGCTTCCATAGAAGTCGCATCAACTTTCTCATTTTTGCGATTCTCCTCCTCCACACGAAGTTTCAGTATGAGTTGCTCAAGGTTCATGCTCTCAGTTATATGCTTGAGATGTAACTTGAAATCTTTCCAAGAAGGAGGAAGTTTTTCAATGATAGAAGCAACAAGAAAAGTCTCGTTGAGTTCCATACCTTCATCCAGTAACTCATGAACAATTATCTGAATTTCCTCTACTTGTTTCACAACAGAAAGCATGTCGCTCATCTTGAAATTCAGAAATTTTCCAACAACAAACTTCTTAGCACTTGCAACCTCAGACTTGTACTTCTTGTCTAGAGATTGCCACAACTCCTTTGCAGTTTTGAATGAGGAATATACATCATACAGTGCATCATCCAAGGCATTCAGAATGTAGTTTTTGCATAGAAACTCATTTTGGTTCCATGTCTCAGCAGCCTTGAGCGTTGCAGCAGGGATATCACCCTCTTTTGGCACTTCAGGAGCCTCTCCAGTAATGATGTGTGCCAAATTCAGAGTTGTAAGGTAAAACAACATCTTTTGCTGCCATCGTTTGAAGTCCACTCCCTTGAACACAAACGGCTTCTCAATGTGGTTCTTAACCCCAACAGCAATTGATTGATCCATCAGAAATAAAATTTCTGTCTTAGATTGTTAAAACAGGAGTATCAAATTAGATACTGATCAATCCTCTTGCATCAGTTTATTGAAATACAATTGATAAAAACTTACAATGATTGGATAAATAATAACATAAAATAGAATTCTACAAAATAGTCTATATATATGTAAGGAATTAAGCACTGCTATCTATACCAGTAACTACAGAAATTTTAGAAATAATATTAATAAGAAGTATGAATGAAACTGACTTGATCGAATTGATAGAGGCTTGCAGTAGCAATCTCCTAAGACAGAAATTCGCCCGTACTAGTGCTTGTACAGTCCTTGGACGTCTATCTTGCAGGATACAACTATCAAGTTCTTGTTTATGCACCCAACAAGAACTTCTTGCAAACTCGTATTTGTGTTTTCTCAGAAAAAGAAGAGGGAGAAGAGTAGAGATGATTCTGTTTCTTTTTGCCTTGTCTGCATCTTTCTTATAAAGACACCAAACGAACAGTTGCAATGCTTCTGATGCAATGGTTCGTTCAAATTTGACTTCTTCCAACAGTTGTAACTGTTGCTGTAACCTCTTGGGTGTACAGATCAAATTTCAATCAAGCAAAATGCAAAAAGAAAGTTTCTGACAACTCCCCAAGATATATATATATATATATATATATATATATATATATACACACACACGGAGGTCCATATGGGTCTATATCCATTTAACAAGGATTCTATATAAACACTGATAAATGAAATGACATAGAAACTCCCACAATCTCCAACATCAGTATGTTTGTCTGATGATGACTTAAGACGGTTGAAACGATTAGCAAGAGCATCGTCAACCACTATACATGATATCCCAGAGGAATTATTAGTTGAAATCCTTTGTCGACTTCCTTGCGTAAAAGCAGTCTTTCGATGCAAGTCGGTTTCAAAAAGTTGGCGCTCACTCACGTCCGATCCTAATTTTGTGGGCCGGTTTCTGTGGCTGCAAAGACAAAACCAAACCATAATACCTTATACTATTATAAACAAGTGGGGGTCTGAGCTCCTTACCACAGATTTGTTTGCAACATTTAGGAGTTTCAAAACCAAGAAGATAGAGAGATTAAAAGTGCTAGCTACATGGAACGACTTGGTTCTCTGCAAACGACGTGGTGTCGAAGATAACGGTGAATATTACATCTGCAATCCAAGGACCATGCAACTTGTTAGTCTTCCTCCGACCGATCGATGCAGTTGGTGCTCTGTTCCTGCTGTGGGATTCATGTGTGAGCCATACTATAAGGAAGAAGAAGATGACAGACACACCGACAATAGTACTGATCATCAAAAAGGAGAAAAAAGGAAGGTAATTAGAATTGATGCGGAGTATAAGTGCAAGGTTGTGAGAATTCTGGCTCCTGAAGACCAGAAAAACCTTTGTTTCGAATTTAAGATTCAGGTATTCTCTAATGATATTGGTGAGTGGAGAGAATCACTAGTATCATGTCCACGCGGCTTTATTTTTTCCAAACTTCCGTTGGATCCACTTGCTTCAACGGGTGCCTTTGCTAGCAATGGAATGCTATATTGTAATGCTACGGATGGTGATCTGCTCGGGCTGGGACCTTTGATGATCAACAACAAAAGCACTTCCTCTTGTTCTAATAGTACAGCTGCTGATGGTGATTCGAGATATCAATTTCATGTTATTAAACTTGTTGATCGGCAGGAAAATGAAGATGAAGATGAACGTTCTTCATTATATCACCTCCAGGCACACCGTGGACGTCTGCAGTTGATGCGTATGGTGGGGAATGAGGACGGTGTTGGAGCTAGGCTATTTGTTTGGGAGTTAGAAAAAGAAGAACAAGAACGAATGGCGGTACAAGGGAGTGGAGAACTGGGTCAGAAACACCGAAACATTTATTCTTTAATGGACGGAGTGCGGTGCTATAAGTATACTTCGGAGTATAATTTGCTGGAGTATTTCGGTTCTGATCCAAACGATTTGGACACATGTTTTGTGTCTCTAACAGATTATACATTTCCAAAAAAGAAAAAAGCAGATGATGATGATGAGGATTATACTGTCATTTACAAGTGCAACATTCACACAGGAGAATGTTCCGAGATGGACATGGACGAACCATTTTCTGGGAAAGCATTTCAAATTATGCTCCCATGGTGGCCTACACCAGTTCCTACAATACGTTCCCATACGGCGGAGACCTCCAAAGAGCTAGAAATTCAGTAGAGAAGGTTCCCATTTCCAAGATATCTTACTGCCAATACTTATCAACATAGACGGTATCAAACTGAGAACAATTCTGGGAAGTTAATCTAAAGTAGTTAGTTGTAATTGCAAACATATAATTTTTTTGCTCAGAGGGAAAGACCATTTGTAATTGCAAACATATAAAATTTTTGCTCAGGCGGAATTCTTCAACTCAATACCAGTTATTAGTCAAATAAATTGCAAACATATAAAATTATACCAGTTATTACCAGTAATTGCAAACATATAAAATTATTCCTCATCTTTTAGCAACATATATTTGATAGCCAAAAGTGTTTTTATAATTCAATATTGTTAAATTGATTTCTAGCATACATGAACCCCTACTATGGAGAAATTTTTAGATGTTACAAGAGAACCACGTGGCAGTATGACGTGGTCCTACATTTCTTACCAAACACAGTTAAGGAAATACTGCTTAGAATTCTGATAAGACTTATACCAAACAGATAAAGGACATCCACGGCAGTAGCGCACAACTCAAGTACCCAGTCAAATATATTGGTATTGTACCAATTCTCCAAACTGCATCAAATAAGGAACTTAACCTATTGAAAAATCTAGGTTCAAGGAATAATTTCGTAATCATGCAATCCTTGATGGTTTTGGAATGATTGTTTCTGAAGATTACGCTTTGATGGATTCTTTTGTCGACCTAGTGCATCTAGAACACATAGAAGGTTTCTTTGAAAATAAAGCTGGTTTAGAATATTACCCTCTATATTGTAATGCGAGTCTATATATATATATATATAGACTCTTTCCTAGCTTGAAAAAATTTCTGAATACGTTTCAAGTTTTCAAATCAATGGAAGGTGATAGAACTTCAGCTGCTAGCAAAAGAAAATTTAGTGAGGACTCAGTTTCTTCTGATGATGATGACCTACCACTCTTGAAGAGAGCAAAGAGATTAGCTGCCAAAAGATTATCACCAGCTAATGATACAAATCCTGCAACCAGCAAAAGAAAATTTAGTGAAGTATCGAAACCTTCGTCTGATGATGACTGAAGATTAGTATCGGAAAGAGCATCTTCAACCAATATACATGATATCCCAGATGAATTACTAGTTGAAATCCTTTGTCGACTGCGCAAAATCTGTGTTTCGATGCAAGTCCGTTTCAAAGAGTTGGTGCTCTCTCACGTCAGATCCTAATTTTATCGGCCTCTTTTTGTGGCTCCAAAGACATAACCAAACCCCAATGCCTGGTATTATTATAAACCAGACGTGGGGGTATGAACTCCTTGAGACAGATTTGTTTGCAAGATTTAGGAAGGATTTTGTAGTGCTAGCTACATGGAACGACTTGGTTCTCTGCACAAGATCTGTTTTCGAAGATGATGATGAATATTACATCTGCAATCCAAGGATCATGCAACTGTTCAGTCTTCCTCCTCCGACCGATCGATGCAGTTGGCTCTATGATGTTGTGGGATTCATCTGCGAGCTATACTAAAAGGAAGAAGAAGATGACAGACACGCCGACAATAGTACTGATAAAAAAGAAGAGCAAGAAGAAAGGAAGGTAATTAAAATTGATGCCGAGTATAGGTTCAAGGTTGTGAGAATACTTCCTCCTGAAGACGAGAAAAACCTTTGTTTCGAATTCAAGATTCAGTTCTTCTCTAATGATATTGGTGAGTGGAGAGAATCACTAGTATCATGTCCACGCGGCTTTATTTATTCCTAACTTAAACGTTGTGGCTTTGCTACCAATGGAATGCTATACTGGACTGCTAGACACGGTGATCTACTCGGGCTTGGACCTTTGATGATCAACAACAAGAGCACTCCCACTTGTTCTAATAGTACTACTGCCCATGGTGATTTGGGGTATCAATTTCATTTTATTAAACATGTTGATCGGCAGGAACATCCAGATCTACTTTCTTCATTATATTATTACCTTCAGGTGCACCGTGGACGTCTGCAGTTGGTGTGGATGGTGCAGAATGAGAACAGGATTGGAGATAAGCTATTTGTTTGGGAGTTAGAAAAAAGAAGAACTAGAACAAATGGCGGTACAAGGGGGTGGAGAACTGAGTCAGAAACACCGAAACATTTATTCTTTAATGGACGGGGTAAACTTTCTGTATACTTCGCGAAGGGAGTACCATGCTTCGCAAAGGGAGTATGATTTGCTGGAGTATTTCGGTTTTGATCCAAACGATTTGGATACATGTTTTGTGTCTCTAAAGGATGATACCCGTTCAGAAAAGGAAAAGGAACAAACATATTATGATTATGACGACGACGACGACGATACTGTCCTTTACAAGTGCAACATTCACACAGGAGAATGTTCCAAGATGAAGATGAATAAACGATATTTTTGGGGGAAGGCATTACAAATTATGCTCCCATGGTGGCCCACACCGGTTCCTAGAATACGTTCCCATAAGGCAGAGACCTCCGGTGAGCAAGTAATTCAGTAGAGAACGGTTCCAAACCAATGTTCCAAGATGTCTTACTGCCAATTATGCAACTGATACTTACTGAGAAGTTAGTCTAAAGTAGTTGGTTTGTAATTGCAAACATATAAATTTTCTGCTCAGAGTCTAATCATTTTTTGCTACAGTAGGTTGTTAGCATCTCTTATCATGTAAGCAACTTGATCTGGACTGAAAAGAAAGTTTGCTTGTCTATTTTTAGAGTATATGCATGTTTCTGTTTCTTAGAGTAGCTGTTGTTCATGCGTGGTGGATTTCGCCAACTTGAAAACAATGATCTCTTCTTGCTCTCTATGACTCTATATGGTTTGCCAATATACTTGAAGTGGATTAGTGATTAGTGAACTGAAAACAAATGCATGAATCTTTAAACGCCCTAAAGAAAACGTTGAGAATTGGAGTGAATCGATCTGTTTCAGTTCCTCATTTTTTAAAGATGGACCGATCTGATGGGCCAATTTCATCTAGCCCACCTCGGATCGCCTAGCCCGCTAAAAAACCCAGCTCAGTTGCTTCAATGTACTCAAAAACAGAAAAAGAACACAAGCAAATAATCCAAATATGGTGATGGCAGAAATACGATAGACGCCGACAAACAGGAGCTACGTCGAAGTCAGTCAGTGTTCTTCTTCCTGTCCTTGCAACAGTACTACTTATGGTATCCGAACTCATCGATGTCTTTCTCTAATTCTCAAACAATCTCCCTCATTTTTGGCATCTTCTTCTTTATCTGTTTCACCTGCTAAAATTCTCATATAAATGTTGTAGTTCTAATCAAAGATGTCATCTTTAAGAGGTTTCTTAGAGAATCCATTAAACCCAGTTCAGTATATTACAGATTAAAATGGCCCAACATGCTAATCTCTCTTATTGATGATGTAATTTATTCAAAGATGTCATCTTTGAGCTGTTTCGGAAACCCACTAACTCATGTTCGTTATGATACAGCTGAATCTGTTTTGGAGTATGGCTTTGTTCATTTCCAGAAGAATTGCGCATTCATTTCGTTCTGGTTTAGCATCTGCCCATGTTACCAAGGTATACCCAAGTTTGTTTACTAGTTCATATTGTATTGATCAAATCAGCAAGGTAGCTTGTTGTTATATTCATGGTGTTGATTTATGTGGGTGCATCCATTTTTGGAATCCAATGTAGGGTGGATCATTGATTTGTGCTTGTCGAATGCTTTCGACTTCCGTCTTGACCCAAGAGTCATTTTGCTCTGACTCTTTGTCCTTAAAGCCTGAGGGGGCTTCAGAGTGCACTACAGGTATGTGGAACAAGGTCAAAAACATAACATGTTATTGAAGATTACTTGAAGTAATTGTTCAATAGTAGATTGCAGAAAGTATGAAATAGAGATGTGGAATTGTTTGTTGGTGAATGTGTATCTTAAGATAGGAATTTGTCATGATCTTGTGATTTCAGTGACAAAATTTCGTGATGAAAAGAAAGGATCCACAACTTTGGCTGGTGATGTTTTTGATGCACCAATTACAATGGATATTGCTCGTCAGATCTTCTTCTTCTTTCGTTGGATTCATCCGGTTAAAATGTGGCAGCTAGCAAAAAGGCAACAGGTATGACTCTTTCCAGTGATGTGTCTTTTGTCATTGAATAGTTTCAGTACAAAGACAAAGTTACAAACTCCTCCTATACACCATATTTTGGAATTATCACAGTCTATTGTAGTTAGTTTGTTTTCCATATTGTCGCTTGGGCTGTGTGAGAAGCATTTCGGTGAAAAACACATAAGGATCATGCACAAAAGTATTATTAAGAAAAGAGAAAGAAGAGACTGACAAATATAAGGCTAATTACATAAGGGCACTTACTGATCTGTAACTTTTCCTTTATTGTATTGCCACATGTCAAATGTTTTGGAATCGTGTAGAGCCATCGAGTTGGAAGGATAGTGGTTGAACCAGCCATGGAAACTTGAGTGATCCCCAGGTATTGTAATATCATCCTTAAGTACAGCATGTTCAATGGCTTGCAACCTGACTCTTTTTTTAGGATATGTCCTTCTGCATCCAACTAAATGAATCTAATGGGTGTTAACAGCATAGAGGTGTCAACAGACGAAGTCATACTTCTAAGAATGTCGAACTTCTGGGACTAAAGATGGCTCTGTCATCTCGAGCGGCACAGGGAAAGGCAAGTCTGTCTCTCACTCCAAGAGTTCATTTTCTGTCTTTCACCTATTAAGGTGTGTTCAAGCTTCAGAGTCCTTTATATGTTATGATTGTATAAAGTTGTATGTAGGAGGTTCATTTATGTTCAATATGGAAACTAACAAGAGAACATTGTACAAATTACAGCTTCTGGTTTTTGAGGATTTTGGAATCTACAGAAATAAACCCAATAACATTGTGAACTATGTCAAAGAAAGAATGAAAAAGGAGAAGAAGAAAAAAATTCTGCTGGTGGATGGTGGTCCAATAAGTAAAAAGCTCAAGTTGGCAACTGAACGTTTACGTTGTGTGACTGTGATGCCCTCAAGTGTAAGTCACACATTCTGGTTTTAGACAAGTGTTTTATTGTAGCTACAATGTAGTATACGATCTGTTTAGCCTGAGATGCCGTTTAGAGACATGGTTCCACACTTTCCAAGGACAGTTGCCTTCATTATTCATGAGTATATTCGTTAGTGAAGGCATATAATAGGACTTCCATACAAGCTTTTAATTCGAACATGGTTAATTCTCATGATACAAATTCTCTTATTATTTTTTTGCTCTATCATGACTATGAGTCGAGGCAGCAACCCCCCCACCCCCGTGTTTTTTTTCCTTCCATTTTTTTTTGTTATTCACTACCCACATAACAACCAAGTCGAGGCAACTGCCCCCCTTTTTTGTTTTGTTTTTTTCCTTTTAATTTTTGTTATTCTGGTTTGTCTAGCTCTCCACATAACAACCGTGTCAACCAAAAACAATACTTTCAAGTTCTCTTGATGGATGAACCAGCTGTTGGGTTTGAACTCATTACTTGAGCATATTTCACGCATTTTGCAGGAGCTGGACACCCTTAGCATGATCTCCTATGACAGAGTGGTGATGTCCCGTGATGCTGTGAACAAAATTACTGAGAAAATTATGCATACACCGATCAACCATGGAAGCAACACAACATACTGGTGATGCTGTAGGCAAAATTGTTATGCTTCGAAGTGGGAGATTAAGTATAAGTTGTGAGCAACAAGGGTTGTGCTCTCCAAATTCTGAAATGTTCTTCTGCAGCGTCAGCACCGTCCATGAACAGACATTATTTTGTTTAAGCCACTTTTGATCCAAATGGCCAGATTTCATGACATGATTTTTATCTACCATGTTATTTTGTTTACATCTTTGAACGAGGAAAAAAGTTTATTATGTAATGATCGTTGCATTGAGTTTCTTCATGTTGAGCCAGAGAACTGAAATTGGTATATGGAGGTAATTAAGAACGAGGAGAAGAACTGTACGTTCTTTGTAAACAGAGACCAAACGGAGTATGTTTCTTGGCATCAGAGTGAATATACAAGTGCAGGAAACTCTGCTTAAGATATAGTTAAAATTATGAATGCGCTTTACATACAATTATCCAGGTGCTCTATGTTACATCCAGGACTATCTTTACGACCCTGTACATATTGTTGAATGATCCAAGACAAAGTTCTAGATCCAGAAATCAATGAACAAATGCAATCACTTAAATTTGACATACAGTGAGGATGGGTTTGGAGGCACCGAGACTTCGACAGTGCCTTCAAGCATCAGTGTGACTTTCTTCATGGTAGGTCTTACTGATGGATCCTCTTGAATGCACCAAAATGCGATCATCAAGAACTTCTCCAACTTTTCGACGCCATCCATTGCCTGATCGTTGTCGACATTCTGCAACAACAGATGCAGTTTCTTTTTCTTATAGCAATTGTATGCCCAATCGGCTAGTACCATTTGACCTTCAGCTGGTGCATCTGCTTCGGAGTTTCTCCATCTCTAACAACACAATGCCATAGCTATAGACATCCACCTTCACTGTGACAGGCAAGCTTTTGAACCATTCTGGGGCAACATAACCTTTTGTGCCTCTGATTCTAGTAGTTGTTCGAGATTGTTCACATTTCAAGAGCTTGGCCACTCCAAAATCGGCTATTCTTGCTGTGAAAGAATCATCGAGGAGAATGTTTTGAGGCTTAATGTCACAATGTATGATTCGGCTGGTGCACTCCTCATGCAAGTATAAGAGCCCTCTTGCAGTTCCCAAGGCAATTCGCTTTCTTTGATACCAGTTGGGCCTTGTCTTGCCGAACAGGAAGCTTGCTAGAGACCCATTGCTCATGTACTCGTAGACAAGAAGCTGGTGTTTCCCCTCGTTACAAAATCCAAGTAGTTGGACTAAATTTCTGTGATTTGTTCCGGCAATTGCGCTCACTTCAGCTTTGAATTCCAAATCATCTTCTTTAACCACAGCATTCAATCTTTTTACAGCAATGAACTTCCCACCATCAGATGCTAAAATTCCTTTGAAAACTGTTGCAAAAGCACCGCGACCTAGCTCTTCCTCAAATCCGTTGGTGGCTTTTTTTAGCTCCATGAAAGTGAAACATTTCAGATTCATGCCTTGAACCACAGGATTAAGTCGACTGACAATTGCATGAGAACTAACCAGATAGGTTATTACAGAAACACCCAAATTGGTTAATACTAGAATGATCACTGCTCCAACGAGGAGCAGAGTTAGACTATATTTCTCTTTTGCTGTTTTCCAAGTAGAAATGTCTTTCCTTACCTTCACCAGAGCTAACCATTCAACATCGTCTTTGATCTTCCCATTCGAAAGAGGGATTCTCTTCTTCCAACAATCACTTCTTCCTTCACTATAAATGGCAATGGCACAGAAACAATCAGCTAAGCAGCTTTTCTTGCACTGTTCCTTATTAACTGGCTGGAAATGCTCATAATCTCCACCAGGCCAATCAGTGTTGGGAAGCTCTTGAAATTCAAAGAGGTCCTTTTCTGATGAGGCTTTATGACAATTTTGGGGAACAAAGTTTTGTTTGCACCCTTTCCTCTCATCATCTTGATCAACGGGGATGTAAATCGGAGGGCATGAGCAATTAGTATGACCTCCATACTCATCATGTCAACATAAGCTGTTAAACCCACATGCACCCCCACCTGTATATTCCAAAATTGATGTGCAAATATTTGGAGGCATGAATCTGAAAGTGTACCAATCACTTGAAGAGTCGGTTTCTTTCTGGTGGGTATAGTGCCTCAAAACTCCATCATAGTCAAGAGTTGCTCTCTGGTAGACGTCTTGTGTCTCAACTGTATCTGGTAAGACCGAACCAAGTTGGCTCCCGTTTTGTGCTGTGAGGTAAATAGAGCCAGATTGGTTGAAGATGACCTGAAAGCCGCTACCAGTTTCAATAGACCAGTATATAACATTAGTACTCTTCAATGGATAGTTCATTGTATAAAGCACAAGATTTCCACCAGACTCTAGAATGAACTTAAATCTTCCTTCTGAGTAATTTGTTGCTGTAAGTTGGTTAAACAGACTGCTGTTTACATTAAGGATCTGCGTGGGAAGGAGGGTATCAGTTGGATGATCAAAACTCTGCCACAAATAGGTTGAATTTTCGGTTGCCAGAACGAAATTTCCTGTGTCCAGCATGGCTGCATAGGCAACTCCAGTATCCCTAGACTGATCAGCAGCAATGTTTGCTTGTTGTCCTGTTGCAACATCAGTGAGTGTTAACTTGCCTTGTGCAGAGAATTCAACTGTCGATCCTAGTTGCACTGGATTATTGCGATTGGCTGACCAAACTATAGTCTTTTCAGGTATTTTGTCAAACCAGATGGCTAGTAAGAAGCCAGCATTGCCAACTTTTCTGAAGCCAAATGCAAAGTCCCCGGACGGCGAGCCCCAGTGCTTACTGTCTTCCTGTGCAGTCAGGGATGAGCTAAAAGATATATAATTGTAACTTTGAACAATGGTGAAAAAGGGAAGCTGTAGAAGAACAAGCAGAAAGCATAAAGAATATGGTAGTTCAGAAATCATGGTTCAATAGCTTGAAGTACATGTGAACAGTATATGAAGTTATGGACAACCACAACACATTCTTATGCCTACTACGGTCCATATTTTGAATTCATCGAAGAATATTAAAGTCGACGAACTTATTTTATAGCTTCTTGTTCTACAAATTTTCAGATCATTGTGTTACTGATGAAAAGTTGGTGCTTACAATTGTTTACACCCAAATTAATATTTTACTAGACAGTAATTGTCTTAGTGAATATTAATTAAATTAATGATCCACGTCATACCGGCGAGCCCAAAATAATGAGTTTACAAGTGATGGCTCGCCAGCAGAGTCATGCGAGCTGAATGATGTCATAGTTCGCATGGAGTGAGGACTCCGCCTTCGCATGCTTGATTGAGGATGTGTACGTGTCTTTGGCAGAGGCATGCATAAATTAGGAGTGTCCTCCTGGGGTCGTATTGCTTCGCGAGGGGATATATCAAGTAGGACTCAAATTGCTCCGCGGGCTACCTCGCCAACACCAAGACTTTGGGTATATGAAGATTTTTGGGGGTATGTATTACTACAACCGGCGAGCTCGCATAGGATTAAATGAGGTGGGCTCCGCGTGGTGCTTGATTAGATATATACCCTTTAATTGCGTAAAGGATTATGGTGCATGAGAGGGTCAGAGGTTTATATATTAATTAAGGATTATATTCCTTGATTATGGTTGAGTGCACATCCAGTGACGTACGTCCAAGTCTCCGCGAGGTGTTCAAACACTATCTCGCTACCTAGCTAGCAGAGTTATATTAAGAGGCAACTACTTAAGTCCAGCTAACTGCCTACGATGCAAAATTATCGTTGAAGACTCCTACAAGTCTTTGACATGTTTTGGGCCAATACCTGTGGCCCTAAGTAATTCTATATAAAGAAGCTCTACGGCTTACAGAGCTCACTACTACAACAATTACTCAAATACAACACAAAACAACTTTCAACCTAGTTGAAAATCCTCTCGACCTCGTCGAAACCTTCAGCGCTCCCAGGAGCCGATCTCCCTTCGAAGCCTCTTCGAAGCCCTGTTTCTAAGCGCCTCGCCGCCTAGAACCCTTCAAAGCTCTCCGAAACTCGCCCCGATCCTCGGAAACTTCCCTATTGTTGCTCTGCTCACCCCGCCGTGAGTATCATCGATCGCTTGTGCTGTAAAATTCCTCATCTGAGGTGGCACCTGGAACTCCGCTCGCCTGATCAAGAAGTCAAGCCTGCGCACTCACTCAACTTTTTCCTCGTCCGCGAGGTGGCACGCCCGCAACTCTCCATCCTTTTTGGATCGTTATCTACCTCGGCTCCGCACGCTGAGGATCGTGGGCCAAAACAACAATATGAGCAACTGAATGTGCAATGTCTCGATTCGAACAAAGGCAGTCTTAAGGGCGGTCTCTTATATGTGCAAAATGATACTCTATTAAGCAAAAATGGCCGGCTGTTTTTAATTAATTATTTCATGACCAAATGGTGTTTCTAATGAAAGCAAAACACTATACACCAAATGGAATTCAAGCCAAGAGTTTCAGCTTACAACAGTAAACCTGATCGAGAACCTCAACCCCTCATGATCACCACAGAAACTAACCCAAAACCAAAACTCATCCTAAACCCACATCAACCTACCTCAAAACTATCTTACCCTTCTTCAGATTCCAACCCAAAACCCACTAATATATAGCAAGTGAAAATCAAATACTTAATAATAATCATGAAGCTCTAAAATTTCTAATCTTTGGTTTAGTTAATACAAGATAGCAAGAGTATACATAAAGACAATGAAATTTACTATATATTTATTCTTTGAGATGACGTCATCTACAGTAAATAAACCAAAACTAACCCAAAACCAAAACTAACCCAAAACCAAAACTCATCCTAAACCCACATCAACCTACCTCAAAACTATCTTACCCTTCTTCAGATTCCAACACAAAACCCACTAATATATAGCAAGTGAAAATCAAATACTTAATAATAATCATGAAGCTCTAAAATTTCTAATCTTTTGTTTAGTTAATACAAGATAGCAAGAGTATACATAAAGACAATGAAATTTACTATATATTTATTCTTTGAGATGACGTCATCTACAGTAAATAAACGGTGTATTTCCGGATTTTGCCCTGATTGTTGGGTTGTGCAATTCCGGTACTGCCCTCGCCTGTTTTGATCCTTCTCGAAGCTTCGCTATCCTATTCTGCGTTCTCTTCGCTCGCGAGGTTTTGCCTGATCTGTTAACTCTCTTCGAATCTGGGCGCCGATTGAGCACTGACCTTCTTCTCTATATTAATCCATGTGTCTCTCATTCAGCCTTTCATTTTCTGTTTTCATTCAACCTTTCACTTTCTGTACATCGCTATAAAGAATCTGTGAATAGTGTTAGAGGATTGGGTTTGATCAAAAACAAAAGTAAGTGTGCTTATTTTATTGAATTGGGCATGATTGCAGTTTGTAGCAGAAAGGTTGATCTGTACTGTATATAATATAAATCTTATTAAGCTGTGTGTTGAATTTTGCATCAAATCTTGTCAGTTGTGAGTTTTGTGAAAGTTTTTGTCCATCCCCCATTTCAGGTCTCCAAGTAACAACATCAACAATCTCAGAAAACAGAGAGACACAGGGAGTAAGAGAAGGTGAGGTTGGTGGGGGGTTTGTTGGATTTGAAACGTTCAGGCAGAGAAATATAGAGAGAGGGAGAGACCGACAAGTCACAGTGAGTTGTGAACCTTCTTCTGGATGGCAAATGAAATGGAAGCCGAGGTTAAGGTGTCACCTGTTCGTGGTGCACAGAGGAATTGAGCAAGTTCTGTGCTTATTGATCGTCAAATATTGACAAGGTACTTGCTGAATATATAGCTTGGAACTATGTGAATTCTATTGATCAATGAAAGGTTAGTCTGTGAATGTTGCAATGGAAATATGATTGATCAAAGCTCCATGGTTTATTAAGTTGAGGAAAACGTTGTTAGGGTAAACAAGAATCCACCCTTAAGGATTTAAAGGGGTAATCCTTGCGTTGAAGTGTGATCATAGAAAATCAAGTTTATCTGGGGTATATCTTGAGTAAATTTGACACTCGAAATAAATGTGAGAGTATGAAATTATAACATTGGTTTAGAGTACATGGGTGTTCATAGTGAATTTATGATATTGTTATGTGACTAAAGTATTTATAGAAAATGTGAACCGTAAGTAAAAGTATTCATATGTTGTTTGTGATATCCATTTTCCAAGCAAAGGTGGGAAATTGGAACCAAATGAGTTCTGGTTATGAACTTGGATGAAATGAGAGTGTAT
Source organism: Fragaria x ananassa (assembly GCA_034370585.1). Classification (NCBI taxonomy): domain Eukaryota; kingdom Viridiplantae; phylum Streptophyta; class Magnoliopsida; order Rosales; family Rosaceae; genus Fragaria; species Fragaria x ananassa. Next base: position 30,467,731 of record CP139766.1, on the reverse strand, counting down.
TAAAGTTTGATTGGTCAAATACGGGTCAAGTTGGTTCCGATGATTAGTATTTAATCGTTGTAATTGTTAAAAGAGGAACATAGTTAATTCTTTCTTCATCTTTGGTTTGTTTTAAGTTAAGCTGTGAGTTGAATTTTACATCGAATCTTACCATTTATTTATTTTTTATATATTTTTTTCCCTTATGTTTCAGCAGTAAGAGAAGGTGTGGTTGGTGTGGGGTATGTTGGATTTGAAACGTTCAAGCAGAAAAATATAGAGAGAGGGAGATACCGACAAGTCACAATGAGTTCAGCCAGCTGATGTTCTAAGATTTGAGCTCCCTTTGATGTCAATTTGGATTCCTGACAACATCATCTTCTCAGGTTTGTTATTATTGTGGGTAATATGAACTTGATTGGCATTTCTGTTATCATAGATTTTGTTTGAGGGAAAAATCTTTAGTCTGTTGAATTATAGCTTGGTTCTTCTTCAAGTTTTAGTTTTGCTTATTGACAAAAATTGGTTCTTTGTGTTAGGCACTGTGCAGCTTTGCAATGCATTTTAGATTATTTGGTGGTTTGACTCTTCTTGATAGCTACAAGAGTGATCCATATAGCATGACTACGATATTTGATATCTGTCAGGACCTTAAGGTGAGCTTAGATGCCTACGAATTGTCTCCTTACCAGTTGTCTGTTGCAATTGTTTCTGTAGAGTTTTTTTTTGTACAGTATTCCAAAATCTTAAACTTACATAACAATTTGTAGTTCTTTTTTTTTATCATAATTATTTGTAGTTTACTATGGGATTTTCAATGTTTTCTTTTGGTTTGCTGTGTAGGAGAAATCTTCTGGAGACAGAAGAGACCTGTACTATAAGGCTTCTTTAATATTCTATACCCGACTGTACTACCTCTAGAATGAGAATTTGATAATCGAAGGAATCACTCACTTCGTTTTTTGCTTCATAGTTTCGGTGTAAGTACGCTTAGAAAACTTTGAAGATGGTGCAACACAGGTGGAATATTTAAATAGAAACTGAAATGTGTATTCAACTATACTGATTGGTTTGTCACGGTGATTTCAGGTTGCAAAAAGATATTTGGAGCAGCTTCAAGTTTCAGAGAGATTTGCAGGAAACTGTCTACGTGTGCAGAATTACAGCCTTATATTTTGTAAACTTAGGGAGGTAGAGGCCGACATTGACTTAGAAGGATCTTGGTGCTGAGAAGTAGTTTATAGATACCACAAGGAGATAACTGGAATTCTCAAACAGAAGAAGAAACTGCAGACTGAGGAGAGAATGATTGCTTTCAACAGAGTTAAAGGATATGCAGCAATTTCCAGCCAAGAAGACAAAGGATGAAATCATTATTATGCTTTACACCTTCACGAAATGAATGCAGGACAAAATCTAGCCGACTGGAAGCAACCATTTTTAATGGTATATATATATATATATACAGTTTCAAAGTAACCATTTTTAATGGTATATATATATATATATATATACAGTTTCAAAGTGTTATGTATATACAAAAACAATGTATCATTTAAATGAATGAACATTTTTCCAGTGCTTCTAAATTTAGTCCAAGTCTCAACACCCGCAGCAAAGCGCGGGCACATGTCTAGTAAAGACTGAATTGAGAGCTAACCCGAGTTCATTGCAATGGTGAAAAACACAACAACAGAAGAGAAGAGTTCTCTCCACAATTCTGGTTCCTTAGCCCGCGATGGCCCTTACGACTAGGTCCCGTCTAGCTGGGCTCGGCCTGGGCCCACTCGTTTTATTTTGTCAACACTTGAGTTTTGGACCGTGGATGAGATTCGAATTTTAACGGGTGACATCACAATCCTTCTGCTCTTAGGATTAATTTCTTGAATTATATAATTCCAGCTGGATTTATTGTGTTTGTCCAAATCCGATTAGGAATGGGAAACACTGAACCCCCAGGAGGGTTATAAATAGGACCCAGTGGCATGTTGAGAAGTCACAATTGAAAAGCGGGAGTCTGAAATAGAAACAAGAAGAAAAAATGGGGAAGAGAAAGTCGAGGAGTAAGCCAGTGAAGAGAAGAGTGGAGAAGCTAGAGACTGTTTTCAGTTGCCCTTTCTGCAACTATGGCCGAAACGTCCAGTGCAGAATTTACAAGGTGAAGCTGGCATCGGGAGGGGAGAAATGGATTGGCACTGCCGACTGCTATATCTGCCATGAGGTCTTTCATACTCAAGCCACGGCTCTCACTGAACCCATTGACATTTACAGTGAATGGATCGACGAATGCGAGAGGGTCAACAATGAATTACTAGACAAATGCGAGCCGGCCAACAAGCGCTATCGATCTGAGGTGTATTGATGATATATAGTTCTTAGGAAGAATATCGATCAGTATGATTGTATATGTTTAAATTTGTCGCAAATTTTGGTTCTGTGTAGTTTTAAAAACCCAGAATTGGGCGTTATGTATGTTCATAATTTCAATACTATTTCGAATTCGAGTTCAGATTTGGTGTTCGTTACTTTTGTGCTTTTACCAGTTTTGATTAGGAAGGTCGTATTTGACCCCATAATTTCCTCAAGTGAAGCCATATATATTCAGGCTCTTTCATCCAAAATCGTGTTCAAAATTTCAACTAGATTGGAAAAATATAACAGAATAAACAAAATAACACTGTACACCATCAAAACTAAGTCACAAAATAGAATATTTGTGCATCCATAACCCACCCGCACAGAAAACCACTGGAAATTTGTACAGAACTTATTCCACGTACTGAAAGTCTGAAACAGAAGTAAGAAGAGACGTGCTTCCTGGAACACTGGTCAATTTAAGAGAATTTTAATGGAGTACTTATAGTGGAATAAACATATATGGATCCAACATATATATCAACATAGAAGCTAGATATTCTTCTTTTTTTGGAGTAGAAGCTAGATATAGTTGAGGAACATATTTCATGGAGTCAATTATAAAAAGTTCCACAACTCAAGCTCCTACTTTCTTGCATCACCAACACATTCACCATTCCACCACAGAAATCTGAAGAAGCGAGCATATCGCCGATCACTCCAAGCTCTGGATAATGCAATAAGCCTGCCACCTCTTCATCCCCGAACGAAAAATCGACATGTCGCCGCCCCACCATCACTAGGTCATACATACCTTGCAAATTCTTGATAGCATTCACAACCTCAACACCATCATTCACCACAATATCACGCCATTTCAGCCTCTCATTCCCGGCGTTCCTTAGCTTAAACTCTTCTAACAATGACTCGTCTAGCTCAAACTCTCTCTCCCTTTCCTCAATATTTTCTGTCTTATTGGCCTGCACCAGAGTCCTGAACACCATGATGTCCACGTCCGGGTTGTTAGCCATGCGTGATGCATAGGCTAATGCCTCACGGTCATCTGGTCCGCCGATGAAAAATACAGCCACAACGTAAGAGAAGTTTGAGACACTGCTTGCGCGACAAGGCAATCGTTTTTCAACTAGGATTCCGATTGTGCATTGAGAAAACGCTTGTAAATTACGGTTCAATTGGCTTACAATGCTAGTGGAAGCACCGCCAATAGTCTGATCGTGGTTATCGACGAACGGGATGATTATAAGAGGAACGAACTTCTCACGAGCTAGACGAAAAATGAACTCATGCATGGATTTGCAAGGAGCCACCACAGTATAGGGATGAATTGTCACAGGTCCTTTTGAGTTTTCTGAGTAATTCTCGAAGGCTCGCATCATTTGATGTGATGGTGAATCCAACCGTCTGAATTTCTTTTTCTTGTAAGGTGTCAATTGTGGTGCAGAGCTGCCAACTAAATCAACAAGGTGGACAAGGTAGGTGCAAATGGGGCTTGAGTTTGTTGGATTTGAAGCTTCTAAGAAGGGGATGATGCTGCGGGCACTTTCTTCACTGTGGACACAACAAAGAATCTGAAAAGTTCCGGAGCTAGCGCTATTTGGCAGTGATTGGATGCTTCTGGCCTGTGAATATCCAGTTGATCTCTGGAGTTGTTTTTGAGGAGTATACGAGAAATGTACAATTGGTGTGACAATCATGGTGATCACCAGTGCAGACAAGATCAACTGAGTGAAAAACTGTCCATCTATCATCTGCAAGCAATTGATTGATATTACGAACCCATATTAAATTACAAAAATCGAATATTATGACCGACGGGCACTCAATTAATTAAATAGTCAATATGTACTCCATCACAATCATAGAGTAATTTGAAGGGAAAATTTTACGATATGTTAATGCACGACATGATGAACCGTTAAGACGTAATAACATAAAAATTATCCAAATTAGTGGTGCATGGCTGCATGTATGTTTATTTTTATTTTTTTGAACGCATGTATGTTTATATAGAAATGAAAGGGATGAGGAAAAAGAGAAAGAAAATTACATTGTACAATTACCTTGAAGGTCATCAACCTGTGATACATCATAACCTCTATTATACCCTTCATACTCATGACCATGCTGAGCACGAGACTATTTCTCAAGCTAATTTTGCAGCACAAGCCAGCCAGTGTAACCCCTACAATCTTTGTCACAAACAACGCAACAATAATAGTCTGAAGCTTGGCAAACCTAGTCCAGTTGTCAATCAAAAACACATTAACATCGTTGCCGATATGCGAAAACAGCACCGGCATAAGAAATTCCGAGACCAAGAATTCCGTCTTGGCTGACAAAGTTGATCCTAGCGGCGGTCCGTCTGGTATGATCAACCCTAAAAGTAAAGGACCCAAGTTATACACTAGGCCTATGGCGTCGGTTACAAAGGTCATGACTAGAACCCCAAGAAGTATACCGACTATATAGATTTCCTTTACTTGTTCTCCTTGGGGTGTTTTCTTTACTATCATTAGCATAAGTGGGCGTAAGACATAGACTGTGAAGAGTAACAACCCGACTGTCGAAAGCAATACCGGAATACCTTGGGATGAAACAGCCATATTAAGAAAAACGAGGAACCATAGTGCAGCATCGTTGAGAATTGCCGAGGACATGGCGAGTTGGCCCAACTCTGAAGTCATGAGATTAAGTTCATACAAGGCCTCGGTTATGACCGGAAAAAAACTCATGGACCAAGATAGTATGCCGGTCAGTAGTATGAGAAAGTTGGGAGCATAGAAACTGTTGAGAATTCGAACTTGGGTTATAGGGTAAAGGAGGATGATAGAAGGAAAAAGGAACGTCAATGCACCAATCTTCCATGAACTTTGTGCTGTCTTCTTGATTAGGTGTGGATCAAACTTCACTGAAATTAGGAATATGGAGTACAGTACGCCAATCACAGGTATTACGCGGAACAGTGGAATTTCTTCATTTGTTCCGTATAGTTGGTTTCTGAATACCTTGTTTTGCCCAATCACAGACGGCCCTAAGATAATGCCACCCTAAACAAAAAGAAGAAAAAACCAAAGATTAAGAGTTTGTATTAATATCACTACATCGTCCACTTCCGAGAAACTAATATCGCATAATCTTAAAAAAAATGGTTAGCGTTTATTCATGATAAAAATTAGGAGACACATACCAGGAGATTGCAGACAAATTTAGTTTGCCCCAAAGGCTTTAGAATACTATAAAGCAGTCTGGAGGTAAGATTAAAGAGGATGATTTGGGCCATGAGACGAGAAAATGGAGAATCCAAGGGATTTTCAGCAAAGCAAATGCCTTTGCTTCTTGAAGGACGACATAAGAAGGAGATTTCCCCCATTTTCTGGCTAATGGAGATTCATATACCTATCATATATATATGTACCTCATGATTTATGATCTTGAACCCTGAAAACACAACAGAAGTGCTGAATTTTCTTTTTGATTTATAGGGTTCCAGTGCTACGGTTTCAAAATGACCAAACCAAATTGGAAGCTCTCTGGGATATATAGGTATGCATGCGGTTTTAAGGTGAAAAGTGGTTCCTCTAAGGTGTCTCCTATTAGATATTTGAAACTGAAATTTGTATTCGAGACAACTAAATGTTAATGAACTGCCTTCTAGTAGTTTATAGTTAGAGAAGGGTAGAGTCGATTAGTTAATATACCGGTCAAATGAGCTAATATAGCCTAGCTAACTTTTAAGAAAGCAAAAAACAGACAAACAAACGTAGACATTTGTTTATCATCATCATTTAAATCAATCAAACCAAAGAACTAAACTTATTTCTTCAACGATCCTTACCGCTTTTAGCAATATTTACCTAGTTGAGATTACAAGTTTAAAATTGGAACTGGTGTAGGCCACCATGGGAACGCCTGGAGGTAATATAATGAAGAAGGTAAATCTTCATCTTCATCTCCATGTTCCTGCCGATCAACAAGCTTAATAACATTGAATTGATATCCCGAATCACCATTAGCAGTAGTACTACTAGAACAAGTGGGAGTGCTCTTATTGTTGATCATCAAAGGTCCCAGCCTGAGCAGATCACCATCGTTAGCATTCCAATATAGCATTCCATTGCTAGCATAGCCTGAAGTAGAAGCAAGTTTGGAATAAAGAAAGCCGCGTGGACATGATACTAGTGATTCTCTCCACTCACCAATCTCACTAGAGAAGACCTGAATCTTGAATTCGAAACAAAGATTTTCCTCGTCTTCAGGAGAAAGAATTCTCACAACCTTGCAGTTATACTCCGCATCGATTCTAATTACCTTCCTTCTTTCTCCTCCTTCTTTTTGATCAGTACTATTGTCGGCGTGGTTGTCATCTTCTTCCTTATAGTATGGCTCACAGATGAATCCAATAGCAGGATCCAAACCGCATTGATGGATCCAAGGAAGATTAACAAGTTGCATTGTCCTTGGATTGCATATGTGATACTGACCCTCATCATGGTAACAAAATCGATTGCAGATATGATATTCACCGTCAACTAATTGGTAAAGAGATGGTTGGCAGAGAACCAAGTCTTTCCATATAGCTAGCGCTAGAACATACTCGTTCTTGAGTTTGAAGAACCTCCTAAATCTTGCACACAAATCTGTGGTAAAGAGTATATCCCCCCACGGGTTTTTGATGTACTAGGCACTAGGGTTTGGTTGTCTTTGGAGCCACAAAAGGCGGCAGATAAAATAAGGATCCGACGTGAATGAGCGCCAACTCTTTGAGACAGACTTGCATCGAAACACAGATTTTGCGCATGGAAGACGACAAAGGATTTCAACTAATAATTCCTTCGGGATATCATGTATACTGGTTAACGATGCTCTTCCCGATACTAATTAATTGGACTGTCTTAACTCATCATGGGACGAACATAAAAATAGTACATTACTAAATTTCCTTTTGCTTGTTGCAGGGTTTCTATCATTGGTTGATGATGATCTTTTCGCAGCTAATCTCTTGGCTCTCTTTGATAGCAGTAGGTCATCATCATCAGACGAAGATGCCGAGTCTTCGCTAAATTTTCTTTTGGTAGCAGGTTTTCTATCACCTTTCATGGCGGCCAGCGTTGATTTGAAAACGTCAAACGACTCACGTTGTTTGGAGGCCCAGATTTGTATGGGCAGCAAATCAAAAATCCTGTCAGAAGTGGATAAGAAATCTGGTTAGAATGGTGTTATAAATTAAATCCAGTTCTAATTTCTTGCTATCAAACTCATCCGAAAACGCAAACCTCGTGTCTTTCGTTTATGACCTCCATCTGTTACGTGCTTGGTTCCAGTTTTCCGGCCATCTGCGGTCTCCAATCCTCATTGTGTCGTCTTTTAGGTACATATCTCTTCATTGTTAAATCTTCTTTATGTTTTTCGATTTTGTACCTGCTATTTTCTCTAGGACATTGAACTCCAGTCATATGTAATGGATCTTTCTCTCTAATTTAATTGGTTTTCTTTCCCTTTGTTGTGTGTTGCAAATTTATTTCAATGTGATTTTAGTTGAATTTTGGTTTGCTGGGAGGATCTCAGATTGTAGAGATTCCTATTTCTTGATAGATTATTGTTTTGGGGGTTGTGGCGTTTGCGGCTCTAATACTTGTTGTGTGCTTAAGAAGGAAAGGGGAAGATGAGGTTTTGGGGAAGATGTAGAAAGGGGCATGTCGCCGGAGAAGGTGATTTCCAGGAGTCAGGATGCGAATAACAGGCTGGTTTTCTTGGAGGGTTGTCATCATGCATTTGATTTGGAGGATTTGTTGAGGGATTCAGCTGAGGTAATTGGGAAGGGGACGTTTGGTACAGCTTATAAAGTGATATTGGAGGATGCAACTGTTGTGGTTTAGCATTTGCTGTGTTCATTCTTTGATGAATCTGTCTATTGAAATGTGTTGAATGTAAACAGCTTATTGGTGTACTTATGTTTTTGGAGTATGAAAATTCATAGAGGTAATCTTTTAATCAGTAGATTAATTAGTCTAGCTTTGGTGAAGTGTTAATAGGAGAGGCAAAGCTTATACAGAATTCAGTTAGTTTGTAGTTTCGTACAGTTATTCTGAATGTAGTAAGAATGTGATAGATGTCCATTGGAGCAAATTAACCTAAAACTAAGATGAATGCTAGGCTGTTCTTAATAACTGTTTTGAATGGTTTTTCGGCTTTTTCATGTGTCAAAAATGAAAATATGTTTGGAATAGAGAAGATGAAAATGAGCCTGTAGGTCACATTATATAAATTCCGAGCATTTGATAGGCGCAAAAGCACCTATAAAGATACCTTATTATCAATTCAATTATATCAATGTAGTAAACGGAAAATAGGGGTCATTACCCGCAGAGGATTGGTGATACTAAGACTTAAACACACAAGAAACACAAACAGACGCGTAAACAAGAAATCTGGCAGACTCGACCTAGGAGCAGAAACCTAATTAATTAGCTAATCTAGACTCAACCAAAAATTATGAAATTAAATACACAGGAACTAGACACAGTGGAGGACTACCACACAAATTTTGAGGGTATTCGGAGTTGGTTTGATTGATGAACAAAAATAGATAAAACAGAAGTACTGCTGAAAACAGAATATTAAAAAGTGAATATGGATGTAAATATGAGAGAAACAATAGCTAAGAACTTCTCTCCACCACTAGATACACTTCAATCACCCCAAAACAATATCAATGACTAAAGATGAATGCACTCACAGTTAAGCCAATGTCGTTAGGTCATTAACCATATTACGTTCTCTTACTTAATTGCCATGTTAAGTGAAATGTCGGTATCGACTTAACTATATTCCCAATTAATTGATCTATGAAATGTTGGTATCTAGACCAAAATAACTGAAATCAAGAAGATCTAAGAACGTTTGAGTAGCAACAAAGAATCTAAGGTCAATGTCGATAGCCTTAGATTACCAAGAAATCACTTCACACAAGTACCTGGAAAGAACTTGTTATCTCTCATAGAATATGCAACGATATGTCAGTCATAAACACATTCAAAATAATAAACCCTAAAACATGCATCAAAGTGTCGACTCAATGAAACATGCAATAGAATTATTAATGAATAATCAGTGAAGAAATTCTCATCTAAAATTATATAAATCAATTGGGGTTCGAAATCGAAGACATATCGAGGGCTTTGATCAGCCCCTAACTATTAAGGAGTTTAGTTACACATAATCTTGATTAAGAACATCAGAGAATACATGGAAGATGAACTAAAGGTGGAGAAGAAGAAAACTTGATTTGAAGAAGATCTTTGCCGATCGAATTCTTTTTCCTCCCTTTCTTCTCTTTCTCTCTTTTTTTTCTTCTCCCTGGTTCGGCTCCTCCTCCCCGTAGAAATAGGTTAGTTAACCTATATGTCTCACGTCCTAATTAAGCCCAATTATCTCCTTTTCTTTGTTTGACTTCAAAACACCTAAAAACAAATAAAGTTAATTAAAAATAGGAAAACATCACAAAATAACTAAGTAATAATTAAGAATAATTAGCATGATAAAAGTCGCACAAATATGTGACTATCAACATTCTTCTACTTCTTTGTTAAACAGAAAAGATTTCTCTAAGATACTCGAATTAATTAACTATCGTACCTGAATGTTATTATTGATTACCTTTAATAATATAATAATTATATATTGTTCACATTGGTTTGGAACTACCAAATCTTTTCTTCTATTTTTCGAGGAAAATGGGGTTTCTGGTTTAGCATTTAACATCCTAAATGGGTTCACCAGTTACTGTGTGGTTTTATATGCACTTATGCTGAGCATTTAGTTTTCTTTAAAAGTGAAGTTAAAGAAATAAAATTTACTGTGAATTTCTCGTTCGTGGATATATATATATATATACACAGATTTTCTCAGGTGCGGATGTTCACATTTATTCTTACGGTGCGGATTTCCAATTTACACTCATTTTTCAACCGAATTTTCATATCTCCGCCACCATCTAGTATTTAGATATTAATGTATAGATTATCTCTACAAAATTTCAGCAAATTTGGTTATCATTAAGGCACTCAAACTCGATTAAACCAATGGATGAACATAATTCTGTCGAACTTGAACCGTTTATGTTTAAGTTTTGAGTGCCTTAATGATAACCAAATTGCCTGAAATTTTACAGAGATGATCTATACATTAGTATCTAAATATTGGACGGTGGAAATGTGAAAATTCAATTGAAAAATGAGTGTAAAATGGAAATCCGCACCGTAAGAATAAATACGGACGTCCACAGCTGAGAAGGATCAGTGTGAAAAATAATTTGAAACCACGTACAAGCTAAATCCAAATATTATTACACCAAATCCATCTTTTGTATTCTGAAAGTACACAATAATCAGTTAAATTAATGCATACTCTTTAATTCTTCCTATTTGAACTAGTGTGGGACAACCAGCTTTCATTATCACCCGCATTTACAATGTTTGAAGTTAATTTTCAACAGCTTCAAAGTTTTCTAAGATAAGTTATACATGCCATATAACCATTACGACAAAGTAGGATATGAGCAAATTAAGGTTGTCATCAAAATAATCAAATAAAGATGAAAATCTCATTTCCAAGTTGTACCTAAACGGCTAAACTTGATAATATGAAGAACAACTCAGACATGAAGACAGGTAATTAGACAAAGCAGAAGCTTAATGCTGATTTAGAAGAACTAGACCAGACACAAGGTGAATCCCCAGAAAGAACAAAGATGCCACAACTAGCTAGCTAGCTAACAAGAACAAGTTTAAATATAAAACTGTGTTTAAATTAAGTAATGGTGATGAGGAAAAGGGTGATCAAATGGGTTAAACCAGAATCCCCTTTTACTAGGATCGAACAACAAAAAGAAGACAAACCCAGCAACAGCTTGGTATATATAAATCTATCTCTGTACTTTTGCTTTTAACATGGCGAAGAATATATACTTGAAAATGGCAGAGGCAGAGAATAGTTGTATTTTACCTGGCTACCATAGTTAGCCAAGCTGCACAGTTCACAAAGTGATAGAGCCAATAAGCTATTCTTGTTTTGATTGTGCATGACATTTCACTAGAAAGAAGAAAATAATGGTTGCCTGCATGTTTCGGTTGGAGCTAGTACTTGGTTGTATCTTTGCCTCTTATCGTGTTACATATATTCCCTCATGAAAGATACACCAAATATTAATTAAGATAACCGATTCTCTTTAACATATGCGTAAACTCTTAAGTACGTTGAGACCGTTCATCGAATTATTTGTCTTCTCATCAGTCGATATATTACTTTCAACAATTCCCCTAGGTCTTGACTATATACACTAATTGTTCTTATAAAACTGGCTTTATGTGTTTATATACTACATGCATGCATGTCTACATCAATTCGATCGCACTTGGGTTGTCTTGCACGCCCCAATTATTTGTACCAACTAACAACTCATGAAAAGTCTAGCTAGGATATGAGTTTCTTTAGGTCATTAGACTCGTTATAGAGGAAAGATTGTTTATATTGAGCATTTGCTTTGAATCAAAGGAAGAGTAGCATCATGTTTCTCATATCTAATAATCTAATAATTAATATTATCATTAAATTAGTTCGTAGGTATCTAGCTTTAATTTGTTAATTGTCATTGCTTATTGGCTAAACTACCTCATAGTTAATTGAGTTGGTAAACACTAAACAATACTACTGTTGGTAGTTTAACACGATTGAGAAGTAATCGCTACTATTAGCAGTTCAACACACTACTTTTGAGTTGGTGGTTTGGTTGCTTCAGAAAGTTGATTTTTGCTTAAGATAATTAGTATTTTGAAGCAGAGTAGTTATAATAATTCAACCAACTGATGAAGAAAATGCTAAACCTTTCCTAAATCCCACATTTAGATCAAAGAGTTGTTTGTTATTTCCAGAGATGCCCTTGTTGAAGTCCCCATTTGGTCCCCGCTGTAGCACCATGCTTTGCAAGATTCACTTGAATACAGAAAAGCAAGACAACGAGTGTTTGGATATTTTCTGTCCACTACTTCCTTTCGGCACTTGCTCACATTGTTTTTCTTACAGACTAAACTACCCTCTCTCGTAGTATTCTCAGCGAAGCTAATTTTACTGCTGATGTTTACCATGTATAGTCTTTCTATTAACATTGTTTTAGTGTTTAAATCCGATAATATACTCGAAGACTCGAGGAGGAGAGAGTGAACCGTAACGCTTTGCTATAATGATTAATTATCTTAAAAGCAATTGCCTAATGATCTTAAAACTTGACCTAGGGGCAGAAGGCATTTTTTCACTGCTTAAGCTTCTTTTAGGTTAAAGCACATATCTATGATGCTCATATAGGCATCTTAGAAAGCATCTTGTGCTTTTTGCAGAGAAAATTAATCAAATTAAACCCAGTTATTGAGGAACTCTGCAAAAAACACTAGTTTTTTTTTTTCAAGATCTGAGTGGTATTACATATCATCATGTAACTATTATATTAATCATAATGTCAACATGAACACCAAGAAAAGGAAAGCATTTGCAGTCAAAATAAGCAATTGAACTTCAAAATAAAGTTGACACTTGAAATTGAACACCGTTAGCAACAGTAGTGCACCTTGTAATAGCACCACCACCAAAACCAATCATGTTCACAGTAGCACCACCACCACCACCACATCATCATGTTTGGCTACATGGTTATTCTAGTAAACCATGGGCATTTTGGTAATCTGGTCACTTCTGAACCATACTGCTTGTAATGTATTGTGTAAGAAATACTCTTCTTTCCTTTCTCTGCTTCACATGCTCTCTCCCCATTCTATCAAAAATCCATTAACAACACACCAAGCCAAAACCAACTCATTGTCTTCAAGCTTTTGTGTTCCCCCTCTCTCTCTCTCTCATTGGATTACCAAATCCAAGCATTGGATTACCACCCACTTGTTCATCATCCTCTTAATTTGTTCTGTTTCTCTGAGTGAATAAGAATTTCTCACCCACTTCTTCCTTTTGTTGTTTCCTTTGTTTCATTCATGGCTACTGACACCAGAATTTTCCCAGACCAAAACAACAACAACATCAAAAACAGTGAGATTAACAGAGTGGAAATCCAAGCGGCCATTGCCAAAGCCGTGGAGCTTAGAGCTCTTCATGCTGCTTTGGTTCAAGGAAGCAGCCCTGCAAATCTTAGGTTCCCGTCTTCTGCTTCTCCGGCTAACTCACGCCATGCTTCTCACTTTTCTGCTCAGGACTACCCTGTTTTCACGCCTGTGAGTTACTTCTGTTTCACCCTGGTTTCTTGCTTTTTACACAAAAAGTTTGGACCTTTTTCTGTGTTATGTTTGTTCTTGTGAGACAGTTAATTCATTACTACTCCAATGTGTCTCTTCAATTTATCATTTAATTTCAGTTCCCAGTTTGAAAAAGTGAAGGTTCAATATTTTGTAGGAGTAATTTTAGTGTAAAATTTTTCACTACTGTAATCTATCTTATGGTTGAACTACCTCAATGCATTTCTTTTCTAGAAATAGTGTTTAGGTTGCTTTTGGTTGAATACATAAAAATCAAGTCATTTTTATGAACATTGGAGAAGTACACATTAAATTTGCAGACATTTTAAAGTTTTCTATGTAATGAGTCTAATGACTAATATTATAAAGTTGGAATCTTGAACTGGATTGAGTTACTGTTGAAGTTTACTAATTTGGAGTCATTTTGCAGAGTTATGAAGACGAACCTTCATCGGGGTATCTTCAAAATCCAATGAAGAACAGAACGTTATCCGAAAGTTGGGACGAGTATGGGCTAGAAGGAAATGGGGATGAATCAGTTGTGTCAAACTACAAGGAAAACTCATCTTCAAGAAAAGGGTTTCCTTCTGATTTGTCCAACTTTGAATCCCACATTTGTCCAGCTGAGGATAACAAATCTGTCACCGGCTCATGTGCAAACAACATCACTGTGCTTCAAACATCACCAGGTACTGAGTACTTCAGGTCAAGTAGGAGAAACAGTTTGGGGGATCTCAACTCAATCTCATCTTGTAATAGGTGCAAGCCTGCAACTATAACCAGTGAACCCGAAAACACAACCTGCAGGAACAGCAGGAATTCTAACATTGTTGTGCCATTAACAGATTCTCATGTGTCCACTACGCAGTCACAACCAAAAAGTAGGGGAGTGATGTCTTGGTTGTTTCCGCGGTTAAAGAAGAAGCACAAGAATGGAAGCTCTCCAATCCGGACAGAATCCGAGGAAGTTTCTCAAGTCTACAAGGATTTTGGGATAATGTCAGTGGAAGTATTGAAGAAAGAGCTCATACAAGCAAATGAGAATAGAGACTCGGCGTTGAAGGAGGTATCTGAGATGAGATCTTCGCTTGGAGAGCTGAAGCAGAAGCTGGAGTACTTGGAAACTTACTGTGAAGAGCTGAAGAAGGCTTTGAGACAAGCAACACATGCTAATAAGAACTTCCAAATGCCAGAAACTATTGCCAATTTCCCAAACAGACCAGGAAAATCAAGTAACGGGATTGCAGAAAACTTGATGCCGGTTAGCGAGGAAGTGATGGTAGAAGGTTTCCTGCAGATAGTATCCGAAGCAAGACTCTCAGTAAGACAGTTCTGCAAAATCCTTGTAGCACAAATTGAACTAACAGATAACACCTTGGTGGAGAATTTGAACATGCTCCTCCAACCATTCAAATTGTCATTGAATTCCAAGTATTCGAAAGCTGTGTCATACCACTTGGAAGCCATCATAAACCAGTCACTCTACCAGGACTTTGAGAACTGTGTGTTCCAGAAGCATGGCTCACCTAAGCTTCTAGATCCTCACCAAGCTCGCCAAGCGCAGTTTTCTTCATTCGTGGCACTAAGAAACTTAAGCTGGAATGAAGTGTTGAGGAAGGGAACAAAGTATTATTGTGAGGAATTCAGCAAGTTCTGTGATCAGAAGATGAGTTGCATCATTACAACATTAAATTGGATTAGGCCATGGCCTGAGCAAGTTCTTCAAGCATTCTTTGTAGCTACCAAATGCATTTGGTTGCTTCATTTGCTTGCATTTTCATTCTATCCGCCGTTGGGGATTTTGAGGGTGGAAGAGAATAGGAGCTTTGATCCACATTACATGGAAGACATGTTTATGGAGAGGCAGAGATCACACGGTTCAAGCAGGGTTAAGATTATGGTAATGCCAGGGTTTTATGTTCAGGATAGGGTTTTAAGGTGCAAGGTTCTATGCAGGTATAAGTCTGCAGGTCAAGCAAGTTGAGTTTCTGTTTTCTTTTCCTTTGTAAATTTCTTTATCAACTAAGAGGGGTTTTAAAAGGGGTAACAACTCAACAAGAGAAGTCTGTAATTTTGGTGTTCATATTAATATTCTTCAAATGTTTTTTTTTTTTTCCAATTGAAAAATGTATAGAACATGGGGTAGTGTAGTATACACTACGCCAACTATTGCTTGAGCATCAAATAACATCTTGCTCATTAACTTCTATTGTACAAAATTCGGGGACAACTTCAAATAAAAGGGCAAACAATAAAAACAGTTCCACGCATAAAGCACGATCAAATCATTTGACATGATTTCATGAGACAGTTCTTTGTTACAAGCTACACAGGGTGGCTAAGCAACTTGTTCTTCAAAAACGCCAATTATAAATATGGCAAGGGATCATCCCAACTATTACACAATACCACTACAAACATACTGACAGTAGAGAAAGGAAAAGCACTCCCAAGTCCTAACTAGTTTTCTGCAACCGCAAATGTAAATCCCATTGAATCAGACACGAGCAGGGCCTGGATGTCTGTATCGCCATTTGAAAACTAGCTGCTTGATCCCTCAAATAATTGCTGAGTGCAGATAATTCTCATGCATTTACCTTCACTCTCTTCATCAGCTCAATGAATTCTCTAAAAGCTGCAATAAAAAAGTCCCACAACTCAAAATCATTTTCGTTAAGTAGATTCGTGCAGGATGTATTATTCTAAAAAGCGGTATTGGGTTTGTTAGCTGAGAAAACAGTTGGGAAGAAGCAACATGGGAATTAATACTCGTGCTATGAGCTATACCTTCACCTTTCAGATGGTAATGGTGTTCCTAGATATACTATGAAAAGCTCATCACTAAGAGTGTTCTGTTCTACTGGTGCAAGCACCCATATCATTAGTGTGATATTGGTAAATAGTTGTCTATCAGTATATAGAAGTATAATTTAAATTACCATAATCCGAGTCATGAGGTCCTGGGGATGCTTCAGGGTGGTACTGAATAGACATTATTTTTCGTGCAGGATAAGCAAGGCCAGCACAGCTTTTATCGTTCAGATTGACATGAGTTACTTCTACACCATCTGGAAGTGATTTGGGGTCAACTGCGTAGTTGTGATTCTGCCACAAAATGAAAAGTAGAAATGTCAATATACGGTCTTAACTTAATTTAGCAAAATAGCTCACTTAATTCAGGGGGCATTTCAGTTCTTTAAAATTTCTGATACAATTTAAAAAGGTAACACATTCTACAAGAGATTGATAGAATTTACCCACCTGAGCGCTTATCTCAACATGTCCAGTACGAAGATTACAGACTGGATGATTTCCTCCGTGGTGACCAAACTTCATTTTAAAAGTTGTACCGCCTAACGCCAAGCCAATCAACTGATGGCCCATGCAAATTCCAAAAACAGGAACCTTTCCAAGAATCTCCTTGACTGTTTCAACAGCATATGGAACAGCGGATGGGTCTCCAGGGCCATTGCTGAAAAGGACCCCATCTGGTTTCATCTTAAGAGTCTCTGATGCTGGCCATGTTGAAGGCACCACAGTAATTTTGCAACCATAGGAAGCCAATCGCCTAAGTATGTTGCTCTTGATTCCAAAATCATATGCAACAACCTTCAATTCATAACCATAAAAAACGTCAGTTAAGGCTGCACTACCAACCTCTAAGCAAGTGGTAAGATTTCTTTTGGTTTTTTAACAGAAATGTAAAGGGAAGAGCATGTGAGAATGGAGGCATGAGATGTAGAAGAGTCAGAATAATAGGTAAAACTAAATCTGAATTTTTCTTTTTTAACTTCAAAAACTATTCAATTCTTCTATCTATCATCTCTTGACATATGTCATCTCAGTACTTCTCATTCTTGTATCTTTTTCCTCCCTCTGTTAGTTTAATACCAAAAGAACGAACCAAATACCGAATGAGACTACTTAAAACTAGGACTTAATGCAGACTTACATGAAAAGCTTCTCCATCATTTCTATTGGACTTAAATTCCCATTCAGAATCGGTTTTATCAACCCATTCATAAGGGGTCTTGCACGAAACACCACTTATTAAGTCAACCCCTGTAAAGTGCAAAGTTAGATTTAGAAAATAAGAAGTTTTAACCTATGCATAATTTTAACTAACTCCACAACATCCTTACCAACAATGTCCCATGATCGAGACATTTCCAATAGTTCCTCATCTGTTTTTGTCTCTTCTGTGCTCAAAACACCAATAAGGCTTCCATCTTGTCTTAATCTGCGAGTGATAGCTCGTGTGTCAACATCATCTGTAGCATAATCAGTCAGCATCAAAGATCAACACCAGAAGTTAAAACGTACAGAATCATACACCAGATTACATGACTCTGAAAATATCAGTGCCTTCAAGACTAAAGCCATGGTTCAACTTACAAATTCCCATGATGTTCCTTGCTGCTAAATAATCACCAAGAGTTTCTGCACATCTATAATTTGAAGTACTGCAAAACAACAAACAGAAGCAATTCATTGTAATAATTGAGAACAGCTCAATCAGTGAAGCTTCTAATATTGATGTCTCTACATCAATTTTAAACAAGGATGTATACCTGATACTTAAACTTCTGATCACTAGACCACCAAGGAAGCACTGCCTTGATTCTTCATCATCTGATATGGAAAGTAGTATCATCAGATTTCAACATATTGAAGACGGTATAATTCTCAAATATTACGAAAGGAAACTCTACTGACCAAAATTCACTCCAGTATTTCCAATTTGGGGGTTTGTCATCAGCACAAATTGGCCGGCATAACTTGGGTCTGTAATAATTTCTTGATACCTGCAAAAAAAATGTACAATAGATTATGTATGAGCAAGCTGAACTGACGATTCCCAACTAAAGCTAAGAGGACTACTTCCATTAATGCAAGGACTATATCTCCTTCATCCCTACAAAAGTGGACTTCTCTACACTCCCATATTCAAAAAGTGATCAGAAATGTATAAATTTTCTAGGGAAGGCAAACTCGTCTTGTGGGGAATAAGTGATGCACCACTGGAGATAGGAAGCCCACAAACCCAACATGTGAATAGAAATTAGAATGCACACAACTGTAATAAGCCAACCCACCCGGTCAAGGATGTATTGAATACAACTTCACCAACTTGGGTTCCTGAAGCACCAAATGACTTTGCTTTCCAGATTGAACCATCTTCAAGCACAAGTCTAGCATCTGAAGTCTTCCAAGGCCTTTCCGACAAGTCTGAAGCACAAAGAGTAAAATAAAAATAAATAAAACCCAAAGATGAAAAATCTAAGGGACTAACATGCAATTGTTCCATTGCTCTGCACTATCCCAAACCTGCTACCACTGCTACCACCGCTTGTCAAATTTATAGAATTACGAATCACAGGTTAACCAAATCTTTATATTTTATCTGATTGTCTATTGTAACAAGAAAACTCATAAAATCCTTATAACTTCAATCCTAAGTTTTCAAATCCCATCACTAGGACCTCCACATACTCCCTCCAAACGCATAGTTAGGCAATCAAAGATAACCAAACCCAGGAACAAAACAAAAGAAAAAAACAGCCAAGCTACTCAATTTACCAATAACTGAGAAATTCTAAAACTCTAAAAGCATTAAACTTTTCAACACTGAATGACACTAAAGCAAAAATGGCCAAAACCAAAAAGATACTAACGTGCGTTATATACCATCCCTATTGGTTTTTATTCATCTAAAACAAGAACACTGAGCCCAAAACATAAAACCAACATCAACTGTTGCATGGCAGCCAATCGGTTTTCTCTTCACTTTAATCACTAAAAAAATCAACCTCACAGTAAACTGGAAACCATTATCACATAAAAATTGAATCTTTACAAGTCCTAGACAGAGCAATGAAAGCAGAGTAGCAAAACTGGGTATACCGGAGACGGCATTAGCGGTCGCGGAGGAGCACCGGAGATTGAAAACCCTAAGCTTTGAAGGGGTTTGAGGCTTGGGAACAAAGAAAGGTGAAGGCTTTACAAGGGCTAAGTTGATAGCTGCTGTGGCCATTCTCTATCTCTGTTTCTGTCTCTGAGCTGCGGTAGTGGCGCCTCTCTGTTTTGCCCTCTCTCTCTTTTTTTGTGTTTCTAATTAGCCTAATAAAATGAATCTGGCCCATTCAATCTTAATGGACGGCCAGGATTTCTCTTATATTAGTTTTGGTGGTATTTTGGTCCATCTCTTTCTCTTCTCAAATTCTCTTTTTCCCATCTCTCTCTGTTTCTCTCCTCTCTCAGAATTCATGAACAAAACTCAGGAAGAAACCATAGCTGAAATTGAAGAACAAACCACTTCCTCTCTCCACCTCCATCACCAAGTACGTTCCTTTCCCTCTCTATCATGCTCATAAGCTTTAATTCACTGTTGGGTTTCTGGGTATTGATTGGTTTTGGTGTTTGGGATTGAGACTGGTATTGGGTTTGGGATAGTTGCATGAGCTCTATTTTGCATTGCTGTCATATCTGTGAGATTGGGTCTACATTTTTGAATTGGAATATTTGTTTGTAGCAACAAAGTTGGGTGCTTTTATTGATTAGTATAATTGGGTCAGTGCTTTGTTTCTGTTTGGTTTCTGAAGTGTGTGTGTGGAGTCATGTCGTTTTTAACTCTTAAGATTTTAGTTACCTGGCTTTCTGTCAGTATTGAAGTTTCAGTTGCATCTGTAAGCAGCTTCCCATTAATTTCAGCTTTGGTTTGTTCTTTAATTTCAGCTGGTTTCTTCCTGAGGTCCATGAATTCCTCAGCAATTCACTCTGAGAGAAGAGAGAGAGAGAGAGAGAGAGATGGGAGGACGAGAATTTGAGAAGAAAAGGAGATGGACCAAATATCACCAAAAATAATGTGATCCTCAGCCAAGGTTTTGTGTTGCTAGAGAACTAGTAGGCTGTGATGGTTATTTGACAGTGTATACGCTATAGGTTGTGAAATAACCACTACAGCTACTAGTAAGACTTGTCAAAAGTCTTATAAGATTGACTTCTATGCTGTTCAGTTCAGACTTCAGACTCTAACACCCTCTGTTCAATTCTATCTTTATCTCCGTAGTGGGTTTACTCATTTTGGCTATTGCAGTTTCTTCTTAGCTGCCAGGGCTTGAGATCTTGTTCTTGCTGTTTCTTGTTCTTGATTGCCTCTTGTTTTCATTTGGTGGTTTTCCAATGGCCTCAAGCTCCCAAATAGCATTTGCATCTCCTTCTTCATCAGATCCGTGTTGGAAGTACGATGTGTTTTTGAGTTTCAGGGGTCCTGACACTCGCAAAGGGATCACAGTCGACATATACGATGGACTCAATTGGAGAGGCATTAAAACATTCATGGATGATCCAGATCTTAAAGTTGGTGATGTCATTTCTCCCACTCTACTAGAGGCAATTAAGAAATCAAGGTTTGCAATTGTTGTTCTCTCGAAAAATTATGCTTCTTCTACTTGGTGTTTGGAGGAACTTAGAGAGATTTGTGAGTGCATGAATGACCAGAACATAATTTTGCCACTATTTTACCATGTTGATCCTACTGATGTTCGATATCAGAAACACAGTTTTGGAGACACTTTCACCAGGCATGTAAACTCCCGCCGACACAAATCAAAGAAGGTGAAGCAATGGAGAGATACTTCAAACAAAATAGCCAACTTCTCGGGGTGGAACACCCAAGAACATAAGGAAGCGTCATGAAGCATGGTTGTAATTGCGCCTACAATTTCAATCGGTTCTATATATTCATGTAACACTTATTTTTTATGCTTGATTACTTGCTTGTAGGACTCACAAAGAACTTGTTAAAGTCATTGTGGAATTTGTCTGCACGAAAGTAGTAGCTGATGCAATTGAGTCCACAGGAGATTTTGAAGTGTTTGAAGTAACCAGACTTGCAATGTATGAGGTTATGAAGGCGTTTACAGATGATGAGGTCACTGCCATTGGTGTCTACGGCATGGGAGGCGTTGGAAAGACAACCCTGGTAAAACTTGTCGCTGCACATGGAAAAAAAAGTGGGATTTTTGATCATGTGATTATCAGTGTGGCATCCCAAAACATTGGAAAATATTCAAGGCACATTGGCAGAGCAGCTGGGCTTCAAATTACATGAGAAGAGAGAAATTGGACGAGCAGTGAGATTGAGTAAGGAAATAAAGAGAAGAAATAAGATCATTATAATCCTGGACGACATTTGGGAGAGAATTGATTTATCAAGAATAGGAATACCGAGCTACAAGGAACTTCAAAAGTGCAATTCAAAAGTCCTACTGACCACAAGGATAATGATTGTTTGTCATGCCATGGAGTGCCAAAGAAAGACCACCCTCAATGTTCTCTCAGCACAAGATTCTTGGGCCTTGTTTATGAGAAAAGCAAGAACGTCTTTCGAATTGCCCTCTTTCGAGGGTGTGGCAAGGAAGGTAGCTGGAGAATGTAGGGGTCTACCGATTGCATTGATAGCAGTTGCAAGGGCACTAGGTGATAAAGACTTGGTGGAATGGAAGAGAGCAGCTCAAAATAAAGATGCGAAATCTTAAGTGATCTTTTTGTGATGCAGATTATTCAAAAATTGAACTCCATAACAAAAAAATGTATGAACCATATTGATTGAAACGAACTCAATTACGATACAATGGATAAGTAACTTTGCAAGTGTATGGCTACAGACTGTGACGCGAGAAAGATGTTAAAGTACTGTTCTCAAAATTGTTACAAACAGTTTCTTCTTCTTCAGACATCTGTAAGTCTTATTGTAAATATAACACTGCAGGATATATACATGAGAATATAAGACTGCAACTGAAAACTGCCCTGTCTAACAAACTATCAAGAAGTAGCTGAACCGCCATAATCACTCCACCAAAAGCTAACTGACATACTTGTTGTCAGAGACCGCACATAGTGCCACCACTTTGGTGGGATATAAAGCATGTCACCTTCCTCTAAAATGCAGTCGAGAAATTCCAAGTCCTGCACCTTGGGGAATTCTTTCTCATCTATGTTGTCTAGATCAACCTTCAAACAAAGTATATTCAATCGGTAAATATATAATATACGTTATGTTTATCGAGTTCATGTAGAGAAGCTGACAGGAATATCAACATTTCAGTTTTTAGCAACTAAGTTCTGTTTGTAACCTAGATAAGTTATAAGTTATGAATAAGTGTAACTAAAATGTAACTGCCACTATATAAACCATCCACCAATTTCAGCTTATAAGATATTTCCAAGAATATGACAGTGACAGGTTCAATGAGAGGAACCGACTAGTAATCACAAATCTTCTATCCCAGCATGACTCGGTATTTTTTTAAAAGCATGTATAACCTTGGCGCATGAAATCATATGCAAATAGGGTGTACTGTTACAATCTGCCTTCTTGACAAATTTATTTAGGTCTTTTCCTTGCTTGAATGAGGTCAAGAATGCAATTACCTGACTTGAGTTACAAAGCATGGTTTCAGTATGTGGATAGAGTTCCTCTGACAATGAAGCACGATAGAGCCTAATATACTTCTTCCCAACTACCTGAAGATGAGCAATCAAGCCGAGTCACATAGATGTTTGATCATAGAAGCTAGTAACTTGCCAAAATATGCAGTTATATACAAACACATGTATGCCATCTGGAACTACATACATACGACATGTGCCTTTGTATATGGAATTATGATACCTGATATAAATGCATGGTAAAATAGCTCTGCATTTAGAAGTTAAAACTGACAAGTATCATGGCCACTACAAATCAGTCTTTGCAACAAATGGAGGTGTGCACATCTAGGTATGTACTAACGAAAACTATCAGATTCTTTATTCATGTCAGTGGACTGGATATTTACTGTTTACAGACAGGCAAACGGCACTTAACCCGTGTTTCTATAAAACCATTCTATCCCCTTTTAAGGGATTCTCCCCATGAAGATTTGCCTCCCTTAATAATACTATGGCATAGGATCTGGATCATAATGATAACTGAAACATATCTGAAGGTAAATCGTAAATCTAGTCTATTCGATAGCTATTCTACTTGTAAAAGGTAAAAGCTGGTTATGAACATCACAGCTTGGATATCGAGACAGGACAGTTAAACTATAATTTAAAGGAGTAACCAACTGAACAAAACTTCTATGGCTAACTCTGATTGATCAGTCTCACAATTTTCCAACAGAAACGGAATATCTATGTAGAATTCAAAGATAATAACTCAAAACCTAAAAACAACAACCGGAACGATCATAATGAATACAAAACTATCATGCCAAGATCATGGCAAATACTGTTCAATACAAAATACCAACTCTGAAGTACCTGAGCAAACACATTATGGTGCGGATCATGATGTAAAGGGGTTATAGTCCCAGCCGGGCCAAACCAAGCATTAGTAGACCTTAGTTCCCCACCACCAGCACAGCAATAGTCTGGAATACATATGTCATCACGCAGCTCGTTTATCTGAAAATCAAAGTTATATCAAATGATTGAAAGATAACAACCCATATATATCCAAACATAAATGCATATCACAATTGTGAAGTACCTGATCAAACAATGGGTGCTGAGCAAGATATGTTGGGACACCAGAGGAAGAGTCAGTACCCCGAATCCTCTCAAGAAACTGCGAAAACGTAATAAGCTCTTGCTTCCACTCCGGGTACAAGTAATTTTTCCCAACCTACAACGCATTCAATGCTTTACCAATTTTCAGTCCTTTAACAAAAAAAACTACTCAAACACACCCACATTGTCTATAAAGCAACCATCTTTCTCACCTCAACCGGCACGGTCCGGTCACCGGCAACTCTCAACAGGTAATCCATATCATTCCACTTAGTCCTCGCCGGCCAATGCCCCATACAATCAGTCAAAATAACCGGCCATCCCGGTAAGAAATGCTCTCTCAAAAACCCTTCTAAAGATAAACCAGACTTCTTCACCACCATTTGACAAGATAGTGATTTTGGAGGCAAAACTCCAACCATCTGTGACAATCAAAAACCAATAGAAACTAAAAATCAATTCTTTTAATCACTGTGTGAAATTCATAAAATGAATTGTGAAATTACGAACCTAACCTCCGATGCTTTGAGGTCCTCACGGACCAACCGGCGGTCCAAATTGGGGCCGTTTTCCTCGGAAACCCTAGCGGCGGCGGCGGCGGCGCTGGATTTCGCGGAGACTTTGCTCACAGCGGCGTGGAGATCCGATTTGAAAAGAGGGCCGCCCATGAGGAGGCCCATGTCGAGAGCGCGGAGGGCTTCGGAGAACTCACCGGCGGCGAAGTGGAGCTTGGCGACGTGGAGGCAGGCCATTGCGTAGGCGTCGCGCCAGACGGGGAGGACGGAGTGCCAGGGCCCGGAGTGGAGCTGCTCCCAGGCCATCTCGCGAGCCGCCTCCGCCGCGCGTACGTCGCCGGAAGCGGCGCGTGAGGCCATGCTGACGTAGGCGTAGCCGCCGTGCTCGGAGACGGTGTGGAGGAGGGCGGAGGACTGGGAGTCGAGGGTCGGGGTGGGGAGGTGGAGGTCGGAGTCGGTGGTGGAGAGGGCGGTGGAGGCGGAGGGGAGGGCCATTTGGGCGGCGGAGCTCCGGTGAAGAGTAGAGAGAGCAAAAGAAAATGTAAGCGACGTATTGGCGCGGTTTCGACTTGGATCTTTATATAATTTTTTTGATGAGATATTTTGGTGACGTGGCACTTTTTAGTCGCTTTTTTGAGACTTTTTGTTGGTACTATAGTTTTGTGACACGTAACCTTGAGGTCGGATAGCGAATCAGCTTCGAGGAAATGAGTGGAGAAAAGATGAAAGCGAGGTGGAGATGATTCGACTTGTATGAGAGATATTTTTTTTGGATACGAAAGTAAATCAAATATAATTCATTATAAATAGTTGTCTTTTAGATAATCAGTTTCTAAATTATTAAATTGAATACATCGGGTAACTCTTCTCGGAATGTTGTTTTCCCATACTCTTTCTTCTGTGGTTTGGTGACATGTGCCTGTAATTGCATCTGCCGTAAAGTTTGTTTCTCTATAAATGTGTTTAAAGGAGATGGTGTTGAAGTATAAAAGATATTTATTAGTATATGAGTTTTTGGTGTGTTTTTATGAAGCTAGTTCGAGAATAGAAGCAGAGTGACTTTGCATTTTTTGGTATAGAAGATTAGAATTTTTCACGATGATCAAAAATTTATAATGATTGGTCACGAAGGTTAGAATTTCCAC
This sequence comes from Fragaria x ananassa, assembly GCA_034370585.1. Lineage (NCBI taxonomy): Eukaryota > Viridiplantae > Streptophyta > Magnoliopsida > Rosales > Rosaceae > Fragaria > Fragaria x ananassa. The sequence continues at coordinate 30,441,859 of CP139766.1, read as the reverse complement.
AATGATCGGAAATTTATAATGATTGGTCACGAAGTACTGGGCATCATTTCAGATAGCGCATTTGGTAAGACAAAACTTTACATTGCTTCAAAGTATTTTACCTTAATGAACTAATTACGGTTAAATTTTCATGTTTTGAGTTGAAGTAATAGAGAACCGAACACCTACTCGGTACAAGCTTGCCCTAAACTCAACTAAGGCAACCTTGATTGCCTTAAACTAGAAGAGAAATGTCTGTATAAACTTTAAATGGATGCTTGACACTTGCCAGTGCAAGGTGTTATAACAAGCAAATTTTCTTGAAGAACTAGAATCGGTACACAGATGAAAACAGCTAGTAACATGATGTACTTGTGTCATAGCTCCACTCCATCAAAATTGCCAAAAGGATGGAACTTTCTGGTCCTTCTTGTCCATTTCAAGTCCTCATATAATCAATCACAATGGAGAATAACCATGAAGAAAAGAAAAAAGAACAAGCTGATATATAAAAGGAATGTCAATTTCAAAAGCACCAGGAAGGCTTAATCATGTTTCACATTGGCTAAAGTTATCATTGCGGACAGAAAATTTGAAACATCCATAGTTCCATACTTGCAATCTACTGTTAAATCACTAAGCAAAACTAACCCTTCCTTTACAAAATGAAAACCCACCAATCTTTTTTTTTCCTGACCAAGGAATAAGCATCATTCTAACACATTAACCTAACATTCAGCCAAAAACAGAGAGCCAAAACAGAGACAGCTAGCTAGCTAGCTTCAGGGTTTAATGGGATTGTTGTTATGGTGAAGGGGGTCAGGTCCAGTTGGAACTAGCCTGTCTGAGTTATCCACAGTGCTGAAAACCTTAGCTCCATTCCCAAATGCTCTATCAGCCTCCTTGATTTGAATCCCCTATTATGAAAAGTGAGACATTTTTAGGACATAACAGAAACCTAATTCAATCATGAACTTATAAAAGGACAAAAGACTACAAATGGGTAAATCTATATGTCTACAACAAGATGCAAAAAATGGGTCCTTCAAAACTCAAAACGATGAGAACTTTTAGACTAGTTTAAGCTTACACATCTATAAACCTGTTTTCTGCAATGTCTACATTTGGAAAATGACAGAGGCCCAGTTTTGAACTTGTTAAGGATAAAACTATAGAAACAAAAAAGGGTATTGTAATCTCTGCAAGAACATGTAAACTTTAAAATGGGTATGACTAAGGATGTAATCTCTGCAAGAACATGCAAGAACTGTAAACTTTAAATCCAAAAGATGTAAACTTTGAGAGCCATTTAAGCTTATATGACTAAGGGCCTCTGTCTTCTTCAATGTTTACTTCTAAAAGTGACAAAAAAAATGCAGAAAACACACAAATGGGTAGTGTAAATCTCCACAACAAGATGAAAAACAGAAAAGGGTTGTTTAAAATGTGAAAAAGATGACAACTTTGACAGTAGAATTTCAAAAAGATAACAACTTTGGGAGCAGTTTGAGTTTCTTTACCTGTGTTTCTTTGTTTTCTGAGGTTGTTGATGTTCCTACTTGGAGACCTGAAATGGGGTAAGCCAAAAACCATCAGTGACACTCTAAATCATAGTGAGAAGAACAGAGAGATATAGATAAGAGAGGAGCTAAAGCTTACACTTGCGAGAAGATTCGACAGATGAGATAGAAGCCGCCATTAGAACAAGAACCAAGATTAGAACCCAGTTGAGAGGAAGCTTGCCATGCCCCATTTTGATTTTGTTGATCTCAAAAAAAAAAAAAAAAGTTAAAGCCTCTCCAGCTCACAAGTGACACAGACACAAATAGTGAAAGCTAGAGGGTGGGTACGTTGTCTGTACCAGCTCCTGATATAGGAGCCAATGAGGATGGAAATACCAAACTCACCCCCATACAGGTGCCAGAGAAGGAGAAGTTAACGAGGGCAGAGTTGTCTTTTGAAGAACTGGTTAGTTTTGGAGGTGATGAGAGAGCTCCAGGTGTAGAGCAAGACATCCTCGTACGGAAAGCCTGCGGAGTAAAAGACAGGAGAGTGACAAGTGGCGTGGTGGGATTGGAGAGGAGGGGATTAAGGACAGGTCTGAGAGTGCAGATGATGATGTTTTGCTGGGGGCTCTGTCTCTGTTTCAAGACAACGTAGTGAAAAACATGGCCTTATTTCATTAAGAGCATCTTTACAGCACTCACTGCTTTGATTTCTTAGGTATTTTGGAGAGTATGTTTAGTTTTTTTATGTTTTAGAAGCTTTATAAGACTAACTAAACTTAAGCTATTATAACTTTTAGTTATTAGCTAGCGATATAACTCAAATGAGGCTAGCTATAATTTATTGCATTCATTTTAAGATATTTTAAGTGATATATAAATACATTTGAACTATTTAATCTTTATTTGAAGAATAATATTAATGTAATGCTAGTTAAAATAGATACACATTTCTAACAGCATCTTTAGCAATGCTTGCTAGCTTTTTTTAAGTTAAATTTTAAACAAATTAGCTAAAATGTCATTTTAGCTAGCCACTTTAAAAATATGGTTGCATCAACATTATTTTTCAAATAGAAATTAAATAGTTTAAATATATTTATATATCACATAAAATATCTTACAATGAATGTATTAATTTATAGTTAGCCTCATCTGAGTCATCTCGCTCTTTATATTTAGCTAGCGAAATAGCTAAAAGTCATAATAGCTAAACTTTAACTAGTCTGCTAGAGCTCCGAAATTATCAAAAATAAAAACTAAACACGCTCTCTAAAATAGAGTCTACTAAAGTTACTATAAAGTGGCTAGCCAAAATAACATTTTAGCTAATTTGACAAAAATTTAACTTAAATATGACTGACATTGTTAAAGATGCTCTAACAGTCAGCAACATCCTTGTCTTTGAGAGTGGATTACTATAATAACCTCAATACACTGAGCTAATTATGATGCAAACAGAAATATTGGGCCAAAACGAGTCGGCGATCCCAACCGGTCAGATGGGTTTGCTTCTCGCCTATCAAGTTTCATAACCACAATGCATTTAAACCTGATCAAGTCTGGTTGATCTCTCTTCCGTAGTAGAGTTTGACATGGCTAAAATCTCATATCTGCTCTATGATCTTTCATCTCCCTCTCTGAACTGATGTTTGTACTTTGTAAAGTCCCAATTCCATGATCCTAAGAAACATCTATAACTGATTCTTAGGGACTGATTTGGGTTCATAACAAAACATTAATTGGACTTTGCAAGGTAAAAATGCAGAACCTGGTATCACCTAGCACTGCGAATTGACCCTAAGAATCATCTATTTCTAACAGAATTCAATCAAAAATCAAGGGAATAGAACCATGGATGGAGTATAAGCACAGATGGCAGACCCTGACCTCAACTAACTAGGTGCTAAGAAAATAGGCTCAATTTGTTCTGGCAAGATACTGCAACACCATCACAGCAAGTACCATTTTATATAAAGGAAGTCAGTCTGTGGCTGAAAATTGGCAGCAAATGGAATTTATAAAGAAACTATAGCAAAAATTAGAAATTAGATGGAGTATGTATTGTTAATGAAAAAAACAGAAAGAATACCATAGGACTATTGACCAAATAATCATAGCTACGACATTTATCCAGCCTAAAAAATCGACTATTTACATGAACCGCAGGGGTTTCATTCTTATTAAAGATAAGTGAAAGGAAACTATAACACTAAATACCATCATTCCCTTGACTTCTCTTTTTCCTAAAAGAAAAGAATCATGATCAATTCTGACACAGATTATAAATATGGTGGCACAAGGGAGAAATATGGCTTACATTCTAAGCTATGCGGCTTGAATTCTTACAAGTTATGCTGCAAAGTATGACATCACATCCAGTTCATCATCGAATGAAGCAGTACCCTCAAATCCAAGGTCAGGTCGGAATGGGCTGTTGAATATTACCCCAAGATCAAAGTTAGGATCGACCATTCTGTCTTGCTCACTCAGAAATGGGTCTTTATAGAAGGGTAAATCTCCTCCAGTAATCTCATTTCCATTTCTAACTGTTTGTATAGGGACTCCATCTGCTGGTCCAATTTGCGGTTCATTCATCACAATCTGAGACTGCTGCCTCTCATGACGGGGCACATATTCTGCAGATGGATTATAAAGGTGAAACATATTTCCATGATGCATCTCAGCACTTTGCACCCCATAATAAAGCATGGGTGTTCCACCCACATGCATGCTCTGTGTCGTTGCAAGTGCACCGTCATCAGGTACATCAGCATAGTAGTTAAACCCGGACGCTGGTAATGCTTGGACACCAAGATCGTGCTCTGGTGGCCGTAAAGTTGTGACTGAAACATTTTCCTGATGATCTTCATGAATTGGAAATCCAATCATTTGTGCATCAGTGTGGTTTATATCAAGCAAAGCATTTATTGGTTCAACATGCATATGTTCACTCACAATTGGTGCAGGAAGTTGATCATCAGAGCTTGGTCTTACAGGATCCCTTTTTCTCTTCTTTGGCTTTTCACCTTTCTCTTTATCTTGGACATGATTAGTCATAGTACCATTGCGTAGATTACTAGATGGCTCAACATCTATCCTCCTGTCATCTTTGGATGAAACAGATCCTGCATCGATTAACTCCTTATCAGTGCCACCAACATCATAATCACTGTTACCACTAGCAGAAGCATGCTTTTCACCACGGCCACGACATAGCATCTCAGTTATGCCAGATGTTCCATTATCACTACTGGGCTGCCGGATGAGGGCTTCTTCTCGAATTAGAACCCCCAACCAAATTGCACTCTCCTTTGCTGTCATCTTATCCTGTAAGCATTTTGACTGGCGGACATGCCGCCTTATCTTTGCAATATCAGGGGACATGTGCTTTATCACAGCTGTTAACACCCCAACTTTCCACATCTTCTTTAAGTCATGCGGCTTCTTATAAGGAGGACTCTGACCATGGGGTATCCCTAATTTCACCCACCAATCTTCATTTCCTGTCGGCCACCAAGGGGGAGGAACACCCTTTTCTAACGGATACTTCCTTTGAGGGGGGTCGCAATGTTGCATCAACGCAGACAGTAGAGAACCAAGAGTTGCATCTTGTAGATCTTGGAGGATGCTCTGGGAATTACCATTTCGGTTATTGTCTGCATCAGTCATGGCAAGAATCTCCGCTTCATACTTGGCTATGGCTGCAGGGCCATTCTTATCAAACTTCACTTTTTCTTTCCACCAAGCTCTGATGTTATCAGAAGCACCGCTTACTGGCTTGCCCTTCTCAGGAATTATACCATACACAAATCCACGAGCTTTGCACACTTCCATCAACTTCAACATATACTTTAGAATCCCATCTTGTGCTCTTGACATTTTCTTCCTTCGAGCCTGATCAGATGACTGCCTGGGCTTCTGCTTTTCCGCAGCCATTTGAGCCTCAAGCTTCTGCTTTTCCTTGATCCTTTTGAGTTTGATTCGATCCTTCCACATCCGTCTCTCCAGCTCTTCCGGATCAATCTCCTCATCACTAACATCTTTCTCCGCTATGTTATCACACCTCAAGTCCTCCTCTATATCCGAACTGTCACCAAATAGGAAGAACAACAATCAGAGAATGCTCCTATCAACAATATCGCATTAACACACTGTTTAGCTGCTGAGAAGATTGTCGCGACGAATACTTAGCCGCTGAGTTAACATACACTCGGTAAAGCAGACGCTTTCGTTCAATTTGGCTAAAACAACCGACACAAAACAACTAAAAACCTCTCAACCTTCCTTCCTCAGCAGCCAAACAAAGTGGGCATCGATATAAACAAAAATCCAATAATCCTCAAACCAAAAACCATTCTCAAACCAATAACCATATCTATGATTCCAAAATGATCTAAATCACAACAAGTAATACTAACATACCAAATAAAAACCAGAATCCCAATAAGAATCGAAAACTAAAAACACCATAGTCTGATCAACAATTTCATAAAGATTGAAACTTTACAAAACACACAAACATCCCATCAATCCACAAACCACCATGAACGAAATAACTCAAAAGGAATACTCAAACTATTGACAAAAACAGAGAAAACCCAATACAATTGAAGTAGTGGGAACCCCAAAATCTCACCTAATTTCAGGTCCAACCTCTCCAAGGTCACCCATTTCAGCTTAATCTGCATGCAGAGAATACCAAACCCTGATAAAAATTGGGGCTTTTCTGGTCCCTCTGTCAGTTTAAAGAGGAAGAAGAAGAATGAGACAAATATAAAAGATGGGTTTTACTTGGATGAACAAAAGGAAAGAATTGGGCTGTAAATTTCAAATGCGAAATTAATTCAGAGGAGAGAGAAAGGTTGAAACTTTTTTGAGAGAGATAAAGGAAAGAAGGCGGCCATAATCAAAAGGAGGTGTCACAAATGGATCACAACACCTCTGCTCTGAGAGAGAGAGAGACAGAGAGAGAGAGCTGCCAATACGGAGACGCGTTCTCCTGCGCCGCGCCCTATTTTATATACGTGACTCTTTTCACTTTGTGTGGACGACCTTGTCTTGCCTTGTCTTTTCAAAGATTTCCAAGTCAGCAATGCTTTTGTTTTTTTGTTTAATTTCACTAGCCTCCCCCATGGTTTTCTTATATTTGTTTTCGAGACATATTCAATGTCTTGGAATTGTGAGACTTTTTATCATTTTACATAGAAATCGTAACGTATCTTATTTTTAAAGACACATGTTTTGTTAACCGTTAATGTAATTAAAGATAGCGTTCTAGTGTTGTTAACGAAAATTCTTTTACGCATCAAAGTGTAAGTGAACCAAACAACTAATATGTAATATTTTGATATGGTAACTTACGTCACATTATTATGCTATATTCTAATATCGCTAACACAATTGAAATCCAAAAAATAGTCTTAAGTGTTTCTAACACAGGAGGTGATGACTTGAAGTCGAATAAGAAATAGTTTTATTATAGACACTTACTTTGATCAGATCAAAAATGAAAATGAAATGAAGGAAATTTTTTTTTTGACGATGAACAAAGATTGCATTAAGTAAGAAATTTTACATCAAAAAGCTTAGTAAAAAAGAAGGTTGTGACCGGTCTATGTACTTCCGAGGCATTTCTAAAGAAGTACACAGCCCAATTTCAATCCATCTTGGTTTAAAAAAATTTTAAAATTAAAACGTACAAAACTTAATAAGATTGAGCTCAAACAAACAGTAGGAGGCCCAACTAAAACTAGAAAACAAAAGAAAACCCTAATGCTACACTTCTCATCCACTTCAGCCGCCACAAGTCTAGTGCCACCAACGACGACTTCGGCCATGACAGTTGAAACTAAATCGCAGCTTGGGAGAAGACCCCTATGGCAAAACCCGATCAAAACAACCCTGAAAACGAAAAAAGAAAAGAGAAAAGAAGATCTGGACACAAGTTTATCATCCTCACATGAGAAATTTGCTTCATAACAAGTGATTTGCAGCCACAACTCAAGGAACAGATCTGGGTATAAGAAACCCAAAACACATGGAACCAAATGACTCCAAAAATAGAACAAAGAAGGAGGTACCTATCTTCCGATTGAGGCACGATAAATCGTGTTTGAGAGAAGTCACTGCAATACCCAAGCCATGGTACAGATTTGAGAGGGAAAAGATAAACTCTGGGTAGAATTTAGGGTCACAAGTTTTCATTGGACCTTCAAATACGGTAATTTAAGGACTTACATATTAATTGTATAAATACACCTTGGTGTGTAGAATCTACATAATAAAAACGTTTTGTAGTGCTTTACCGCTTTAGAGATTTATGGATGTAGCTCGTATATTTGTTACAAGAGGACAAATTCATAATTAAGGGGCAATGATGGATTACATGATAGATGAAGGTCTTTTAATCAAAGTTTAGAATTCTAAGCAGAAATTCGTTTTGTCCTCTTTTTGTTTTGGACACTATTGAATCAAAAGTACATGATTTTGATCTGGTATTATTTAATCATGGAAACAAAAAAGAAAATATAAAAATTCATCCACTGTACAAAACTACAAAACGAATATGAATTAACTGACTAGATTCAATGAATCTAGTCATTTTATACATTGTATATATATATGTGAGAATACGGTTTTTAGTTAGAAAACTTTATCAAATCTGTAGTCCGTATATCACTATGTCATTAGCTAAAAACTGATGTACGGTGTTTAAGCTTGCTTATACCTTTTAGATTTGCTTTCGGCAAAAAAGAAAAAACATACATAACGTATATTATGAAATTGTGTTTGAGAAGGAATGAGAAATCCTGCAACATTTTCAAAGTCTCATCAATTGTTGAAAGTTGTTGATAGGTATTTTTTTCATAACGAAAGTATCATCTATTTTCATAATTAAATCGTAAACTCGATAAATAACAACTCAATATGTTAAGAGACAAGAACTCATCACTCAATTTGAAACTCACACGTCAACATTAACACTTTCTAGATGAATGATCGAGCCATTAGACATCGAACTTATCGTACAAGACAATACAATGACTCCTACTTAGAGGGAGCGCCCTTCTAGTGAAGATCCTTAAGTTTAGGACTTTTCGGTTTATGGTTTAAAAGACCTATTTTTCGATCACATCTTGGCATCTCATCCATTCAGTATTTAGATCTATATGTGTAGATCAACCCTACAAATTTTCAGCCAAATCGGTGATCGTTAAGGTAATAAACTAGATCAAATTAATGAACAAACCAAATTTGTCAAACATGAACCGTTCAAGTTCATAATTGGTAAATCACACTTATGAATGTTTTAACGATTTTCAATATGACTGAAAATTTGCAGAAATGATCTACTCATAAATACCTATAAACTGAACGATCAAGATGTGTATATAATAGATCGAAAAGTGGGATAAGCCGAAAAGTCATCAATTAGTCATCAACTTAAAAGTTCTCATTAGTAGGGTTTCCCCTACTTATAATCCAACTTTAGAATCAAATAGTAAAAATCAACTTTTCAAAGCAAACATCTATATTTCTACGAGATGGATATGGTACTAAGATGATTAGTTTACTGATAGATACACTTTTAGCCTAGTAATTTGTTGTGCAATGACTAAAGTGCCCTCTTTTTACTTCGTTTGCTTGCTGCTGCACCTCAATAGGGTTATCACATTCATCTTGGTACTGTTGAAATTGGACTCGGCTAAAGCAAGACAAGCTAAAAGAGCTTAGATAGAGAGTTAGAAATCAACATATAAATGAGAGTTTGAAATCAACAAATGAATGCTTTAATGAAATTATGAATTGAAACACGCCTTATTATGCTACTAGTGTATGGTCCTCAGTAGCATACCGCATGAAATTAAGCATTATGCATCTTGTTTGTGGTAATTAAGTAAAATTTATTGTAGTAAATGATAAAAAAAAAACCATGAGAAATTTTAAATACACACCCCTAATATTATAATATACACTCTTACCCTTACTTAATACACCACCTATCAAGTTTTTCATTTCAGTATTATACTTGATACACATCCTCAACGACCTAAAATGCCCTTAATTTATGAAATATTCTATTATTTAATATAATTAATATATATTTACTATTTGGTACCTCTTTTTACATATTATTTAGTCTAATTTTTGCTAGAAATTTTTTGTTATCATCGTTCAATTTATAATCAAATGATTATTGTTATATCTCAACTCCAAATCACCAATACAAGTTTTCAAAATTCACAAGCTAGTAGAACTGTAGAAATACAATAGCTATTAAAAATAGATAGCTAGTTATTCGATAAAACATGTCATGATAAAAATGCAGTACTTGACAATATGATATACAAGATCAAACTAAAACTTATACAGATAAAAAAAAAAGAAGAAGAAGAAGAAGAGATAAAAGACAACCCAAATGAATTGTGGAGAAGAGTTGAGATTAAGGGAGAAGACGTGTTTTCGACGATTTTAGGGTAAAAGATGTTGAAAAGGATATTTCTATAGCGTGATTTTTTTTTAATAATAGATGTTTGTTTTGTTCATTTAACTTACCTATAAAATCTTAATAGAAACATAAAATAATAGAGGTGTGTATAAGAGATTAGGGGTGTGTATTTAAAATTTCTCAAAAACCATGTTTGTTTTGGATTGTAAATGATTGAGATTAACAACATTGAGACCAAATGATTGTAAACCATTTGGTCTAGTAGCATAGTCTCTCATTCGGAGCTTGTGAGTTCGACTTACGAAATTGTAATATTTAACTGATAAAAAAACAAAAAAACATTGAGAACCTAATTCATGAAGTAAACTCCTACAATATTTTGATACCAAGAGTCATATTCAATCCCTCAACCAAGTTGATCTGTAGATACCCTTGCAACTTTGGAAAAGTTGTCACTAAGATAAAATGACAGGAATTGGCAAATGAAATTAGTTGCAGGTTCTACTTAATTCATAAATCGAGCAGATAATATACTTTAGAAGTGTAAAAATCGAGAACGACTTGCGAAGTTTACAAGAGAAGTCGATAATGTTCTGACACCATATTATCTGGACCAAATTGTGTGCCTGCAAGTTGACAACTAAGGTATAAATCTGCAGTACTCGAATAATATGATCAGTATAGTCACGAAGATAACAACATAGTCTAATCCATCATGTTCAGGGTTCCACAACAAATATTCCCCAACTGAACTTGCTTAATCTTGGTGCGGAAAAATTCAGTAGAAGATTTCCTCACCTACTTCTTTAACTGGAGCTGGAATGAATGTTCTATGATCAGTGATTGAAGTTTTGATCTTCGGATTCGGGTTTGGTGTTTGGTGAATCGAGTTTCTGAAAGAAAAAGGTTGGGATACACTGTATGAACTTGAAGCATTACGAGTACTTCGATATAGAAACTAGACAGAGGGGAATTAAGATCTTAACCTTTTATTTCTATATATTGAGCTTGCCTTATTCAAAATTTCCAGCCATACTAGTATTACATGTAGCTATGCAACAAAGGGTTGCAACCTTTCACTTATCATAGTCAATGACAGCTTGATCCTGTCTATTCTCTACCTTGACTTGATAATTTCTTCTTTCATGGCAAGAGAGAGTGCACTAAGACTGCCTCCACTCTCCACTATCACCCCTGGCATTGCTATTGCTCTACTCCCTACAAATCCACCTTCTCCAATTGTAATCTTCCCAAACTTAACCTTCCCACCATCACCTTCGTAAATGTGACCAAACAAGAGAGCTTCTCTTCCCACACAACCACTTCTCTCAATCTCCACCATTTCAGGGTTGAGCAAAGCTCCCATGCTGTCCACATAAGCACCTTGGCTCAACTCAATCTCTGAACCCATCAGCTTCATCCACAACACAAAGAAAACTGACCCGCTTGTCATTTCCATGAAGTAGCTCCCAACTAGGGTTCTAAAGGCTTGCCATGTAGTGTCCAAAAACACCCCTAGGCTCCACATATGTATGGCTTCACCTTCTTTCTTCTTTCCTACCAGTACCCATTTTGCAACAACACAAGCTAACCCTGCCAGACATCCTGAAGAAACCCAAAACAAGGGGAACAACCAATGCAAAGCAAGTTTCTGCACATTCTTCATGTGAAGAGCCAAGCTCAAAGGATAGAAGATCACTAATGCGAGTAGGAAATGAGGGAGAACTGTTTGTAGAAAAGGTTGCGCAAAAGTTGCCCAAAGAGTCTGAAAGACGGTTCTCTCCAGTGTCACGGTATGAGAATCTTTTTTCTGCAATGCTGCTGCCATTGGACAACCAGAAAGGTCTACTTTGACATCAGACTGCTCTACAAACATTTTCCAAGCCTCTGGCAGGGGTTCACCGTTGCGCAAGTGCTGGCAAATCTCATAGATCAGTGAACGGCCATGGTCTATCGAAGCACTCTGGGAGCATGATGAAGCCCTGATGACATCGACTTCTTGGCATTTGACAAAAGGATTGAAATTCAGCTGTTCTGATTCTTCTGCAGACAAATTGTGGTTGATGTTAATCTCCCCAACATCAATGTATGGGATCTCAGCTTCATTCCATGGTTTGGTGCAGTCAAGGGCAATGTCTCGGGTAGCCTCATCCTGTGGAACAGGCCTGACTTGTAACTGGAATATATAACGAACTCCAGTTTCAGAATTCACCCGGCTTTGGAAATCTTTAGCAAGGAAAAGTAGAGGGCGAGTATCTTTTTCATCCCTAGAAATTGCACCTGTGTCAGGAGGAAGAATACCAATAGGTTCTACCTTACCAGAGTCTTCACTAATGTTCTCATTGGAAGGCCTCAACTTGAACTTGACATACATTTCCTGTCCATCTGTGAACCGGAACAGCCTACAGATGTTTGAGTAGTAATGCAGCTCGGTGTATGAGTTTGCGAGGCGAAGGGAGTTCCACACTGCATCACGCACATGTGGCGCTCGCTTGACATACTCTTCCCTTGCAGGAAGTCCACACACTAGCCATGTTGCAAAGTCTGCAATTGTGCGGGCGTAGAAGGCCTTCCCTGTCTTCAGTGTGAGATCAAGGAGTGAGGAGTCATTAGTCTCATCTTGAAGTATTCGGATGGCTGCACCGCGCGCATCAATTCTTGCATCATCATCAGCACTCAGGCTGTTGCTGTGCCGGACTATAACAGGATAGCTCTTTCCAGGGGAGAAGATCTTATGGTGCGGCAAGCCTTTAATGTCATCGTAGAACTTCAAGTATCCCTTCCCACTAACACCAATTCGGTGGAAGTATCTTGACTTGACCTTCAGAGTTGTGGCAGCCAAATTTGCAGCAAGATTACCAACTATTTTCTTATATTTCATGTCCATCTCTTCTATTCGGTCATCCAACGAATGCATTGTGTTCTTGATCATGAGTGGAGTTTGAGAACCAATGTAAACACCACCAGCTTGGAGCATTGAATTCACTGGTGCAACTGAAAGTGCACCAAGAATGACATCATGCTGAATAACTGAACCAGGAAGGACTACGCTTTGGCTGCCAATTACTGCATTATCTTGCACCTCAAGTTTCCCGCTAACAAACCCATTGGAGGAATAATACCCAGCAACAATCCGACTGAAATCACCAAGATGGACACCAGAACCAAGTGATATCAATTTAGGGTCTGAAACTGGATTGATGGCCCTGATAGAACAGTGTCTTCCAACCTTTGCACCAAGAAGGCGCAAGTAGATGCAGAAGGCTTCTGTTCCTGACAGAAGCTTGGCAAATCTAAGGTGGCAGGCAATGGTGATTCGGTGGCAAAACCAGGTTCTGAGATGTGATGACTTTGGCTGTGTACTGGAAATTAGACGAGTCAAAGCACTTGTGAGGAAGCTGAGTACTAGGCCATAAGCTAGATAACCAATGGCTACTAACATGGAGAAGTGAATTATGTCTGATGGGACACTAGCAAACATGGTAGCATATGCTATGATGGTATAAGGTATCCAGTGAAAGGCCCCAAATAAGCAAAAGAATGCATATTCTTCAACGGAAAGAGGCTTCTGAGACATCCAACTGTAGGCTAAATACACAATGGAAGCTGAGACAGTGCCCAGGAAGCCAACCAAATATATGCCAAAGAACTGATAAATGACCTCAGTTTCAGTGCTTGTGACCTTCACCTTCCCCTGAATTGTTGAAAATTAAATCAACATAAGTCTCTAAAAAAGGATTTCTACAAAAATTGAGAGCTAAAAGTTGTTTGGAGAAAAATGAGTATGCATAGTGTAACATGAATACAGTCTATGAAGTTTGAAGTTTCCATAAACAAGAAATATCTGATTTTTGTTTTGGAATAGATTATTTAGTAATTATAGTGACAATATGAGTAACAAAATGTAAGTTTAAGAAAGTTCAATTGTATATGCAGAATAAAAAGAACTTACATTCTGAAGATTTTTAGCCTTGATAACGGACTTGCCTCCACCTTTTTGTAAGGCCATCAGCTCACTGTCTTCTGCCAATATAGTTCCTTTCTGGACGACAGCATAAGCGCCAACTGAAGAATTTTGGCCAATTCTTATTGGGAGGAAGCTCAACACTCCATTCTTCACTTCATGGCCTTGAATTAAAGCACCTTCTGCAATCACAGCTCCATCTCCAATTGATATTAGAGAGGGATCTGTTATGTCAACTGTATCAAGCAAAACTGAGGATCCAATCCTAGCTCCAAGCATCTCAAACCAATATTTAAGGAACACCGTGCCGCGCAAATGTTCTGCTAAAACCTTGGAAGCAACTTCATGACCCTTGTAAAGTGCCCACCACTTGACAAAATCCATTGACCAGACAGAGATTTCAGGATTCAGGGCGTAGTTCGGTTTCAAGAAAGAGTTCCCCAAGAAAGCAATCGAAACACAGGTAGAAAGTATGCAGAACATCCAAGCAAGGGGAGCAAGAGTCAGCATGGCCAAATAATCTAGATAGGGAACTCCTTCTACCAATGCATGAGTGGCTGAGACACAACTTGTGAAAGCAGAAAGAGATAAATATGCAGGAAGGGAGAGCATGAACGCAACGTAAAGAAGAGCTAGAAGTTGGAATAACCAGATAACCGAGTGATTGGACTCGTGAATTTCCATCAAAAGCTCAGCAGTATCAGTTTCAGTCTCAGGTTGTGCAACCTGGGATGGATCAGTGGACAGTTGCGGTTGAGCATTTACTAAAAGGCTCTCCGAGAAGCTTGCCAAGTCGGCAATGCAGGTTGCAGTGAAGATGTCCACAGCTCCTACAGGCACACCAAGAAAGTCTGAAAGTTTCTGAGCTGCTCTGACCACCCCAATGGAATCAATTCCATAAGACACTAGACTTTCAGTGTCAGATATTTTGTTGATTGAAATACCAGTCTGCTCGGAAACTAGTCGCTTCAAGAAGTCCACAATCTGTTTATTGCCTATCTTGGAACTTGGTGGAGGAGAGTTTCTCACAAGGTGAGGCCTTGGGGTGTTCCCCTCCTTGCAACTTCCTGTAGTGAAGGACCGTTGCAGCCTTCTCTTTGTTAGAAGTGGCTCTGGTACAATATTCAATGTTCCATCAGTAAACTGCTGCAGGCACTCATATCTTTTGATCTTTCCTGACGTTGTTTTACTAATGGTTTTCGGCCTGATCAGGTTGACATTTGCAACAGTTACCCCATGTTCTTCTGCGACACGAGCTTGAATTTGTTCAATTACATCCTTTCCAACAGGTTTTCCATCCCTAACCTCAGCAATGACAACTAGACCAACCTGGTCAGAGATGTCTGGAACTGAGATTCCTTTTGTTGATAGGATTTCCACTGGAACAGAAATGACTGCACAACAACCCGGACGTATAACTTCTGATGCATTCTCCACTGTCTTCTCTACATCTGCTGAGTAAATGTTCCTTCCTGCAACAATGATAAGATCCTTGATTCTTCCAGTGATGAAGAGTTTGCTGTCAATTATGCGTCCTAAATCCCCAGTTCTAGTGTAGATACGTCCTGGATTGCTAGCAAGTTGATTTTTGAAAGTGTTCTTGCTTAGCTCTTCCCTTTCCCAGTATCCAATTCCAGCACTGGGACTACTGATCCATATCTCTCCTTCTTTTCCAGCTTCTTTGAGCTCCTCACAGCTCTCTGGATCGACTATTCTGATGTCGACATCTTCATCATTTGGATTCACATATCCACAACATACTCTTCCTTGCCAATCTACCATGATAGGCTTTCCTTCACCATATGCACAACTGACAAACACACAGTTTTCTGCCAGACCATAGCCAGGTGCCATCACCTCTTGAGTTAAGCCAAAAGGACGAGTCAAATCAACAAACCTTTTCAGAGTTTTCTGCCTAACAGGTTCAGCAGCAATCATGAGGAACTTCATGGAAGACAGGTCATATTTTTTAGTCGTGTCAGACTCCAGCCTTCTTACTACTAGCTCAAAGGCAAAGTTGGGGCCTGCACTGTGAGTAGCCTGATATTTGCTCATGACTTGGAGCCATAATAATGGATTCCTGATGAATGTCAATGGCGAAAACAACACTGCAGTCCCACCACTAACAAGAGCTGTAAAAAGTCCTCCGATCAGCCCCATGTCATGATACTGAGGAAGCCAGCTTACTAGAACTGTTTTTGAGGTGCTTTTGTATCTCTTTCTCATCAACTTCACATTATGAATGAGCCCTCCATGCGTTATCATGACACCTTTAGCGTCGCCAGTTGAACCTGATGTGAATTGCAGAAAGCATACATCCCCAGGCTGTGACTCTGACTCATCCTCTAGAGCTACCACAACCCCACCCTTGGAGTTCTTAACCCAAGAATCTGTATGTAACCAAGGAAGACTAGGCCACCGAGCTGAGGACTTTCCATTTTTACCTGTCAATGAGATCATACTTTTAAGTGAACCTGCTTGTACTGCCCAGTGATAACTAATGGTGGATAGAATTGCCTTTGCATTACACGACTTAGCAATGTTTTCAATCTTCAGAAGTGCTTGGCCACCTCTTTGCAAAGGATCAGGAGGTAGAACTGGGACTGGTAAGACTTTAGCTCTTAAGCATCCAAAGAAAGCATCTATGAAGTCCAGACCCGGGACATGGACCAGAAGAACCCTATCCCCGGGCTTGATTACTGGTTTTTGGCATGTCAAGATCTTATGAGCAATGCAAGAAGCATTTGCATGAAGTTCTGCATAAGTCCTCTGGCTCGCAACTGCCCCTTCTTCATTGATCCAAGTATAAAGTGTCCTGTTCTCAGTGACTCTATGAGTGCCCCAGTGCTTCAGATAGCCATCAAGGGACAACAAATCAGGGTACTCCACTCCTGGCAATTCAGTCATGATCGTAGGGCTTCTTTCCAACTCATGTTGCAAAGAATATAAACTCTGAAAATAGACATGTAAACTATGTCAAGTCCAAATTTTAAGAGAAAATCAGTAACTTTAAACTAGTAGTTCCTCAAAATGGGGTTTTGAGTAATGAGTTTACCTTAACATATGGGAATTTTGGCAAAGGATTGTCATTTGCAAAGTGCTTGCAGACTAAAGCCATAGCATACGATGAATTCCTCTCTGTAAGCTCAAAAGCCATAAGCCCACCAACATAATAAGTGTTCCTCATGCCTTGAAGTTCAGACTCCAATTTGTCATAAAATCCATTCGTCATAGCTGCAATAAGCATTTCAAATTTAGTGACCTTAATGGCTATATGGTATGAATCTCTAAAAGCAGACCGATGACGTACCTTGGCTATCAACATGAGGGAAATACTTGAACCGGCGCAGGAGAATCACCTCCTTTACTTCTCCCCCTATACGTTTAACAGCTTCAATTGCAAGTTCTGTCACAGTTGGTCCCATAATGTTGACAGAATTTCCATAAGACCAGAATAAGAAAATATCTGTATCAGCGAAGAATCTCTGCATTGCAACCGGATGTCCAATTGTCGCAGGATTGCTTATGTATTCACTAAAATAATAGAAACCTATAGGCATATGCTCTAACCCTTTAACCTTCAAAACAGTAGTGTAGTAGTCAATGGTCTGTACTTTACGGAACAACTCCTTCTCAACATCACTCATATCCATCACTTCATTTTTATGTTCTGCTATTAAGAATTTGTAGTTAGAAATCTCACTAAAGCCAAATAATAACGAAATGAGTAATAAACGAAACCAAAGCATGAGTAACAAACAAACCTGTAGAATGTGAAGGTGATCTGTAAGTTCTTCCATAGTTCAAAGGAAAAGAACCAGAGATGATGATCTTATCAAACTCCATATTTTGGACTTCTCCATCACTATTCTTCACATCAATACTAACATAATCAGAATACCGTTTGACTGCCAACACTTCAGTATTGCAGTGAACCATTGGGAGTGATTTACTGATCTTGTTCCAAAGACTTGTATATCCACCTTTAAAACGGCGAATTTTTCCAGCCATGGAAGTTCGGGTGAACTCATGAATATATGCATAAGGCATGTCTTCAACATAGCCATAGCCTGAAGCAGTGTAACCATAAGCCACAGATTTGGGAACATAACTGAATCCTTGACGTTCAAGATATGATGGAGTTGAGTCTGAGGCAAATTCACTCAGAGCATGGATCCCAATTCGGCCTGAGTTCTTTACCTTATCCTAGAAATAGTGATATAAAGATATAAATATTGCCAACAATGAGAAATTAAGAAACATAATAAGGTCTATAAGAATAGGAACCAACCTGGAGTTCTAGAGTCAGTGAGATCACAGATACATAATCATCTGCAACTTTTATATCTTCATACTCTCCTGTAGCATTGTCAATGAGAGCAAGCTTGTGGGAGTCCATTTCCTCTAGTTCAGACGCAGTCTCCTTTGCCAAGTGAAAGATGATAGGGGCACTGTTTGCAGCAAGAACTTGGCCACCAAGATCATAAATATTTCCTGTACAAAACAGATATTAAGTCAAAACTCAAAGCTAATAGCATAAAAAACCAGACACCAGAAGACAGTGTTTTGAAATTCTCACCTTCAATATCGACTGATTCACACATGCCACCAACAGAATGGTACTTCTCTAACACAGTCACATTGCTGTATCCGAGCTTTACTAGAGCATAAGCAGCTGACAAACCACTTGGACCTGCGCCTACTATCCCGATTCTTGTGTTGAGAGGCAGGCATGGATGCAGCTTGGAGAACTGATCCTCTATCGATTTTCCAGGGTCCATATCCTTTGCTGTTCAAGCTTTCTGGATGCTCCTATTGAGATAAATGATAAACTGAGTTCAATTTAAACTAAGTTCAATTTGTTTCTAGCAGCTTGTTGTCGGATCAGAGCGGTAAAAGGGTGAAAGAAACAACAACAATGTTTCAAACATAATCGATATGAACAATCTCCAAATCATGCAATACATTTAAAGAGTGGCTTTTGTAAATGTTGTGCTATTTGCCTATTTTTGTCACCATTCTTTTGACTTTGAAGTAGTTAAACTGCACTAGGAACACAGTTAAAAGGCCATAGGAGACTAGGAGACTAATTACCATGCATGTAACATATCATACAACCGATTCTCTTGTTCTGCAGATTAACAACAATGTATGCAAAAAGTCTCTATCTGCTGAAAAGAACTCAGAATACTACAGTGTCAAGAACAAGAACATACCTCGGCAGCAATGCAAACTACTTTACGCCTTCCAAGGGCGGCAGCTTGATGAACTCAATATGCTCTATGAAATAGTCCCTGCAATGCCATTATCACCTTACTTCAGGAAAAAAAAAACATGGAATCCATATAAACGAAACCAAAGATCTTCACCCACCAACATAACATATCATAAACGATTTCTTCACTCTCATTCATCTTACTCTACATATTACAGATTCTAATCTCTCTAGCTAGTTTGGGTAGAATCAAATGCATGAACTTAAACTTCTCCCCCACATCCACCTACACAGTTATATACAACTAATCTAAGTAACCTGCTCCTACATCACAAAGATGATCACCATGAAAGTGACTCACCTGCTTAGAGCTGAAATGGGCAATACGGGTTGTTGCCAATGAATGCCAAATGGCATATAACAATTTGGAAAATGCGTCAGATAAGCCGGTCCTCCACATCCGAAAGAAGCTAAAGCTGATCTTATTACTGCTGATGATCTCATCATCTTTCAAACTTGGACTGATATTTAAATACGCAGATGCTTGTTTTCCTCCAATAACAACCAGACAAAAAGTCCCAACTGTTGCCTTGCTTCCAAAATCCCAACGTTCTTGGTGACTCCGATAGATTCAATCCAATGATCAGATATTCGCTTCCAGTTTCATATATTCTTCTCTTCGATCGTTTATTGAAAACGTCGGCCACGTATGGATCAAATACTATATTAAATTCTCAGATATATTTAGAGAGATGAGGATCGGATTAATCAGAAAGTGCAAGTAAGAGAATGAAATAGGATATTCTAGACAGGGTAGGGGATATACAGGTGATCGATCAGGTACTATGCAATAGGAACTTGGATCTTGGAGAAGCAATTATCTGTCCAAGGATGGCGGAGAAAGCAAACCCATGAGATCGTTTCTTGTCAATCTTTGTTGAACATATACTTTTAAATTGCGCGCGGGAGGGAACATGGCAGTAGGGTTTCTAGGGTTTGAGTCGACTGCGTAATTGTTAATGGCTATGAAGCATTAGGGGAATAGGAAAACCGAAAATGTTCTTCATTTTCTTTGAACATGAAATTACGTTTTTTTTTTTTTTTTATGAAATTGGAGAGAGACACTCAGCCATATGAGGCTCGTTCTCACACCCATTAATTATAATAAAATTAGGGTTTAGCTCCGAGGGGGACATTGTACCTCTACCTCATGCATCTCTCTAAACATTACACTTATCCTCATAGAGGATATCTTGTATACAAGCATGTACCTCAGGTCCTCAGCTAAGCGTAGCTCTACTACTCTATCAAGACTAGCACAATGACTTATTTACCTTGGTGTTTAGAAATGGATACTCCTGCTTCTTATCTAAGCGCTTTAGTTTTTTGCACTAAATGTATCTCTAGCATCTTTGAAATAGTACTGACTGAGTCTCTACTGCCTTTATGATCTGAAACGTGTAGTCAATAGTACTATTTCTATGTACCGATGTGGGTATTATCACTTTCTAATTAACTGCCTACATCCTTAAACGATATCAGAAGGGTATGTAACGACATATTCTGCATTGTAACGACTAAAAAAAATGATATTATTTTGTTATAGAAAAACTTCATTTAGGGGATATTGAAATAGAAACTTTGAGACCTTTTTAGTGAAAACGACTCCACAAAATAATAGTGAGATATTAGCAAGTCAAAATATACGATGATGTCATTGATTACACATTATTTTCTTATATTCATGTTTCTATATGTAATAGACTAAAAGGTGGATATGATATAAACTCACATTCTTATGTTTTGGTATCATCTCGATTAGGCCATATATAGTGTTCATGATTTTTATGTGGAACATCATATAAGTAAAACTCTTTGTACTAAATACGCACGGCAACACTGTTTTATTCTTCAATCAAGTAAGTTTTCAGTTGGAATGTTATAGGATATGGGAATCATTACAACAAAAAGCGGCATTCGAAACAAGTGTAAGAGTTCTTTAGAGGGAAAGTCACATTTATAATTGTATATGGCATCAACTAAGACACAGTTTGTATCAAAAACGTAACGCACAAAATTAGTACACATTGCTGATATTTACAATGACATGTTCTTGTCCCTATGCTTCGGGCAAAGGGAAATGGCTAAGAGGGTACAAATGGAGCAAGATTTTAGGGGACAATTAGAATATGCTAGCTCAAATCCTTTCCATTTCTCTATTTGCAAGATTCTTTTCTCTCATGGTTAGAAATATTTTAGACTTTACAATTGCCATGGATCTGTCGCTCGCTCAAGTAATCATCAATGATGACAAACACAAAATTATACTGCAAACTGGCATATATAGTAAAATCCCAACACATTCATTTCTTTATAATTGACTTTAAAATGTCAGGCCAAAAAATAACTGACTTGAAATTAAGGGTTATGATGATGAATCCGTTTAACAAGTCGCATACATGTATCAGATGTTCAAAATTATAAAATTGAAGAAGTTATTTGTGGTAATTGGGTCCGCGTATTATGCAAATTCGATCAAGTATTTTTAATCAAAGCCTCCTACTTCGATCTGGTAAGTTTCGTCATCATAGATTTCAATACGTTTAAGAAATGATACTGAAATAGTCTAACTCTGCAAGTTCTGGGACATATTGGGGAAGAAAAAGATATCATTCGCATGTCATATTGCATTTGGCATTGCAATTTTGTATATCAATAGCTTACGCTACGACTAGTTCAATAATGCAAAATTACATGACATGCATTGTTGACATACATTCACCCTTTAAGAGTTTATTCGTAAGACCACCGTTGCTTTAGGCTTTCATTCCATTAATCTGCACTACATGAGTTGGTATAGATTATTGTTAACAAAACCTTTCAACAATTTTAAAGAAATAACTAGGACGGCAGATTGACATGTTATCGATGCCTGAGATGTCCCTGTCTTACGCATTGTCATAACTCAAGGACTTGAAAAATGTTCGCGCAGCTAGCATTGTGTCATTAATTTCGGAAAACAGATAGACAAAAATCAACCTTTTGTTAATTCATCGACATACTGTGCAGATTTTACCCTAGC
Source organism: Fragaria x ananassa (assembly GCA_034370585.1). Classification (NCBI taxonomy): domain Eukaryota; kingdom Viridiplantae; phylum Streptophyta; class Magnoliopsida; order Rosales; family Rosaceae; genus Fragaria; species Fragaria x ananassa. The sequence goes on along the minus strand of CP139766.1, from coordinate 30,419,662 downwards.
CTATTGTGATTCCCCGGCGTTAGTTTTTAGAGACTGCATGCTTTGTACAACCTAATGTCAAAATGTTGCTTACAACATGTTCGAAAGGCATGCCGCATGTTGGCTGTTGCATGGTTATTAACAAATAATCGATATTGATCCAAGAATAATTGATGAGTTTTATGTTAATTCGAAAAACAAACACACTTTTAGCTGTGATTAGTTAGATATAATATATATACATATACAAATGGGTGTATTCATTCTGGCATAGTTCAGACTTTAGTACGTGGTAAAGCCTTTGATCTCGATCATTTTCATCATAACATATATATATATATATATATATATATATATATGCACAGTAGTATTGATAATTAAGCTTGGTTAGCTTAAACAATAATAAGGATGTTTAAGCTAGCTATTAGACTTACTTGAAAGCAAACGATCGACCACCTCTTACGTACGAATCTAATCACACTCGAGTGCTCGTAGTACATTGCAAGCGGGACTGAATACACATGCAAGTATATATCTACGCATAGTTGCCACTGTATCTACAGATTGTATACAACGTACGCAGACATTAGTAATTAATCTGAAACAATCAAGAACAGGAAGATCATTACTTATGTATATATTAAGAGGACTCCACCAACAGCTAGATACACACGTATTCAGGCGCGGAGCTAGCATAGGGTTTGATAGGGCTTGAGCCCAACCGAGAATTTTAGACTTGGAAAAAAAAAACCTATGTATATATATTTTATTTTTGTGATATATGCACTCATCCCACCCAATTTCCACCCTAATCTGCCCTACCTTCAATTTCTGCACCCAGCTTTGGTCGCACATCTCTCCTCCTCTCAATGATTTGTCTCTAATCTTCAATTTCTCAGTCCCTCGATCCCTCGATTTCTTAGCTGCTCTACTCTTTAGTCTCAGTTACCCAACTCTTGTAATCCTCTTTCAGGCCTGGACCTGAGATTTTAGGGCCTGAGTCGAAATTTCAAAGCTGGGCCCTTAAAATATAGTTTAATTCTAAATTTTTTCATTATAATTATATATATAAAGATATTTCAGAAACTTATGAACTCAAAATCTAATTATGGAACATCATATCCAAAAAGTTCTATTTACATTAAGAAACCTATTTTAAGCTCCTACCTTTTCTTTTTCTTTTTTTTCAAAAAAACTTATTACCTTATTTTGTTTTAGGTACAATTTCGAGTAGAAATTAAATTAAAATGTTAACACTAATTACGATAAGAACATGTTTGATCCCCTTGTTTTGGCCCCTTAATTACAGTCAGTACCATTATCTTCTTTTAATTGTGTTTAGAAGTGGAGCTGTGACATTAATTGTCACTTCCATTAATTATTTAACTATATTTGATCATAAAATGAGCTTTATTTTTATTTTATTTTTCTTCTGGGCCCCTAAGATCTTTGGGCCCTGAGTCGATGGGCTCCTAGGACTCCTATCAAGTCCGGGCCTATCCTCTTCTTCCTCTATTTAATACATGATTGTAAGTATGATAATTGAATTTCATTGGTTCATTTTGCTAGGTTGTTGGTTATTTACTCTTCTTAAATCTCTGAAAATCCTTAAGTATAACCTTCTAATCTTCTTCTTTCAAAAAAAAAAAAAAACCTTCTAATCTTCTTCTTATATAGAATATGAAATTGTAAAGTCTGGTTGAGCTCCTACACTTTGCATGGTTGTACTGGAAAATTTTTTTTTGCCCTTCGGCTAAAATCGAAGCCCACCCCATCTTTAAATTATGGATCCGCCACTATAAGTATTTATATATATATATATATATATATATATATATATTAGAAAGAAGTTTCACTCTGAAATTAAAGTGTAAAGTTTATTATTTGACACAATTTTCGGTCATATTTCAATATGATATCTCTACCATTCAGATTATTGATATTAATGTATAGATCATTCATGTAAAATTTCATTCAAATTGAGGATCGTTTATGTACCGAATTAGGTTAAATCAATGAACGGACCATAAATATGTCTAATTAGAACTGTTTGTGTAAATCACGATTATGAACACCCAAACGATCATCAAATTCATTGAAGCTTGGCATAAGTGATCTATGCATTTGTTTCTACAAACTGAACGGTGGAGATGTTGAAATATGACCGAAACGTGTGTCAAATAAGGTACTTCACACTTTATATGTTGTTTATATGAACACAATATGCACACGTTAACAACTTGGGGAGGTTTATCCCAGCAGCCGGCTATACGTATATTTTTATGCGAGTTTTAAAAGCATTGATCAAAATAGCTTCTTATTAAAAACTGAAGAAGCTGACCGATGATGATCTATAGAAGTAGTACTGCATTATATATAACCGTTGATGTATCTGTTTCCGGAGGTTACAGTGTCATGATCAGGAACTGATCAAATAGCTAGCCCTTCAAGATATGCATGGGTTGTTCAGATGAATTTGCTGCTGCATGACATATTGTGGGGCGTCATTCAGCCACCCTCTATAGTTTTGCTTATTCAGGAGTCCTTAATAAGTACAGTTCTGAATTCATAGTTAACATAAAAAAGAAGATAATTAAAAAGCTTATACTTAAAACTTAAACCAATGAATATTATGTATTTTTGGTCAACAGCAATCACATTGGTTCAATAATTAAGTTGATGTGAAGGGATTTGATTTGCATTAATTTAGGTTGGTTTAAGGGTCTCAAAGCAATCGCATGAATGTCATATAAAAAAAGGGTAATAGAATATAATTCAGAAATATGATTCAGAAATGATAGTGCTGCACTAAGGCTTGGACACACATGCTGACATGCAGGTGCTGGAATATATAAGTCCTAAAAATCATGTTTTACACTACTTAATAATGAATGGCTAAAAAATGGTAGGCTTGCAGAGTTGCAGAATTGTTTGCGATTTCACAAAATGGAGGTGCCTACTGGGTTTTTCACTTCTAGTAGCCTGGTGATGACATCTTAAACCAATGACGCCTTTGGCATGCATGAATCTGAACCCTCAACAAATGCAACATTAGGTGATGGCTATTTTGAAGCAAAGTCCTGAAGCTGCAGAGGCTTATGCATTTTCGCATTCCAGGGTTTCTGGAAGCAATCTGGAATAGGTATAGAAGCTGTATTGCTTTAAACCAATAAATTGTTCAAGATATAGTTCTCTATGCAGATATGGTGAGATGCTAGATTTGATGAGTTTCAATACCCCGGATAGCATACTAATTGAATTCATTCAAACAAGGTTTCTTCACAAGGATTGCTCCTAATTAGAGCAGCAGGGTGAGTGACCCATGTATCATGGGCCTCTTCAGTTCAATATCATCACTAAACTTCTGCACAAATCGAGTAGTGTGCTTGAAAAGCAGAGAAATTGTGTATGTTCTAGTATAGGTTCAGAAGCACGAAAGGTGCATGCGCCTCAAGTCTAAAGTCGCAGGCTAGCTCGTCAGTTAAATGCATCTAGTTAGCAGTGACACCCCAAATTCTAGTTCTGCATTGCATATGTTCAAACTGAACCCTACGAATACAACAACACATCTTGATTACAATAAACATAACTTAAAACATAAGAACATAAATGAGTTCAGGCAGACTAATGAAATAATCACTTATGATGACAAGTGATGAAAGCTAGTTGTGCTGAATTACTTATAGCATACTGTCTGATCTTGCCGGCAACCTTCTAAAGAAGTTGAGTGGTGCCGAAGGAAGCTTGTGGCGGAACCTGGGATGCCTCAACACATAAATTCCTGTTAGAAGACTCACAACTTGGAATGGCGTCACATAGAGAACAATGGCAGCAATCAGACAGAAAGTAACAAACAAAGTGGTTGCTCTTGGGTCTCTCCAACTCAGAAGAGACTGAAATCTTTCGCCTTGAGTTGCCATATCACCAACAACAGTCTGAACCCTCCCTGCTATACTTCTCAGTCGATCATACCTCATTCGAACAATGTCTGATGGCCGTGAAGTTGGGAATGTGTCAAACTCTTCATCACGTTCATCAGGATGAGCAGCATCAGCATGAGATAGCCTGGTGTCCATGTGAGGAGGGTGTCTTGGCCTCCATCTGAAGTTCCAAATGCCGATCAGGAACAGGTAAAGAAAAATAGTGGGAAGAATTAGTTCCGGATAAAGAACCAATATGATGAAAAGGACATGAATCAAAATGGTTGTAAGAGGATTCTTCCAGTTGCAGATTTGATCAAGCCATTTTCCTACTGCAATCACCCCACTTAAAACTCCCATTATTCTGAAAAAGTTGGCCTTGCTTCTTCTCATGCTCCACATATGCGAATCAACATCTAGCATATACTCCACCACCTCTTTCCTCAGTGGTGGTTCAGCCCGATTGAGCCTCATTGAGACGATCTGCATAGCCTGATGCCTCAAGCTATCTAGCTGAATTACAGACAATGGATGAATGTAGTGCATTTTTGGCAACAAAGGATGTGAATACATGTGCAACATATTAACCAAAGACGAGCATGTAAACCTCACTGCCAGTTGAATTTCGCCCATTTTCTTCACCCCGGAAGGATGCAGGACAAGAAGAGGATAGGAATGTGTGTAAACCCTGTCAGCTTCAAGTGTAGATAGCCGTATCCTTACCTTCCCAATTCTTGAATCCTTTCCCCCTTTATCACCCCCATGTATATGACCATTGTCAAAAACCCCAATTGAAATAACAGTACACGGGTCGAAGACCTCCCATGTGTACTGCTCATTCCACTTGGGAGTAAAACTATCCACAATAGTCCTTGTTCGAACCCATTTCTGCCCATATTTAGCTACACAATAAGCATCTGTGGTTCCTTGGCTATCTTTCGCCTTCATTGGCATCAGTCCCACTGCACTTATAACCCCGAGCTCCAAAATCCCAATGCTTGGTTTCCACAACTGCTTTGCTGTAGGCCTAAGGTCACTACTGTAGTGTGTCGACTCATCCAGAACATGATACCCGCCATCCAAACAAACCCTTAAATGAATCCTGCTAGCAAACTTAATCTCTTTCTTCTGTTCCCCATCTACAATTGCATGCTTCTCTAGATTAAACCACCTTGTGTTAACAGGTTTATGGTCTAACCTCCGCTGCACATTCTGTAAAGCAATGACACACTTCCCCAAGACTTCATCTTTGCCTGATCCCACTCTATCTTCCACAGTCAAAAACAAAGGCTCTTCAAATGGTTCAGCAGCAACAAACATCAAATCCTCATTCCACATAGGATTGATACTTTTACTCTGTGATATCCTAGTCCTCAATGCCTGATTCCCATAGACAACCTTCACAAAAACTTCGGGGTACCTACTCTTGTCAGTAGGCAACAAATCCTGAGCTTCAATTACATTAACTCTTACATACCAAAGCTTAGGGGAGAGGTACACCTTTGATCGAATGTTATTCACACCTTCTGGCCCAACTGTTGCAGCATCTGAATGCCAAGCATCAGGAAATGCTTCATCAGCTTGAGTTCCCATCCAAACTGCCAACATCAGCTCTCCCTTTACCCTAACACCTTTTCGATCATCCAGCCTATACCATTGTGGTGCCAAAGGGCTGTCAGGTGGAATGCGTTTCGGTATGTCATTTAGTTCAAATATAACCCTCCCCATGAAATCATCAACCACAACATCCTTGTCTTTCACCACAGCTTCCAAAATGGAAGCTTGAATTCGATCTTTGGAGAAAGCAAATACTTGATTCCATACAGGGTTAGACTTCTTCTCGAAATGCCTAGTGACTCCCTTGTAGTTACCAAGTTTCACTTCAACATAAGGATCACAACTACCACTTACATCTTTTCCAGGTAAATCCTTGGCTTTTACCACCCGAACATAAAGGTATTGCATCTGTTCAACAAGATCATAGGTGCAAGAGAGCTTGTCACCTGTGATCGACCCCGCCCCAATGTTGGGCGAGGTCTCCTTTAAAGCGAAATCTGTAGACTGCGGAGGCTTCTGCATTTTTCTAGCTTAATGGTGAACTAAGCAATCAAGGGAAAGCTTTGAAACAAGATATTTCTCTAAAGAGATGCTATCACTACAAGACCAACCTCAACATGTCACATACCAGTACCCAAATGTTTAGAAATGATATTACAGGCCTAATAGCTGTGAGGCTGGAAGAAAAGGTAAAAGCTTTATCAATGGTTTCCAAAGAAAGAACCTAATCAGAGAGCTTCAACCCAAAAATACCTGCAAAATTTCAATCAAAAAATCAATATGATAGCCTTCTAAAAAAATACCCTCTTGTGGTTTCATGAGAAGAACATGCAAGAACAAATAAACCGGAAATCTTATATTGCTTTCCCTTCACATGTTTGGGATCACAAAGAAAATGAATACACAACTCAACTGAGAGATAAACATAAATTTCTTTCCTTTTACAATACCTTCCCACATTTATGTTCATTTACATGTGCGTGAATTTATCTCAATTTAAATTTTCTGACAACCACACTGAACATTAAAAGAAAAAACAATGCAATAAATCTCTTCAAGTAATTATTACCTTCAGAAATCGAAAATATAGCATATTTTTTCACAGCTCACAGATCCAGCCCAGAAAACCCATTTAAGTTTCAAGACAAGATGTAAGCTCAGAGTTCCATTAACATCACACATTAACTTCACCAACAATAACTACCTACACTAAAAGAACACATTTTTCAAACCTACCTATATCTAACTCAAAGAAAAAGAACTCCTAAAAGCAAGCATTGTTCATCTCCACAAGTAATGCCAACTTATATCAGTTCACAAAAGCATGAGCTTCAAAGAGAGAGAAGTAAGATAGTTTAAACTGACCTTGGGTAGGTACTGTTAGCTAAGCTACAGTGCTGTTTCTTCAGGTACTGCAGCAATGGAAAATCTCCAAGTTTATGAAAATAGAGGAAATGGGTTTTGTGTGTGAGGGAAAGGGAAGGTGAAGAGTGAAGTGGGGCTGAGATCTGTGAAGAAAGACTGAATCTTTCTATAAAAAGAGCACAAGTCTACAGAGAACACTTCAACCTACACTGTACCAACTTCTAAACTATTTTAATTTAATATTCTTTTTTGAATTTTTATCTCTCTTTTTTTTGGGGAAGGGGTTATACACACTTAGACTAGAACAGTAGAACCCGTGGCACACGTGCGAGGGGATTGTGGTCGGTTTTGGCTGGTTCATTCAGGGTGTGTTGGTCTTGGAATAGTGGTTTCTTGGTCATGAGAAATAAATTGTGTTCTATTTTTTATCTTCTTGGTTTTCTGAATCATGTGTTTGGCATTGTAATGAACATTTTTGGGCTCTACAAATAACACGCAGAAATTGCTATGTAATTCTTAACATCTTCCTCTCTGTTTCATCCCTTGTATAAAATCCTTACTAAGTAAACATACAGCAGGGATGTGAAGCGGACGTCCGCACTCGGCTTAAAATGCGGACATCCGTCTGTTTTTCACCCTCCGGCGTCGGAGACGGCGTGCCTCCACCCCAGAAGACTCCACCAGCGTCCCCGACCACTTTCCCTCCTCGGCGAGTCCGTTTTTTTCCAGTTTTCCGCGAGATCGACTTTGTTTAAAGTTTTGGGTGATCTTGCCGGAAAACTGGAAAAGAATGGACTCGCCGGGGAGGGAAAGTGGTCGGGGACGCTGGTGGAGTCTTTTGGGGTGGAGGCGCGCCGGCGCCGGAGGATGGAGAACGAACGGACGTCCGCACTTTAAGCCGAGTGCGGACGTCCGTTTCACATCCGGCCTGTGTAAACATATATTGTATTTTGTAAATTGTTTGACAAGTTGAAAATAGGGTTACATGATTTAGTCAAATTTATTCTTACACGATACTACGATAGACGATAACCCCAAAGCATTGCATAAGAGTTATTCCAACATTATTGCACCTATCCCCTATCTCCATCATAGTTATATGTATGTTTCTATATAGTCATTGTCACATATTAAAATTGTCTTGGCTAAAGAAGGGAGGCAGATCTTGAGCTGTTCACTAAGGTTCAGAATCATCACAAGAATACTAATGACCATGGAAATGCATGGACACCAATCATAGTTGAAGTCTTAAGCTTTGATGTTTGTTTGATGATTTTGATCAAAATGCTAATAAGTATTCTACTTGGCCAGTGGTTCCATACCCATACCAGAATTTCAGTTCTTATCATAAGAGAGGTTAATTTCATGGGCCAATGGGAAAGCAAAAGGTAACCCCCTATTTTCATATATCATCAATGTCATTCATGGTTTGTGAAGGAAAACTGCTAAGCTCTAGCCCCACAATGCTTGATTGCTTGATGTTGCAGTTGAGAAAATAATGAGAAAGATCTCTGTTAGGTACATGATTGGATTATCATAAATTGGTCATTTTTCCCAGATTTGTATGACTACCTGAGTTAGAACTGTAACTAAAGTATGGAACTACAAGAAGAAGAAAAAAAGAAAGAAAAAGAACACAAGATATCTGTTTTCCAGATGGGTGCATGATCAAGTGATTCAAAGAAAATGAAGAAACAATAATAGAAGAAAAAATGTAATTAAAGTTTGAGTCACGTAGGTTTGTTAGGTAGAACAATCATTTTACCAATATTGTGAGGAGACAAAATAAACAAGGCTTCAAGGTTTCCATTTCTGTGTCACTAACTCTAAACTTGATGTGACACCAACAGTTGGCATGCAAGAAAAATGTACCAGACTCGCAGGACATAATCAGCCTTTTCCTTATGGAGCTGGCAGGTTGACAATTTAAATGCCAATGCAGTAAGAATGTGTAATCAATGAAACAAATAGTGAGCTACCCCTTTTGGTTGAACCAGGGTTCTATTTTGCAGAAACAATGCCATTAAAAATTTGAAATGTCTCAGAGAAGCAGGATAAAGGACAGAGACACATTAACCACAAGTAAGACTTAGATTTAATGGCTTCCTTCTGGAGTATTGAAACTCTAGAACCAGGAGCAGTTGGATTAATATACTGTGTTGACACACTACAAACTAATCTAACAGCTCTAAGAGTTTCAATAATCTGCAACACTAAAATCACTAAAATCTTCGGGACTTTCCAAAAAATGGTGCTCTTATTATCTATATAAGCCTGGTATGATATGTCATTCATCAATTGAATGCTACATGTGGTAGTGCTAACAAAATGATCCATTTCCTCAACTGCATCATGTCATTCCTTAATCAAGATTTTGCAGTTGAAGAATGTGACTTAACTTGAAATGGTCCATCTTACATAAAAAGAGAAACTGCCTATGTACCCAAGCCAGCAAACGCAAGCTTCATAGTTGGGCAGGAAACAGTTCAATGTTTTGTCCACAACTACAACTGAGAAGCTTCTATTTCGAGTCAAATTAGAAAATTACAACAATACCTACATTCTTTTCAACTTTTGGAATTCCATATCACAATCATACCAATTTCCAGGGTATGGATTGAAAGTGTTTGCGGTTTAAAATTTAGCAGTAGATAGATTAGCCAGAGTTGGTATCTTTTGTTTGGTGAAGATGATATATGAATCTGGTAAGTGAAACAGTTTGTCTTTCTAGCTTTCCTAATTTAGTAAAACTTACAGTAAGGATGAAAAAATAAATATAAAAAAAGGACTTCCACAAGTAACTATGATTTATTGATAAAATACGTAGTTACATAAGCTGAACTCTCCTCCTATACAATCCAGGTATCCTTACAGAGCAACAAACAGCCTTTAGAAGTTTTAAATATCGTTACAAAAATTATGCTCCCTCTTCATTTCAACATAAATTCTTCACAATAGAAACTGAACTGATGAAGCATCTCAATCAGAATCTTTAATAATGCAATTAGGGGTGGAGGAAGAGAGAAAGAGAGAGATACAGAAGTAAGAGATCTTATCGTTCTGTCAAAATTTCTTCACAAGGACTGGTGCCCCTTGCTTTCCTCCAGATTCAAGCATTGCCTCTAGAACAGCGACATCTCTAGCACCTTCCAAAAATGACATGCGAGGCTCAGCTTCATAGCCAGCTCCCTTCTGCAATGATGCAATGAACACAATTAGAGGATGTTAGGGAGTCTGAGTCTCGCGTAGTTTTTGCTACACCAACAGACATGCCACCAAAATTGTAACCCAAAAATCAAGAAACATGACATGTAAACATTATTATACCATGAAGATTAGCATCTGCAATTACCTTTATAGTGGCTTGCTTTATGTCATTAATAAAAGTTATGAATTCTTCAGTGACTCCACTAAATGGGTAGAAGGAGGTCTTCCTTTGTCCATCAGCACTGTAAAATATGACCTGTCATATTATGTCATAAGCAATTGAGATTTGAGAATTGTCAACTTATTACAAGTTGATTCAATTGATAGTTCAGAGTTGATGGGACAAACCGTCCTCACAAACCCAAAAAAATATGAACCACACTCTACCTCCAGCGCGGAAGTCGGATGATGGTTTTCAACTTACCACATAGCCGTGTCTTCCATCTTGGTTTCCACGCTCAACTTCCAGTGTTCCCTTCAAGCCAACAAATCGCCAAACTATCTGATAGTATAACATTATCAGAAACTATAGTTTTATGTATACGCGGAGTATAAAGTGAAATTAACTTGTAGGACATGCCTTGGGAGACCTTGAGGACACCACCATAACAAAAATCCCAGAACATCCATTCTCCAATTGACTGATGCAAGGAAATATGTACTCGCCTTTAGAATTTGTTCTTAAAAAGGAAAAATTTAGGAGCAGAAAAAAGGTTATGCAGGCTAACAATACCTAGTAGTAACTTACAAGAGAGAGGATATGTTATCTGGGGGAGGTAAAGTCTTGTCGACATGAGACGTTGTAGCTGATACCGAGACTATCTCACATCCAGCAAGCTGTTCAAAGGAACAGGAGAAAATGAGTTTTATGTATTGATTGAAACATTACAAAGATGACAAATAGTCTGGTGGAGATCAAATGGTATCATGAATGGTTTAAGGTGACAGACACACTACATCTTACCCAACAAGCTGTTCAAATGAATGGGACATTCATATATTTATTAAAAGAAAACTCACTTATCATCATGCAGGAACAGTATATAATAGATGCATAATTGCACTCAGTTTACAAGAGTACTGCTATCTAATTCTCAGCTATGCAATAACTAAAGGTCAAGAGAGAGACAGAAAGACTGGTACTAAAAGAGACTCAAATGAGATTCAGAAGATCAAACTTTTTAGTCTATGGTTGAATTCAGTATTAGCATAACGCAGCATACCACCCTTATTCACTAAATAATTAAATATCTGACATTACCATCCTCAGTCCTGCCATGAAATGCACTCCCATGTCAAGAATGAAACCACCCTGCCACAAAGGGATATTAAACTTGCTGAGAAAAGAAACAAAATAGGTAGCACGAAAGACATGTACTTGCTTGATCAAGCAAGGCATCTCAGAAATCCTGTCTTCACATAAATAGCAAATTATTTACATGCTGCTCTCAGGAATAAAATCAGGCATTAAACGTATGTCATCACAACCATGTAAGAGAAATTTACTATATTTGACTATTTGTTACTTATACTTAATTGCATGGATTGAGCAATAGGTGTTCCCATTAGTCACAAGTCTATGACTAGAGGTGGAATTCTGATTAAACTGTCCTCTTGATTTTAAGTTGTGTATTCGCTCATAGTCAGAATCAATACATCATTACATTGAGCAGTAGTATGTGCAGAGGTCATGTTTGGTGGTGGTTTCTAATGAACAAGGGAGATCTTCGTAGTTATCAGCTATATAGAAATACATACATTGAAGTTTCGCCTCCAAGAGCTTGAGAAGTAAAGGTTTGAACTGTTCATTGATCCTTCAACAATAACTTGGATGCTCATCACATCTCCAATTTCAGTCATTAGTTTTTTGCCCTATGAAAACGACATTGAGGGTCTTGCAGTCAAAAGTTAAACATTGTCAAGCTGTATCAATAATGGAGAAAGAGTACCTCAACAAAAGCAGGTTCAAATCGATAATTTTCTGCTACAGCCCATATTGGTTTATTGGGGGTATTTGCAACAATAGATTTATAACTTGACAGTGCAGTTTCAAGTTCACTTGTAGCTGCATAACAGAATAAGTAACTTAGATTAAACAGAAGAACATGTAAAACTAACAACATAACAAATAACCAACATTTTCCAAATTAAGATGTCAAAAAATATATAGAAAGACAGTTATAACACATGAAAGTAAACTGAATCCAACTTACTAGCAGCTGCTGGTTTCTCTTCAAGTCCATCAAGTTGGCCAAGCAATAGTTTACAGCAACGACAAACAGAAGGCAAATTTTAGTCCATTGTAGTTGATGAACGGATAGATAGTTTATTCTAGCAACACAAAAATGTAATCTTTCTGTCATATCTAAACAAAGGCACCAGGCTGTGCAGTTGATTGGAGGTGGAGATGGCTTTAAAAATTCTTCAACATAACTTTCAGTCTCATATAATGAATAGGGATCATTCTGGCAATCCAACTATACAATTATATTAAAACTAGAAACTAACCTTGAAGGACATTCTTCCCTGCCCTGAGCAGCTTCAGTGAGAAATCCACCTGCATGAGTTGGTTCATATCTCACACTACATTGCATCTTCAAATCTATATAACACGGTGTGCTAAACTATCTCCAAAAAGCTGTATCTCACATACTTGATTACATCCTCATGTCTATATAGTCTTTCCATTTCATCGGAAGTATAATTTGGATGAAATGAGGACAAGCGGTAATGTTATATTTTGAATTAACAACCACATCAAAATGGCTCTACATTCTACTTGCAGATATAACCAAAACACTTAAAACTAACGGATCATTACTTCATTCGCATTATAGTACTCATGTAAGCCATTCATCAGAATAAGATTTTCTAAAAAGAATAAAATTTTCTACTGCCATGCTTTAGGTTCTATGATTCAATAACAAAAGAAGCAAGCTTTAGTATCAGCTATACCTGAGCTTGGCCAGCTAAAACCACAGCAACACCAAGAATTGAACTATCCGCAATAATTTCCTCAAGACCCTGATCACCCCATTTGCATTCTACTTCTGGGAAATGTTTCCTAGCAATCTCAACAGCACCTCTAGCAGATTCCTGCACCAAATAGAAGATTAAATCTATGTTAAACGATCCAAATCCAATAAAAAAAGAAGATAAGTTTATTTTAAGGGTACCTCTGAACGGCTCCAAATGGCTTTAAGATTGACAAGGTTAGAGATCTCAGCCAGCCTTGGAATGTATTGGGTCTTCACAAACGTACCAGCTCCACAAATGGCAATCTGGGGTACTTCTGCCATTGTTTGCCAAAACCCAGTTTGCAGTTCTTGGTTTTTTGGAGGATGTAGGAACTGGGTATTGAACCTTCCTATTCTTTTTAAATAGATCTTTGCTTGGTTTCAGTTAGAATCTGGGCTATAGGGTGAGATGGTGACCCATAGTCAGTGGGTATCTTTCTTTTCTAATTCCCAGAGTTGATGGCTTTCCTTTTAATGTAAACGTTTTTGTTTTTTACAATAACGAAATTTGAAAGCCACCTTCCTTTTGGTTCAATCGAATTGTTTCATGCCCAACTGTCCAAGTATAGAACTGTTCGGCTCCAATGACATTAAAATAGCAATGATGATTGGTTTTGTTCATAAATAGGTAATAAGAAGTGTTGTGAGAAACCTTAAGGGCTTAAATAGGGCTCGGCAAAAATGGCAACTCAAGTATGAAGCTTCAGCTCGATTAGCATGCAATAGTGGCGATTGCAATCCTTAAGAGGTAGCCTTTTCTAATATTAGATTCAATGAACTTTGATTGAACAAATTACAATGGCACTTTTACTTCGTATATCTAGTTAAGAATGACTTGGATGTTTGGTATCCAACAGATTGCTAGCAGAACAGCCGAAAGACAAATAGGGGACTATGCAAGTCGATAAAGTTATCTTCAGCAGCTTCTAATGATTCTAGATATATACATTCTCTGGGTTCCTCACTCACTCCACTGTTTGCAGCAAATTCCATTGCCATCTCCGAGTCCACCTGCAAATTTTGAGCAAATATTACTGCATGCAATCCAATACACAGTGGACATCTACTTAGAGTTATAGATGTCTACATCTAACTAATGTTTGAAATTTGAAGATTTCTGCCGCTTTTCCCACCCTCGGCATGTTCTAAACATCATTTACAAGTTAGTACCATGTGTGGGAGACAATTACATGATTCTATCATTAGATTTCTGTTTAGTTTCCAGAGCCAAAGAGCTCAGAATGTGCCTTTGGCATATGGTTCATTTCAGGACATTACTGCCTATAATAATAATATTGTGAAGTAATTTATATTTTACTGGATGATTACCCTCACTATTGATTACTACAACTCATTCAATATGATTATATTCACAATAACACCAAAACCTCGAAAATAATCAAGGGGAAAAGAGCACACACTACTTATCAAAGAGACTAATGACATGTCAAGCATCGCCTCACCTGTTCAACATGTTGTACAAGCTTTTCCTTGACCATTTCTTTTGTGATCATCCCAGTTGACAGTTTCTTAAGGACTTCTGCTTCCTTATCATCATAACGTCTCTTCTTTGATGCTTGTATTTGTTGCATTTGCTTCAGTACACCACATACAGCACCAGCAACATTTTCAGCATATCTGCAATTAGATAGTTATTTCAGTTTGTGCAGCAAAGAAGGGGTAAATTATCATTTCAGGGCAAATCAAGAATGTAGACCAATTGAGTGATTAATTTTACTTGCTCAAATTCCGTTTTCTCTCTTTTTGTTCACGAGCTTGTATGTTCTTCACTATCTTGGTTTTCAGCTGAATGCAACAGTGCTGAATGGCAGACTGGAGATAATTGTCAATTAGTTGCATACAAATACACATAAATGAAGATACAAGTTATAAAATGAAAATCATATACCTTGACAGCAGAAGCTATTTCAGTTATATCATCTCCAATATACTCCTTCCCAGTTCCTTTAAAGGGAATCTTTGTGCTTACAATGCTCACAAAAACACCAACTTTATCCTGAGTCTGGTTGATCTTGTAACTACTCCAACTGTGAGAATATATTTGCCACATTGTTATATAGATATTGGAAGTTTGACTATGTAGCATTCTAATAGTATTAATATAAGTCATTTAACAAACGATTCTTTCTCCCAATCCAAAAAGAAGTCATGACTCACAAAAGAAACTCAAGGAATTCTCTGTATCTTACTTGATTCTCTTAAGGGCAGTCCTTGTGACCACATCAGCACCTTGCTCAAAAAGGAGTGGAATCCGGTTTGCAAACCGGAAAATATTTAAACCCTACAATAGAAACCAGAAAGAACCATCAATGTTATCAATCCATAGTAGTGCTAAACTGGTAGTCAGGTAAACTTACAATGAAGCAAAAGAAGCTATACAGGCAGACTCCTCTTGCTTTGTTAATCCTTATTTTATCCAAACTCCACAGCTTTTTACATATTCAAGAAGCGCTAACATGATAATGACAATAAGTGCTATGCTCACTTTTTTACTTTTTTTTTTGTTTCACTATGCCCACATTTTCCTACTCCCCATTCGTTATATAGTTATATATACAACAACATAAAAAACTACTTTTTGGAAATACAGTAATTGGGTTAAGGGTGCATCTTAACTATTTTCTTTACTATCTGTCTATCTTACAATTTCAGACCTATCTACCACCCCATGTCAATATTAACAGAGAAGCACCTACTTGTTTGACATCTTTTCCACCAACGCTGACCCCAGCTTCCACAATGAATGGGTGACCTTCAAAAACTTGAGCGCTGTATAGTACATGCAGATGATGTAGTTAAAGAACTGGTACCAGCTTAAATACCGATCAATCAATAGAACAGAGTATAAGATCATTAAAGAATGGAGACCTCCTACAAGAACTTGTAGAGAAAAATAATATTGGAATGGTAAAAAAAATACAAGAACCAGCACAGTGAGAATAAAAACAACCTTCCAGAATAAGTAGCAACCAACTCTGGATGCAGCTCCTTTATAATTCCTAGACGGAGATTGTATTCCCCTGCAGGACTCAGGCACTGGAAAAATCACTAAGTAATAGGCCATACAATGCCTAAAGTATCTTGGAAATTACAGGAAGGGAAATCACTACCAAGATAACATAGGAATTGCATGCTGACAGGATATATTGAAGTAAAGATTCAAGATATTCTTACATCACCACTTGGATCATTAAACTTGGCTTGCCGAAATAACTGATGGATGCGTACAATTTGCTGAGAAGTTAGAGATTTCACAGGCATCTTCGGACTGAACTCAGGACCCAATTCCCCTAAAGAGGAAACAGCATAAAATTAAGCATCTAAGGAGCAGCACCAAATGAGTAACTTGGTATGGAGACAAAATAAGAAATCCATTCCCGTCCTAACAGTACAGAAAGGCTCTTCAGCATCTCCATATGATATACAAATTCCTTCAACCTTTTACACTAGATATCAGGCACATCATATCATACAGACTTGATTAAGCACTGTCCTCAATTTTCTACAGGTATGACCTTTATAGAATAAAGCCAAAAGATTTACCAATTAGTCGTTCAGCATAGGACTTTCCTATATTAACGAATTCATGCTGAAGAAACTGTAAAAGGTTCTGCTTTGAAGTTTCTTCAATGAGGCGTTTGATTAGCAATAAGTCAACAGACGAGGGATGGTGCTTTGTCTCAAGAGGAACAGGAGGCATCACATCAGTTCTCCGTGCAAACCTTATGGTAACGTTTTTACTGCATGGAAAGTAAAATGCTAGTGTAGATTTGTCCAGGAAAAGTACAATATAATATATACACAGAGAGGCAGAGAGAGATCATACTCGGGAACATCTGATACAAATTTAAAAATGAACTCAGCATAAGGAGTGATAACAGCCATTTGTCGCATGTAATGCAATATCTTGGACTGCACATGCCAAGAATGGATTTTTTAGATAATGTAACAGGAAAAGCTTGGTTAACTAACTTGAACAAATTTTATCAAAAATGACATTAAAGAAACTAAAAGGAATCAACATGAAAGGAGCAACTGATCAAGTACATACACGGTAAGTTGTCCAATTTCCCTCAATAACAACTTGGATTTCAGCACCGTGCCACCTATCCTTGCTATCCCGTTTTTCATGTATATGAACATGAGGTATGTTCCTGAAAGTTGAAAGAAACACCGGATGATAGTCAACAAAGAGCTTAAACTATATTTCTTTATTGCCAAAAATCAAAATCATCAGAGATCCCTGATGCAAATAAATGGTATAAACAGTACACACTTGTGGACCTAGGGGATATGATATTCAGGACTGTCCCATATTTAACTCATACCGATGAATATCTATATCCAGCCTGCAGAAAGAATTATAATTTTGGCCCTTCATTGATGAAGAGATATCTATAGGAAGCCCTGTACTCATCTTTGACCAAATTAATGCCTGCATAAGTGAACATATATCATCAATTTTGGTTCAATACCTAAAGGATTAAGTAGGCAAGCACATAAACCCGATCATACAATGATGCGTGTGCATGTGCGTGTGGGTGTGTGAGTAAGCGTGCGTGTATCAACTATTATTGTAAAACCAGAACAAATTTCTTGAGAATAGGCCAGATATCACAATGCTTACCATTTTTGCACCTAGACCGAACTTTCCGCGTGTCTGCTTCAAGCCATATTTTGTCCCAGACAGTACTGTATGATATCATATATTTACAGAAGAATTAAAAGAAGTCCAACAGAATTATACTTCATTTATGATAGAACAAATTACACGCCTATATGCAATACATTTCTTGCTAAATTTAAAACTTTGATATCAAAGTTTGTTACAACCTTGTCCAAACATGTTTGGAATGTCATCATGTGGCATTCCTCTTCCATTATCCTGTATTTAAAACCAATGAAAGTCAGTAAGCAGAGCTACAAAGAATCAGATCAGTATATATCATGAACATAGGAAACAATAGTATGGTTGGAGGTTACATACCTTACAAGTAACCCGGTAAAATGCAGCCCCACCTCGACCCTTCATGGTCTTTGGAGCTGCAGGCTCTTTAGTTTTCTTTCCGAGGGAAGCATTCTTTGCTTGTAATTCTTGGGCTTGAGCTTCTTTTGCTAATCGTTTCTGAATATGATGAAATGAATAACAAGATTCATGAGTAATAGAATATTATAAGAGAATAAGAGAGAACCCAATAGAGATAACTACAAAAGCTGAGAAGTCATTCTTTGTCCTGGTTTTCAAAAATACAAGCAGTTACATGTAATGCAAGTGAACTATCACGTATGATTCATACAGATTGAAGCCCCATAACACAAACACCCCAGATCAAATAACGTATATAAAGAACTTTTATTTCTTTGAAGGTTTGATTTCTTTGCCTAATCTATCCTGCCTATCATACATTCATTGACAAAAGACAAAAGTCAAATCATAAATATGCACACCTCACGAGCCTTCTCTGTCTCATGATCATCATACAATTCTTGATCAACACGATCTCGATCAACAAGACCAATCATAGAATTGAACTTGCTTTTCTCAATATCTTCACTGTACAAAAAAACCCAATTCAAATCAGAACCCATCTCAATCACATTTACCCCGCATCATATAAACATGTCGAACAATCTGCATACATGCAACACAACTAGCACTCACATTGTGATTTCTATCAAAGGAAGCTCCGATATCGACTCCGTCGAATCAAGTGAGTTCTCCACAAGTTCCCTCACAGTAGTATAAAGACATTTCCCTGGCTAAAACATCCAAAGTCAGACACTTCAATTTCTCAAACTTCCATCCTCTACATTTCACACAAAAGATTCAAACTTTATCTTAAAAAACAAATCAAGAAAAAACCAAAAGAACATACATTATCAAACCCAGCAATGTTCTTGTTCTCAGCGAAAAACTCAGCTGGAGATTCTGCAGCAACAAAAAATTGAAGACAAAAAACCCAATCAAAATGAAACCCAATACAAAAAGACACAATCTTTATATAGAGAGAAGCATAGAGAGACTGACTCTGCTCGAGAACACTATCTTTGGGCTTCTTTGCCGATGCCTTTGATTTGGGTTTCTTACTACTCTCCATTCCCAAATTCCAACTGGGTACTTTGCCAATTCAACTTTTCATACAGAAAGGCCCAAACTTTGGAGCTTGAAGAATCGAAAATTGAAGAAGAAGAAGATGAGCTAGAAGAAGAGGAACCTAGGGTTTTGTTAAGGCTTCCGGGTGAGAGTTTCCTTTGACAGTTGAGATGTAAATGTGGTTACAATGGACGGCTGGGATTCAGGGAAGAGTAAGATACATGGTGGAATGTGTAGTGTATGTGATCAGGCTTTGGTTTATTCCATTTTGTTCCCGCCAAATCTATAAAATTATTAGATTAGATTAGATTAGTGCATTGCCAGATTTGAATTACAATTGTATGATTTGTATCGATCAATCCTTTTTGTTCGATAATATCCTCTTTAGTGTGTCCCAATCATAGAAAATCATCATAATCGTCACATGTTCAGAACCAGTGTTATTACCTATGATCTGACCCTTGACTCAGGCCCCATTTGGTGTAGATTTGTTTTATAAAAAAAAATATATAAAATCAGCTTCTATTTAATCTTTATTTAATAGTATTTGCTAAACTAGAGAAAAACAATTTTTTTTAAATAAATAAATAAATACAATTCATTACAGCCCCAGCATTTAAGCATAGCTTTTAAAAATTGTTGTCATTAAAAATATTAAAAATTAATATATTTTATTTTGACATCATTTTTAAAACTAATATTTACCAAACATAAACTACTTTAATTCATAATTTGATTATTTTCGAAATACAGCAGCAACAGTTTCTCTTTAAAATCATAACAATTTTCATTATAGCTGAAAATTTACGGAAATGATCCACTCATAAATACCTATAAACTGAACGGTTAAGATGTGGATATAAAATCGAAAAGTGAGATAAGCCGAAAAGTCTTTAACTAGTCCTCAAATTAAGAGTCCTCATTAGAATGGCTCCCTATCCTATATAGCGTGGAATGTAATAATGCATTTTCTTATGAAAAGTCATCAACTAGTCTTCAACTTGTCCTCAACTTAAGGGTCCTCATTAGAATGACTCTGTATCCTATATACCCTGGAATGTAATGCATTTTCTTAGCAGTCTGTCATCATCTTCATTACTGTATAATTACTTTTTAATATAAATACAAGCTGTTTTTCCTTCATTTCCTCTCAATATTTTTCTCCTGTTCAGTACCCTACTTTCTTCAGGGCTTTCACATTCATCATCAATTCTTCTGTTCAGTACCCTGCTATACATCAATTATATATGAACATGCATGTGTGAAATTTAGCAAGATCCACATGGTGTAGACCGTGTAGTGATCTGTAACTCGCGTACCAAAGTCTGAGTTGTGGGACAAATGATGAAGATACAGAGAATCTGAGATTTTTCCTGTTAGGCGTTGCAATGTTTGTAGTCGATCATAATCAATCATGCTCGATGATATATCAAGGCTGGACCGCTGGACCACTGGACCACTGCGTACGCGTTTATGTCTGTTAACTCTTGCTATCACTATGTTCAGTCACGAACGGTGTATACAACCAATTAAGCCAGAAGAAGAGGGAATAGGGATTCTTATCGATCTTCCTGCAATCGCAATGGAAGGCTATTTGCCTTTTCTTGGTTTCCAGTTTCTGCCACGCAAAAAAGAGATATTGCATGTCCTCCATATACTGGTGGTCACATGTTCGATCTGTTATCTGTTATTTTCTGCTGATGGAAAATTTTAATAAAATGACGCACAAGGTCCAATGCATTATGATATATGCATGTTTTATATATGGATGCAATCATGGATAAACATATTAAAGTTCTGTTGGTAAAGATTAAGCTAGTGATCTCTCAAATCTTTATTTTCCGGTCATTGATGTTTTTTGCCTGATCATACGGCAGGATTTGTATACCTAGCTAGCAGCTCCGAGCTAGAACTCGATCGGGAGAGTCATCATCACCTAGCTTTTGCTCGTCGAAACCCTAGCCTCCACGGCGCTACTATATATGTACTGATTCACTCAATTCTCTGTTCTATGTCATTCACGCTAGGTACTCATTCCTCACGGCTTCAATAGATGCTGTGACATCAGTGAATGTGGAACTGATCCGGTCAAACATTTCTTAATTTAAGTAACTATGATTTCCCCCTTAATCAGTCTCTTACAACTGTTATGTCTATTTATTAATCACAGGATAAAGCTATCACTATGATCAGGACCAAGCTATATGCTAGTTTGGTATTGAGTTTTAAAGATTAAAATCACTTATAATCACCATTTTAGATAGATTTCATGTTTGGTAAAATCTTAAAACGTGTTTATCTAGAACTTTTTAGTGTTAGGGATTACTTATTTAAAATTGAGTTTTTAAAAAATTGAGTTTTTAAACCACAATATTAAACTAAGCTTGAGTGATTTATTCACCTTACCAGTTTAATTAGTGTGGTTGTTGATCATCAAAACTATATCTAAGTCATAAATTTCTCTTTATATAGACAAACAACATTACACATATTTTCCACACAAAAAAAAAGAAACAAAAAAAAGAAGAAGCAATAATACACATATCTTAGATAGTAATTAATTAAGTCATAGATTTCTCATTTTGGTAAAAAAAAATTAACAACATTTATACTCAGACTTTTGGACAAAAACAATAACATTAACACTTGATATTTTGCGAGTCCATGCAACTCCAATAGGGCTTTCGGCGTTTTATAGAAATCCTCAGTTTAACACTATAACCAAAAAAGACAATACATGTTACGTTACGCTTTTAAATTTTAATTTGGCTATAAGCACAAGAACCACAAAAAAACAGAAAAATAAAAATTTGTAAAAAATCATCGTTATCCAATCAATGCGGCTTATCTCGATCTGTCCTCTCTATATAATGATTCCTTCATGAACGTAACCTAAACGCATCTCCAGTCAAATTAGTCTCTAAGGCACCCATGTCCACTATCTCTCTCTAGCTTATCCTCCATCCTATGCAAACAGTACCTTGCAAAAGATGTTGAAACCTAGCCTACTTCAACCATCACAGTATCTGTTTCTCCAGCACAATCCGTTCCTCCATGGAAGCAGTACTGCTTCGCTTAACGTCTGTTCAACAATGCCTTCCTTCCCCAATAAACACCAAAGCCTTCGATTCGGCTCCACTAATCACAGAAACAAAATAAAAGCCGTAAATAGTAGTGATCGTACTACTAGTAGTAGCAGCACTACTAGCAGTAGTACTAGCAGTAGTAGTAGTAGTATCACTCCTGGACCAACGACGACCAAGACGACAACTACAACCACTGAGGTGACGGAAGTGGTGACGGAGAGTGAAGATGCAGCGGTGGAGAAAGAAGTAGAAGTAGTGACCACAAAAGAAGTGGTGACGGAGAAGTTCACCAGTGTTAAAGCCACCATTACTGTGACGCTTACAGTTGGAGGGTTTCTGAACAACATGGGTTTAACCCGAGGACTCGACGATGTCAGAGATATGCTTGGTCAAACTCTGTTCATGGATCTTGTTAGTGCTCACCTTGATCCCAGTAAGTAATGGAAATTTTGATATGTGAACGAATTAACTATAGGGGTTAACTAAATTGCAACGTTAATTGATACGATAATTATAGATTGCTCTTATAATCTTTTTCCGACCTGTCAAAGCTTTTGTTGGTTCAAAATCCAATAATTCATCAATTCCAAATTTTATGTTAAGAGTTATATTTCCAAGTGTTGATTGATCATTTGCTAAACTATTCTTCAGAAGAGATCTGCTCTTCCTTCAAAACAATACAACATGTAAGTATTCCTTTTAGGGAAAGCCTTGTTTTTTGCTTCATGAGTTTGATGAGGAAAGGAAAGACAACTTGGTCCCAGTTCGACGAAATCTAGGGCATGAAACCAAAACGCCTTCTAGATTATATAATCTACAGTATATATCCTCAAATGTATTTAATTTTTGGACAAAATATTCCAAAAATTTAATCAATTTCACTTTTCACATAATATATAGGATTAAATTCAGTTTACCATTTTAAAGTTTAGGGTTAACATCATTTCAGTCCTCATACTCTCAATTTTAAAAATTTACCCCCTAAAGTTACTAATTTTCATAAATCATGCTAAATTGCTGGAATTCCGTCTAATTTTAATTTTGACTTCATAACTCACTTTAAAAGTTAAAACAGTCATTTAACAACATAAATCGCCTTATAGGACCATTTTTCTAAGTTCATGTTAGCATTTAACGTCCAAATTGGATAGAATTTCAGTAATTGAGCATGATCATGTATAAAAATTTGAAACTTTAAGAGGTAAATTTTCAAATTAAGAGTATATGGACGGAAATGATGTTAACACTAAATCTTAAGAGGGTAAACTGAAATTAATCATAATATATATAACCCGTGCAACAAAACAGAGGAGTGGTGAAATGAGACACCACAGTAGTAACTGTTAACTATTCCATCAGAGTACGTAAAAGCTAAAAGTTATATGGTAATAAATAATAGTTTCACACATTTTTACTGATATATTGAGGTTTTTGTGTGAAGAAACTGGATTACAGAAAGAGCATGTTACTGGGTTCGCACACAGGGGTACCCAAAAGGACAGTGAGATGGTATACGAGACAGATTTTAAAGTTCCTTTAGATTTTGGAGAAGTTGGTGCCGTTTTGATAGAGAATGAGCACCACAAGGAGATGTATATCAAGGACATTGTCCTGGATGGCTTGCCTGGTGGTCCTGTACTACTTACCTGCAATTCATGGGTTCATTCCAAGTACGATAATCCAGCTAAGAGAGTCTTCTTCACAAACAAGGTCATACTTTAGATAACCGAGGCATCGAGCATGTTCTTTTTGCCATATTTTCCATGATTGATTTTTGTGTCTGTTTGGAACAGTCATATTTGCCATCTCAAACACCAAGTGCTTTGGTGAGGCTAAGAGAAGAGGAGCTTGTTACTTTGCGTGGCAATGGCCAAGGCGAGCGCAAGAGCTTTGAGAGAGTATACGACTATGATGTTTACAATGATCTTGGGGACCCTGATTCAAAATTAAGCTTACAAAGAACTGTAATTGGGGGCAGCAAAGAGTTCCCCTATCCCAGGCGTTGTCGAACCGGGCGACCAAAGTGCGAAGCAGGTACTAGACACATATATATAGATATATAAATGCATTAACACATCATAGTCTTACACTCTTACCCCTATTCTCTTACCAATTAAAGAGATTAATAATTTTTACGCACAGATCCGCTTTCGGAGAAAAGAACTAGTACTTGGTATGTCCCCAGAGATGAAGCGTTCTCAGAGATAAAACAGTTAACCTTTTCAGCCAAGACAGTATATTCTGTCTTGCACGCAGTGGTACCTGCCTTGGAGACTGCCATCGTTGACTCTGATCTCGGGTTCCCATTGTTCACTTCTATAGACTCACTCTTCCATGAAGGCATCAGCTTGCCTCCCCTTAAAGAGCAAGGGGTTATTAGAACCATGGTTCCTAGGCTAGTCAATGCTCTAGCTTCCGGAGATGATGTTCTGCGGTTTGTGCCCCCAGAAACAATGAATAGTAAGGATGCAAGTCGATCAATGTGATTTTTTGTTAGAAATATAGCAAGAACACATTATTTGATCAATTTCAATTATTATTTACATGATCTCCAACATGTCTTTTTTTTTTCTTCCCTCTGGTTGGTTTCAGGAGACAAATTCTTTTGGTTTAGGGATGAGGAATTCGGTAGGCAGACTCTTGCGGGACTTAACCCATATAGCATCAAGTTGGTGACGGTATGGATTATAGTTGGTTTATCAAACATGACAAGATTAATCTTGTATTAATAGTCCACTTCAAACTTTCACATTTCACTTCATAAGGTAGTCCGTGACAAAAATAAAATTATGTAGGAATGGCCATTGAAAAGTGAATTGGACCCTGAGATATATGGTTCTCCCGAATCTGCAATCACCACGGAAATGATTGAGAGAGAGATCAGAGGTTTCGTGACCATCCAAGAGGTATCCCTATACTGTTTAACAAAGCTAGAAATACTCTTGTGTGAAATTCTTATTGAAAGTACTATAGATAAATTTATATGAATTTTTTGGTGATGGACTTTAGGCTATAAGAGAAAAGAAGTTGTATATACTAGACTACCATGATTTGTTCTTACCGTATGTGGGCAAAGTAAGAGAGATCCAAGGTACAACTCTATACGGATCAAGGACACTGTTTTTCCTCACCCCAGAAGGCACATTGAGGCCGCTGGTTATCGAGTTGACTCGACCGCCACTAAACGGAAAGCCTCAATGGAAGCAAACCTTCCAACCCAGCTGGAACGCCACCGGTGTCTGGCTTTGGAGGATTGCCAAAGCTCATGTCCTTGCTCATGATTCTGGTTACCACCAACTTGTTACTCACTGGTATATATATTGGTTAAGGACCATTAATCTGACACTTTTGTTTCATGTACTTTAGGTTTTAATTTCCAGATATAACATATTTTTTGCTTGATCTTGATGCAGGCTAAGAACACATTGTGCCACAGAGCCATATATAATCGCAACGAATAGGCAACTGAGTGTGATGCACCCGATCTATCGATTGTTGCATCCCCATTTCAGATACACGATGGAGATTAATGCTCTTGCTCGTGAAGCACTAGTCAATGCCGCCGGTATCATTGAAACCTCATTCTCGCCGGGAAAATATTCCATGGAGATTTGCTCTGTTGCCTATGGAAAGGAGTGGCGATTCGACCAAGAGGCTCTTCCAGCTAACCTTATTAGCAGGTAGTTCTATTTGTTGTCATCTTTGTCAAAGACTCAAAATTAACAAGGAAAAAAACTACATAGATGTTTAATTAACTAACATGACGATGACGTCTAATGTCTCTATTAATTTGTCAGGGGCTTGGCTGTTGAGGATCCAACTGCTCCACATGGTCTGAGGTTATCAATTGAAGACTACCCTTTTGCCAACGACGGACTCCTCCTATGGGATGCCCTAAAACAATGGGTCACTGATTATGTAAGTCACTACTACACTGACTCCACCCTTGTCCAAACTGATCACGAGCTCCAAGCATGGTGGACAGAGATCAGAACAGTAGGCCACGGAGACAAAAAGGATGAACCCTGGTGGCCTGAGCTAAACACCCCTCAAGATCTCATCGACATCCTCACAACGATAGTTTGGGTCACTTCCGGTCACCACGCAGCAGTCAACTTTGGTCAGTATACTTATGCAGGTTACTTCCCTAACCGCCCTACAATTGCAAGGACCAACGTTCCCACGGAGGATCCCGACGACGAGGTCTGGAAAAATTTCTTGGAAAAACCCGAGGCCACACTTCTGCGGTGCTTTCCTTCGCAAATTCAGGCTACAACGATAATGGCGGTTTTGGACATTTTGTCTAATCATTCGCCAGATGAAGAGTACATGGTAGAGAAGATGGAGGATGCATGGGCTGAAGACGAAGTCATAAGGGCGGCGTATGAGCGGTTTAAAGGAAGGTTGATGATGCTTGAAGGAACTATTGATGATAGAAATGCTAATTATGAGTTGAAGAATAGAAGTGGGGCTGGGGTTGTGCCTTATGAGCTTCTTAAGCCGTTTTCAGAACCTGGGGTTACAGGAAAGGGAGTCCCATATAGCATCTCCATTTGAATATTTTCAGAAATTTATTAAAAGATACAGATTTTTTTTTTCTCAATTTCATTTAGTTGAATTAGTCTTCACTATAATAAGTTGAAGGTTATGAGTTTGACTTACGGAAATCTAATTATTAAAATTTGAGTTTCTGGATGTTAAAAAAAAAGAGAAAATGTCTATTTAGTATATACGTACTAATTTTAACCCCCCATTGCTCATTCCAATGACAATTTTTTTATGAGCCCATTTGAATATAAGGTAGTTTTTTTTATGCCGAATAAACAAATTTTTACTTAAAGTCTTAATAAACTAAATTATTTTAAAATTATTTTACCCACACCCTTTAAAGATGCATAGAGAGAGAGAGAGAGAGAGAGAGAGAGAATGGAAGAGAGAGAGTTCAAGTCTTAGCATTTTAAAACTATTTTACCCACACCCTTTAAAGATGCATAGAGAGAGAGAAGAGTTAAAGATGCATAGAGAGAGGGAGAGAGAGAGAAGAGTTAGCTAGAACCTCACCGGACTCCGGTCGCCGGAATCCGAAGTATGAAAATTACTACCCCCAATAATTTTTATACTTAAGTGCAGAATAGAAAAATCATATCATGTGAAAAATTACTACCCCCAATAATTTTCATACTTAGGTGCATAACAGAAAAATCAGATCACGTGGAAAATTACTGCCCTTAATAATTTTCATACTTGGGTGCAGAACAGAAAAATCAGATCATGTGGAAAATTACTACCCCTAATAAATCTATTACTTTATTTAAAAAACCGATTTTAACGGCAGAAATTACCATCTAAATAAGCTTATACTCCCACAAAATAGCTTTGACTCCCTTGTTCTTGTTTTCACTTCCCCAAATGTAGATCAAGGAGTCGGCGAGCCGATTTGCACATCATCAGCGACGAGTCCAGCCTCGGCTTCATCGGCGATGACGAATCGAGCCTCAACTTCTGCTACATTCTGAGGATCAAGTCACTGATTCATCCTCTAAACTTCTCGACACTCCTCTCCAATTTGGCTTCCTCTTCGAGATTGATGATGACGATGGGGTGGTGATGACAATGGCGAGCTTGATGCCGAAGCGAAGCTCAAAGCAATGCTCGACGAGGCAAATGGATCTGAGATCAAGGAGGCATGGCAGATTCCAATGACGGCGAGAGTTCCCAGTGAGGGTTTGACTGAGAAGAGCAGCGGTGAAAGAAGGATGTGAGCTTCTGAGTTCGTTGTTCCGATACTGAGGGGGAGAGAGAGAGAGAGAGGAGGATAAGATTAAGGGTAATAGTGTCTTTTACGTAATATTAATTGGAATGGGCTCTTGATTTTTTTTTTCATTGGATTGGGGTTTGACTTTGTTATTTTTGTTCAAATTGGCATTTTCCCTAAAAAGAATGTATGTACGTAATTTTGAATACCAAAACTTGTTACTAATGTATTAAGAAAAATCTAATATGGAGAATCGCCTAATCACCACCTCCAAGAACCCATTGTGGACAGAGCACCACGACCTACTCAACACCACCACAATCGTAGAAGCTAATAATCCATAGCTGCTCCCCAGCAACCATAGCATTTGTTAGAGTCTCTCGTTGCCACTACAACATTGACAAGCCGTCATCGCAGTCACGCTGCCATCATGATCGCCATCTCACCCGTAGGAGATGCATCGCCGCCAAACCTCGAAACCTAGGGTTTTGAAGCCTTCAAAAACCCTTCAAATTTATCAGAGGTACGCTCTCATCTTTTTACATTGCATAATTATGAAAATAAGATGGCAGCTCTGTAGCTAATCATGTTATATATATATATATAAGGTGTCGGTGAGCCGTGACATGATTGGTTAAAAAATTGTTAACGGATAATTTTGAAGTCATGAGTTTAAATCTTATTGACATTGACATATATAGTATGCCAGTAATTTAATACTAGAATTATACCTGCGCCTTGGCTTGGTGTATACATTTACAGTGTGTTTGGATGCGGGTGAATTCCCGGGAATTTAATCAAAAATAAGGAATTCTCAATTTCTTAAGACGGTTTAGGATGGTTTCCCTCGTTTGGATACTTATCCCGTGGAATTAGCAATTTTCACGGGAAAATAATCGTGGAATTTGGGAACTTAAATTCCTGATTTGAATTCCTCATAACATAAGTGTCATTTGTCAATTTCATTAACTAAGGTTAGTCTGAATATAAATACTTGTCATTTTAAAACTCTATATCATGAAATTCAAATAATGAAATTCTCAATTAATAGGATTTAAATTCATGAAATTGTAATTCCCATGATTTTGAAATTTCTATGGACATTAAAATTACTTTATCCAAAAGCAACGTTATGAAGCTAGTCAATAGGATAATTGATTGATGGAAATGTTTCTGATATGTACTTCATAGAATGTTATACATGCAAATTATACCCCAACTGTTATAATGATTATATATCTAGGGTTAATGGTAATATTGTAGTTTTTTAAAAATAACAAGGATAAAATGGTCAGTATACTGTTCATATGTCTATAAGCAGTTAACCAAGCTTTAGTATATATAATATAATAATATATACAAATACAAATTTAAAAAATATATATATATATATATAGGTAAGGTCCCTATTGGGTTTCCTTCTTGTACGTATGCGTCTTTTATCCTTCATTCCTTGGATTATTGTGGCTCTCAATATTTCACTTGCAATTGCTACCTGTATAAAGTAGTGGTTCTCTATTATTATGTACAACTAATAATGGTTCTCCGTTTGTTCCAGATCTCTCTTTTCCTTTCATTTTTATTATTACAGTTTCTTCCTGTTATAATGTAGTGGTCTCTTAATTTGTCTTCCCTATATAAAGATATCTGCTATGGGCGCACCTGCAATCAAATTAACCTAAGACACTGCTCAGTCAATCTCCATCTCTAGCAAAAGATGTTGAAACCCCATAAGTCACTGTCTCTCCTTCTTCAGAACAAGCCGTTCATCCATGGAAGTAAAGGCAGCAGAGCTTCACTTTCAGTCTGGTCAGAAAGTCATTCATTCCCCAACAAACACAAAAACCTTCGAGTTGTCTCCGTTAAAACTTACAGCAACAATATAGAAGCCGTGAGTAGTACTAATAGTACTAACAGCAGTAGCAGCACTAGTACTAGTTCTTCAGGTTCAACAACAACTACAACAATCACTACTACGACTGAGGTGACAGAAATAGTGACGGAGAACGAAGATGCAGTGGCGGACAGAGAAGTAGTGACCACAAAAGAAGTGGTGACGGAGAAGTTCATCAGTGTTAAAGCAACCATAACGGTGACTCTTACAGTTGGTGGGTTTCTGTCTCACATGGGTATTGCCAGAGGACTAGATGATATCAAAGATGTGCTTGGTCGAACGCTCTTCATGGAGCTTCTTAGCGCTCACCTTGATCCCAGTAAGTATCATATAGTTATGAAGCTTATCAAACCTAATATATCAAACTAACGTGTCCATCCACTGATATTCTGCAGATTTTTCACTCAAGAAATTAACCACTTCCAATTAACATCACCTTCTTTTTTTAACATCACTTTCTTATTTGTTTAGGATTCATTTCATGCAGAATTTATTTTTCACCTTGAAAAAATAATTAAAAATAGACTCAACTGTTTATTAATAATATTCAATAGTAAATAATAATAAC
This sequence comes from Fragaria x ananassa, assembly GCA_034370585.1. NCBI lineage: Eukaryota > Viridiplantae > Streptophyta > Magnoliopsida > Rosales > Rosaceae > Fragaria > Fragaria x ananassa. The sequence continues at coordinate 30,389,199 of CP139766.1, read as the reverse complement.
AATAATAATAATAATAATAATAATAATAATATTAAACAATCTATTATGAGTCAAAGTCACAACACTCCCACGAGATATTATGCCACTAGACTAAATAATTTCGAACACACTCTTCATTTTTATTTTTATTTTACAATATATTATTAGTGTTTTTTGAGGTATTATGATATAAATTTAATATTTTTTAAAGTTCAAGAATGTTATTATAAAAGCATCAGACTAACGGATGATCGGGTATTTGTTAATCCATCGTATACGGATTTAGATTGAACTATCAACGCTTCATCTGGACCGGGTTTATATCTAAAGTTTCTAAGAATAAACAGATCTGGATTTAAGTCGATCCGGTTAAAATCTGATCCATTTACATGTTCACCAATAAGTGAACCAAAACTATCGAATATAAACCATCTATTGTCATAATGATGAAAACCCTATACGATTTTCAATGTTATCTACCTGATGTCTAATATAGTACGTTGCAACGTGAATTAAGAGTACTCGTGAATTAATTAGAAAAAATCCTTAATTATGATAGTCGATTTTATGTATAGACGTATGGTCTGTCAAATAGCTGGAAGCTGTTATGTTTCACTCATATATGCATGATGAGGAGAGAAGAAGGAGATCGAGATAATGCAGCGATGGCCATACATATTCTAGCTACACCCTAAACGTTATAGAAAGGACATCTTTGTATTCTACTTCACATACATCTCAACCTAACAGATGAAATGAAAACGACTTGAGCTTTGGAGACGATTCATGGTCCCATAACTCCCATGTCGAAGAAGTCTAGACCATGAAAGTGACAAACTAAAATAACAGTAACACAACGACATAACGATCGCTGTACACTTGATTAAAGAGATAAAGTTTTCTTTTGTAACTTTAAAAACCAATATGATTTATATTAGTCTAAATAATATTGGCACATACAGATCCACTTAAGCATGCACATAAGTTGTAATATAACGAATGGTTTCATTAATTTGTGGTGCAGAAACTGGATTAGAGAAGGAGCCAGTTCCAGGGTTTGCACACCGGAGTCGCCGAGCGGAGGGTGAGATTATATACGAGACAGATTTTAAAGTTCCATTAGATTTTGGAGAAGTGGGAGCCGTTCTAATAGAAAATGAGCACCACAAGGAGATGTATCTCAAGGACATTGTCCTGGATGGCTTGCCTAATAGCCCTGTACTCCTTACCTGTAATTCATGGCTTCACTCCAAGTATGACAATCCAGCCAAGAGGGTCTTCTTCACTAACAAGGTCAGTACGTTTCTGATAACATACGTATTATGTATTATGTATGACAAATTTAATTGTGTTAGGAGATAGGAAAGGACCAGTGGCCGGACCACTGTGTTTGTGGTTAGTGAAGCCAAGTGACGTGCGAATATTGGACCACTGAAACAACGAGTGACGTAAGAACATATGAGCAAACACATACTGAATTAATATGCTAATTTTCTTTACAATATAGCACTTTAAATTGTAATTACTACTGTAGTGCATATACTAAAACTAGTTTTAATATCCCTTGATCGAAATTCTTCTATGCACCCCATCGTGATTGATAAACTTGTGTTTGAGTTGCGCAGTCATATTTGCCATTCCAAACTCCAAGTGCATTGGTGAGGCTAAGAGAGGAGGAGCTTGTGACATTGCGCGGCAATGGCCAAGGAGAGCGCAAGAAGTTTGAGAGAATATACGATTATGATGTTTACAATGATCTTGGGGATCCTGATACGAGTCTAAGGCTTATAAGACCGGTTCTCGGAGGAAACGAAGAATTCCCCTATCCCAGGCGATGTCGAACTGGGCGGCCGATGAGTGAAGTAGGTACAAAAATAACGCTCGCTCTCTTGCCGAATAGCTTAAACTCTAGGGTTTTAGTTTGTTGAGATACTCCAAATCTCCAATGGTATGAACAAGTTAATGAATGAAATGACAATACTTTGATCCGTTTTTGATTTAGACAAATATTCGGAGAAGAGGAGCAGCAAGGAAGTGTACGTTCCTAGAGATGAAGCCTTCTCGGAGATAAAGCAGTTAACATTTTCAGCCAAGACAGTGTACGCTGTCATGCATGCAGTAGTACCCTCCTTGGGGAAAGCCATCGACACTGATCTTGGATTCAAGTTATTCACGTCAATAGACTCACTTTTCCATGATGGCATCAAGTTGTCTTCATCTAAAGAACAAAAAGGGCTTCTCCAAGCCATACTTCCCAGACTAGTGAATGCTTTGGCTTCTGGAGGTGATGTTTTGCGGTTCGTGCCCCCAGAAACAATGAATAGTAAGCAGCTAGATCCATCAATCTTAATTGTATGCATATTATATATACATTAACACATTGTAGAAATTCCAGTAAGATTATACTATTTGTGTTTTTGATACAAATTTTGTTTTGTACTAACCACACATTTTGTTCTTGGTGTGTCGTAGGAGACAGATTCTTCTGGTTTAGGGACGAGGAATTTGCTAGGCAGACTCTTGCCGGTCTCAACCCGTATAGCATTAAGTTGGTGAAGGTATGAACCGTAGATATGAAATGGGTGAATTATGACATATTAATTCGAAAAATTCAAATGTTTAGTCTATAATTTTCATGTCTACGTGAATTATCATGAAATTGATCTGTTAGCCTTAATTTGAAACAAATGCAGGAATGGCCATTGAAGAGTGAATTGGATCCCGATGTGTATGGACCCCCAGAATCTGCAATCACCACGGAAATGATTGAGCAAGAAATTAAAGGTTTTTCGTCCGTCGAAGAGGTAAGAGAATAGTTTCAATAATACAGTGATACATTATTGCATTTTTGTTGTCATTTTGTACGTGTCAACTTTATGTAATTCGTTAATTTGGTAACAATGTAGGCCATACGAGAAAAGAAGTTGTTCATACTAGATTACCATGATTTGTTTTTACCATATGTGAGCAAAGTAAGAGAGATTAAAGGCACGACACTATATGGATCGAGGACATTGTTCTTCCTAACTCCAGAAGGAACCCTAAGGCCTCTGGCTATTGAGTTGACTCGACCGCCAATGGATGGAAAGCCTCAGTGGAAGCAAGCCTTCCAACCCAGCTGGAATGCTACCGGTGTCTGGCTTTGGAGGATTGCCAAAGCTCATGTCCTTGCTCATGACTCTGGTTACCATCAACTTGTTAGTCACTGGTAAAACATGGATCCCCTTTGACACCATATATGTTTATGTTCATGTTCATGTTTTAAATATATTTTAAGCTATATATGTATATTCCGGTGCTCAATTTGCAGGTTAAGAACGCATTGCGTTACAGAACCATATATAATCGCAACCAGTCGTCAGCTGAGTGTGTTGCACCCAGTCTACAAGTTGTTGCACCCCCATTTCAGATACACTATGGAGATCAATGCGCTTGCTCGTGAATCACTAATCAATGCCGGTGGCATAATTGAAACCTCATTCTCACCTGGAAAATACTCCTTGGAGCTTTGCTCTATTGCCTATGCTAAGGAGTGGCGATTCGACCAACAGGCTCTTCCAGCTGACCTAATTTGCAGGTACTAGGTTCATGTACATGAGGTTTAACGTGCATTAGAAATTTTTATATATACAAAGCGTGCAAATACACTATGCAATCGACATTTTAACGTACATCACTAACATCCATCTTGGTCATGTTTTGTTTCTCTATTTTTAATTAGGGGAATGGCTGTTGAGGACCCAACCGCTCCTCACGGTCTGAGGTTGACAATTCAAGACTACCCTTTTGCCAATGATGGACTCCTCCTATGGGATGCCATTAAAGAATGGGTCTCAGACTATGTAAACCACTACTACACAGACTCCAGGCTTGTACAAACTGATCATGAGCTCCAAGCATGGTGGACAGAGATCAGAACTGTAGGTCACGGGGACAAGAAAGACGAACCCTGGTGGCCAGACCTAAATACCCCTCAAGACCTCATCGACATCCTCACAACAATGCTTTGGGTCACATCCGGTCACCATGCATCAGTTAACTTTGGTCAGTATACCTATGCAGGTTACTTCCCTAACCGCCCAACAATTGCAAGGACCAATGTGCCCACGGAGGACCCCGACGATGAGGCTTGGGAAATGTTCATGAAAAAACCCGAAGCTGCTCTTCTGCGGTGCTTTCCTTCGCAAATCCAAGCCACAACGATAATGGCGGTTTTAGACATTTTGTCTACTCATTCGCCGGACGAGGAGTACATTGGAGAGAAGATGGAGGACGCATGGGCCGAAGACGAAGTTATAAAGTCGGCGTTTGAGCGGTTTAAGGGGAGGTTGAAGATGCTTGAAGAAACTATTGATGAGAGAAATGCTAATTTTGAGTTGAAGAACAGAACTGGAGCTGGGGTTGTGCCTTATGAACTTTTGAAGCCCGTTTCAGAACCTGGGGTTACCGGGAAGGGTGTTCCATATAGCATCTCTATTTAACTATTAATATCGTTTGGAACTCTGAAGAACAGAGGAAAAACTAATTATTATGTCAAATTTATTAATGTGCATTTGAAAAAAGTTGATCGGAGACTCGGAGTTGTGTGTTATACATGCACACCTATGACATGCATGCCAAGTATTACCATCTATCATGAGTACTCAGTGCCCAAATAAACAAGAATTTATGTAGTCTTTTGAGTTATCTACTATTAAGTTGTATTGAGAATTACCTGGCAAAACGGAAACACTGATGCATGCTTTGAACTTTCAAGGTACATATATAAGAAACATATTTACATGGTCCATATGTTAGCTAGTGCATGTGAAGCAAATATGGACGTATGCTAGCGCGGTCCAACAGATCATGTAGATGGACCAAATAGAAATAAGACAGTACGTCTAGCTAGGTTAATTTCAACAAAAGAACAAAATGAAATAGGACACAAAAACCAGAAATGCTGTACAGAGGACAACTTATACGTAATGCGCACAGTTTTTTGCCAACAAGCTACAGGCTCTACAGCCTTCCGAAGAAGAGAGAGCAAGACCAATAATATTCCAGAGGGAAATGACCAAAGATCATATAATTATATCGAGCCGTTGTCTTTTGAATAATTCGTCTTTGTATTCTTCTATAAGTCTTACGAGATTATACGCACATACGTCTGCACTCTGCAGCTGTGAAACTGAAAGCACAAGCTCAGCAGCGATTGCAATCTGTGGTCCTAGTCCTACATATTTGTTTCATTTCTAAACCCTAATTAGGGATGGATGGATCAGCTAGAGAGTGACTGGACACTGGAGTACTGGGTTTTGCGCGCTTAATTTCCTTATTAAGGCCTAAATCAAATCAATTAAGTACACAATGCCCTACAGAAGACAAAACTAGAGTTTTCTTTCTTCTGCAAATCATCAATCATCAATCCATTTGTTAGCAACATTATCAATCAAGCTGAAAGGAGAGAGGCACCTAACAACATAGTATTTGACAGTTTGCGAGAATCTTCAGCATAAAGCCAAAATAACAGACCCACAAAAAATAACCTAAACAGTACGTCCTTCATAACCAACCTCATATTATCCAAGCACATTGATAGCCTAAACTCCCTGAACAAGAAACTTTAACCTTTTATGCAAACTAATTCATGTCCATAAGAACAATTACACCTTTAAAATAACACGCTACTAGCATGCTATACCATATGGTATATTAGAATTTTTCATATCTCTCAACTCTCAATACTTCTTGAGGAAATTCTTGAACCATAATGCTGAGTGTTTAGGGTATCTTTTCAGCCCATCTTTATAATCGACATAGTTGATGCCAAACCGAACAGTGTAACCTAATGTCCATTCAAAGTTGTCCAAAAATGACCATGCAAAGTAGCCCTTCACATTAACACCATCTCTGCATAATAAGAAAAGTAAGATCGAAGTTACATATGATCTCAACTTCCTGATCCATTATTCCTCCAAACTCAAAAGCTTTCAAAATATCAGAACAGTACGTCTCGCGTTGTAATATAATGAGAAGAAGAAAAAATCTGACTTGATCGCTTCTTGGAGGTAATAGAGATGGCGGAAGTGGTAGTCAATTCTTTGGTTGTCAGCAAGGGCTTCCTCAAGTGTTAATTTGGGATCATTAAACTCATCAACGCCTGCAAGACATGCAGGGGAAAATGTACTTATATATATACTTACCATGTTGAAGATACAAAAAACAAAACCTTCACTAGAGTACGAGAGCTCTAGCTCTAGTACTCCTTATGTATCAATCTAGTACTAGTTTTGAAAAAGATGATTTACTGGCTCACCATTCTCTGTGATATAAATAAGCGGATTGTTATACTTTCTCTTTGTGTAGAGCAAAATATCCCTGATTCCTCTCGGATAAATATAGAGGTCCTCTGAGGCAGCCTGCAGGAGATTCATGTCATCAAATAATGAGTATTTGATCAACTCAATTGATACATGATCCTCCAGAGGAGAATAATTGATTCAAGATGAACAAGTTCTCGATTTGATACAAACCTTTGGACCAATAGGGATTCCATTTCGAAGGGCTGGAAATTAAGAGAAAAAACAGCGTAAGTATTATAAGCATAAATGATTACCAACATTTGTCGATCATAGTTGATAGAAAGCTTTCAGTTTAGGAGTTTACGTGACATAGTAGCAAGAGAGTCTGTCATGAAGCTTGCATTGACGACTTTAACTAGCTGGGGTGCGTCGGAGACGTAGTTAGAAGTGTAGTAGTTCAATCCGATAAAGTCAAACGATCCTTTCAGCAATTTGGATTGCTCTTTCTTAAACTTAGGCAATCGGTCTCCGACAAGAGATTTCATGCTCTTAGGGTAGTCACCATTTGTCAAAGGGTCCATATACCATCCAAGCATAAAATCCAGGCCTCTAAGTTGTGCAGCTCGGTCGTGCTGTGCCGTAGTATTTGGTACCAACCATTGTGCCACCAGGGTTATCCCTATCAGTCCTTTTTGGGACTCCTGAAACACGCCGCAGTAACTTTTTTGTTATCAATCACTGCTCGAACATATGAAATGAGTGTCACAAATGATACTCATTAGTACGTGATGCAGACCTGGTAATGTTTCTTATACAAGTTAACTGCAGCTGCATGAGCAAGGAGTTGGTAATGTGTGACCAGATATGGCTCCGTCGTTGAATTCCCTCCGGTGCAGTTGGGGTTTATCCAAGCGGAACATCGTCCCGGTGCCAATGCGCCGAGTCCATAACCAGCCACGGCAAGGGCAATTGGCTCATTGAATGTGATCCAGTGCTTCACCTGATCACCAAATTCCCTATAACAAAGTTCTGCATATGCCTTAAAATGCTTCCTGCATTTTTGTAGAATCAATATCACCAGTACTGGTAAATCAACACGAGCACACTCATTTACATGTGCCAGTATATATCAATAAAAACGTATAGCAAAGTTTCATTCACTTACACAATATGGGGGCTTATAAAGCCGCCATGCTCATCTTGCAAGGGTTGGGGAAGATCCCAGTGGAAGAGTGTCACAAATGGCTTTATACCTGCACTAGGTAATCCATTGTATATATTACTGTAAATTTAAGTACCACTAGCTAATTTTTAGTTTGGTCCGAATCCGATGATGACGAATAGATCGATTAATTAAGAAGTTATATACCATTGGCAAGGAGTTCATTGATAAGGTTGTTGTAGTATTCTATCCCTTCCTTGTTCACACCCCCACTTAATTTCCCAGCTGAAATCGTATTGGCAAAGTAGGTAAGCAGGTATATGTACGTGACAAATTTCAGTGAAGGCTAGGGACCGTGTATATATATATATGCCTTTTCAGATACGGACCTCCTTAATTATTCAAAAGGTATGGATTTCCTTAATTGACGTACTTTTCGATCATATTTTCTCATCTCAACTATTCATCTTTTAGGTATATATGAGTAGATCATCTCTACAAAATTTTAACCAAATTAATAATCATTAAGGTATTCAAAATTGTGAATTACACAAACGGTTCCTGTTGAACAGATTTGGTTTGTTCATTGTAATCATATAGTTTCGATATCTTAATGATTATGAAAATTTGTAAAGATAATCTACTCATATATACCTACAATGTGAATGGTTAAAATGAGAAAATATGATCTAAAAATAGGTCAATTAAGAACATCTATACCTTTTGAATAAATAAAGATATTTAGACCTGATAATATATATATATATATATATATGTATATATATAGTATAAAACTAAACCAACTAAACTTACTTGGTAGCACTCTAGACCATGAGATAGAAAATCTGTAAACATCCAAACCCATTTCCTTCATAATCGCCACATCTTCCTATAATTTGCAACACACATGTAAATATGTACATATGTGCTTAACTAGAACTATCATGGTTGTAATTTATGATAAAGAATAATTTCTTTACCTTATAGCGATGATATGAATCTATTGCAACATCTCCGTTGCTACCATCTGTTATCTTATCTGCAATGAAACATGCATATATGTTTAAGAATCATCTCATCAAGTTTGTCGATGAATATGTAGAGAGTCATAGTATAAAAAAAGTCGATATTTCTTTCTGAATAAGTTTCATTATAAAAATGTCAAGTGTCATAACCTTGAAAGTTCGTTTAGTGAGTTTGTTTGTGAGACTAAGCTGCTTATTACCTACAATGAATTCGCTATAACAACGTATTAGAGACCAACATTATGGTGCAACGTAACCAAGGTGGTTCTCCGTTCAAACTATAGATTGGGAAACTGATCTTAATTTATCAGAACGTTAGGTTAAAGATACAAAGAAAATAGTGGGTGCATCTACCTGACGATCAAACACCGAGGAGAACGAAATCACTCGAATTAGAGGCAAACGTCTACTAGATTATAAGATGATGGCTTAAAATTGTTAAGTATTTAGTGATACAGACAAGTCCAACATATTCGTCAATTTTCCTAGTCGTGCAGCTAGTCGATATCAAAAGGAAATTGTGGAGCTTTCGGACGGCTCTCCGTTTTATTATTGTTTTCTGTATTTGAAGTGAATTCCATGTGAGCTAGCAACAATCATTGATCGATGCTCCTTACTTAATTAAAAAAAAAGGGATCAAATTTGAGTTGGTGAGATCAAATAAACAAATTGTTTAGAATGGAGCCTAGCTGGTTTGCAACATGCCATTGATCAAATGAATAAAAAGAATTTGAGCTAGAGATTTAAACCTGGATATTTGTGGGTGAAAGTATCCCATATACTTGGTCCTCTGCCACTTAGATTTGCAGCACCTTCATACTGAGATTGGTTCATGCATGTTGATAACATATCAGAACAATCATATTTTCATTTAAACATAGACAAGTGAGGAAAGTTAAAAGAAAAAATGAACAAAAATGGAGGAAATGTGAAAGCCAAATAGAAGAAAGTACATTGAGGTGGCAAAATAAAACTGATGGAGGAGTTACCTGGTAAGCTGATGAAGCTGTGCCGAATACGAAACCAGCCGGAAAACTGCTCCGGTTGAGAAAAGCAGTCGAGTATTGGCCCCTGCTCAGATCATCACCTCTCACTAACGAGGCAAAAGCGCTAACAATAAGGCTTATAGCGATAATGTTGAGGAAAGAGGAGCCTCCGGAAATGGACGCCATAGGTAGCAATGTGCATGTTCAGCTCGATCTACTTGTACAGCAGGCATTTATAGACGATGAGAGATGGAGTCAACATGTTGATTATATTGAAAGAACACAGCAAAAGGAAAGGGACAGATAGGGAATTAATTAAGTTTTTGTTTTTTTGGTTTTTGGTAATGAGAATCAATTAACTAGGTTAAAACAATTAACTAGGTAGTGCATTACACAACTATAAAACTATAAAATACTGTGTCTGTTCTTTGTCCTTCGTTGTTGGGCGGTAATTACTGTGGTTTTTTTTTTTTTTTTTTCTTTCTTCATTTGTACGTGGGCGGTAAGTATTGTGGTTAACTCACTTCTACCGACTACCGGCCAGCTGCAACACAATGACCAGGTCGGACTACACGAACATGAGGTGAAGGTGGAATCGTGGACGGCAGCTTAACATTAATATTGTGCTGGTCGCCGGCAGCATAGGGCAACCCTGTGCATAATATATCTGATCTATCTACTAATTAGTTCAAAAAAAAAAATCTACTAATTAGTTCATGATTAGACAGATTAGTAGATCTTAATCCCTATCAGATTCTCCATTACAAAGTAAAGCTGAATGGTATATTTATCCTTTTCGGGTTGAAAAAAAGTGAAGATCATATTCCAAGAATGTATGTTATTATGAGGTGTCCTCTAATATATATGGTCCGTAACATGTTTCACCATAATATTCTACGGTACCTCTATGTGTATGGTATTCTACAACTACCACAGTTATCAGTGACAATCAACTAAAGACCTCAGTCGCACGAAACCTCACATACCCGGCCCATTCAAAAATATTACTCGATGCTTTGTCATTTCTGGCACTTTAGCGCACCATATATATTAGAGATCGATGTATGTACGTGCTTTATGCCTTTATCCCATGCCATACATTACATTTATTCTCTTAAGATTTTCCAATTCAATAATATTGGATTGCACTCTTTAATTTTTTTTCTTTATCAATTATCATTTTCTATTTTTTACATACTTACTAAAATATTATATAAGAGCTAAAACTATGAGTAATATTGATCATATATGTGAAATAAAAAAATTTGTCAATACCATAAACAATGTCATTTTTTCGGAATGTGAAAGGGGGTATGCTGAACAAATACTTGTATTTAAAAATAAAAAGAAGGTGTAGAGAGCCAGATAGGCTCAAGAATATAATTCACCAAACTATTTCTATTTCAAAAACGACTAATTAAAAGAGTCCACATGCAGTAAGTATTTGTACAAACCAACCTTCCATATCTTGGAAATATTACGAGAAATTGATAACAAAAATTTGGGTCACTTTAGACGTTGTCTGCTGTAACGTACATGTTCAGGGAGACACTCTTGAGGGAGTATTTGAATTGTAACTACGAGTCACTTGTCACTTCAGTAGAATCATTTTTAACATACATGTTTGTTTTACCGGTCAATGTTGGCCTAAGATTTTTATTTATTTTTAAATAGATAAGCATTTTGAAAATATGCTTGGATATATAAGATCGTGGAGGAGGATCTAATGCTAGGATTTAGGCAATATATGTTGAAAAAGCTATATCAGATCATGGATGATGTACAAAACATGATATGAGATACCGAAAGGCACACAACTCGACAGCATGTAGGTGCAAGCTTTGGAGAAAGGCCAGGCTGGTTCTCCAGGACCATAATAGACGTAGTACAATCCAGCACGGTGAAATATTTTAAGCAAAACTACACCTGGGTTTAAGATCCATTCACTCACTTGTATAATTTCATGTCACATACAAGCATAAAAGGTATACGAATGATGTTTGAGAGACACTCTCTAGGGAGGCTTTGAACTATAACTACGAGTTACTTGTCAGTTTAATATAATCATATTTTACCACATCCGCTTCCGTGTTACCGGTCTTTGAGAGAATTATTTTTAAAAATAGTTTTTTTTATTTTTTTATCGAACCTTAGATACAAATCTAAGGGTCTTGTAGTTACATTCTAATTTACAAAATTCTATTTATATGTACATGTATGTAAATATTATTGATATAAGTCCTCATCCACTTCCCATCATAGTGATTTGTGAGATGTTTACTTTCCTGATTTTGTAGACTTCTGAAGAAAATTCTTGAACCAATTTGCTGACTTTTTAGGGTGCCTTTTGAGCCCATTTTTGAAATCCACATAGACGAGGCCGAATCTAACAGTATAACCATCAGCCCACTCAAAATTATCAAGGAATGACCATGCAAAGTATCCCTTCACCTTAACACCAGCCCTGCCCAAAAAGAAGACAGTCAAATTAACTAGCTAAATGACTTCACTGATAGATATTTATCAAATGGCATTTGATTGGCACTCACTTAATTGCTGCCTGAAGTTTCTGAAGATGTTGATCGTAATATTCGATTCTTTTACTATCGTCAAGAGCTTTCTCAAGCGACCATGTTGGATCATTCACCTCATCCACTCCTACAGTAACAACATGAAACACTGATTAAGTTTTGAACAGAGTAATTGCAATAGCCACTACTTTTTGGTTTAGTGATAAATACAACACTGTTACACTAACATAGAAATCACATCATCAAATGAACCTAGCTACGTACCGTTTTCAGTGATATACATAGTTGGATTATTGTACTTTTTCTTCATGTAGAGCATTAGATCTAGAAATCCTTGAGGATAGACAAGGAGCCACGATGAAGCAGCCTGCATTTATCATATCATTACTCATACTAATCATATATAAGAATTCTAAAGCAAACTGCAAACATTAGAGAGGACTTGATGGAAAGAAACTTATATATGCTTAATTCTATAGTAAATAATTGAAGCTAAATGATGATTAAGATAGTACATACCACTGGACCAATAGGGATACCATTCCGATTGGCTGCCACAACATCATGTTCAAGCTTGGTTAGTGTATGTAGTCACAATGAATTAAGAAGTTATTCCGACCAAAAAAAGAAGTCTATAATGAAGTTAATTATCAGCTTAGTTAAACTAAAAGTTTCACTAACATGTAGAATTAACGAGGGAGTCTGAAGTGTAGCTTGGTTGCTTAGGATCAGGTTTATTAGGTAAATCCGCTGAATAACCACCGGAGTAGTAGTTCATTCCAATGAAATCAAATGATCCTTTTAGCATATGTGATTGCTCTTTAGTGAACGTGGGTAATCGATTTCCGACGAGAGATCGCATGATTTGTGGATAATCACCATGCGCTACGGGATCCATATGCCTAAGACAACAAATAATTTAGGATACAAGATTAGTTCTAAACAATGTGGTTACACAAGTTTAAAATAGTTGGTCACATACCATCCTAAGCTGAAATCTATTGCTCGTTGTGCAGCATCTTGGTCACGCTTTGAGTCAGAATATGGCACAAACCATCCTGTGTTTAGCACTATCCCTATCAAACCCTTCTGTTTTGCCTGTACAAAAATATGTGATGAGTTTTAAGCAATGCACATCTTAATAGATGATCACTTGGAAAACTTTTAGTGTATGTTATATGTAGATGGATCACCTGAAATTTCTCTTTGTACACCTTCACGGCGGCAGCGTGAGCTAGAAGTAGGTGATGTGTCACCAAATATGGCTCTGTCCCTGAATCGCCACCGGTACATGTAGGGTTTTGCCAAGCAGAACATCTGCCTGGTGCCATTGCCCCGGTTGCGTAACCACTGACGCTGTAGGTAAGTGGCTCATTTAGTGTAGTCCAGTGCTTGACTTTATCACCAAACTCTTTGTAGCAGAGCTCTGCAAAGTCTTGGAAATGATTCCTGTACATTCCACGTATAAGAATGATCAGATTGAAATGCTGGTTATGACTTATGACCAAAAACTACTAATTATAATGAAAATCCACCATCATGCTCTTTTACAAAACTTGTCCCATTTTTCACGACTATTTTTGAATACGTGAATGTCTCTTTTCCAACTAATGTTAATTGGACGACATTTACGGGTGCCACATGCCTCACATTGTATGTCGATATGCCACATCATTTGCCACTTAATGTGGTTTCCGAAATAGTTGTTCACTTGACATTATTCTTTCCCTGGTCACTTTTGTGGGATATGTTTTTACTTCTTGTCTTTGGGGAACAATGACTTACACAATTTGAGGGCTTAGGAAACCACCGAATTCCTCTTCTAAAGCTTGTGGCGTATCCCAATGAAAGAGAGTGACGAAGGGCTTTAGACCTGCATTCAACCATTAATATCAAGAAAATTAGAAAGAAACTAATATGTTCTTTAATTATCTGTGAATGAGGAAAAGAACGGAGGATATGTGCAAGCTTATCAGCCTATGTATTGATATGCTCATGAGCACTACCATTGGCTACAAGCTCGTTGAGGAGATTCTTATAATATGTGATCCCTTCCTGGTTCACACCCCCACTTAGCTTTCCCTCTGATCAATGTAAGTATCATGATCCAAATTAGTTAGTTCAGTCGAAGAATATAGAAAAGAGTGGTGTGTACGTTGTGATCAATTTGATGGTCTTACTTGGTAACAACCTAGACCATGAGACTGAGAATCTGTAAGCATCCCAACCCATATCTTTAAGCATCTTCACATCCTCCTATATACAAAAATTATAAAAAAGAATAAGCATCTAAAATATAGTAACACAAAAATTATTGTATGCACGGAGTGTAAGTATATAGTATAATCTTAGCTAGCCATTAGCAACAACTTATATATGGAGATCATCATGTTTCTATAATAGGTAATCTAATATTAACCATTCACATAAATATATGTAGACACACGGCATGTACTGAAAAAACTCTGAAAATAAGTATAAGAGAACCTTGTTAGATGTTCTTTACTCGATAACGTACCTTGTACCGATGATATTGATCAGTAGCCACGTCTCCACTGCTGTGGTCCTTTATCTTCTCTGATATATGTTACCCCAAATTAAAACAGGGAAGACATTTTAGAAAGCGGAAGAGAGTTAATATAAGTGTCCTCATATCAGTCATGAATCTATTAATCTTTCGAACACCATGCGCAACAGATTCTCACTACTACAATTTTGAGCAATGACCACACATCTAGTGTAGTCATTAAAGGTGTTGCAATTCCCCGTAAGTGTGACAAATCTCACTACTACAATTTTGAGCAATGACCACACATCTAGTGTAGTCATTAAAGGTGTTGCAATTCCCCGTAAGTGTGACAAATGAAGATATTAGTAGATATTTGTGGGGTATGAAAGAAAATTGCCACATATATGGAGAATTGAAACACTCCTAATGCCTACACTAGATATGTGGCTATTGCTCAAAATTGTAGCAGTCTGGAGTTAGAGATAACCTGGATACTTGTGAGCAAAGGCGTCCCATACACAAGGTCCTCTACCACCTTCCTTTGCAGCCCCCTCGAACTAAAAACAGAACACAATTATATCAAATATAGTCATGTATGCTTGACCATCGAGCTCCTGCAGGTATACTATCCTACATTCAGAGAAATCAAAACCTAAAAGATATGTACCTGGTAAGCCGCGGAAGCTGTTCCGAATACGAAACTTGCCGGAAAATTGCTGCGGGTGAAGGAAGTATCATTACGTGACTTCTTTTGGGGTGATGCTTTACGGCTGCTATGACTGTTTATCCCTGTACTGCTAAGAACAAGTAGGAGGCCAAAGAGAAGGGTACCTACGCCTAACCGGAGAGCCATAGTTATTTGGGACAGAGCAATTTGAGAGCTACAAGTTGTCAACGTCGGGAATATACGTAGTAGTCCTCCGTCTATCTATATTTAGGGTACGTAGCTAGCTTCCTTCCCCAGCCTCTTGTACTTCAACAGAAGCGGTCAATGCTCAAGGATTTAGTTGCGAAATCTTAGAAAAGGGTCAATGGTTGTTTGAACGTCCAATAAAAACAGTCTCATCAATTCCTCGATTTGTTCATCCATATTGTCTTGTCGACACTAAACCATAATTTGGATAAGGAAAAAGTACCACATCACAAAGAAAGTTTTTAGGCGGATAAAAAGTTTTTACTCGTATGGTAAAATCATTTGCATTAATTCTGAGACTGATATGAACATTACAGATCGACGTATATATGCTATTTACATATATTTCATACACAAAGAAACGCACATAAACTGCGTATAGTCTTTTTATTGAAAGGAACAAATAGGTACATTACACAAAGCTTATATGTTGATTGAATCATATTCTTAGGTATGGCGTGACAGATCCAAATGTCTTGACTAGTTTCCAAGCAAATTCTTGAACCAGTGTGCGGACAGTTTAGGGTATCTCTTGAGGCCATCATTGTAATCCACATAGTTGATGCCAAACCTAACACTGTAACCCATATTCCATTCGAAGTTGTCAAACAATGACCATGCGAAATATCCCTTCACGTTAACGCCCTCCCTGCTCGATCAAATTAAACAAGATAATTACTAACTATAGTAGTAGTAATACTAGTAAATTAGGACAATTCATTTAGGTTAATTAGAACTTACTTGATCGCTTCATGAAGATAATGAAGATGTTGATAGTAAAAGTCGATTCGGTGAGCATCGGCTAGGGCTTCCTCAAGTGTTAATTTGGGATCGTTGTGCTCATCCCTTCCTACAATGCAAAACATGTATCATCTTTAATTAGTATAGCTTACACATGAAGTGAAAATCATATTAATTAGATTGATAATACTAATTACCATTTTCAGTGATGTAAATAAGTGGATTATTGTACTTTTCCTTCGTGTAAAGCAAAAGTTCTCGAATTCCTTCTGGATAAACATAGAGCCAATCTGAGGCAGACTGAAAAAAAAATCATTTAGAACAAGTTAATCAGGGATTGTTATTTTAATTAAGTGTTCTAATTAAACAAACTTAATTAACAAAATAAATATGTTAATGAATTCATACCTGTGGACCAATAGGAATACCATTACGCTCGGCTGCAACAACATACGTAAATGATCCAAACCTTGTTAGAAATTTAGTTGTAATTGCAATCTTAAATAATTACACTTCTAAATTAACTAGTATAATGTTCAACTCACTGGAAAGAATAGCGATAGCATCTGTAAGGTAGCTAGGGTTTGCAGCATTCTTGAGTTCAGGTGCATAAGTAGCATAGTTAGCGGTGTAGTAATTCAATCCTAGAAAATCAAATGAACCTTTTAACATCTCGGATTGCTCTTTTGTGAACTTCGGTAACCGATCTCCGACAAGAGATCTCATGCTGTGCGGATAATCACCATATGTTAAGGGATCCATATACCTACAAAATCAGTTGAAATCAAGAATCCAAATGCTAGTTAGCCAATTAGCCCAAATAATGGAAGCTGAAATTAGGAAAATTAATTTCCACAAAACCACAAACTTAAATTGATCGGTGCATACCATCCAAACATAAAATCCAATGCTCGTAGAGCAGCTTCTTTATGGTGCTTGGCATCAGAAAAGGGCACAAACCAGTGGGAAAGTATTGTTATCCCTATCACACCTTTCTGCTCAGCCTGCATATGTATATATATTTGAGTAAGTTTTAGTACACTTATAAATATTTTCCACATGAAAAAGAAAATAAGATATTGCAAATACGTTTACAAAGAATCGGTATTTGCACATATATATATATACCTGATACTTCTCTTTGTATGACTTTACGGCGGCTGCGTGAGCTAGAAGCTGGTAGTGTGAGGCCAAATATGGCTCTGTTCCTGAATCTCCACCGGTGCAATTCAGGTTTTGCCATTCCGAACATCGGCACGGTGCAAAGGTTCCGGTTACATAACCACCACGGGCGTAGCTCCATGGCTCGTTTAATGTGATCCAGTCCTTAACTCTATCACCAAATTCCTTAAAGCATAGCTCTGCGTAGTCTTGGAAATGATCTCTACAAAACAAGAAAGAAATATGATAAAAACCTTAGGTACAAATTTACATTAGTTAAAGGCTTATAAGATATTGTCACTTACACAATTTGAGGGCTTAAGAATCCACCGTATGCATCTTCTAAAGCTTGAGGAAGATCCCAATGGAAGAGGGTGACAAAGGGTTTTAGACCTGCAATATTAATCAACAATAATATCAATATACAGAAATTGCATGACAAGAAATTCTTAGTGAATATACTGATCGATCAGATTATAACTACTACGTACCATTGGCTAGAAGCTCGTTGATGAGGTTGTTATAGTATTTGATTCCTTCCTTATTCACACCCCCACTTAGCGTTCCATCTGAACAAGTTTTTGACAGAAGACAAGAATGTTCATTTCGTTATAGTCGATCAACAAAAACCATTCAATCAATTCAATGGAATATAACAAATTAAAAAGTGACACTACTGGAATGGTGTTTTGCAAAACAGTGAAGTCCGTAATCGAGTTGATCATCTTACTTGGTAACAATCTAGACCACGAGATGGAGAATCTGTAAGCATCAAAACCCATATCTTTCATGATGCCAACATCCTCCTGTAAAACACAATACAATCAGAAAACAACAATCAAATAGCGTTCAACTGGTCATTTCCATTGCGCACTAAGAAACTCTTGGTTGTCATTTAAAATACTGTAATCATTTAATCTCAAAAATAAATGATGTATACATCTTTTTGTTTTTACGTACATGTTTGTTTGTTGAGATTAAATGAGACAATGCTACATAAGGAGTCCAGTTTAGTTAGTACTGTATTTGGTGTCACTAGGTACTAAAATAAATGAGCTTATGTAACACCTTGTTTTTATTTTAACCTCCTTAATTAGGTCATATTATTGTGAGTACTCAAATATGTCATCCTTAGATATCACCATTTTTCTAAATTATAAACCAAACAAATTACTATCTAATCACATGTAATACCAAACATGAGTTAATATTAACACAACTTAAGATACCCCACATAAATCCAGAACAGTCTTAAAAAATAAGATGTAATGTAATCCCGAGAACCAAACGTGCACTATAAAAGTTTTAGCTGGTCACTAATAGAAGTTTCTGCATTTCTTATATGTTGTACCTTGTAGCGGTGATATGCATCAATAGCGACATCTCCATTGCTGCCGTCCTTTATCTTATCTGGCCATTAAAAATACAGTACTTAAGGCTTAGACTATAGAATAACGTGAATGCTCATGTGACTTAATTTTTATAACTTAAAATATAGTTAACAATTCAAACTAATTAAGGTACTTTTGTTTTAATATTTTGTTGTTATATATTGTTAATTTCTTATTCAGGATTTATGATACTTACACAAGACAAGGAAAGAGACATGCATATATGTGAAAACTAATATACGTGTGAAATTGTTCTTTTTTGAGATCGGAATTGACAACAGTATTCCCTTCTCAAAAATTGAAATTGACAATTGAGCAATTACGAAGCTCTCCAAAGGTCGACAAAATGCCTCCTAGCTTGCAATTTGTAAACATTCACAGCCGTGTTATATATTGTCACCAACATTGACAAGTGACTATACGTGAACATATATATGCATGCCTTTCAAACAACTTAATTATATGGAAGATGTTTACACACATAACTCCTCGTATTAAATGGCAGATGCCTCAAATTTGGCCAAGTTCTAAAGTTCTCGTACTCAAAATGTTTCAACGTGATTAACATTTCTAAGAAAGGCTTCGATCGTCTATCTTTTATGAGTCTCATCGATAACGAAGCATGTTCAATCTCTCTAAAATGCAAAGACAAATCACATATGAGAAAGTAGGGGAAGAATGGAAGAGACCTGGAAATGTGTGAGTGTATGTGTCCCATATGCTTGGTCCTCTTCCATCTTCTTTTGCAGCACCTTCGTACTACAATTCAAGCACCAATTGATGAATAAACACAAAATTATACATTAAAATGAATTATGCTTAAGTGACATCTCTTGCAGGATTCAGAACCTTCAAATAAAGAACAAGCCAATGCTAGCTAGTGGTACCTGGTAAGCCGAAGAAGCTGTCCCGAATATGAAACCTGCCGGAAAGGTGCTCCGGTTGATGGAAGTAACATCGTAATGGCTAGGGGAGGTAGCTATACTGGTTGCCAATCCATAGCTAAAAACAAGTAGGATTACAAAGATGAGAGTGCCTTGAAGTGCCATAACTGATCGACTATATTTTCTGGCTCTTTTCGTGACCCTTTATATAGAGGGGATACGTGATATTAATTAGAGATAAACATGAAAGACTTTCACTGTCACATCTCACATGTTTCATTTCAAAAGCATGGTACCTACGTCCGTTCAAGATAAGCTCTTTGCATATGGGCTATGGCATGAGGTCAAGTATTTTGAAAACAATCAACGTACAACTAAACAGTGGGTAGTTAATGTATACAATAAGTCAATAACCATGCAATATTAATTAATTAGCTAAGTCAGCTAAGCGGTCTTGTTTTAGAACACTGCATATATGCAGATTTTAAAAACTCACTAAGCGTTAGCTACGAGGGCGTATAGTTGGCTTCGAGCGTCTAAACGATCCGTCTAGGCGGGCTGACCGGCCTTGTTTTAGAACATTAGGTGATGATATGAACGCAAGAGGAGCTCTACCTCTTGTATATATAGTAGATGGCTTATTAAAAGATTGGGATCTATGTTGGTATAAAGTATAAACCACAAAACCACGAAGGATTGCAAATGAATCCGATTCTCGGTCAATGCAATTCAAACATGAGATCATTCTCGATCATTTGTACGTACACACTAAGAAATGCATGTATATATGGAAGTGATACGGAGACTGTTTGGTGGGATCGACTTGAATACGTCTTATCACTATGATCCAAATTTTGTAAGCCTATCTCGCAACGTTAGGCTATCTGATTATGATTGGATTAATGGATATATACATGACTAGGATTCGGCATGATCACGAACTTGATCGACCAAGTTCAATTAATCAATATTCGGACGTACTATATGTGTATATGTATACAGTAGATGCTACTAGAACAACCGAGAAATGTTCTAACCTATATACAGTAGATGCTACTAGAACAACCAAGAAATGTTCTAACTTGGAATGGAATCAAGAGTGGCGGAATTGATTCCTCACATAATTATAATATTTTCAAATTACCCAACTCTAAAAATTGCAAACATTATAGCTTTCTTTCTTGTGAAGGTATCTTAATTAGTAATCAAACTAGTTTTAATTCCGATTCTATATGGTAAGTAAACAACATCAATCGTAATTAGTTTTATTTAATGTTTGATTCCTTATGGTAAGTAAACAGTAGAATGAAATGAAATATTCACATATCGATTCTTGTTGATACAATAATTTTCATTCCAAATTAGTAAACGTGTCCTAAATGTATTCTAATTAAGAGTACTGGAAAATGAAAACTCATACATCTTATCTAACAATTTGAAAACTGAGGGCAAAGGAGAGTCCCTAAAGTATACTTAGACGACCTTTATAAACTTGCGGTGCCTGCATTTTCGATAAACCAAAACGAAAAGTCATCAAGTGATTCACGTCCTTTATAAACTTGCGGTGAGACTTTCTGTGTGTGATGCTGTTAGAGACTTACAGTCATGCATATAGATTCATTTTCTGCAGCAACTTCTCACAGTAAACGTGTTTTATATAAATTTCTTTTGGTTGACCTAGCTGAAGTAAACGTGTTTTATTTCATGCACTGCGTATGTATATGTGGTCAATTTTGATGGTTAGACCACCGTAACATTAGGCCTAATCCGCCATCCTAGAATCATCGACTTGAAGAGCGAACTTTTCTTTTTTCGATAACAAAATACAAAAAAAAAAAAAAGTGAAAACTCTAATACAAGATTAAGAAAATCAAAATTAAAAACAGCAAACGCGGACAAAAGAAAGTTCATTCGGCCAACCAGTAATCTAGAGTTGAGTGAGCAATATTCGCAATTGCATCCGCTAGAAAGCCTCGAGTCAAGCCGAGTTACGTGTTCTCCAAGTCTTCATTCATGGACCGTTTGGATTTGGCTCTCCTTTTCTTCTGAAAGGCTAGGAGGTTACATTACTGGTTTATATTCCATTCCGAGTGCAATTCCATTTCCTAGTTGTAATCTATTGTAGAGTGAAGATTCTTGTTCTCCATTTTATCTCTGTTTTTTGTTTTGTTTTTTGTTTTCTTTCTCTTCTCTGATCTTCTTTTTGAAGGGTACGTTCCCCCATTCTCCCTCTCAATTAGAGAATATTTCTTTGAATGGATTATCACATTCTCCTTATAAATGTTATTCCCGTGCTTAGTGATTTGTTGTTTCAAGTTTGGTGAATGTACGTGAAGAGAAACAGTGAATGTATCTGAAACAGAGTAATGATATAAAGGAAAAACAATGCATACGAAACAGAGCAAACGAACTTCTTATTAGATTTGTGACTTAGTAACTCGTAGTTAAGAAATATGATTTACTCAACAGAAGTTTATATTTCCTCTACACATAAAATAGACCTTATTGATCAAGAAACAAATGGAAAAACAGAGAGACAAATGATCTTCATTGCAAATGACATGTTTTACTACATATCCGTGGCCAACAATTTCTTTACGTTTTCTTCAGAAAACCTTTGAACCAGTGTGCAGAAAGTTTTGGGTGCCTAGTCTGCCCATTTTTGTAATCTACATAGTTGATTCCAAATCGGACAGTATAACCAGAATTCCATTCAAAATTGTCTAGCAGTGACCATGCAAAGTATCCTTTCACATTCACACCATCCCTACAAAACAGAAGAGTTGTAAGTGAAATGATAAACCTGATATATATATATATATATATATATATATATATATATGTATGTATGTAATCTGGATCTGTTAAGGACTCACTTGATTGCTCTTTGAAGGTAATAGAGATGGCGATAGTAGTAGTCGATTCTCTGCGTGTCGTTAAGGGCTTCTTCAAGTGATAATTTAGGATCATTGAACTCATCAATACCTACATTAATCACACAATGTGTTATATTGATAGCAGTTCTGTAAAACTATGGGAAACATTGATGATGCAATTAAGCATGAAATATAGTTACCATTCTCAGTAATGTATATGAGTGGATCATTATATTTTGTCCTTGTGTACAGCAAAAGATCTCTAATTCCTCTTGGATAAACGTATAGCCAGTCTGAAGCAGCCTGCACGAATCACATTTGAAGAGGATATATGATGTAATATATATAGGAGTTAAATATGATCTTAACAAATTATATGACAAGAAAGCAAGAAATAAAATGTGATGCATACCTTTGGTCCAATGGGAATTCCATTAAGCACAGCTGCCACAAGATGTAGTTAAGAATAAATTCCAAAGTATTCTAAGAAGCTTATAGAACTGGTAGAAGAACTAAAATTTTGGATCTTGTAGTACTAACATGAAAGAGAAGCACGAGCATCTGTTAAGTAGCTTGGATTAACAGAATTATGGTGAGGTGCATAGGCTGCATAATTAGCTGTGTAATAATTCAATCCCAGAAAATCAAATGATCCAATTAACAATTTGGACTGCTCCTTTGTGAATTTTGGTAATCGGTTTCCAACTAGAGACCTCATGCTGTGTGGATAGTCTCCATTTGTCAAGGGATCCATAAACCTGCAAATCATGGAAAATTTTAAGCCTCTATATGAACTTGAGATTACATATGTATAGTAAGGCCAACAATTATTATAGTGTCATGATTCTGCGGACTAATCGATCGCGATTTAGCAATAATATAAGAGTGTTTACTAATCCTTACCATCCAAGCATGTAATCTAGAGCTCTTATTGCAGCATTTTTATGGTGCTTTGCCTCCGAAACCGGCACAAACCAATTTGAAACTAGAGTAATCCCTATCAATCCCTTTTGAGATGACTGCACAGTTTCGACATTGTTTTGATTAATTAGAAGTTTAGAACCACCTGGGAAAAGAAAACATATATAGAGACTAAAATAAACAACAAGAACTAGCTAGGACCTGATATTTTTGCCTGTATAATTTTACTGCAGCTGCATGAGCAAGGAGCTGGTGGTGTGCTACCAAATATGGTTCAGTACCGGAATCCCCACCGGTGCAGTTTAGCTGTTGCCAATCAGAACAGCGTCCTGGTGCCAAAATTGCCACTGCATAACCACCAGCACTATAACTATATGGCTCATTAAACGTGATCCAGTGCTTTACCCTGTCACCAAATTCCTTGTAACAAAGCTCTGCATAGTCCCTAAAATGATTGCTGTATGTATAAAACGTTTTGAGGATTAAAAATCAATGTCATATTTGCTGATTATTTGATTAATAAATTTAGATTTGAGTAGTGATATTCGATGATTAAGATACTTACACAATGTGAGGGCTTAAAAAACCGCCATACTCATCTTCTAAAGTTTGGGGAAGATCCCAGTGGAAGAGGGTCACAACTGGTTTTATGCCTGCACAATAAGAGTTTTTGAGTAATAGAAAAATGGTAATCAATTAATTATTGTTTATTTTTGTTGTTTCATTCATTTGATATAGTTGATATTGATAAGATGTAAGATTAAGGTGTATATATATGACCATTGCGTAGGAGTTCATTGATGAGATTGTTGTAGTATTTGACTCCTTTCTTGTTCACTCCCCCACTTAGCTTTCCATCTAAGAATAAGAAAAAAAAGGTGTAAATTAACAACAAACAAATAATTTAAGGGAAAATGTCTATTTAAGTACTAATTTAAACCTCTCATTCCCCATTTCAATGATAATCTTTTTCATAAGTCCATTCCAATATAAGATAATCTTTTTGTATGCCAAAATGTACAAATCTTTACTAAAATCTTAACAAACTATATTATTTTAAGACTATTTTACCCTCACCCTTTAAACATGCATAGAGAGAGAAAGTGGAAAAGAGAGAATACTTGGGCGGAACCTCATCGGACTCCGGTCATCGGCCGCCGGACTTTAGTTGCCAGATTTCCCCGGTCGCCAGATTCCGGTTACCAATAACTCTGTTACTGACCCCCAGTAACTCAAATTTTCTGCGGTCGTCGGATTCCGGTCACTGACGCCCAATAACTCGATTACTGACCCTAGTATCTCAAATTTTCTCCGGTCACCGGTAACTCAGTTACTGACCCCTAATAACTTGGTTAGTGACCCCTAATAATCAGATACTGACCCCTAATAATCAGTTACTGACGCCTAATAACTTAGTTACTGACTCCCAATAATCAATTATTGACCTCTAGTAATCAATTACTGACCCCAATAATTTGTTACTGATCTCTAGTAATCGAGTTACTAACCCCCAGTAATCCATAATAATCAATTACCGACTCCAGCAATCAATTATTGATCTTAGTAATTAAGTTATTGACCCCAATAATTTACTACCCTCGATAATGAGTCAAAACACTCTCAAACGAAGAAGATAGAAGAAGAAGATGATTACTGACTTCCGGTAACACTTTATAAATTATTGACCCTACAAATAGTAAAGGCTAATAAGAAATATGGAATGGAAGCGGAGCACTACAACTTCCCCAATTCAATCACGTAGCCCACTATCTATCCTTCTGAGACATTCAATCATTATTAGCAAATGATAATCATTTCCACTGATCATATAAAACTTCGCAAACAACTTCCGATTTTGTTCATGATGCTTCATTGGATAATCACTTGTGAGGTCACAATTGAGTTCAAACATGTATCCCAGCTTGTCGTCAAAGGGATGCGGACGGAGATCGGCAAGCTCGGCTCGCATCGCTTTGTGGAAACAAACCAGCAACAGATTCGGCGATTGTGTGCCAACGCCTTTGGTTTTGCAGATTGGAGATCGGAGCTCGGCTGCTTGGAGATCTGATCTTCTCCTCGAGGCTCAGGCAAATCGGCTCGACGGCATGATGATGCTTGGAGTTGGAGATCGGAGCTCGACGACGCACTGCTCCGAGTGACGATAGAGATATATAATTGAGGGTATGAGTGTCTTTTTAACTAATTTCATTGGAATGGGCTCATTGGACTAGACCATGATTTAATAATTTTTATGCAAATTGTCATTATCCCATAATTTAATCAATAATTAGAGAGAAAAAGGTTAAGATATATATTCTCTTGGCCATGAAGTTGGACCCAAATTTTTCAATAAAAAAAAAAGAAAAAGTTGGACCCAAATTCAACTTGGTTCAATTGTGACATATTGCTTATTTATTTAAATTTTTTTTTTTTCAAAATAAAAACCAGTCAATCCCAGACAAACACAACCCAAGCTACAGTCCAGCTAAGAGAGACAATCCAAGCTACTTGATAACAGATTAAACAGTCTCCATTTTTGATTAATCAACTTGGTAACAATCTGGACCATGAGATAGAGAACCGATATGCATCCAACCCCATGTTCTTCATAATCCCTACATCCTCCTAGAATCAAATATCACAAGAACAAAATGTATTGTAAGGACGATCTTGAATATATATATATATATATATATATATATATATATTATTTCATTTTTTAGAAAATAAAAATGTAATCAATGTGATCTACAATAATGAGAACCTTATAGCGGTGATATTCATCATTAGCTACATCTCCATTGCTACCGTCCTTAATCTTGTCTGCAATATATAAACATGAGCCTCAATTATTTAGAAATATAGTTCTCAGAAAATAGACAAGATATATTTAACTGCATTATCTGCCCAACTAAAGAAAAGCCCGCATCTGTTTCAGCAGATGGAGGGTAAGATTTTAGATTATTCTTGCAAACCCAGATGCCAGAGCCATCCATATATACAAATGCTCAAGTTGTTTAAGACTGTTCTTCGGCAAGTAAAGGAAGACGTACGAGCTGAGAATCAACAGCTAGTTAGATTTGAACCTGGATATCTGTGGGTATAGGTATCCCATATGCTTGGTCCCCTGCCACCATCTTGAGCAGCACCTTCATACTGAAACTCACACACATGAACATGATGATGTTAAGTTTCATGATGAAGTTTTAACGATGATTGAAAGCTCAGATTACATATGCATTTTTAACTCCGAGCTAGCTAGCTCTAGACTGACCTGGTAAGATGATGAAGCTGTCCCAAATATGAAACCAGATGGGAAACTAGTCCTGTTGAGGAAAGCAGTGTCATAATGAGCAGGGGGTGTATCACTGGCTTTACCATTTCTCAATCCAAAGCCAAGAAGCAGAAGCACTATGGCTGGTAGCAATGACCCCTGGATTGCCATTACTGGGGATTTATAGAGCTGGCTCTATATGCTTGGGATGGCTTTATATAGAGGGAATCGAAGAGCTCGACATGGATAAGTGGCTAAGTCTGTAGATGACTAGTAGTTTTTCCAATATTGCAAAGTCAAGAGAGAGTGACACACTATATGACTATGCACATAAAGAGGCAAATAATTTCATATTGATCATGCATATCATTATTTGAAGGTATAATAATGATCAGATCGATCACTTTTCTTGGAGTGTATCCAAAGTCAAAATGCACAAAACTACTAGAAGCGGCATGCACTAGAAAGTGACAATACATAGTTGCCGGAAGTGAACCAGTCTGGTGCGCTTGGCAATGTTGGAAATTATGTAATAATATCCAATATGAATGAAAATAAAATTACTCATGACTTTTCCATTTGAAAGGGTGTGTCTTTTTCAATAGGTATCTTTAGGAATAAGTGTGTCTCTTCAAGGAGATAAGTGAACGGACATGTTGGTTCACTTGGGGTTCTATATAAACCCATACTCATTTCTCCTTAAAGATGAGATAGAGAATCCTCAATTCTTATATATGTCTTGTTCGTGTCAAGAGAGTATAAGATACAATTTATGGTTCGCTAGATTCCAAAATTGCGGTGCTTCTATTTTGGATCATCGATTGTTGTATTCTACAAGGCGGACGCCTATCGAACTACAAGCACAAGGGTAGGGGCGAAATCTGTCTTTAGTCAAGTGCATTTATACATGCCTCAATCGGAATATCAAGTCAGTTCTTTCTTTCCTTATACTACTTTTATATGATTCTTACACTATTTTACTCCTATATTAGGATTGATTCACTACTTTCAATCCTAAACGAATATTGTTATGTTTCTTATATTCTTTATTGAAATTTCTATCATATTTATAATCAAATATATGATTGTTCCCCAACAATCTAAAGACAGATTTTATAATGGAACAATCTAAAGTCAAAATCCTAACCAAACGAGGAAGCACTTGGAAGAGGGAGATGCTTTGGCCACTTAATACAAGGAGTAGGTGGCATTGGTTAGACGAAAGATGACGAGTTGTGGTCTTTGTTGTATATTTAGTATACAAGATGAAAGTGAAAGATGATGAAAGATCTGTTGATATTGCTCGATAAACATACAAGTTAGTTATTTTGAAAAAAAAAAAAAAAAAAAAAAGAGGCATGTTTCTGAACGTGTTTGCATATTGCATGTGAAGGTTGTTTCTGTTAGTCTCTCTTTACTAGGATATATATGTTCTTTAAGCATTGCAGGGATGTAAATTTAAGTGCAGTACCGTATTACACTTCTAAGTCTAATATTATATATGTTATGGCTTATATTCGTCTTGATCGGTATGCACTGTAGACATGAGATATATAATGAAAAGGCATGTACGAACAGTTCTGTTCATTGTGGAAAAATGGAACAGTTAGCCTTTCTTGCATTAGATATATATATATCTCAACTGTCATCTTGATCCTTACTGATCAGTGAATCAATGCTTTGCAGATATTAGTTAGTTAGTGAGCAAAGTTTCATATAAATAATCATGTATAGATATATATAACTTGGCAGTTGGCACAATAACATGATTACATTGATATGAAAGAATCTCTTCATATAAGAGATGAAGAGAGAAGAGCCTCTGTGTATGGGTCTCGATCGACTAATCGACCCATGATTGATATCAGAGGCAACTGTTTGAATAACAATTGCAAAGTTAGCATTATGCCATCGTTTCCATGAACATGAATCTGAGTGGTAAAAGAATAACTGTTGCAGTATGACTTAATGTCATACGGCAAAAGCATAACTGTTGTATATATATGTGGGGGTTTGATTGAGTCCCTGATTAATCCTATGTAAGTCTAGCTTGATCCGATTGATATGATTGAATCTCTTTCGGAGATCAATAAGAGAAATGCCATTTAAATTAATGGGTCTCTACGAGAATTATGCTTTGATACAAGCATGTACTTGCAGAAAGCCAGAAACACCTTATCTGGGAATTTGTAGCAAATGCATGGTAAGTGGAAGATGAATAATAGATTAACATTCATGATATCACTTTCATGTATGATCGATACAATTTCGCAAGTCCAGAAAGTCTTGGAAGAGCACAATTGTGATCTATAATTAATTGAAAGAACATGCATGAGGACAATGCAGAAAAACTTGCTACGTCTGGAAGTATGCTTGTCGATCAACTCACTATATATGAAGGCTGGACATACTATGCTAATTTGTAGTTGCATATCATGCAACAGAGTTGTTATATCCATTACGAGAAGATGGATCGATGAAAAGAGAAGCAATGTTGATGGAAATCACTAAAAGTGATCGTTGTTATCAACCGTGTTTCTTCTTAACTATATTGCTCATTAATGGTTAAGAATTCTATGAAGCAGTAGATCAATGGAATGAAAAGACAGTTGAGAAGGCCTTTAGGGGCGCTGTTTTCATCCAACTCGAAATATCGTAAGATTGAAGATCAATATCATTGATATGTGATGAAAAGTGTGAAGCATTTTACAAATGCATGTATGGAAGGCTCTTGTTGCACGAACAAAGGCAAGAGAAAGACGTTTGATGAGTATTGCTTCATAGACACTAAATAGACATCAAAATTTGAGAAGTACAAGAAGAAGATAGATAGAATGTTTACTTCTCAAATGTGGGGGTGTTTATGATGTCTATAAATTGTATGAAATAAAATTGAAGAGATAGTGTTGGAATGCTTTGGCATTTACATCTCTATATCGATCAAAAGGATATGAACAACTACTCTCAAGTGAAATTTGATTTGATTGTCAACCTCATGGATCCAAATTGTTTAATGGTTTGACAAGAGAGATAGTTGATGATCGAGGGGAATGAGTTAAAGCCAATAACACAATGAGTCATTACTTGGCGGAAACCTAACCTAGCAACATTGGAGATCCCATGGTCTAGGTTCAATAGGCAAACTAGTTGGGGAAGACTCAAGATGCATAACACACAACTCACTCATTCCTATGATCAATGTGTGTTTTCCGTAGCTGTAATAAGGTTATGCTTTTGCATTTAATGATACTAATATCTTGTTATCAAGAAGAATATAACGGAGTGTTCTTAATTAGTGTGATCACCTATATGAGAGTAGAAGTCGGGTCGCTTCTATGAGAATGATATGGCTAAGTTCTCTAGAGCTCTCATGAATGTGGAAATTGTTCAGGACCAAAATGAACACAACCGTAAGAACCATTGTGTATTAGAATAAGAGATGTGTGAGGCTTATTGTCTTGGTTTACACAAACGGTGAATAGTTCAAAGATCTTCTACATCTACTATTTCACCAAGTAAATCCGATAAGTCTTCACTATGAAAGGTTCAAGTCCAAAAGACACCTCTTCAAATGCATCTCTTGTTCGCTTGTACTCTCTAATTCCTTGTCCTTGTCCTTGTCATTTTCATTCATGTGGGGGATTGTTGGAAATTATGTAATAATATCCAATATGAATGAAAATAAAATTACTCATGACTTTTCCATTTGAAAGGGTGTGTCTTTTTCAATAGGTATCTTTAGGAATAAGTGTGTCTCTTCAAGGAGATAAGTGAACGGACATGTTGGTTCACTTGGGGTTCTATATAAACCCATACTCATTTCTCCTTAAAGATGAGATAGAGAATCCTCAATTCTTATATATGTCTTGTTCGTGTCAAGAGAGTATAAGATACAATTTATGGTTCGCTAGATTCCAAAATTGCGGTGTTTCTATTTTGGATCATCGATTGTTGTATTCTACAAGGCGGACGCCTATCGAACTACAAGCACAAGGGTAGGGGCGAAATCTGTCTTTAGTCAAGTGCATTTATACATGTCTCAATCGGAATATCAAGTCAGTTCTTTCTTTCCTTATACTACTTTTATATGATTCTTACACTATTTTACTCCTATATTAGGATTGATTCACTACTTTCAATCCTAAACGAATATTGTTATGTTTCTTATATTCTTTATTGAAATTTCTATCATATTTATAATCAAATATATGATTGTTCCCCAACAGCCAAGTGGCTCCGGCGGCCAAGATGATGGCATGTGGAGGAGTGCATGGAGAGGAAATGACACAGTACGTACGTACGTTCTACCAATCGGAAAGAAGACTGTGACACTTTGGTGAAATTGAGTGAACAGAATGTTGCTGACCCGTGACTAACAGCTAGCTAACACCTGTAGGCCATTATCTGACTAACCATGCATGCAAACTAATCGGTAATTTACAGAAGCTACTTAATTATCCTAATTAACAAATTAATTCTGATAATATCTCAAAAAACATATATATCGAGAAGCAGATAGTCCCGTGTTGTGGATAGATTCGCAAAACAAGCTAGTTAATTTTATTTTTTGTTGATGTACTTTGACCAGACGAGTCTCTTACAATTATTCAACATCCATGATCACTCGGGGTCAGAATATTTATGTCATCCCGAGTGATTTTATTATAACAAATAAAACTGGCGTCAGGTTGAGCCTCCTTACAGAATTCAAGAATATAATTATTCGTCTAGACTAAATCCATGTCTCTACATTACGAATAACGGCCCGGCA
Organism: Fragaria x ananassa; assembly: GCA_034370585.1. NCBI lineage: Eukaryota > Viridiplantae > Streptophyta > Magnoliopsida > Rosales > Rosaceae > Fragaria > Fragaria x ananassa. Next base: position 30,357,791 of record CP139766.1, on the reverse strand, counting down.
CTCGGACTTAATGAAATCATCAGTACTTCTTGAGGAAGTTTTTGAACCAGTGTGCTGAGAGCTTTGGGTGCCTTTTGTTTCCATTCTTGTAATCCACATAGTTGATACCGAACCGCACTGTGTAACCCGAACCCCACTCGAAGTTGTCTAGCAATGACCATGCAAAGTAGCCCTTCACTTTCACGCCATCCCTGTACGTTGAAATTGAAATGAGTTCTTGTACTTAACTATGAACAGTTGTACTTAATTACCTCGTTATAATAATAGTGTTCACTCGTTTATTTTCTAATAAAAATAATCATACTCGATTATCATTAGATTTACATTTAAGAAACGAAAACAAAACATCTCTACTTAACAATGTCAGCTAGATTACCAAAACTAATTAACAAGGTCCACGATTAGTTACCCGTCTATATTTCTCACTTACTTGATTGCTTTTTGAAGGTAATAGAGGTGGCGAAAGTAATAGTCAACTCTCTGATTGTCAAACAAGGCTTCCTCAAGTGATAATTTCGGATCATTGAACTCATCGATGCCTGCATCACAGAAAATGTAGTTTTTTTGTTTAGCATAATACTTCATATGTTTACTGTAAATATCATGGCTAAAAAACCACCAACAACTTACCATTCTCAGTAATGTAAATAAGAGGATCATTATACTTCGTCTTTGTGTAGAGTAAAAGGTCTCTAAGTCCTTTTGGATAAACATATAGCCATGATGAAGCAGCCTGAATATAATCATGGAGATTTTTACGAGTTACGGATCGATATATGCTACTTCAGAACAAGTAAATGAAAGACTAACTCTATGCTCAAGTACCTGTGGACCAATCGGGACGCCATTGAGCGCAACTGCATGCAACAACAAATTAACATGAATATATATCTTCATCAAAACCTAACTGCTCTAAAAGAAACTGAAGAGAAATTGTAATTGCTAGCTCTGGAATTGATCGGTAACTTACATGATTGAGTAGAACGAGCGTCTGTCACGTAGCTTGCATTCAAAGAATTGTTCTGAGGTGTATAACTTGCATAGTAAGTAGTATAGTAATTCAGTCCAAGAAAATCAAATGATCCGATTAGCAGCTTGGATTGTTCTTTTGTGAATTTCGGTAATCGGTTTCCGACGAGAGATCGCATGCTGTGTGGATAGTCTCCGTTTGTCAAAGGATCCATGAACCTACATTGCAGGAATTCAAAGTTGATATATATCTGAACATTTCTGAACTTCAAAATTGTTTATTTGTTAAGCTAGAAATGAACAGCAAAGTGATGAAGGTTATAACAGAGAATTGAATTGATATCATGTAGTTCTAATTGTATACTTGTTGATACTCACCATCCAAACATAAAATCCAAAGTTCGTAAGGCGGCATTTTTGTGGTGCGTTGCCTCTGAAATTGGAATGAACCAGTGAGACACTATGGTAATTCCTATAACTCCTTTCTGAGACGCCTGCAGATTTTCAATATTTAGTTAGAACCACATTATAAATAAACTAAATCATACAAGACCTAGCTATGTATTGACCTGATATTTCTGCCTGTACAACTTTACAGCAGCTGCATGAGAAAGGAGTAGGTTGTGTGCCACCAAATAGGGTTCAGTACTCGAATCCCCTCCCGTGCAGTTTAGCTGCTGCCAAGCAGAACATCTTCCCGGTGCCAACGAACCGACGGCATAACCACCATTGCTGTATGTCCATGGCTCATTCAACGTGATCCAGTGCTTCACCCGATCACCAAATTCTTTGAAACACAGCTCCGCAAAGTCCCGAAAATGGTTGCTGTATACCCATGCAGCATACATGACATATATAATGGTATTTCAATTCAAAAAAAAAGAGATCATAGTAGTATTTCGTAACTACTAAGCATCGAAACGATCAACGTATACAACAAAGCCTCTATAAAAGAATAAAGTTGGGACCGTCGAAAATTTTAAGATAAAACTTTTCACTTACACAATGTTAGGGCTTAAGAAACCGCCATATTCGTCTTCGAAAGTTTGGGGAAGATCCCAGTGAAAGAGGGTCACAAATGGCTGTAGACCTATATTATCATGAGTAATGGAGTTAATATATAATTGATTACTTAAGTGATGAAGCTAAGTTGGATGAGAGGCATTAAAGATTAAGTTGTATATATAACCTTTGCTTAGGAGTTCATTGATGAGATTGTTGTAGTACGTGACTCCTTCTTTGTTCACTCCCCCACTTAGCTTTCCATCTATGCATATTTCATAGTGATCGACCAAAGAAAATTAAGTAATTAGGTCCCATATTAAGCAGTGTAGTCCCATCATGGAAACAAGGGCCATGTTACTTTGAACACAAGCAACTAAAAGAAATGTGGTTTAGAGATTAGGATCATCAGCAACTTACTTGGTAACAGTCTTGACCATGAGATAGAGAACCTATAAGCATCCAGATTCATATCCTTCATAATCCTCACATCTTCCTACAATCATAATACACAATAACGAAAGGCAAATTATTCCCATTTTCTTGGTCGTCTAGCTTCTACTAACAAGCTGGGCACCAAATATTATAAACTATTGCCAAACAAAACCTTATAGCGGTGATATTCATCATTAGCTACATCTCCATTGCTTCCATCCGCGATCCTTTCTGCAATTAGCCATATAACATATCAAATTGTTTAGATAATTTCATAGACCTCCTTCTCGACAATCAATTAGATTGTTTAGTAAGTAAGATTAAAACAAGTTAAGTTTGACATGTAGCATAATGACTAATGAGAAAAAACAGAAGGAGACTTTTCCTAACTCCGGTAGGCTATGATCAAATGAAATGTTTATTAATTTGCAAGTGCAAGTATATAGAGGGACGGTTGATACTGAAATTTTCGGACATATAAGATTTTTCTATGTCTTGTTCGTTTGTCTTCATCACTTCATACAAATATTTCCTTCATGAGCTAGCTTTTGTACATAAAACAAGGAGACGTTTTGTTGTTATTGTCACCAATCATTTTCTCCATACACAAAAGAATGACTTCGTTATCATGACTCACAACTCTTATCGGTCAACATGAATCAGAAACACTGGATCGAGTATGAACCAAAATGGGAGAAAAAACAAACTATTATATTTGTGAAATCTTCTTCGATTCCGACTAGACATTTTGTGTGGAGCTTGAGAAAGAATAAATACGAAATTTCATACATACGAAATTTCATTGCAGTTGTTTAACAATGAATTTTCGTCTTTGACTAAAATGATTCCGTCATTAATTAATATAAATGGCACACCTAACAAACTGCATTAGTTTAATTATATATATGAACGGGCCACAGTTTAATTTTGGCTTCAAACCGATAGAGATTGAAAACACACATTAATTAATTAACTTGATAAATTATGTATCACGAGGAAACGGCTATATTGATGAGTTGGGCAAATTAAGAAAGAGAGCACAGCAGTTGAATATGTGAAATGATTTCTGTGAATGAAGCAAGAGGGAGGAAAAAGAAGGGTTTGTAATAATCCCTTGAATGTGTTTTGAATCATGTAGCTTTTGCCTTGTGTGTTCATGCCACAATCTTTTGTCTTGCATAGTAACGATTTAACGAACAACTGCTTTAGCTCGATTAGCAGTACTAATCAGTAGACTCCATGTTTTCGAATTCGAAATATTCGAATTTGATATTAGTTCTCTCATGTTTTTCAACAAAAAGAAAATATATTCATCAAGAAATTTAACCATTCCATTCTAATTTCTAAGCAAGTGTTATGATTGTAGTCTTTCCTTGTCTAGTTTAACTAGGAGAAGTGTAGTTGGTCAGTGATTGGTCCTCAGGTGCTATGCACGTGAGACAGTTTAGTGTCTGTTTAGTTTAATTAAGTCTAATTAGCCGTTAAGTATGGATTAGGGTTGCATTAGTAATGGACCATCAGTTGTGTGACACGTGGGCCTGTTCATGTGTTGTTATCTGGGTATAAAGACCCCCAACTGTACTCAGTTTGGTTGTCTATGAAAATCTGAAGTTTATTTCCTTTTATTTTCTTTCAATTTGTTCTCAGTTTCTTCAGTTAGGGCTAACACCCTAACAATTGGTATCAAGAGCCAGTCGATCATGGGTAAGCTCAAAAACGATGGGAAATCCAACCTGGATGCGCCGGAGGTTTCGGGGGAGCTTGCTCACCTGGAAATGGAACTCCAGATCCATCGTGATGAGACGAGTAGCCGCCTTGATGAGATGCAGCAATCCTTGCGCTCTGATATGCAGGCGTCGCTTTCCGACTTCAGGTCTATACTCATGGAGGAGTTTAAGGCTCAACTCAGTGCTTTTGCGAAAGCTCATGTTGCTACCACAACTACGACAGTTGGCCAAAGTCCTCATCAAGAGAACCGAGTCCGATTTGGTTCCTGGGAGGGCTCTGCTTGTTCTTCTACGTTCGCCAGATCTGAGGGTTTCCAAGGACCATTGTCTCGTATTGGGGGTAACGATGTTCCTCCTTTACACTCCTCTTCTAAAATAGTGCATGAACTTGGAGTTGATGATTTTGGATGTGATTCTGTGTGTGGACGTTTGAATGTGAGTGTTGGCTCTCAATTAGATCACAGTGAAGTTATGAGGAGGGGAAAAATGGTTAGTGGTGCTATGGGGTTAGATTTTACTGCAGCACCATTTTCTCCTAAGCATGGTACACAGCCAATGATGTCCTATACACATGAGCCTGTCGGTTTGCACCACTCTGGCCCTCACCAAACCACTTCTCTTGATTTTGGACAGTTTGTCAGTTACCAACAGCCCCCAAAATTATCATCTCCTATGCAAACACAAAACCATACAGCTTATCCTACTTATTCCACCACCACAGCAAATGTTAAGGGGCAGACACACTATTCCCAAATGACTCACTCCAATCCCCAAATGACTCACTCCGTACCCCCAAATCAGTATGCTCAACCTAATTCTCAAACCTGTTTTACTCATTACCATCAGGGCAATAGCACCAACCATAACCAAAACCTGTTTGACCCTACTCTACCCACAATGAAACAGATGCGTTTGGAGTTGGCTGTGTTTAGTGGAGGAGATCCAGTGGAGTGGTTGAACAAGGCTGATCAGTATTTTGAATTCTATCAGATACCAGAGGAGAGAAAATTGGCTTTAGCTACCATGCACCTAACAGACAAGGCTTCAGATAGATGGTATACTTTCAGACATGAGTTTCCTCCAACTTGGCAAGGCTTGGTTGAATTGTTGATGAGGGAATTTAGTAGTTACAGTCGAACTGAGAGTCAAACAGCATTAGCAAGGATGAACCAAACAGGCAGGGTTGAGCAATACATGGAGGAATTCACAAGACTTTCCAGAAGGGCACCAGGGTTACCAACTAACTTGCTGGTCTCTTTCTTTGTTGAAGGTCTTAGAGAGGACATTCGAGGAGATGTGAAAACTCATAAACCTCAAACCTTGTATGAGGCATGTGAGTTAGCTCGCAGCTTTGAGCATAGAAATGATGGACATAGGAATTACATCAGAAGTTCTTCACAACCACTGAGGATCACAGGTTCCAGTTCAACAATTATAAGTACCAAGTCAGGTGCTACAAGTAATTTTGGAAGCAGAAGTAGCAGGATGGAGGGTGGCAATGCAGTGAGATCAAGTGGAACAAACGCCAGTAGCAAGGTGCTGTCAGATTCAGAATACGCAGCAAGGAGGGCAAGGAACCAGTGTTATTTTTGTGAGGAGACTTACACTAGAGGTCATAATTGCAGGAAGAAGGGTCAGTTGATGATCATGGAAATTGTACCCGATGAGGAGGTAAGTAATGAAACTGATGACCCAGCAAGAGATGGGGCAGGCAAGGAGTTAGTGGAGGTTCCACCAATTGTGGACACTGAGGAACCATTGATTAGATTGCAAGTTCTGTCTGGGGGTAGCTCAACAACAATGCAGTTAAAGGGATGGTTTAATAAGAAGTCGGTGCATGTATTGATTGACTCTGGAGCAACACATAATTTCATACATCCTCAGTTGCTGAAAGGAGCAAAAGTGCAAGTGCATAAGCTAGCACCATTGAATGTTTTGTTAGCTAGTGGAGCGAAAATGCAAACTCATGGAGAAGCACAGCTACAGCTGCAGCTGCAAGGTTATAAGTTTGATGCAGATTATTATGTGTTACCAGTGACAGGTTGTGAGGTTGTGCTAGGTACCAGTTGGCTTAAAACCCTAGGTGATATAACATGGAATTTTGAGGTCATGAGGATGCGGTTTACAATACAGGAGTGTGAACATCAGTTGCAAGGAGAGACAAAACCTGAGGCCACAGTCATTTCTTGTAAATCCATGACCAGGTTGTTAAGGAAGGAAAGAGAAGCAATGCTAGTTCAAGTAGCACCAGCAATGTCTAACCAAAAAGTGAATCCCTACCCTGAGCAGTTGCAACCAGTGATCACTAAATATGCAGAATTATTTCTACCACCTACTGCATTACCACCTGTCAGAGATCATGATCATAGGATTGAGTTGCTCCCAAACACCACACCAATTAGTGTCAGACCATATAGATACCCACACTTTCAGAAGGCAGAGATAGAGAAAATAGTGCAGGAACTTTTGGAAAATGGAGTGATTAAACCAAGTGTGAGTCCCTACTCATCACCGGTATTGCTTGTGAAGAAAAAAGATGGGACTTGGCGAATGTGCATTGACTACAGGGCACTTAATGCAGTTACTGTCAAAGACAAGTACCCTATCCCAATTGTTGATGAGCTTCTTGACGAAATACATGGAGCTGTAGTGTTTACTAAACTTGACTTGAGATCTGGCTATCACCAAATTAGGATGCACCCTGCAGATGTCAGCAAGACTGCCTTTAGAACCCACAATGGACATTATGAGTTTCTGGTCATGCCCTTTGGGTTGACAAATGCACCTTCTTCTTTCCAATCAGTGATGAATGATGTTCTGAGAGATTTTTTGAGGAAATTTGCACTTGTGTTTTTCGACGACATTTTGGTTTACAGCCCTTCCATGGATGCTCATGTTGACCATTTGGAGCAGGTTTTTGCTAGATTGCAAAACCACTCTCTAAAAATAAAGGAGAGCAAGTGTAGTTTTGGAGTTGAACAAGTTGAATATCTTGGTCATATAGTGAGCGGGAGTGGGGTTGCTGTTGATCCAAGTAAAATAGAATGTATCAAAAATTGGGAAAAGCCTAAAACCCTAAAAGGGCTCAGAGGATTCTTAGGGTTGGCAGGTTATTATAGGAAATATGTGAGACACTTTGGCATCATTGCCAAACCTCTCACTGACATGCTGAAGATCGGAGGGTTTGAGTGGAGTACAAAATCGGAGGAGGCATTTGAAGCTCTTAAACAAGCTCTAATGCACACCCCTGTGTTGGCATTGCCAGACTTCTCCAAAGAATTTGTTGTGGAGTGTGATGCATCAGGAATTGGTATAGGGGCAGTATTATCACAGGAAGGACATCCAATTGCTTTTCTAAGCAAAGCTTTGGCACCAAGGCATGCAGCATTATCAGTATATGACAAGGAGATGTTAGCAGTTGTGTTTGCTGTGCAGCATTGGCGCCCTTATTTGCTGGGAAATCATTTCAGAATTCTGACTGATCACAGAACTATACAATATTTCCTTGAGCAGAAGATTACAACCCCTACACAACAGAAGTGGTTATTGAAGCTTGTTGGCTATGATTACACCATTCAATATAAACCAGGAAAGAATAATGCAGCCTCTGATGCACTATCAAGGAGAGAAGAACTCACAAGTGACCTGGAACCTATTTCTAAGTACAGTACCCTTTCAACAATGACTGGAGTGTCATCACCAGTTCATGACTATGTGCTGGAAATTCAGAAGGCATGTGAGAGGGATGCTGAAACTATTTCAATCTTGCAACAACTAAGGGAAGGTACAAATCCTCCAAGGTCTTTTACTCAACTTCACTCTCAGTTATTATATAAGGGCAGGATCTTTGTGCCACAGTTGGATAATTGGAGACAAAAGGTTTTTGTTGAGTTTCATGAAGGGTATAATGGGGGGCATGCTGGTGTTGCAAGAACCCATAAGAGAGTGTTCAGGTCTTTTGCTTGGCCTGGTATGAAGGGAGATATTAAGTCTGTGGTTTCTACTTGTCACATTTGTCAGCAGAATCACTATGAGACAATCAATCCTCCAGGGCTATTGCAACCAAATGTGATACCGGACAAAGCGTGGACTCAAATCTCTATGGATTTCATTGAAGGCCTTCCAAAGTCAGCTGGAAAAACAGTACTCTTGGTGGTGGTTGATAGATTGACCAAGTATGGTCACTTTATACCAATGTCACACCCTTATACAGCTTCCACTGTGGCTCAACACTTTGTGAAGGAAGTTTTTCGACTACATGGAATGCCAGAATCTATCATATCTGATAGGGATCCAATCTTTCTCAGCAAGTTTTGGGAAGCATTCTTCACCTTACAGGGAACTGCTTTAAACAAAAGCTCCTCTTACCACCCACAAAGTGATGGCCAAACTGAGAACCTGAATAGGACAGTGGAGCAGTACCTCAGGTGTGTGGTTGGGGAAAGACCAAGTTCTTGGGTTGAAGCCATACCATGGGCTGAGTACTGGTACAACTCAGCTCATCATTCAGCCATTGGCATGACCCCATTTAAAGCTCTATATGGATATGAAGCTCCAGCTGTGAAAGCTTATGAGGTGGGTGGGACTGCAGTGGCATCAGTGGATGCTCAATTACAATTAAGAGATGAGTTACTGGCTAGTCTGAAGAGAAATTTGCAAGTGGCTCAATGCAGAATGAAAAATTTCTATGACAAGCATCACTCAGAGAGAAGTTTTGAAGTGGGAGATTGGGTTTATCTCAAACTACAACCTTATCGGCAACAGTCAGTGCAAAAGCGATCCAGCCACAAACTAGCTCCAAGGTATTATGGCCCTTATCTCATTATACAGAAGATTGGATCTGTTGCTTATAAGCTGAAATTGCCTGATTCATCAAAGGTTCATCCAGTGTTCCATGTGTCACTGCTAAAGAAGAAAATGGGAGACTCTGTGGTGGTTGCTACACACTTGCCTCCTGACCTTGATCCACATAACCCTAGATGGTACCCAGCAAAAGTTTTGGAAAGAGGGGTTTTCAGGAAGAACAATGCACCAGTAACTAAATGGTTGATTAAATGGCTTGGTGCTGCTGAGGAGGAGGCCACGTGGGAGGAAGCAGATGACATTCAACGCAGGTTCCCAGATTTCACTGATAAGTGAGCTTGAGGACAAGCTGTCTTTTGGGAGGGATGAATTGTTATGATTGTAGTCTTTCCTTGTCTAGTTTAACTAGGAGAAGTGTAGTTGGTCAGTGATTGGTCCTCAGGTGCTATGCACGTGAGACAGTTTAGTGTCTGTTTAGTTTAATTAAGTCTAATTAGCCGTTAAGTATGGATTAGGGTTGCATTAGTAATGGACCATCAGTTGTGTGACACGTGGGCCTGTTCATGTGTTGTTATCTGGGTATAAAGACCCCCAACTGTACTCAGTTTGGTTGTCTATGAAAATCTGAAGTTTATTTCCTTTTATTTTCTTTCAATTTGTTCTCAGTTTCTTCAGTTAGGGCTAACACCCTAACAGCAAGTAATCATGTCAAATACTATTAGAGGTGAATCGAAAGAGTGTAAGCACCTGGATGTTCGTGGGTGTAGGTATCCCATATGCTTGGTCGTCTACCACCTTCTTTAGCAGCACCTTCATACTGACATATTGCAAACATATATGTAAATACATTTCATTAACACTAAAAATGCCTGACCTGTAAACTTGCAGAAACACAGATTGAAGGGTAGGTAAACATTTTAACCCAACCGATCGAGGTGAATCACTTACCTGATAAGCCGCTGAAGCTGTCCCAAATACGAAACCTGTAGGGAAACTAGTCCTGTTGAGAACAGCAGTGTCATAGATGGGAGTCCTACTGGGTGAAAGAGTTTCACTGTTTGTCAATCTAAAGCCTGCAACAAGTAGAAGCACTATGCCTAGAAACAAAGATCTTTGCATTGCCATAACTGGTCTCTGGTGATATATCCAAGTTTGTTCTCTGTCAAGGGGGGGGGGGGGGGGGGGTTTAATTTATATAGAGGGAAGTAGTACACATGGAGCCAGAAAATGCATAACTTAAATTTGTAATTTATTTGGAGATATGGATAAATACAAATATTATTTTTATTATATGGACAATGACATGGGGCCTTAACGAGGAGGATGAATGAGGCTTAAGATTTGTGACATCAATCCTATGTGTCATCCCATGTATAGTAAGTACATAAAAAATTTCTAAGTTTAATTCCACGTAATATATCTTGCCAAATCATACTATTACATTACCAATTTTCCATTTTTGTATCTCTTTACATATTTTAACGGGTGAATTAATAACCAGGTGTAGAATTTTCCATACTAATATATCACTATTTTCATTTGAAAAGAACAAAAAAGAAAGCTTATTTGGATACAATTATTGCCAAACATTTTTCATACTCTACAGTTTAATAATATCACATACACGTAGCTGTTTTGTTTTATTCATTCTTTTAGGAAAGACGTCACATTTTTGTAAATGAATTATAACATAATAATTCGGTTCTGAAGGGGTTGATGTCTTGTTGATAGAATAGGTTACTATATATCTTATCTTGTTTAGCCATGCATGAAGTCCTAAAATGAAACTAGTTCGAAAATTACTCAAACACACGACGTTTAAAGGCATCTCTCTCCCTCACGATCGAAGCAGGGTGACAGACTTTCATCCATTGCAACCATCTTAGACCCGTAAGTGTTTGTGCGTAGATTTAAGATAGTTTTGCTTTCTTAAATTAGGAAAATTATGCTATAAAAGAAAGGATTGCAACTGTAACTTCGTGACTTGGATGGATTCAGCACCAAATTGTTTAAGGGAAATTTGGAACGTGCAATGCCTGCTTGAAACTTGTGGCAGATCCACGAACAAATACAAACTTGTAATGATCGAGGAAGACAACTGGAAAATGTCTCTTTGTCAGGCCGTGAAAGGAACACTATTAGGGTCAGTAGGGTGTAAGATGTTAATTAACCTTACAGAAACATCATGATCTCGATCGAGCTTCGAATTCTTGATCGAATTTTCAGAGAAATTGCTCTGTATACGAGTTGTACACGTACGAATAAAGAAAATGAGCATAGGATGGTGACGCTAAAGAAAATGAGCTATTCATTCATGTTCAAAGAAGAAAACTAAGCCCTTGTTCAATCAAGCAGATGTATTAGATTCAACTCAAAATCATTCTTCAGAATTCAGGGTCTTCTTTCTTCCAGAAGCCAAAGGGAAGACGTGTTTAAACTTCAAAGACCAGCAGAGTACAAACAAATATATCCGCATTACTGGCTAGCTGTAGCTTATGCATGCGAAAATTCTTCAAGTTAATCTAAAATTTAAGTTCATTCATGGTTAGGCTGTAGCTGTAGCAGTGTAGCTAATTATGCATATTTAAATTTTGTTGAAGATCAACTCTTACAAATATAAAAGAATGAGAATTGTATATTGTGTTGAAGATCAATTATTTTTCACTGAGAGTAGGTTGTTATTCAATCAAGATCAACTGATACAAAATAGATTAAGAATGAGAACTATTTCACAGTTCACACCGACTTGTTTAACACATGTAAAAGAAATCTAGATTGGCATAAATACGGTGCCTAAGATTGGTTGAACACGACGTCTATGCTACAGTAAGGTGCTCAGATCGAATATTCCAATACATATGCTTAGCCTCATCTTGACGCTTGAGAAATTGCATATATATAAACATGAAAGTAGCTGTTGAGGTCCATCTGCAATTCATATCAACGACAAAGTCATATTTGATTGCAGAGAATCCATAGAGATGACAAAAACCACTAAAGTGATATATTTGTCCTCCTGTTTGTCTCAGTAATCTGCACACATCTTATCATATTCAAGTAACGTGTTTCATGAGGAACAAAAAAACAAAGATGACAGTATTGACTGATCAGATCGGTATGAACCACCAAGTTTCGAAATTATTCAAACGATTCAAAGAAATCATGAAAACTGGTTTTTCATCATCCAAAATAATCAGACACAAAACAGAAGTATCAACCAAGCTTGAATGAGAAACATAAATTCAGTAGTACTCGATGGCTCTCTTTTCTGTGCAAACGATTTCACATCAGAAATGCAGCACTGCCATCTTCAGCAATAACTATTAGCACCATTGTTGAAATATCAATCTCCTTTCTTTTCGTATTTGTACTAGAAATATCAAAGTTCTTCATTTTGTCTTCAACAATATCAACCACTACCATGAACCCACATTTGATGCATATAAAGGGCCAGAGACATGTACGCTTTCCCTCCATTTGCTAAGTTAAAATGCCATTACATCACAACAATAGCTCAAATGAGTAGTTGTCATTACATTCTATTACCAACTCAGTACAAAACCAGTACAAGTCCAGAGTGGCCATAGAAATTCTATATAGGAGCACTTCTGTAATGTAGCCATGAATATATAGAAATTCTATATAGAAATTCTATTTACCTTTCCAGGTCTGAGTAGCCATGAATATCAATACTCAGAAACCAACCATTTGAGATTTCTGAAAATAAACATTTAGTTTCCTACCTAAAAAGTGGACTCTTAAGTCTCTTATAACATGCAGAACCATTTGCCACAAAATCCAGCATCTCAATTTATATAAAATTAAGTCATACCTAACTGAGTGAAACAAAGTCCATTAGATAGGACTTGTAAAGTCAAATGTGATCTATCATGTACTTTTTAGCATAACCTTTAAATATAATAGCAACATAGAGAACTAAGGCCCTGTATGTTGTTAGCCTAAGAAGAAAGAAGAAACCCAAGAAAGTGTTTTCATTCTCAAAAATCCCCCTCCCCCCTCGAGGCTCACCAAGGCCCATGCATCGCTAAGCTTCAGTTCACCATTCAAGAAGTGAATTAATTTTTCTTTTAAGGTAAAATACACTATTTTCTTGCCTGAGTCTGAGACTCTTTATGAATAAATTTTCCTATATAACGACAAAAAAAAAAAAAAAATTCCTATACAGACCCAGTCAACCTAAATCAATTTTCGCAGGCTATATAACAGGGTAATACAGCTATCTGGACAAAGCTTCTGAAGCTAGCAAATATAGAAAGCATCTGAGTTCTATGGAGCCTCCTAAGTAAATGAAGTTTCCACTATTTTAAAGGTCTTTAAAGCTTAATATCTTCACCCTAGATTATCAAAAAGACATACAAGAAGTAATACAGTGTATGTGTCTGTGTTTATGAACAAGCCATTTCAGGCATTCATGTGTTTGAGGAATCTAGTTTGGGGACAGAACAAACAGTCAACGATACAAGGTGAGCAATGAAGCGGAATGAAACAAGCTACTGATATTGCAAGAGTTCAGTTATCAATCCAGCAATCAAAAGCCAGTTACGGGAGACAATAGAAGATTACATTATAAAAGAAAATCAGATAAGAAGATGACCTTAAACAAATGCCTTGATAAAGTTGTGAGAGAGAAGCAAAGATATTTTTAACAACAAAGAAAAGTTAAAGATGGTGGAAATCAAACTATTTAATTATATATATATATATATAATATATTGTAATTAGAATGTTGAATATTGTAGACTTCTAAACTAGAAATATCCTTAGTGCATATACACAGCTACTAAGAGTTAAGAACATCCAAATGGAGAATAATTCTACATCACAGTAACCCTAACCTCTCTACTTTAAGCATGACATCGATGCCACATCTGCTTAGAATTGTTACTCGTACAGACAATAATGCATAACCTAACAGTTATCTAAATACTACCAAACGAGATAGAAGACAATCTGAGAGACAGAAACTGCTTAAATATGTTCTGCGAATTATACAAGACAAGACAAGGAAATCAGATAGTCAAAATTTAAAATATCAGAGCACTTGGAAAAACTACATCCATCAGAATGCATTCCGAATTTCACAAATAAATCAAAAACGAACGAAATTACCAAAGAAAGAACAATTAACCAGAAAAGAAGAAGACAAAACTAGAGATTTACTAGGTCTCACTTCATGTCACGTGATTGCTGTGGCAATGTAGAAACCAGAAACCAGCGCAATGCGCAACCACGCCCTTACTTGCATTCAACCCCAGCTTCAGCAGCTCGACGGGGTTTATTTTTCCGCCTGCTCCCATTATGCCGAAATCCATTAGATTTAGTTGAGTCATCTGTACTTGATCGTGTTCCATTACCATTTTCCTCCTTCGCTGAATCTGACTTCTCCTTGGCCTGTGAGTTCCGCTTCCTCTTCTTTCCATTCTCTGCTGCAGTGGGGCTTTTTATTTCTTTGCTTGTGATACCAGCTTTTGCATTCTCAATGTCATCTGATTCTACTTTTTCTACCTCTTCTTCATCAATTTCATCCTTTAAAGGCTTTAATGGTCTCCCTCTTCTCTTTTGTGCAGGTATTTTCTCTTCCTCGCCGCTTCCAGGATCATCATGATTGGTGACAGTTAACCTCTTTCCCTTTCCCCTACCTCTCCCCATATCTCAAAACTCCACAGAAGAAAAGTTCATGCAACAGAAGATTTCTGCTACAAAGAAAACACAAAAGATGTGATCTTCACAAATGTTTATGTACTAAACAAAGGAATTTGTGTATTATTCATCAAACAACACAGCTACTATAATATTAACATGTGGTGGCTTTTCGAAACATATTTAGATTGCATTACAGATTCTTAGGTTGCATATCAACCAACAAAAGGAGCTAGACAGTGGGCTAAAAATAGAAGAAGAATCAGAAGCTGCTTCAAATAAATGCTCCTTCGCATAGCCAAATTAATGGTTACAAGCTAAGCATCCACTACTTCCCACGAGTAATGAACTATAAAATGCTAAGAAAACTGACGGTTTTCACGTGCTAAAACGTCTAAGAATTCAAAATAGTATATGTTTAAGTTCCCTTTAACGTTATCAAGTAAAGCCATTTGTTTGTCAAGGACTTGCCAAAACACATTCACATACTCAGTAAAATTTCACAATATGCACTCAAGAACCAAAGACAAAGCATCCTATGAGAAGTTTATCATGCAGTACTTCAATTATCATTTGAAGCAAAGGAAAGTCACAACTCTAGGCCACTTTACCCTGTTGTTTAGACTTCCAATGGTATTCTCAACTTGATAACTCCACAAAGTAATAGCCTCAGTTGGTAAGAAATATATTTCTGAACAACCTCAAACACCTCAATATGAAAAGACAGAAAAGTGCTTCTGTGATTTCATCCATATCCGATCTTGCATGTCTGGAATCGGATTCAAGAAATGAACTATGAACACAAAGATTCATACTTTCCACCCAATCAACTTGAAATACATGTGGGTTTACTCGTTAGACTTGGAAACCACATCGGAACTAATCACAAACTTTGGAAACATGTAAAATGAAAGCAAGAAACTTTACTGTCCAGAAACCACATAACTACAAACCCAACAGAAACAGAAAGATTGAACTTCCAAAACAAACACAAAATCTCCAAAAACAAATACAAGCAAGATCCACCAAACACAACCAGCATGAACAGCATACATGATGAACTCAATATCACAATATCACGATAAGCTTCAACCTCATGAACATCACAAAGCAAATAAAATAGACGCATAATCCAATCCACAAAACATTAAAGAAGAATACAGAGATATAGACACTGACCTTATATGAAATAAAGTGTTTGCTGCATCTTCAACAAGATACCCAACACTTTGAATCCGTTAGAGAAGTCATAGCAGACTTAGAAATGACCAGAAACGATGTGGGTTTTGGCTCAGTCAGTAGATTTGTACAGTTAGAGAGCTATAAAAGAAAAAATAAATGAAACCATCAAAAACTATGATCTAAAGGGGAAGAAGAAATATAGGGTCCCAGATCAGCAAACTTTGAGATTCGAAGAGATTAAGGATTGGCATGTGAGAGTGGCAGAGACCAAGAAACTGGCCCAAACTGAAACACAGAGAGAGAGAGAGAGAAGTGAAGAGAGAAGAGGAGAGAGTTTTAAAGAGATATTTGTTGATTGGTTGTGTAGTCTGCGACTCTGTAAACTGTGATGTGTGTGTTGTAGGTTTGAATGTGTAACAAGCTTGAGACATGGAGGTGGTTTTGGTAATTGTGCCTTGGTTAAACTAGGTTTGAAAAGGCATCACTGTTCTTCATTTGTAAAAAAATGGGTTCTTTGAGTATATGGTATCGTCTTGTGAAATCTGTGTGCTTTACAGTTCACACTAGTAAAAATGTCAACAAGAAGATTGCTTTCTGTCTCCATGAGTGTAACCCAACTACAACTATCAATTCGTGTTATTTTATTAGTAAAATTGTAAAAGAGTGGATGTTTTTTTTTTTTTTTTTTGATTGAGGGGTTAGCCTTTGTTAGATGAGCTAAGATTTGTCGGTTTTAATTTTAATTATTTTTTTTGAACAATTCTGCCGTCAAATTAATTATCCACGAACCAAATTGATTATGCTCGAGCAATGAGAAATTGCGAGATCGTTTCATGTTGCAGTCAGAAAATAAGGAGGGTCGGTTTGAACTCTTGGAAAACCACGTTAGTTTCAAATAAAAATTATTTAACGTAAAGAACTAAAAACAAAAGGGTTGCTCATTTCCTTTCTTTGTTCTGTTGTGCTCCTTTGAAAATAGATCAATGGATTCCATAAGACTTTGCTTCTTTTTAGCAAGTAGAGAGGGGGCCATGTAACAAAGTAACAAACCTTATCTACTCGACTAAATTTGCCAAACCCATCATCCCTGATTCTAAGCCTTCAACTTTGTCTACAATAGCCGTTCTTCTAACTCATTTCAAGCCACATTTTATTATGCCCTCATGCCCACATTTCAATCCCAAGTTCCCAACGATTGGGATGTACCGAAAAGGCTCCATTTATAAAGGGTACAATACCATTTAAGGCCTAGTATCCCATACTCTTCTTTTATGAAACTTCTGAGACCTAAAGATGATGACACTTAATTGGCCAACATAACTTGATCAAACCTATCAAAAATATCATTTCTTTTTCATGACCCAAATGATTAAATGGGTAAAAACAGACAACTGATTTTGGTAAGAAAGCAAGAAGAGTAACCTTCTGCACTACAAGTACACATGTTCTTCAGGTCATTCTGATCAGCATAGTAGAAAAAGATCCTACCTTTCTTGGCCTGATTGTTTACAGAAGTTGATTCTCAACTATTAACTTGACTATGATAAAGCCAACCAAGAAAACGAGCCTAATTGATGGAAACTAGTAATGGAGGACAGCCAGGTGCACCTGTGACACTCCTCTCCTCTGCTTCATAATCATCCAAAATTTAGATAAGAACACCACGTTTTAACAACGACAAGAAAAAAGAGACCAAAAATACTCCTTCCATTTCCTATTTAGGGGGGTTTTCAAGATAAGAACACCACGTTTTCACAACGACAAGAAAAAACAGACCAAAAATACTCCTTCCATTTCCTATTTAGGGGGTTTTCAAGAACAACGACAAGAAAAAACAGACCAAAAATACTCCTTCCATTTCCTCTTTAGGGGGTTTTCAAAGAAGCTTGAAAACCCTGAAATAGGGTGCAACAGCAACTCACACCTTCACTCAAATTGGGGTGGGGTGCTTCATCCTCACTCAAAAAGGTGGGTGCAATGCAAATGTGAGAGTAAATAGTGGGGGTGTTTTTAAATTACCAAAAGAAAAATTGGGTGCTTCCATTTTCACACACAACGGAATACACTTGGTAGCAACAGAAATCCAATATCATATCATTGCTTCCCACATAAACTTAGAGCATTTGATGCATGTGGGACTTGGAAAGAAAACAAAATAACGCGTGGGGGCGCATAAAGGTGGTCCAAGAAGTCCCCCATGACCCTCCAGGACATGGACAACAACCAGAGTCTTATGCAGGCATGGTTTCTTCTACTTTAAGATCGTGTCTTTAGCCAATGCAATTATTGGGAGAGTGGGTGAATTCAGGACTCTTTTCAATGGTTAGGTTATGACCCTTTTAATATCCTAGCTTTTAATTTCAATTTTATGGACTCAATTGAGCTTTCTTCACAAGCATCTGACCCTAACTGTACTTTGAACAAAGTAGTAAATACTTCAGCAAGACATGTAACTCTCAAGCTATATATCCATGATCAAAGTAGACAATGCTAAGATGATGGATCAGCTAAAAAAGTAAGTCTTTCAGGAGAAAGTGTGAGGTATGATCTATGAAGATAACTCAGCATTAGGAAGAAGCTGAGACAAGAGCTCATTTGCTTCTTAACATGTTTACTAATCACTCATTCCATGCTTCAAGAGTGTTTGTATGGACTTTCTTATGTCATAGTTGGAGGGTTATGGATTTCTGAACAAGGAGCGACTTTCACTTTTTCTTGAAAAATGGATAACTACAGCATGTTGCCAACTTGTTTTGAAACAACAGTGACTTCAAGCCTAAAAGGTTATAATTCGTCATGTAACTATATACTGGGGAGTTTCAAGGATGATAAAAACTAAGGAAAGAAAGAGAGTGGTACCAACATTTGAAGCTGTCAAGTGTTAACCTGCAGTTCCAGTTGAAGCAGCACCTCAATTTGTTCAACCATCAACTCCAGCAGTTCTATCTCTCATCTTAATGACTCCATCATTCTGTTGTCTGCATACAAAGACGAAGGAGAACTGAACTCAACATTCAGATGGGAATATGAGGAGCATGAAAAAGAAAGGGTATCAATAAACTCAACCAATAAGCATGTAGATTATGAATCTCTATTATCTATCTTCTGTAAAGTATATATGCCCATTTCAGAATCAGGGAACAGCAATAACTACATCAGAAGTTTGCTATTTGTGGTCAAATATTTGATCTTTCCATTATATGACATTACGACTAATAGCTCATGCTCTATATTGAAAGTCAAATGGCTGGACATACACAGAAGTTGGGAATCTCAATTGAGCTGTACTGGAGATGTCTAGTGAGAAGCCGGAACTTACTGAACTGATTGTATCATATTAGAGGCCAACAAGGACATTTTGTTGATGCCTTTTCCAACTTCCACTGCAACAAGCTTTCCTTTTAGTCAAGCCAACTAAATCCAGGTTTCTTAAGGACCTTCCTCTGCTTCATCACCTTCCTTACATACTCAACTTCTTCCCACTCTCCATCAGCAGCATAGATATTTGAAAGTGTTACAAAACCTCCAGGTCTCTTTAACTCCATTTTTAGAATATCATCAGCCATCAATTTAGCAAGATCTCTCCTTTCATGGACTTTACACCCGTTGAAAAAAGCTCCAATCATGGATTCGGTGACATTTATTGGAATGGACTTCACAAACTCATAAGCTTCTACCATCTTCCCTGAACGGCACAAGAGATCAACAACACACCCATGATGTTCTTTGCACACCACAATTCCATGGCTCTCTTTCATGGACCTGAATATCTCTAAACCCTTTTCTACAGAACCACTATGGCTGCATGCAGAAAGTACAGAAGTTAAAGTCACTACAGTAGCCTGAACTCCTTCCTCTTGCATTCTATCGAAAAGCTCTACCGCAGAATCAACCATACCATGCTTACCATAACATCCAATCATTGCATTCCACGACGCAACATTGTTTACAGGAGTCCAGTCAAATACACTTCGAGCATTTTTAACACTGCCACATTTCGAGTACATGTCAATAAGAGCACTTGCAACAAAGACATTGATGTCAAACCCCATCCTAAATATCAATCCATGAATCTCTCTCCCTCTTTCAACTGAACCAATCAATCCACAAGCTGGGAGCAAACCTGTGATAGTGACCAGGTTGGGTTTAACTCCAGACACTAACATAGCACTGAAAAACTTAAAGGCTTCCCCTGCCTCCTGGCTTTGGGTAAAACCTGAAATTATTGCATTCCATGTAACCAAATCAGGAACAAACCCTTCTTTAGTCATCCTAGATAGCAGCACATATACTCGATTGCTATCTCCACTCCGAGCATACCCGGCTATCACTGCATTCCAAGTGAAATCATTCGGTTCCAACCTCTCTAACTTCATCCTCTCAAACAACATTGCCCCTTGATCAGTCCTTCCCACATTACAATACCCACATATCATAGATGTCCAAGAAGCCACATCTCTTTCATGCATTCGATCAAAAACTCTATGACCATAACACAAGCTTCCACATTTGCAATACATATCAACCAATGCATTCCCCAAAGCAACATCCTTTTCAAACCCCATCTTATACACCACAGCATGAACTTCCTTCCCCTTATTCAAATCCATCAAACCAACACAAACCTTAAGCATCACAGGAAAACTGAACTTATTCCCAACCATTCCCATCTCTTGCATCAAAGAAAAGTAACCAATTGCTTGCTCAAACCACCCATTAAACGCCGAAGCCAAAATCATCCAATTCAATGAGAACACATTTGGGTTGGGAATTTCATCAAACACCTTCCGTGCAGAACTCACATCCCCACAACTTGCGTACATGCCAACAAGCTTTGAGCTCATACACAACAAGTTCATGTCAAACCCAGTTAATAACAACACTGCATGGACTTGCTTCCCTTGTCTCAAAGTCTTTGCTTTCAGGCATTTCTGCAAGCAATAAGCAAAACGGTCTGGGGAGAACTTGAACAATGAAAAAGACTTCATTGTTTGAGAATGTATAAATGACTCAAACCCATGATTTTATGTGGTCTGGTGTATATGAGATGTTGAAATATATGTAATACGTATAAAAGATTTGAACTTGGTGTGTTCAGCTCAAGCAAAGAGCAAAATGGTCCGGGGAGAACTTACACAATGAGAGTATCTTCATTGTTTGAAAATTTGAATAGTGTTTTCTTACTATGGTTTGGGTTTACTTAATATCGATGTGTTAAATTATAGAGTAATTTTGAAACCAATCTAAGTTGTACGGTAATTTTAAAATCTTAATCTCTATATAATTGTTGATATATAGAGAACAGAAACCAATCTATCACCAATAAAGACAAGTAGAGATGAACAACATGTAACAATCTATATTACTGTGGAGGCAAATTATCAGTTTCCAAAACAAAATCTTCTTGTACACCCCAAACACTACAACAAAACAGGGATGCTCTCATTTCCCAGAAGAGTATACCAATCTAGAGTTCAATACAGACACTGGTATAGAAGACAAAGGGTTTCAAGACCTTCTTGACCCAATCTTAGAATTGAAAACCACCACTAGCATATATTC
Organism: Fragaria x ananassa; assembly: GCA_034370585.1. Taxonomy (NCBI): domain Eukaryota; kingdom Viridiplantae; phylum Streptophyta; class Magnoliopsida; order Rosales; family Rosaceae; genus Fragaria; species Fragaria x ananassa. The sequence goes on along the minus strand of CP139766.1, from coordinate 30,336,450 downwards.
AGGTGGGTGTATTGTCTACAAAAATTAAACCACTGCTCAAAGAGACATCCTTCATGAAGATGAATGGAAACTTCTGGCAGGAGTGCGACCAGCAACAGCACCATATTGAGGTTTTGAGTATTTCCGGTAAACAGCTTTAAGATCACTTTCAGCAGCCTTGCAGTGAAAGCCAACCAAGGCCTTGGCACATTCCCTGTTGTAAGATGAAGAACACAACCCAACTTAGCAAGCTGTCACGGATATTCAAGTAGGTAACATGGTATATATATTGTAGAAGGCATTATTACCTCAACTGTTCTTCAGAGTAGCAACTGTGGTGCTTCAGAGTTTCAGTCCAGAAAGTCTTCTTGTTGAGGGTACAACGGGCAGCATAGACGGCTGCAGCAGCTATCATGGATGGGGAGTACCGTATGGTTGTTTGATAATCCAAGGCTCCAAGTTCAGCTAGAAAGAAAACCATATGCCTCATCTGCATTACAAGGATGAGAAAAGCATGTTAGCATTCATTGCTTTACCTAAAATGGAGTTGAAAGTATGGTTATAAGTGTATCTAGCAAGCTGAGTACCTCATCATCAGGTGCAATGGATGCTTTGATGTATCTAGCAAGAAAGACATAAGGTGTAGGAACTGTCAAATACCAGCCCAACTTCTCCAAGATCGCTTTCTCCATTGCACGAATCTGACTGCCTGTATAGGTTTTGTCTGATAAGCACACAAAATCCTGAACCTGCATATTTGACACCATTTCATGTAAGTATGACATTCAGTATCAGTGTCAATGATTTTTAATTTAAAACAAGTGAAGAACCAGTACCGGTGGAGCCCAAACTTCCTCATACTTCGATGCTATCACCATAGAACTGATGCCAACTAGCTGAAGTTCCTTCCTACTTACTATCCTCCTTGAAAGGAATCGGTCAGTTATATTCATGGTGAGGTAGAATGTTTCAGGTGTTAGATCAAATTTCCTGTGAACATCTATCAACCAGTCTACAAGGATAGCCCTCATCTTCGAATTAAGATCTGGCTGTTTGTCCATGTAATCTCCAACTCGGCTGTTATCCTGCACATGTATTTTTCATTTGTCTGAAAATGCATACAAGAAGCCTAAAGGGAAAAATGTGGATTGGGGGAAAAGGACAAGAGGTTTACCTCATCAAGTTTGTAAAACTTGTACAATTCATCAACGTACTCAACACCTGCTAGTTCATCATTGACATCAGCTGCGTCAAAATCCACAATCTGCTTTTTTGGTTTGTTGGCGACTCCACAAGCCATAGCCTGCAGAGAACAAAATTTTAACACCCCAACAAATAAACAGAAGCAGTACTGTGAAATCATATATTTAGAATTCAATAAGAACTAATCTCTAAACTCACCTTGCTTCGAGCAGTTAATGTTGAACTGAAAGCCTTGACATCCTTCCTTGGACCTTGTACTGGCTTGCTTATATTGACAGGCTTCTCCGTCTCTTCATCAGTTGCCTTCTCAGTAACATTCCTTGTAGGGGCGCATTTTCTATTTTGAGCTGCCTGGTCTACAACACCGAGCACTTTTTTCTACAAATTTACCGTAGTCCAAAATGCAATAAAGTTTCAGAATCAACTCCAAGTTTTGAAAGCTAAAACTTCATATGAGATTAGTGTTGAAAAGAAGTTATCAAGGGCTATTACCACATTGTTCTTTTTGTCATCATTTGATAACAGTTGGGCATGAAATCTCCTTGTCAGGGGGCGATTGATCTGAAGAGGGGGCTTCCCTTTGATTTCGACCCGAGTCACCTGACCTGCCTGAACATTTGTCCTATCACTAAGAGCTGCTCGCTGGTTCCTTCTTGGTGCTTCTCCATGGACTTTACCATCCCCTTCAAGTAACACAAGCATCAGTAATACAATCAAATTCAAATTTCTGTACAGAACTACATGAAGTCCATCAAGGTCTCAAACACAAGAAGAACAAGTAGTACATCAAATATGATAAAACCCTGGTTGGTTAATCAACCCACAAAAGAATCACAACAAGAAATATGCAAAGAGGTAAACTTGTACAGAGAAGAGAAAACCAAGAAACCCAAGATTCTAAATTTATATAAAGAAAAAGGCTGAGACCCAGAAACCCATGAATCAGAAATCCACAAACACAGAAACATACAGATAATTAAGAGTAAACCCAGAAAGATTCTATAAAGGTAGAGACCCAAAAATCTAAAAAAGGGAAAGAACAGAGTACCCAATTCAAATCACAATCAATACAAACAATCAGATGTTCATACACACAATTAAACGTACCAACATCAAAAACCAAATTCAAAACCAATCCCAATATAACAATCACATATAAATCCTAAAACCCAAGAAGTAGATCACTCCAAAAACCGTAGAAACTCATGCAAAACCCAAAATTGAAACCAAATTCACAAAACCCAGAAAGATTTACGAAACTTTAAAGAATAAATGCTCCGGATTGAGATCAAAATCGATGAATATACCTCTGGGTTGTGGAGGAACAACTGCTCTGGTGTCCATGATCAAATCTTGATGAAAAGGACGAGAAATCCTTGTGGGTTTTTGCCTTCAAGACCTGACTCGTCCAAAGCTTCTTGCTTTTTCTCTCTTTCCTCTCTTCTCTTTTTTATCCGATTTGCTCTGCCTTTTGGGTTTTGTAAGGGGGAAAATGAGGTTTATATTTGAAGCTGATGAACCGACATTAGCCCCTAACGGTCCTTTTTACTTTTGGAAAATGAAATTTTTGTTTCAAAATTCCAAAGGTGTTAGAGAGTTGTGGCGTAATTGGATAAAGTTTCCTTTTTCTCTCCCTGGTATGTGCGAGAAAAAGTATGAAGTGCAAAGACTCTCTTAAGTCTTACCTAAAAAACATATGATTTTGCAATAATAGAAAATGATTTAGGTAAAAGATTTGATTCACTCGTTTACCAAAAATGTATTTGTGACTAATTAACAGTTTAACACTTAAGAAGATGGATCTGGTGGAATTGAGACTTCAACAATTCCTTCAAGCATCTGAATGGTTTCCTTCATGGTAGGTCTGAGTGATGGATCTTCCTGAATGCACCACATTGCGATCATCACGTACTTCTCCATCATCTTGATGTCTTCCATTGCCTCATCATTTCTGTCCAACAACAGATGTAGTTTCTTTTGCTCATAGCAGTCATAAGCCCAGTCAGCAAGTATTATTTGATCTTCATCTTCTACTTCTTCGTCGAATTTCTTCCTGCAGCAAATGATCTCTAACAACAAAATACCAAAGCTGTAGACATCCACCTTTGGTGTGATAGGTGAGTTCTTGAACCATTCGGGTGCCACATACCCTTTTGTTCCCCTAATTCCTGTAATAGTTCGAGTCTGGTCCAGTCTCAAAAGCTTGGCTAATCCAAAATCGGAGATTCTTGCTGTGAATGAGTCGTCTAGGAGAATGTTTTGAGGCTTAATGTCACAATGTACAATTTGGCTGCTGCACTCCTCATGCAAATACAAGAGCCCTTTAGAAACTCCTAATGCAACTTGCCTTCTTTGGAACCACTTTGGCCTTGCCTCTCTGAAAAGGAAGCTTGCTAGAGTACCATTGCTCATAAACTCATACACAAGAACTCGGTGCTGCACCTCGTTACAATATCCAAGTAGTTGGACTAAATTCCTATGATTTGTTCTCCCAATTGCTCTCACTTCAGCGTTGAATTCCAAATCACTCTCTCCAACCTTTGCGTATAAAATCTTGACAGCAACACATTTTCCCCTGTCACATGCTAAAACTCCTTTGTAAACTGTCGCAGAAGCACCGCGGCCCAGTTCTTCCTTGAACTCATCTGTAGCTTCTTTTAGCTCCTCGTAAGTGAAATACTTCAAGTTCATGCCTTGGAAATGTTGAACTGCCACAGTTCTTCTAGAATGCATTTGAGAAATAACCACATATATCACCAGAGCTAAGATGATGTTCAGAATCCCCATGCCACTAAGGAGCACTGATTCAACAATGATCAAAGTTGAATCATGTTTCTTTTTTGAATTGGCTGCTTTCAAAGTAGAATTGCCTTTCCTTATTTTGAAAAGAGCTTTCGCACTAACACTAGAATCAATCATCCCATTCGAAAAGGGGAGTCCCTTCTTCCAACACTGTTGGAGGTCATTGAAAATGGCAACAGCACAAAAGCAATCCTCTAGGCAACTCTGCCTGCACCAATCCTCAGACACCGGTTGAAAGAGCTCATAATCATTAAGAGGCACATTAGTGTTCTGCATCACCTCAAAGTCGAAATCATCCTCCGGTGCTGGGGCATCTCCAGCATCGCAGCTTTGTGGAACAAAGTCCTGTTTGCATCCTTTGAGCTTATCATCTGGATCAATAAAACTGTAACCATTTGGACATTGACAAGTTGGTACGCCATCAGCAAGCTCACACAAGCTGTTGAACCCACACGCACCGCCTCCTACATCTTCAACAATTTTCAAGCAAATATTTTGTGGTACGGAAGAGGCAGTAGACCAATTTCCCCCGCCTGTGCTGCTGCTTTTAAGGTAAATATAGTGCCTCAAAACTCCATCATAGTCGAGTGTAGCTCGCTGGTAGTACTCTTGGATTGCAACAATGGAGTAGGCTGATAATAGTTTACCACCCAGTATGGTCCCATTCTTGGATGTAAGGTAAATATTACCTGACTGATTGAAGAAGAGTTGAAATCCAATTTCTAAAATTTTGGCATCTAACCAGGATGACCAATATGCGAAATTGGGAGAATTTTGAGGGAAATGTGTTGTGTAGAACACAAGATTTCCATCAGGTTGTAGTGAAAACATGAATCTACCTGTGGAGTAATTTGTCTCGGTGTAGCGAGAATAGAGTGTGCCAGCTTGGTTTAACCTCTGTGTGGGAAGCATTGTGTCGGTTGGATGATCAAAACTCTCCCATAAGTAGGTGGAGTTTCGGTTAGCAAGCACAAAATTTCCGGTGTCGAGCATGGCTGCATAGGAAACTCCGGCACTAGAAGAATTGGTAGACCATATTTGATTTCCCTTTGTATCATTGAGCAAAAATTTGCCATCACTGGTGAGCTCAACTTTTGATCCTTGTGGCACAAGTCTGTCCCTATTGGCTGACCACACAATAGTTTTCTCTGGTATTTTATCGAACCAGATGGCCAGTAAGAAACCATCTTTCACAATCTGTCGAAAACCAAAAGCAAACTCACCAGATGGGGATGACCAGGATGAATTCTCGTCATTTTTCGCAGTGAGGGATAAGCCTAGTGATATGTTTTGAGCCATGGTGGAACAAGGAAGGAGCGCAAGAACAAGGAAGCAAAGAAGGTAAGGAAGATCGAAAGCCATTGTTTTCTATCAAGTTGATCAAAACTTGACAGAAACTCGTACACACACAGAAGCTAGAGGAAAAAGAAGCCAGTATTTGGCTACAGATTTGATCAGACTAGTCTAAGTTGAAACTCTTACATAGTTGAATCTAAGCATGCAAGTTTACACTGGGCCGGCATGCTTGGCCAATATGCAATATTGTTGAGAAACCATTTTCAAAGTTATATATATATTATCTGGGATAGTCCTTGTAGGCCTGGGCGTATACCGCCTGTGTCACACTGAAATATTAGATGCGGTTAACTGAATTTAGGCAAATCGACATCGTTTTGCTCACACACCGCACCGACCCCGTTTGATGTGATGCAGTTGCAGTTCCGGGTACAAAACCACCCGCTTTTAAACCGATCGACCCACTTCATATGTATATAGTATATATGTAGGTCTATATATATATATATATATATTATATATAAAGGGAAAGTTAGAGTTTTAACCGTATCCGCATCTCCCACTTCCACGTCTCTTTCTTGACTTTTATTCTCCCACCTTTCTTGGCTTTTCTTCACTTCCACGCACCTTTCTTGGCTTTTCTTCTCCCACCTTTCTTGGCTTTTCTTCTCCCACCGTAGCCACATCTCTCTCACTTTTCTTCTCCCACCTTTCTCTACTCTCTACCTCTCTCTTCTCTCAATCTCTCTCACTGTACACCATCACTAAATTTATACCACTTTACCACGGCAATTTAACGCCGTGGCCATATTACATGACATTTACGACGGCAAACGTACGACGATGCAACCTTTATTATCAATTGCAACGGCAGCTTACCGTCGTGGCCTAAAATTGAAATTATTGTACCAAGTGGGGGGACTGGCATGTGAGATAGCAACTCAACTTGACCTAGCCCTTCTCTCTCTTACTTATCTCTAACTCTTGGAGAGAGAAAGTAGATTTTAGTGTATCCTCCCCCTTCTCTCTGGTATTGATCTTCATTTCCTCCACCAACATTGTACACCGGTCGCCGACGAGTTCAAACCAACCTCCCACGAGGTCACCGGTGATTTCCATTGATTCGTTATTAGGGCTGAAACTGGGTCTCCAGTCTAGGTTCTCTCTCACAATTCTACACAAGATTCTTTCGTTTTTTTTCTCCCCAACACAGATTGGGAATTTTGTGCTTGCTACTTTTGGGTATCTGTTGTGTACTTTGATCTTGTAAACTCTTGTACAAAGATTAATTTATTGTGGAACATTCATGAGAAAAATCGAAACGTAACATATTCTTTTCAACATGATAATTTATTTTATGTACAGTTTTTGTATAGATTTATTTATTTTTAATCCATGAATATCATAGGCTACTTGCCGTCGCTAAAATGGCATTTGTGATGGCAAACGCCGTTACTGCGTGCCGTTGCCGTTGGTCCTTTACGATGGCAAGATGACTTTTGGCGATGGCTTTACGCCGTGGCTAACTGAATTAATTGGTAGTGGAGCTAACTTCCATATATTCTCTACGAGTTCTTTGCTTGTACGTATGACACTTCTCATTACAAAGAAAGTCTACATTCCAAGTATACATGACTTAATTGTGATCAACCATGCAGTCTGCAAAGAAACATCTCAAGACAAATGGGCAGTGGCCTGCCGTGCTCTCTCTGCCTTGTACTGTTCCTCACAAAAACCTTTTGGGCCTGAAACAGATTATAGGCCTCGTATAGAAAAGAACCCGGTTTATGAAAGCAACTCTATTGGCTAATTCTAGAGCACGCGGATCGCAATCCCTCTTAACCCTGTAAGAACCAATCTCTACCGTCCAAACAAACACAATCCAAATCAACGCTCCATAATCATCCACCAAATATTTCAAATTTCAAACCTCCCGCTTCTCCCACCCCTATAAATGCCAACCCAAAATCCACAATTGAAATCCAAACCCCTCACATTTCCCCCGAATCCCCAAAACCCTAACCCTAATTTCAATCTTCTTCTCCATGGCCCGTACCAAGCAGACCGCCCGCAAATCCACCGGCGGCAAGGCGCCGAGGAAGCAGCTGGCCACCAAGGCGGCCCGGAAGTCGGCTCCGGCGACCGGAGGAGTGAAGAAGCCTCATCGTTTCAGGCCGGGCACGGTGGCGCTGAGGGAGATCAGGAAGTACCAAAAGAGCACGGAGCTTCTGATCCGCAAGCTCCCGTTCCAGAGGCTTGTGAGGGAGATCGCTCAGGATTTCAAGACGGATCTCCGGTTCCAGAGCAGCGCCGTGGCGGCGCTTCAGGAGGCGGCGGAGGCGTACCTGGTGGGGCTTTTTGAGGACACGAATCTATGCGCTATTCATGCCAAGAGGGTTACTATAATGCCCAAGGATATCCAGCTGGCTCGGAGAATCAGAGGCGAGAGGGCTTAGGAAAACCTAGATTGGTTCGATTTTTTCTGCTTTGGTATTTTGGGATTTAGTTTAGATTCGCAGTTTCGGAGATTCATGAACTAGCGTTGGTTGTATATCCTGTTTTGATTTTCAAGATCTTAATGAAATGGTTTTTGTGGTGATGATGTCATTGTTGCCTTCTACCTGTTTGTGATAATGCCTTTTCCAATTTACTTGATTTTGAAGACAACAATTGCACCAACTTAATTTGAAGTTGCTAGATGATTGATCTGGTGGAGCCGAGACTTTGTTGGTACAAGAATTGTTGGCTATCCCTTTATGATCAAAACACAAGGATACATGCTACATGTTGTATCCTGGTAGCAAGGACTACTCAAGTGAAGAATGAAGAACCTGACAGATTTCATATGCATCAGTTAGTTCATGCATGTGCATCACATTCATTCTCTAAGGATGGCAGCCGTGCTTGCCATCCCGATTACACGGATACCCCTGCTGTATCTGTTCTATCTTCTGGGTCTGTCCATGTGCTTATTCAAATATGCTTGCTTCAGTTTTCTAAGTGTTTGAATTTCAAATACCTTTTAGCAAAACATTAGTCTTTCATACTTGAGCTCCAAGTTAGTCTAGGGTGGTGTGGCAAACCAACCCGTGACCACATAACTTGAGCCTTTGGGAACCAGCTGGATTTTGGTGATTCAAAAAACCAAGTTGACAGCTGCCTATATGTTGCACCGCCCAAGCTATCAGCTGTCCTAAGTGTCCTTTTAGGAAAAGTGGTTTTGTAGAGTCTTTGGTTGACTAAATCTAGCCTAGTTTTCCCAAAACCTTTTGTCTTATCCTTTTGGCTTTAGTCTTTCCTAGGAAAGTCTATTCTCAGCTTTTGTCTTGTGAATGGAGGGATCCCTAGGGTACTATCTGTCCTAGTCTCCAGAAAAGCAGCTTAAAGTCCAAAAGAATCTTGTTGATGTGGCAAACGTGCTTGCTTCCTCATAGCTGTGCACTTTGCCTATAAATAGAGAGCAAGACCTCTCTTGCTCCTTGGTTGTTGAAAATTGTCATTTGCATTTTCTCCCTTTGAGTCTTAGCTTTATTGCTTCCTTGCTCCTTTGCTCTAAGTTTTCCTTGTTGATTATAAATCTTAGAGCTGAGCATCAAAACATTTTCAAAACCCATTTCATTGTTCATGCATACCTTGAAGGTGTCTAGGTGATGCAACCCGGTGAAGTCTTCATAAAGAATTAGCTAAAGGTGTTAGCTAAGTTCGTGTGAAGCAAGGTGTAAGCTGTCTTTGAGAATTAGCTAAAGGTGTTAGTTGAATTCTGCATAGAAGCTTAGATTCGTGCTATGTGTAAAACACTTGAGTGACAAGAGAGCAAGTTCAGTCGTGTGCTAGTAGTTAGACTAGGCAGGATGGCTAGGTGTTGTGCCATCCTCTGAGTTGTGAGTCTTGTAAGAAGTGTCTTTACAATAGTGGAATCGTTTGCCTCTCAAGAGTTAGAGGCACGCAGTTTTTCTCCCTGGGTGCAGGGTTTCTGCGTATAAAAAACGTACTGGTGTTATATCTTTTACTTTCAGTACTTGCCTTTTTATTTACACAACTTAGTCTCACAGCAAACAGGATAGCACAATCTTTGCTATCCTTGTGCGCGGGATAGAGCAAAAAAGTTGTCAGGGCCTATTCACCCCCCCTCTAGGACCTTCAAGTGGTATCAGAGCGGGTCGCTAGCCTAGCTAGTGAGATCCCTCTGTGTCCCGAGAATGGACCGTGGTAGAGGCCCTACCCCTGTGAATACTCCACCATTCTTTGATGGAACGGATTATTCCCAGTGGAAGGTAATGATGACCGCTTTCCTTATCTCCCAAGATGATGGGAGACAATGGACTATGGTCGAAGAGGGTTGGAAACACCCTATGAAACCCATGAATGAGGGTTCTGCCGTATTAATGCAGAAACCCAAATCTGAATGGGATGATATTGAAAAAGGTGATTTTAGGATGAACACCAAAGCTCTCAACAGCTTGTTTTCTGCACTATCTGAAAAAGAGCGGAGAAGGATCATCACTTGTCCTACCGCTAAGAATGCTTGGGATACTTTATCCACTACCTATGAGGGTAACACTAGGGTAAAGGCTCAGAAACTTCAGAGCCTGTTCCTTGAGTTTGAGGAAATGTCTATGCGTGAGGATGAGAGTATAGATGAGTTTCATGGTCGCCTCCTTAGTATCACGAACCAGTGTCAAGGATTGGAAGACCCCATTCCCTCCCATAGGATTGTCAAAAAATTCCTTCGTGCTCTTCCGTCTAGTTATGAGGCTAAGCAAATTGCCATAGAGGAAGCCCAGAATCTAGACACCTATTCCTTAGATGAGTTGGTAGGAAACTTGAAAGTTTTCGAGTCTAAGAGAAAGAAGTCTAGGAAGGAAAAGACCATAGCCTTATCCACTGTCAATGAGGTAGATGAGAAAGAAAAGGAACCGGAGGTTCTTGAGGATAGTTTGGATGAGATTGCCTACCTAACTAAACAGTTTGATAAGTTTCTTAGGAAGAGAAGGTCTTTCCCTGTTGGTCGTTATCCCTCCCGAGGATCAGCTTCTAGGAATCCCAAACCTAGTGATACCACAGGCGATAGGACTCCCAAGCCTAAAACCTTTCAGAAAAGTGATAAGTGCTATGAGTGTGGTGGTGTCGGACATAGATCTGTTGAATGTCCAAGTAGGAAGAATAAATCCCACAGAGCTTTTAAGGTGTCTTGGAGTGATAGTGATTCCGAGCAATTCTCCGATCATGATGATGAGGATATAGCTCTTGTTGCCTCTATTGAGTTAGATGAGTTCCTTGAGGATGATGACTGTGATATCTCCATGCACAATAAGTGTTCTAGATTAGTGTCTGCCTCTAAGTCTATGCTTGCAAAAATTGAAGCTCTCTCTAATGAGCTTTCGGAATGCAAGGAGACCAATGAAGGGATGCATGAGAAGTTGCTATCCCTCAAGTCAAAATGGAAGACAGAAAAGGTTTGTCTAGAGGACCAAGTATTGTCTCTGCAAACTAGTCTAGATTCTCAGACCAAACTAGTTTCTACTCTAACCTCTGAAAAGTCAGATCTTGAGAAAGCCCTAATTGATTCACGTCAACAATTTGAGAAGTTCTCTTTTGGGTCCGAAAAGCTGACTAAGATTTGTGGTTTGGGTAAGTCCGATAGGGACAAGTCTGGTCTAGGGTTTGTATCTGGAAGTTGCTCTAGTCAGGGTAACAAGACCGTGTTTGTCAAGAGCAAAGAGCCCTTGAATCCAACTTCCTTAGAGCCTACTAGGTCACAACGTTTTGTTCCCACTTGTCATTATTGTGGAGTAACTGGACACATCCGTCCTCGTTGTAGGAAGCTTAGATTCAGTCAGCAAAACTCTAGGAAGTCACAGAAGAAGGAGAGTATCACTACTTTTCAGTCAACTCTTGAGGACTCCCTTAAGGAGCTATCTAGGATAGCACAGAGTCTTGCCATCCCAAAGCCAAAAATCCCAGCTAGGAATCCTCCTGCTAGGAGAAGAGCCAACCCTAAGATAGGAAAGGCTAGGAGAAATTTTGGGACAAATTCTCTTGATAAACATGTTAGAGGCCATGATTTTGATGATGACGATCTGTCATGTTTTGTTACAAGGGTCAGCTTCCATCCTAAACCTCAGGATAGGATAGTAGCCATCTGCAATGTCGCCCTTACTGCTCTTTCAACTAGGAAGCCCGACTCTTGGTATGTTGATAGTGGTTGCTCTAGGCACATGACTGGAGACCGAAAGTGGTTCTCATCCATGGATGAGACATATCCATCAGGCAGTGTTGTGTTTGGGGATGGTGCCAAGACTAAGATCATAGGCAAAGGGACAGTTAGTACTCCTGGTCTCCCATGTCTGAAGAATGTTCTTCTTGTCAGAGGTCTAGAAGTCAGTCTGTTGAGTGTCAGTCAGATTGTGGATGAACATGACTCTGTCACTTTTGACAAGTCAAGATGTCTCATCTTAGATGGGAAAGGTAGGAGTATCATGAGAGGTGATAGGACTAGAGATCAATGTTATTGTATCTCTGCCCATGAGAAGTTCACTCCCCAAATCTGTTTTCGATCTCAAGTTGCCGAGGACCTTCTTGATCTATGGCATAGACGTATGTGTCATCTCAACCATCAAGACATTGTCAAGCTCTCTGCAAAATCCGGGGTAAGAGGACTACCTAAGCTCACAGGTAAGTCCCCAGGTATGTGTGGGGATTGCAAGATGGGTAAGCTAACCCGTACCTCTCATCCTTCACTCTCTGCTAAACCTACTTCCAAAGTTTTACAATTAGTGCATCTTGATTTAGTAGGTCCCATTGACACCGAAAGTGTTGGTGGTAGGAAGTATGTGCTTGTTATTGTTGATGATTTCTCTAGGTTTACTTGGGTAAAATTTTTGGCAAGTAAAGATGAAACTTTTGAGAAATATTTTAGCTTTGCAAAACAAGTCACAAATGAGAAGTCACATGAGAGGTTGCATATTGTTAGGATCAGATCCGATCATGGCACTGAATTTGAAAATGCCAATTTTGCTGATTATTGTGATGAATATGGTGTGCACCATGAGTTCTCTGCTCCTATCACTCCCCAACACAATGGGATAGTTGAAAGGAAGAATAGAGCATTGGTTGAAATGGGTAGAGTAATGCTAAACTCAGCTGAACTCGCCCACTCTTTTTGGGCTGAGGCTGTTAACAATGCTTGTTACACTTTGAATAGGGTTATCTTTAGGCCTGGAACCTTCAAGACTCCTTACGAGTTATGGAAGGGAAGGATACCTAATATATCACATCTCAAGGTGTTTGGGAGTCCTTGTTACATTTATAAGGACAGAGAATATCTGACCAAATTTGATGCTAAATGTGATAAAGGTATTTTTCTTGGTTATGCCTTGAACAGTCGTGCTTATCGTGTGTACAACAAAATATCTTGCAAAATTATGGAAACCATAAATGTTGCTATTGATGATTCCCTTGTTTGCTGTCACGGTTCTCCTCATGTTCCTATGCAGGAACAAGAGCCAACTCAGAGTCTAGCTCTCAAAGACAAACCTTCCACATCTGAAGTGGAAGAAGAGGTAAGTGACCCTGATCTCCCGGCTGAGATCCTCACTGATGGGATAGATGCAACCTTAGCTATCCAGAAGCCTCACAGAACTGGTAAGCGCCAAGTTCAGAAAGATCACAATTCCTCCGACATCATTGGTAAGCTTGATGAGCCAAGAAAGACAAGGGGTAAGTCTGCTCAGTTGGTAAGCAACTTTACTATGCTTAGAAGTTTTCTAGCTCTTTTCAAAAGTGAGATCAATGAGATCACTTGTTATGGTTTTGTGTCCACTATTGAGCCTAAGAACGTGAAAGAGGCCTTGTTAGATGTTGAGTGGATAGGTGCTATGCAAGAAGAGCTTAATCAATTTGAGAGGAGTAGAGTGTGGCATTTAGTTCCTAGGCCAAGTGATAAAAATGTCATAGGAACCAAATGGGTGTTCAAGAATAAGTCTGATGAGAAGGGAGTGATAACCCGTAACAAAGCCCGATTGGTTGTGCAGGGTTATTCCCAAATTGAGGGGTTAGACTTTGATGAAACCTTTGCCCCTGTTGCTAGGTTAGAATCTGTACGTCTCCTTCTAGCCATAGCATGTCATTTGAAATTCACTCTATATCAAATGGATGTAAAGAGTGCCTTTCTGAATGGTATCCTCAAGGAGGAAGTCTATGTGGCACAACCCCCAGGATTTCAGAGTGTCAGCCATCCCAACCATGTGTATAGGTTAGATAAGGCCCTCTATGGTCTTAAGCAAGCCCCTAGGGCTTGGTATGAGAGACTCTCTACACATTTGACTGAGAACGGGTATGTGAGAGGTTCTATTGACAAGACTATGTTTGTCAAGTGTACCTCTAAGGACATTATCATTGCCCAAGTGTATGTGGATGACATTGTGTTTGGATCCACTTCCGAGACCCTAGTGAAAGAATTTACCACTCTCATGACTAAGGAGTTTGAAATGAGTTTGTGTGGTAAGCTTAGTTATTTCCTAGGTTTGCAAGTGTCTCAAGGTAAGGATGGACTATTCATCTCTCAATCGAAGTATGCCAAGGAACTTATCAAGAAGTTCGGGATGGAAACCTCCACTGCTGTCCAAAATCCAATGGGGACAAGTTGCAAAATCAGTGCTGATCTTGAAGGGATAGATGCTGATCCAACTCTCTACAGGAGTATGATTGGTAGTCTGCTATATCTCACGGCCAGCAGGCCAGATATTGCTTTCAGCGTTGGGGTGTGCGCTAGGTATCAAGCCAACCCCAAGGAGTCTCATGTTAAGGCGGTAAAACGTATCATTAAATATATCAAGTATACTTCTGATTATGGCATCAAGTATACTTTTGATACTAACGTTGAGATTGCAGGATACTCGGACTCCGATTGGGCCAGAGATGCTAATGACCGGAAAAGCACTTCCGGGGGCTGTTTCTTTGTTGGGAACAACTTGGTATCGTGGCACAGCAAGAAACAGAACTGTGTTTCGCTGTCCACCGCTCAGGCCGAATACATTGCAGCCGGCAGTTGTTGCACTCAGCTGCTTTGGATGAAGCAAATGCTCTCTGACTACGGATTCAAGCAAGGTATGCTATCCTTATTTTGTGATAATACCTCTGCCATCAATATCTCTAAGAATCCTGTGTTGCATTCTAGGACAAAGCATATAGAAATAAGGTATCATTTCATAAGGAACCTAGTTGAAGAGAAACTGCTTGAATTGTCTTTTATTCCAACTGAGCAACAACTAGCCGACTTGTTCACAAAACCACTTGACAATGCTCGTTTCACCAGCCTTCGTCAGGCCATTGGTGTGGGTAACAATGATTGATTTTTCTCCCCTGTACCTAAGTATGTAGTGTAGGGTTTATTGTTCCATGGAAAATCAAAAATTTATAATTGTTGTTGTGGTTCTTATGGTCTCCTCAAGTTTAGGATGCCTAAGTTTGTTGCTATCCCAGGATATGTTTTGGTTGATCTTAACCTAAGGATGTGTCTAGGGTTTTCATTAGCTTCCCTTACTCTAATCTTTGCATGACTATGTGTATCTACACACTCTTCTGTGGTCTGGTTATTATGACAAATAGAAGAACTATATGTCTCACTTTAAGCTTCTCTAAGTGGTGTGCAATATGGTGAGCTATATACTTGAGATAAGTAAGTGCAGTGAAGTTGTTCCAAGCTAGTCTCAAAGTATACATTCCTTGGTCGTGACGAACGATATAAGGGTGGGCAGAAATGAGGTTGGTTTGACGTCTTTGAAGAAAGGTTGGAACTTCACAAATATAACAAACTGTGTAAGCTAGCCAGTTCTCACATCTGTGAGGATTGCTGAGTTATGATCTATCCTTCTATGGGTTTGGAAAACTGTCCTTGACGTGTCCTTGTTACACGTGTTGCCCTAAAATCAACTGGTTTGGGAGTCAACGACAATGTTTTCTCGTTATATAAACCTATGAGGACGACCTTTCAGCTAGGCTTTCAAAATGAAAATAAATAACAGTGCTGAAAATGTTCTCTAGAGATATAAGGAGGGAAGAGACCTCTGGTCTCAGGTTCTTTGTGATATCTCACTGCTTATCTCAGTTGATGTAATCATATGCTCCATTGAGATTGCTTTTCACACACACACTCCTTCTGATATATGTCATGATATATGGACCATGTAATTTTGTTAGTCATATGGTCATGTGTAGTATTGTGTGAGTAGGTGAGGTTAATAGAAACCCTAGTGTCCATGCTTTGTGTGTTTATGCACCACATATCCTAAAACATTGGGATTCGGTCTTTCTCTTTTTTTTTGCTCAAAGTGTTAAATTTGTTAGTTTCTTTTTCAAATTTATGCACTTTCTAAGGGGGAGTAAAATCAAAAATTGGGACACTCACGGGTTTACACATGTTTAAGCTTTTTGTTGCTTGTGTTGGTATGTGAACCTTGCTTTTGCTAGGATGGCAGTTGCCTTTTGTATCTCTTATGTTGTTTGCAGTCCTAGGATTTTTTGAGTTTCTATGAGGACTTCTAGGCTTATAAGAGGGCTTTGCTTTCGGTTCTGAGATGGGCTAGGCCTATTCTCCCATGGACTCTTGTGAGGGTCAGCTTTTGAGAAAAAGAGGGGGAGACTTCCCACAGCCGTTGGGGGGTTTGCAATTCTCAAGACAGCTACGTCTAATCAGGGTTGCTTTTTGCATGCCTATTAAACACTGGTTTCTCCTTCCACTCTTTCATCTTCTTCACCAGTCACTTCGCTTCCTCATCTCTCTCTCACCAATTCTCATCTCTGTTTCTTCACCCTCACTCCTCTCCTCCATTCCCATGGCTGAACCAAACCAAAACTCTGCTGCAAAAGAAACCGGGTCAGTGACCTCTCCAATGGTTTCTTCTTCGCTCCAAGCGAATTCTGATCCCTTGCTTACTGCTTCTCAAGTGTTGAGAGCCTTCTCCTCCTCTCCGAGTTCTACTCCCATCTCCTCCGCTGTCGCTACTCCTGCCCTTGTCCCTGTACAAGTGGATTCCACTATCGTTGCACCTCATCCATCCTCCAAAGAGGTTGAAGCCTCCATTGCTGCAACTCTGAATGAAATTAGGAAGAGAAAGGGCACCATTCATGCTGGGTCTGCTCGGGCCAAGAAGATCAAGCCTTCTGGCATGGGTCGCACTCAAGGGATACTCGATGCCCCTGCATCCCGCTCCCAGGGATTTGCCAAGTCCGGACCTTCCTCCTCCGGCGCCGCCCCCAAATCTGCGAAGGATCCACTTCCCAAGGTTGGAAAACAGCCCAAATTTCCAATTCTTGATGACGATGATGAAGAAGAAGAGCCTATGGAGCTCTCTGGTTCCTCCAGTTCTGATCCGGAATTTCGCGCTCCTCGCCGTCGTATCACCAGGAACTCTGGCAAACCAATCGCCGGTTCTTCTAAGTCTGGATCGAAGGATTCCTCTGGACCTTCCAAACCTTCCAAAGCCAAGCCTATTGGAGCCCAGGATGGGAGACCCTCGTTGCCTCTTAAGAAAAGGATGTTTGAGGTAACTGATATCCCCTCTAAATCCCATTTCCGTTCCAATAAAGCCATGTCCGTCTTCTCTTCTGTCACTATCAGTAGACCCATTATCTATGAGAAGCCATTTGATTTTGCAAACATTCCTCCAGCAGTTAAGCTTTTTGTTGATAGGCTAGGGTGGGTCAAAGCTTTGGAGTCTTTTCCTAGGGTCAACATCTCTTTAGTTCAGGAATTCTATGCTAACTTCCCTGAGAATGTCCCTGCTGAGATTAAGCTTAGGTCCACTGATCCCATTATGGTTTGGGTGAGGGGAGTGGAAGTTGATATCCGGCCAGCTAGGATACGTGAGGTCTTATCCCTCCCGATTACTGAGAAGCATACCATGACTAAGGTTTTTCAATACAGGGATTCAACAACCATAGATCACCTTGCCTCTCTCATGTACTACCCTCCTCCTACTGAGCCTCTCTCAGATCCTTTTCTCTCCAGTAGCCTCATGCCTGAGTGGTACAAGTTTATGACCTTTGTAGCTAGGTCTCTTCTCACTCCCACAACCCAAACCAGCAAGATCACTCACCTGCAAGCTGTTTTGATTGCCTACTTCTGTGACAAAACCAAACCTCTCCTTCCAGCCGAGTACTATATCTTTCAGGCTATCCGACGCGCTGCTATCCCTCAGCGTCTCTCTGTCTCCAGCTCTATTGTTTTTCCGGCTGTGATTACTCTTCTCTGCATCAAGAGAAATGTTCCATTCCATGGAGATGATGCTCTTGCTCTGCCTGTCAACCCTGTTGACCGTGTCACAATTGCCAAATCCGCTGCTCAGTCCGGGTTATATGTTGAGTCTTTGGAGCAGACCTTGCTGAAAAAGGAGATCAAGCTCATTGTGGACAAGGCAATGCAGGAGGCAGTCATTGGCTTTAGGGATTATGTTGGCCATCAGTTCTACACCTTCAAGCAAGAGATGCCTGCGATCTTAAGGGAGTTTGAGCGCAGCAGAGATGAGGATGCCTCTGGTTCTTCCACTGCTTCTTCTCAGGATCCACATGCCTCCTCTGATCCTGATGATGAGGAGAGTGAAAGTGATGATGATGTGATCCGCAGGGAGTCCAGTGATGATGAGGATGCTTCTATTTAGGTTTTCTGTTGTGGTTTTTCTGCATTAATGTTGTTTTTATCCATTCTCGGATGTAGGTTATTTTATGTTGAACATCGGTTTCTCTGTTTCCCTTTGGCATTCACTGCCAAAAAGGGGGAGAACTAATTGTAGGGCTTATGTTGTCAAAACTCTGAATTATTTATGAATGCTGTGTGGTTATTTTCTTGACTTATGTTGTTTACTGGTTATGCTATTCTGTTGGTTATGATGCATGATTGTCTTGGTATCCCACAGCTTGTGTTTCATAAGAGTTTTTGGCCCTCCATACCTTCACTTGTTCTTGAGATGTTTGTGCAGGTGTTTAGTCTATTATTGTGTTTAGAACCAGCACAACCTTTGAAGGTGTGTTTTGATCAGGAATGCCAAAGGGGGAGATTGTTGGTACAAGAATTGTTGGCTATCCCTTTATGATCAAAACACAAGGATACATGCTACATGTCGTATCCTGGTAGCAAGGACTACTCAAGTGAAGAATGAAGAACCTGACAGATTTCATATGCATCAGTTAGTTCATGCATGTGCATCACATTCATTCTCTAAGGATGGCAGCCGTGCTTGCCATCCCGATTACACGGATACCCCTGCTGTATCTGTTCTATCTTCTGGGTCTGTCCATGTGCTTATTCAAATATGCTTGCTTCAGTTTTCTAAGTGTTTGAATTTCAAATACCTTTTAGCAAAACATTAGTCTTTCATACTTGAGCTCCAAGTTAGTCTAGGGTGGTGTGGCAAACCAACCCGTGACCACATAACTTGAGCCTTTGGGAACCAGCTGGATTTTGGTGATTCAAAAAACCAAGTTGACAGCTGCCTATATGTTGCACCGCCCAAGCTATCAGCTGTCCTAAGTGTCCTTTTAGGAAAAGTGGTTTTGTAGAGTCTTTGGTTGACTAAATCTAGCCTAGTTTTCCCAAAACCTTTTGTCTTATCCTTTTGGCTTTAGTCTTTCCTAGGAAAGTCTATTCTCAGCTTTTGTCTTGTGAATGGAGGGATCCCTAGGGTACTATCTGTCCTAGTCTCCAGAAAAGCAGCTTAAAGTCCAAAAGAATCTTGTTGATGTGGCAAACGTGCTTGCTTCCTCATAGCTGTGCACTTTGCCTATAAATAGAGAGCAAGACCTCTCTTGCTCCTTGGTTGTTGAAAATTGTCATTTGCATTTTCTCCCTTTGAGTCTTAGCTTTATTGCTTCCTTGCTCCTTTGCTCTAAGTTTTCCTTGTTGATTATAAATCTTAGAGCTGAGCATCAAAACATTTTCAAAACCCATTTCATTGTTCATGCATACCTTGAAGGTGTCTAGGTGATGCAACCCGGTGAAGTCTTCATAAAGAATTAGCTAAAGGTGTTAGCTAAGTTCGTGTGAAGCAAGGTGTAAGCTGTCTTTGAGAATTAGCTAAAGGTGTTAGTTGAATTCTGCATAGAAGCTTAGATTCGTGCTATGTGTAAAACACTTGAGTGACAAGAGAGCAAGTTCAGTCGTGTGCTAGTAGTTAGACTAGGCAGGATGGCTAGGTGTTGTGCCATCCTCTGAGTTGTGAGTCTTGTAAGAAATGTCTTTACAATAGTGGAATCGTTTGCCTCTCAAGAGTTAGAGGCACGCAGTTTTTCTCCCTGGGTGCAGGGTTTCTGCGTATAAAAAACGTACTGGTGTTATATCTTTTACTTTCAGTACTTGCCTTTTTATTTACACAACTTAGTCTCACAGCAAACAGGATAGCACAATCTTTGCTATCCTTGTGCGCGGGATAGAGCAAAAAAGTTGTCAGGGCCTATTCACCCCCCCTCTAGGACCTTCAGACTTCGATGATTCCTTCTAGCATCAGAGCGACGATCTTCATGCTAGGTCTTAGTGACGGATCCTCCTGGATGCACCACAGTGTGATTATTACTGATCACATAAGTGATGTCATTGATCGCATTCTGATCACTCTCTAATAACAGATGCAGTTTCTTTTGCTTATAGCAATCATATGCCCAATCAGCTAGTATCATTTGATCTGCATCCTCTGCATGTTCTTCAAAATGCTTCCTGCATGAAATAATTTCTAGTAACAAAATGCCGTAGCTGTATACATCCCACCTTAACAGTGATAGGTATGCTTTTGAACCATTGAGTGGCCGCATACCCTCTTGTTCCCCTGATTCCTGTTGTTGTTCGAGTCTGGTCTGTCCTCAAGAGCTTGGCTAATCCGAAACCAGATATTCTTGCTGTGAAGGAGTCATCTAGGAGAATGTTTTGAGGCTTAATGTCACAGTGTATGATTTGGCTGCTGCACTCATGCAAATAGACGAGCCCTTCAGCTACTCCTAATGCAATTTGGCTTCTGCTGTACCAGTTTGGCCTCGACTCTCCAAAAAGGTAGCTTGCTAGAGAGGCATTGCTCATAAACTCATATACAAGAAGGCGATTTTGTCCCTCATTGCAGAAGCCTAGTAGTTTGACCAAATTTCTGTGATTTGTTCTGCCAATTGCACTCACTTCAGCTTTGAATTCACAATCGGTTTCTCCAACCGTAGTATTCAATCTTTTGACAGCAACACATGGCACATCATCAAATGCCAAAACTCCTTTGAATACTGTTGCAAAAGCACCGAGGCCTATTTCTTGACTCACCTTTCTGTTTCTAGAATAAATACGAGAAACAACCATGTAGGTTATGAATGGCAAGAAAAAGCTCAGGAAACCCAACATACATAGGAGAACTGTTACAATGAGGATCAAAACTGAATAATTATGCTTTGCTTTCATATTGGTGTCTCCAGGTCTCAAAGTAGAATTGTTTTTCCTTATTTTGATCAAAGCTTTCCCAACAACACTAGAATCCGTCCTCCCATTCAAAAGAGGGATTCTCTGCTTCCAACAGCCATTGTTTTCGTAGTAGACAACATCACATAAACAATCACCAAGACAAGACTGCCTGCACCATTCCTCAGTTACCGGTGTAAACTTCTGATAAATCGAATTAGGCCAATTTGTGCTTTGAATCTCTTGAAAACCAAATTGATTCATATCTAGCGAGGCTTCATCGCAACGTTGTGAAACAAAGTTCTGTTTGCATCGTTTGAGCATATCATTTGAATCAATAAAGGTATAGCCAAGTGGGCACTCACAGATTGGTCCTTGATCATGTAGGTGTTCATTGTTATTTTACTGTAACTTTTATTTATTGTTATTGTGTATTTATCATTCAGGATAGTTATAACCCTTGCTATGACGACGGATTTGGTGGAACTGAGATATCAGTGGTGGAATGCACCACAATGCACAGTCATCATGGACTTCTCAATCTTCTTGATCTCATCCTCGCCTTGTACTCAAGCACACAGTGCCCCAAGTCCCATAAATGATTTAGGACTCGCAACCAAAAGCTGCACTCAACAAACGCAAAGCAACCAAAATACAAGGTCATTAGATCATTGATTAGAAAACACAATCAAGATGAGCAAGAGGAGTATTGTGTAGTTCAGAAGGATCCTTTAGCCAAATTAATCTAATCCCAATTTTGATATCGGCTAAAAGGGTCTTGAATTTCTTCTGGGTTTTTGAGACGGAGGCCAGAGTATGGTTTAACTGTGGATTCAAGAGAGTGGTGGAATGGCGGTGATGAATTTGGAACAGAGGCCAGTGAAGCAAGCTTTTTATTTATCTGGGTGTAAAAAGGAAAAATAGTAAAGAAAAATAATTCAAGCGGGCTAGGCGGAAACAAACTGGGGTAAGACGGAGCCCAGTGACGTGAGGCTAAGTGGGCTGTGGGTTCTGTCGTTTTTGAAAAAAAAAAATAGAGCTGATTCAATTCGGCCCAGACATATATATTTCTTTTACAATGGAACTTTTAGTAGAAACTTGAGCTTCTGGGTTTCTTAAGGGAATGGTTTATTGGATTGGATATGAAAGGACGAGGAAACCGATTGGTCATAGGCTCACAAAATGGATTAGGAATGTCATTATTTCTTTTGATACGAGCAATGAGGTGTTTCACATTCCAAATGATCATTCACGCTGAATTTTCTTACACCATTAGTTAACGGTGTGGAACAATGACACCATTGCTCTTGTTGTTTCTACCAACAACCAGTGCACCTCCTATGAATTATGGGTGATCGAAGAGGACGATGTCGTTGCCATCAACGTCGACAGTGGTGGCCAAGTAGCGAAGAAGGAGTATTCTTTGACCAAACGCTTGACGTTTGGCCAAGATGCGTATTACTTTGTGCACTTGTTGGCATTTGGCAGGGACATCCATGACCGATTTCTTCTAAACCCTAAACCCTAAAATGAAAAGTAGAGTTCAGCAGCAATAAGCTAATTCTGCAGCAGAAGACAGCCAAAGCTAGAGACAATATGTTCAACTAAAGAAGCAATCTGCATTTCCTACAAGTATATTTATGCTCTTGTCTTGCTGCCCTACAGCAACATTCGCGCTAATATGTCAAACAAAATGATTTCTTCCCTTTCATGTACAGAAAAGAATACTAAAGTTAGATAGCTAATTCAAATGACATCTCAAAAGGTTACATCTATACACACACAGTCACACACACATAATACATGCATATATGTGTGTATCCCAAATACTATTGTTTACTGCTGGAACAGTATATTTTCATAGAGATGCCTTGGTCTTTAGTTACTGTCTTAGAGAATAAACTGTAGTTTGTCACTGTAACGCTTGTCTGATGCTATGAGCTTGTAGTACTGATGCACAGTCATGATACTTCTAAGATGCCTAAACATGATCTTTGACATTTGAATATCACTTGATGGATATGTGGAAGCATAAAAGTCTAAAACTATCAGTGTCAATATTCCATGTCTCTGGTCACAGGTACAAACAGAACCATGCTTCTTAGTTGATTAACAATAATAAGCTAGGGGGTTTACCTTCACAAACTTAATTGCTTAAGAATATGAACAGTGTCAATGGCTTCCTCCAACACCAATCTCCGGCGTAAAATTGAATCGTCACGCTCTGAAATATAACCCTGAAACATCCAAATCAGAGACAAAGAGACCTCGGATACGTTTGGATAGTGGGTAAATTTGACATTTCACATAATTTTTTCGTTAAACCTAAACCCATACGTTGATTATTGTGAGTGTAGGGCAATAGCAATATCATTTGCTCGATTCCGATTGGTATTGAGAGAATCCCAGAAATGAAGCTTGCTAAATGTTTGGCCAAGATTCTTGAGGTTTGTTACACTAGCAGTTTCTGTTACTTCAGCTATGAATTCAAAATTAATATTCTTTGTTTTGAGGAAGACATTGTCTTTCTTTAACACCTCTGTCGTTTCTTTGATGTCTTAATTTGTAGATGAAGTAGCTTTCCAATGAAGTTTACTCTTATGGGTGGATTCATGTGATCCAGCAGAGACTTAACCAAAGGTAATGTTTTGAGAAATTACTTTGCTTGTTTCATATATTATTGGGGTATTGGTAATATCATCCTGCAGTTACATGTAATTGAAAAGATAACAAAAGGAAAAACAAATGTTTATATGCATACAATAAAACACAGAAAATTTGAATGACTAGAAATCATGATGACTGTGATCATTTGAATTGCATGTAACCAGAGGATGTTTCTGGTAGGAGTGAGACTTCAACAGTTCCTTCAAGCATGTGTATGACATTTTTCATGGTAGGTCTTAGGGATGGATCATCTTGAATGCACAAAAATGCAATCATCACATACTTTTCCATTGTCTTGATGTCATCTGTTGCCTTTTCATCATCAGTCTCCAATAACAGATGCAGTTTCTTTTGCCTATAGCATTCATATGCCCAATCAGCTAGTATCATTTGGTCTTCATCTTCTGCCTCTTCGTCGAATTTCTTCCTGCAGCAAATGAGCTCTAATAACAAAATGCCATAGCTGTAAACATCCACCTTTGCTGTGATAGGCAAGTTCTTGAACCATTCAGGTGCTACATACCCTTTTGTGCCCCTTATTCTAGTACTCGTTCGCGTTTGGTCTGTTCTCAAAAGCTTTGCTACTCCAAAGTCGGCAATTCTTGCTGTGAAAGAGTCATCTATTAGAATGTTCTGAGGCTTAATGTCACAATGTATAATCTGGCTGCTACATTCTTCATGCAAATAAAACAGCCCTCTTGCAGTTCCCAAGGCAATGTTCCTTCTTAGATACCAGTTTGGCCTTGACTCTCCAAACAGAAAGCTTGCTAGAGAGCCATTGCTCAGGAACTCGTATACAAGAAGCCGGTGTTGCCCCTCATCACAAAATCCAAGTAGTTGGACTAGATTTCTGTGATTTGTTCTGCCAATTGAGCTTACTTCGCCTTTGAACTCCAAGTCATCTTCTCGTGCTATTGTGTTCAATCTTTTGACAGCAATGCATCTCCCATCATCAGATGCTAAAACTCCTTTAAAAACAGTTGAAAAAGCACCAGAACCGATTTCTTCCATAAATCCGTTAGTAGCTTCTTTTAGCTCCATGTAAGTGAAACATTTTAGATTGATGCCTTGAAGGACTGGACAGAGTTTGCTCAGCAGTGCTTTTCTATAATATATTCGAGAAATAACCAAGAAGGTTATTATGAACACACCCAGATGGGTTAGTACTATTATGAGCACTGAACCAACAAGGATTAGAGATGACTTATCTTTCTTTTTTGGAACTGAGAGTACTCCAGGGGATATTGTTGAATTAGAACTGTCCTTCCTTTTTTTGACATGCGATCTCCAACCAGCACTCTTGTCGAACTTGCCATTCATGAGAGGGAGCCCCTTTTTCCAACAAGTCTTGTTCTTTACGTAAAAAATGGCAACAGCACAGAAACAATCTTCTAGGCAGTTTTGCTTGCACCACTGCTCATCTTCTACTGGTCGAATCTGATCATAGTCTCCAAGAGGCCAATCTGTGTCCGACATCACTTCAAATTCAAAAAGATCTGCTTCTGGTGAGGCTTGATCACAACTTTGGGGTATGAAGGCTGGCTTGCATCCTTTGCGCTCATCATTCGAATCAATAAAGGTGTACTTGCTGGGGCAGTAGCACGTATTCAATCCTTTTTCATCATGTTTACACAAGCTGTTGAACCCACACACACCACCTCCTGCACTTGCTGCTTCAGTTGTTGAAATTGCTGTGCAGATATTTGGAGGTTCGTAAGCCAAAAAGTACCAACCCCTCTCAACATTTGAGTTGGTGCTTTTACGGTAGACATAGTGCTTCAAAACTCCATCAAACTCAAGAGTTGCTCTTTGGTAGAAATCTTCCATTGGTACTTTGTTGGTTGATATATTATGAAGCATGCTTCCATTCTTGTCTGTAAGATAAATATAGCCAGACTGGTTGAAGATTAACTGAAAGGCAGCACTACCCCCAGTTCCGATCACCCTGTAAGGAAAATTAGGGTAATCCAATGGGAAATGTGTTGTGTAAAACACAAGTTTATCAGAATTTAGTATAAGCTGAAATCTTCCCCTTGAGTAATTTGTTGGTGTAAGTTGTGCATGGAGCATGCCACCTGTATTCAGAGCTTGTGTGGGTAAGATTGTATCGGTTGGTTGTTGAAAACTCTCCCACAAAATCTTGGAGTTTTGGTTAGCCAACACAAGATTTCCTGTGTCGAGCATGGCTGCATAGGCAACTCCAGTAGCAGTAGACCCATCAGCAATCAAATACTGTTCGCCTGTTGCGATGTCATACAGCAAAAACCTCCCATCTGGAGTGATTTCTACTTTTGATCCTTGTTGCACTAGATAATCACGAACTGACCAGACAATAGTCTTTTCAGGTATTTTGTTAAACCAGATGGCTAACATGAAGCCATCCAAACTGAGTTTTCGGAAACCAAAGGCAAATTCTCCAGATGGAGAAGGCCAAGAAGAGTTATCATCTATTGCAGTGAGGGATGACCCCAAAGATATATTCTGGTAAGTATCAGCGACGGTGAAAAATGGCAGTAGTTGTAGGAGAAATAGAAAGCATAAAGAACTATGCATTTCAAAAGCCATGGTATGAAGGGAAATCTTCCTCAGGGCTTAGAGGGTTCATTCTGAAAAAGATCATTTGCATTATATCAGCAAATTTGTAATCTTTTGTCCACTTTCTCTGAGTCAAACTACAAAATCATTGAATTAAATCCACATTCTATAAAGTTATCGACGATCTTGTTGCATTTTTCAGCTTCTTTTGTTTGTCATTTTGTATTTCCTGCGTATAGCTCCATGTTTCCTCTTATGTGCGTGTTTAAGTACTGAAAAAGAACTTGCATTCTTTCCCAGTTGCCGTCTAAAAGCCGCATCAGTATGAAGGTCAAGCAAATGATGAGCTGTTCTCGCCTTGGTATATGTGACACAATGAGGTCTACTGAGTATTTCTCTTGTAATTACTACTAAAAGCAATCACTTTTATAATGAGTTCATACAAAGTTAGGTGATTAGTATATATTGTCTAGGAGATTAAATCATTAATGTTGTAGCCTTGTAGGTAGATAGATATGGAGACTTGTTTGTATTTATTTTTGGATCATTTCATTGTTTTGTAGTATTTAAAGTCTAATGATCACCCTCCTTATCTATGAGACTCTCTCAGTCTCTCATGGCAAGGTCTCATATAAGGTCACATATTCCTATGTGAGATTAATATCTCAACACGCCCTCACACGTGACGAATTTTCAAGCTTAACATATGGACAACTATTTGAGTGGCGTGAAGTTCGTGTGGCCATTGGGCTTCACACATAGACGTGGGTAACATGCTCTGATACCATGATAAAGTAGTTTGTGGTTCACATCCAAAACCAATTGGCTATGGGTGGAGTGGCACAAACCCTTATAAACCCACATATAAGGTCTCATATTCCTGATGTGGGATTAATATCTCAACACATAGGAGAAACTCTCCTGTCTCTGTTGGCTTGTCTGATTCTACGTTTTTATATTTTCACAGTTGATACCTTAATTGCCTAAAATAAATCCTTGATATGATCATTAAAGCTTCGCATTAGTTTATGCCTATGTGGAACTGGAATCATAACATGGGCTATAGACTCAACAAATAGTCAAAAAGTATAAAAGAGAATGAGTACTCAATGATCCACAGACCACTGTAGAATTTCTTTCAGGGTTCTATATGCAAATGCTATGTAAGCAGCTTGTATGCTAATGATCTGAACCAAAAAATTTCATGAATAGTACTTAGCCATGAAGCCACTGAGATTTCCACTATTTGTTGCTCCTGTGTAAGAATCTTTGTTTATTGAGCAGAAGACTTGTAGTAATACACATATCAGAAAAAAGAAGAAGAAATACCAATGCTTGTTTGCACTAGTGGGTGGGAGCTAGTGTGGCTTAAGCAAGGTCGGAGGTTCGATCCTTGTGTATGCAGCAACAATCTTGGGAGAGCTTCCCCGTCTACGGGCGGTCCTAACCCGGCTCGAATGGGAATTGGGTTTCCGTTAAGGGGTATTATCCCCGAACGCCCAAAACCCTTTTAAAATAAAAAAAAAAGAAAAAAGAAGAAGAAATGTTCTCTTTTCTTTTCTTTTTTCTTGGCTCCGTGGACTATCTGACTAACCAAGTTGGTGGTTTTGTGTCCTTCATATTAAAACAAAGACAGCTGAATTGTAATTGCAATTGCTTAAATTGCATACAATGAGGATGGGTTTGGTGGCACAGTCACTTCGACTATTCCTTCAAGCATATGTGTGACAATCCTCATGGTTGGTCTTATTGATGGATCCTCTTGGATGCACCAAAATGCTATCATCACATACTTCTCCACTGCTTCAATATCATCCTTGGCTTCCTCATCATCATTATGCAGTAACAGATGCAATTTCTGTTGCTTATAGCAATTATATGCCCAATCAGCTAGTATCATTTGATCATCATCCTCTGCCTCTGGCTCGAAATTCTTCCTGCAGAAAATAATCTCTAATAGCAAAACACCATAGCTGTAAACATCAGCTTTTACTGTGACAGGCAAACTCTTGTACCATTCTGGGGCGACATACCCTTTTGTACCCCTGATTCTAGTAGTTGTTCGAGTTTGGTCTATTTTCAATAGCTTGGCTACTCCAAAGTCAGCAATTCTTGCTGTGTAAAAGTCATCTAGAAGAATGTTCTGAGGCTTAATGTCACAATGTATGATTTGGCTGCTGCACTCCTCATGCAAATATAGGAGCCCTCTTGCGGTTCCTAATGCAATCGACCTTCTTTGATCCCAGTTTGGTTTTGCTTCTCCAAAGAGGATGCTTGATAGAGAGCCATTGCTCATGAACTCATACAAAAGAATTCGGTGCTGCCCCTCATTGCAGAATCCTTGTAGTTTGACTAGATTTCTGTGATTTGTTCCTCCAATTGCACTCACTTCAGCTTTGAATTCCCAGTCATTTTCTCTTACCACCGTGTCCAATCTTTTAACAGCAACTACCTTCCCTTTGTCAGATGTTAAAACTCCTTTGAAAACTGTGGCAAAAGCACCACGACCGAGTTCTTCCTTGAATCCATTTGTAGCTTGCTTGAGCTCCACATAAGTGAAACATTTTAGATTATTGACTGGGTAAAGGTCACTTGCTTGTGCTTTCTTAGAGTAGATACGAGATACAACCAAGTAGGTGATCATAGCAACAACCAAATAGGTTATAATTAGTACTAGCACTGCTCCAATGTGTGCCAAATTTGATGCATGTTTCATCTTTGCATCTGGGATTGCTGGTGGTCTCCAGGTAGAGTTGTGTATTCTTATTTTGACCAGAGATGTCCAACCAACACCGAGGTGCACCCTACCGTTAGAAAGAGGGAGTCCCTTCTTCCAACAATCGGATCTTGTTCCATCATAAATAGCAATGGCACAGAAACAATCACATAGGCATATTTGCTTGCACCATTCTTCTGATACTGGCTGAAAATGCTCATAATCATTATAAGGCCAGTCTGTGTTTAGCATCACTTGAAATCCAAACATGTCAGTTTCTGGTGAGGCTTCATCACAACTTTGGGGAAGAAACTCTTGCTTGCATCCTTTCCTCTCATCATTTGGATCAATGAATGTGTAACTCTTGGGGCACTCGCAAGTAGTTGGTCCTTCCTCATCTTGTTTACATATGCTGTTGAAACCACACGGGCCACCACCTGTCTCTTCGGTTAGTTCTGAGCAGATATCTTCAGGCATGAAGAAGAAAGTGGACCAACCACTTGAGTCATTGTTCTTCTGGTAGATGTAGTGCCTAAAAACTCCATCATAGTCAAGAGTTGCTCTCTGGTAAAAATCCTGCGTCGAAACTGTCTTGCCTGACACTATACTACGCAAGGTTCCATTTCTGTCAGTAACATAAATAAAACCAGATTGGTTGAAGATTACCTGAAAGGCACTATCTGCATCTACAGGATCGCTGCTTGGGGATGGTTCTATTGTCTTGTAAGGAAAATTAGTAGAATCCAAGGGAAAGTTTGTTGTATATAGAACAACATCTCCATTAGACTCTAGTCTTAACTGGAATCTTCCTTTGGAGTAGTTCGTAGCAGTATAGGGAGAAAACAAGACGCTACTTACACTTAAAGCCTGTGTAGGTAAGAATGTATGAGTTGGTTGATCAAAACTCTCCCACAAATTGTTTGACTCTTGGTTTGCCAGCACAAAATTTCCAGTGTCGAGCATGGCTGCATAGGCTGCTCCAGGACCTTGAGGCTGAAGGTCAGATAACAACTGTTGCTCTCCAGGTGGATCATTAAGCACTAACTGTCCCAATGCGGTGAGTTCTACTGTCGATCCTTCTTGTGCTAAGTTGTTTCCATTGGCTGACCACACAATCGTTTTTTCAGGTATTTTGTCAAACCAAATGGCTAATATGAAGCCGGTGCCAAGTTTCTGGAAACCAAAAGCAAATTCACCGGATGGCGAGGACCAAGGAGTGCTATTTTCCTGTGCAACAATGGATGATCCACGCGATATATTATGGTAAGTTTGAGCAAGGGTGAGAAATGGTAGTAGTAGAAGTAGAAGTAGAAAGCATAAGGCACAAAATAGTTTAAAAGGCATTGTAAAGTAGTTTGGAAACAGAATATCAGCAACATTTGAACTGTGTTATATATGCCATTCTGGGAGTCAGCTCCAATTCATTGAAGTTATCGACCATCCTTCAGAGTCTCAGACTTTTTTGCAGCATCTTATTTATGTATTCTTTTCCATATCCTGTTTAGTGTCGACTTACAGTGTTCCAGAGAATGTGTTCATCTGAAATAACAATGCAGGTTGTTTGGCAGTTTCATTCTATGCATACCAATAGATGCTTTCTTCAGCCAAGATATCTAAAGCCAAACAGTTTGGCTTTACTGTTGTGCTAGGAGGTTAATTTGTCTCTTTAATTGGATCATTCCACAGGTCTTTTCATTGTTCGCGGAGTCGGCTCAACTCTGTGGATAGTGGATACAACCTTCCCTCCTTAACCAGATCATAATCATACTCATCATTAGTTGGGGGTTTGTCATTTCTGATGGTTAATCATGAGTTCCTTAACATGTCAAAACCCCCATATCATGTCCCTCCCTCTCACACTGGCAATAACTCACCTCAAATTGAAAGCAACTTGAAATCTTAGTAGCTAGTTAAACTGAAAATAGCAGTAGGGAGAATTCACCACGAGAGAATTCCTGATAAACCTAAATTGAAAATGGTATTATAGAGAATCAAAGATCTGCCATCCCCTGTGATCACCAAGAAATATGGTGGCAAACATCTTGACTAAGCATAGTTTCGACAATGATTTTGTTAATAACCAAGGGAGCTAGTGATGCCTAGAAGGTTGTAACCTTCGGCTGAGCAAGAGTTGTTTTTCATTTCTTTTTCTGGGTTTTAATATGCCTCCATGTAACCCAAATAAGTTCCTTCATTTTCAACTAAAAATTTAAACCGACGGACACTTCCTGGTTTTGTATGTTACATTGTTAGAACAACATGAGTTGTATTGGTATTTAGGGGCAATTGCCAGCAGAACTTTAAACCAAACACAATCATAGTGAAATCAAAGATAGCACGAAAAGTCCGGTATATCAAAAATAGATTTTTAATTAATCCCATAATTAATAACTCTATTTAGACACCAATTTCCAATATTCATATAATTCTTCTACATCACTATGGGATACAAATTGAGCATCTGAAAACGCAAAAAGAAGAAAAGTAAGCAAGTCACTTCTAGTTGATCTAGGTTTAAAAGCTGAGGACATGCATTTGTCTCCTCTGCATCTCAGTGAAAACTCTTGCATGAACTTGTTTTATGAAGATTAAGTAAAGAAAACTTCCTTGAATCCTTGAAATATTCATCAGTTATCATCATTGCAAGCTGATTAAATAAAACTGATCAGTACACTAACTTTATGATCCAATTGGAACGACATTTTCATATCAAAAATTTAACAGGTGATCTGAGAAAGCATCTAGATATCACCTTGAATTACTTGAATAGAACAAAAGATATCGAGGTGACAAAAAAAAAAAGGGAAACATAAAGATATCTTTAACAAAGAGAATCCTTGATACATGTCACTCCAACTTGGCTTCTTGATCTTCATCTAGCACCCTACAATTAATAAAAGGAGGTTCCTTTGTACCATTTTCACTAAAAAGGGGGGTGAGGGAGAAGATTCACTTGGTCATTAGAAAGAAAGTAAACCAGTAATTCAGGAGACAAAGGGCATAAATTTGAACCAGATTCAGTTGTCAGTACCTAACAAATTCATATGAAAGCGTACCTCCCTTATAAAAGAAGAAATGCATGTGATATGACTAGGAGCTCACAATTCTAAATCTAAAAATATTCAACATCTCACACCCAACATGATTATCCACTATCTTACAAGAAAATTATAAGGCAGGCAACGACATTAAAAAACCCTACAAAGGTTTGCTAGATACGTAATTTGAGAATGAAAATCCATTGGTTAGGCATCCAACTAACCCAAGTAAGTCTTTGATGAACATAATGAAACAAGACTGCTTGACACACAAAACATGCGAATCTCAGAACATCCTAGCAGCATGAGAATCAAGAAGAATATTTAGCATTTGAGGGAAGTAGCTAGTTTTATACATCCATGGCCTCATTTGTCCCATTTGGATAAGACATCTCAAACGAAAGGAAAGCTTAAGTGGCACTTGCTCTTAGTTTACTTAATTCATGTTGCATCATAATTTTTCGGGGGACAAAACAAACATACACAAATTCGAAGCACGAAAAGTGAGTAAAGTAAGTCACCTTCTAGCAGCCAACCGCAACTGCCTTGAGTGATCGAAAGCATGGAAGTCATCAAAGCCGAAGCAGTGGCAGTGTGGTAAGGCAGCATTGTCTCCACACAGAAGGTCAGTTCAACAGGACACCTACAACAACAAACCACAAATCAAACCCAATTTCACAAAATCTTTGAATGTTAATACAAAACATACTCGAATCTACTTGATCACCTGAGAGCGAGAGATGAAGTGGGTTTCTTGGCTCCGATGTGAAATGGTGAGCGAGCGGCTTTGGCTTTAGAGGCGCAACCTCGGCCGGCGCATGAACGGAAAATGGCTCTGGCGACGGTTGAAGTGGCCATTCAAGAATGAAAATCTGGTGAGCTTGTGACTGCAGAGCCTCAGAGGCTTCGAGGGTTTAACTGAGGTTTTATTTTCTTTGTTCTTTGGACTTCTATGGTATGGGCTTATGGTAAGTAGATTTAAAACAGTTGAGATAATTTCCGGCCCAAAACTCGTCTAGGCTACAGCCCATATATGCCCTGTGTGAATCTGCTTTGCTGAGCATCAGAAAACATGATTCATGAATAGGATTAGGCGCTAGTGAAGGTTAATAGAATGAGCTACTAGATTTAATAGTTCACAAAATTTGATAAAGAACGGTCCCATTGGATCATGGCTCCGAGTCACAGAGAGCCCTCTGCCTTGTTGTGTACCATGGAATGGTATTGAGTGTCACTATTGGATGCCTAACTTATGCTCTGGTCAGCACTGAAGTAGCTCCTACGTCAGTTGAGGGCACTGCCTCAAGTAGTGACCATGGCGGCCACATTGATAACATACCGAACTCCCAATCATTTCTAGTCCTACTTGGCACTGTCCATCATGGCATCTGCCACATCTCTGACACTG
Source organism: Fragaria x ananassa (assembly GCA_034370585.1). Classification (NCBI taxonomy): domain Eukaryota; kingdom Viridiplantae; phylum Streptophyta; class Magnoliopsida; order Rosales; family Rosaceae; genus Fragaria; species Fragaria x ananassa. Next base: position 30,303,382 of record CP139766.1, on the reverse strand, counting down.
TGGACGGCCTCCCTGAACAGGAGCTCTACTATTACCGCCAGCACTGCCCCCAGACTGATTGGTCTTTTTCTTACGGCGGTTCAGAATGCTCCACCTCCGCTCACGACTTCTTTTTAGTGAGCCGGGTCTGGAATTTTCAGGTCTAATGCATGTTAAAGCCGCAGAACTCGCAACACTGCCCCCAGACTGATTGGTCTTTTTCTTACGGCGATTCAGAATGCTCCACCTCCGCTCACGTCTTCTTTTTACTGAGCCGGGTCTTGAATTTTCAGGTCTAATGCATGTCAAAGCTGCGGAACTCGAACTAGTACTAGCCTTCTCGGAAGGACTCTGGCTACGGAAACCCATCTCCAATGGTTGTACACATTCCAAAAGCCTGTCCTCATACTTCATCGCGGCCAAAAATACTTGACTGAACTCAGTAAATAAGGTAACCACTAACATATCACGGAGTTCATCTCTTAATCCTTGTAGAAATTTGTGGATTTTATCCCTCTCATTAGCCACCAAGGGAGATGCAAAATGATATGATCTATTGAAAAGCCGCCCATATTCCAACACTGTCATGTCACCCTGCCTCAAATTGAAGGACTCAAACTCAAGTCCGGGGATCACACTTTCAGCCACAGCCGGATCAATACCATAAGTCTCAGCTCTGAGCCGTTTGACATCCTCCATACTGTAATCAGAACTAATGCCCGAATGAGCCACTACATACACTCTAGAACCCGCTGCTTTAGGCACACCAATCGAGATGTAGTTACTTGTGACCTCGACTACAAGTGGAGTATCCTAACGAGGTCAACATCTACGAGGTAGAACCTGAGAGAAAACAAAACTTAGGCAACTTAGGGGGAAAAACACACAAAAGTTAAGCATCTACATGTCTATCATCCTTACACACATGATAACTATACCAACACCAAAGAGTATATGATGAGGAACCACTGCGGCCGGGTCATCTCAAGAGTGTGAGTATTGATTATTACAGAGCATAAAAAACAACAAAAAGTTAAACAAATTAAGTCCATGAAATTAAAAACATAATGCTGTGATACTATGTTAACATCATCAGCCCCAAATTAACTCTAAAATCTAACATGACATTGTAAAGCGTACCTTTAAGAGAAATTTCACCATACAACTGACATAAATACCCCTAAACTGGACAACCAAAAAACCTCTGAAGCATAATATCCAATATTTTACACGCGCTCCCCAAAAATGACAAATTCCCTCAGCTACAAATAAAAGGGTCTCCACACATACATCAAAAGCTTCTCAACTAATTACAAATATCACAAACGTTGGTAATTCATAGCAATCTAGAAGAAGAACAAAAAGAAACATAGAACTCAACTTCACACTGGTTAGCAAAACCCTAGAGCTTCTGGCAAGAAGAAGTAGCTGTGAAGGGACTTTCAAAAGGGTCATACTAAGGCTTGGAGGAGTTCAAAAATGTGATCCGTCTGATTGCAAAATTACAACACAGGAATCCAGTTAGACTATTAGGTTACTGCACACACGGCGAAGGAAAGATATTGCTTTATGAATTCATGCCAAATAAGAGCTTGAATTCATTTCTTTTTTGATATTCTAACAGTATGCAATGTGATTAATCCATAGTAATCATTCCAAATTTCTGTTCTAGTTCATACTAATATTGAATGCCACTAATCATATCTTGGTTGGACCAAGGAAACAGACAGTAATAACCAACAAACATATCATGTAGTACACAAAGTAGAAACCCATGAGCAGAAATTTGATTCAACTCTAGCAATTGCAACTCCAACTGATTATATTGCTGATATCAAAACACGAATACAATTGAATTACAAGAGAATGAATTAAGAAAACCAAAACACAAACACAGAAACCCAAAATCACCTGCCTTTGACGAACCCAATATCAGAAAGTGAAGAGAAACAGAGCGATCAGACCGAGAGGACTCCTTTCTGTCTGTGCCCTCAGTGGTGGCGGCAGGGCGGAAGAAACAGGTGGCAAGAGCCAGCGAGGGTAAAATGGTCCCAGCAATCTTGCGTTTTAGTAAATAGTAAACGAGCAGCAAATTTCTTGCTGACGGTTTGGCTACTTTGGCCCGTCTGCTTTCTACGTCAAAACAATCACTAAAATTTGGGTGATTACGAAAATATCGGCTTTTTAAAAAATTAGAAATTTTGACAGAAATTTTAAAAAAATATCAATCTCGGTAAATTATGGATAGAAATTATATAAAAAGGATGGATTTTATGAAGGTAAGATATTTATAAATATACTAATTCTCAGTTCCGTTAAGAACAGTACCATAAGGCCAAGGTGACAGTTTCGTCTCTTTTTTTGTTGTTTAATTACAGCACTTATCCGTCAGGCTAAAATGACAATTTCATCTCTGGTTTTTGTTTAACTATCGCTCTGGCATTAAGAAGCTTTATGAAATGATTGATTTATCTTTCGGTTATTACCCAATATCAATTTTGTCATCTTCTTACACCAAAAGTTCGAACCACGGGTACAAATCCTAGTATCTTTAAATGCACATATACTAACGGAAACGTTTCACAGCGTGGATGGATAATAAGTCTATAACACAACAATGGTCATTTATATAGCAAGAGCAAACGGTTACAGAGAAGAGACTATCCAATCCCGTGTGAGTAAGAAAATCAAGGAGACGATCCAATCCCGAAACCATACAAATCTCATAAAAATGTAAATAACCCAAAAATTGACATAGGTAGCTTATTGCTAGTAATTTAACAAAAATTGACGGATCGGCGGCATCAAAAATCATAATAATAATTGTATAACCGAAATTCCTTCATTCTTTAAACCAAAACCTAAATCCATGAACACTTCCTTTTGATTTGTTTTAATTTAATGATGCATATGAGTTGTATTGGTGTATGTAACAGTGAATGCTAAATAGGAAATCCTATTTCACCAAAACTTTCAACCACAGCCATTCCCCGAATCCAACGGTGCAGATTTCATATTCCAAAAAATTGACCGTTGCAGCTGCGTCGGTTCCGCAGCTTCAAATATGTCCCCTTTTTCTCATTGTTCTCCTGAGAGACTCTCACAATCACAGAGAAATAGAAAAAGCTAGAAACTTTGGACGATTCAGGTCTTGATTGCAAAACCCAGAAGAAGATCTCGTTCCTATTCATCAAGATTTGGCCATGGACACCAGAGCTGTTGTTCCTCCACAACCCAGAGGTATTCATCGATTTTGATCTCACCCAAGTGCTTGTTTCTCTTTTCTGGTTCGTTATTCTTTGTGGGTTTCGTGGTTTTGTGTGGATTTCTTGAAGTAATTGTCATTTCTGTCGTGTTTGGACTAATGGGTTTTAGACTTTTGGGATGATGTGGTGTAGTTCTTGATCGGTTTTGTATCAGTAGAAGAAAGATTGTTTAAATTGATGGGTGATAATGCTTGAATTGTAGGCATGTAGCTTGAATTGGGGATTGTCTTCTTGACCTGATTATTGGTTGGGTAGGGTTTTTCCTCTAGATTGTTTTCTTGATTTGAATATTGTATTCGTCTTGATCTGCCTTTTGTATCCTCAAATTTAGATGATTGGGTTTTATGGGTTTTAGTGTTCAAGTGTAAAACCCCTTTATGGATTATCATGTTTATTTCTGTAATTCTTTGTGGGTTTACTGCCAACTGGGTTTTCCCTTGGTACTGTATTTAGTTTCTTCACATTTTCATGTGCTTGTTTTACTACTAGAAGGGAATGGTAAAGTCCATGGAGAAGCACCAAGAAGGAACCAGCGAGTGGCTCTTGAAGACAGGACCAACTTAGGGGCAGGTCAGGTTGAAATTGAAGGGAAGCCCGCGGTTCAAATTACTCGCCGCATCACAAGGAGCTTTCATGCCCAGCTGTTGGCAAATGCACAGAAGAACAATGGGGTAATAACCCTTGACAAATGCTTTTCAGTACTATTTGCAATGAATTTCTAGTGGTCTTTAAACTTGGAGTTAATTATAAGTACTTATAACAGTGCACTGCATTTGATTTTGTGAATTTGCAGAACCCTGTACTGGTTCCAGGAGTTGTAGACAAGGAAGCTAAGAATAGAAATGGTTCCGCTGGAAAGAAGGTTACCAAGAAAGCAGCTGATGAAGATGTAGTTGTGATTAGTTCTGATGAAGAAAATGAGAAGCCAGTCAATAGAGGCAAGCCGGTACAAGGTCCAAGGAAAGAAGTGAAGACTCTCACTTCGATACTAACAGCTCGAAGCAAGGTGATCTTAGAAGTTGATTTTTGATAAATTGTGTAGACACATCTTACCACAGTTTTGCTTTTGTTTGTCTGTTGAATATTGAACACTTGTTTACTGCAGGCTATGGCTTGTGGAGACTCTAACAAACCAAAAGAGCAGATTGTGGATTTTGATAAAGCTGATGTCAATGATGAACTAGCAGGTGTTGAATATGTAGATGAATTGTACAAGTTTTATAAGCTTGAAGAGGTAATTACTTATCTTCTTTCCCCCACCCACATTTGCCTTTTAGGCTTCTCCATATATACCTTTCCTTAGACATGAAAATTACTTATGCAGGATGAATGCCGAGTTGGGGATTACATGGACAAACAGCCAGATCTTAATTCAAAGATGAGGGCTATCCTTGTAGACTGGTTGATAGATGTTCATAGGAAATTTGAGCTAATGCCTGAAACATTCTACCTCACCGTGAATATAACTGACCGATTCCTTTCAAGGAGGATGGTAACTAGAAGGGAACTTCAACTAGTTGGCATCAGTTCCATGGTGATAGCATCAAAGTATGAGGAAGTTTGGGCTCCGCAGGTAGTGTTCTTCCCTTGTTTTGATTCAGGAATTATTGATTTACAAATATTATTTACCTAAAATGGGGTTTCTCTTGATTATGCAGGTCAATGATTTTGTTTGCTTGTCAGACTATGCATATAGTGACAATCAAATTCGTGCAATGGAGAAAGCAATCTTGCAGAAGTTGGAGTGGTATTTGACAGTTCCAACACCTTATGTCTTTCTTGCTAGATACATCAAAGCTTCCATTTCACCTGATGATGAGGTACTTGATGTGTAATGGCTTTTGAGAAAGTATAACCATGCTTTAAACTGTTTGCTATGGTGAAGCAATGAATATTAAGCTTTTTTTTTTACCCTTGTAATGCAGATGAAGAATATGGTTTTCTTTCTAGCCGAACTTGGAGTCTTGGATTATCAAACAACCATTAGGCACTCCCCATCCATGGTAGCTGCTGCAGCAGTCTATGCTGCCCGTTGCACCCTCAACAAGATGCCTTTCTGGACTGAAACTCTGAAGCACCATACTGGTTACTGTGAAGAAGATCTAAGGTAATAATGCTCACTTACAGCTATGTATAGTGTGTTAGACAAGTGGTTTCATAGGGAAATTGAGTTAACTTCCAGATATACTTGATGACTTGACTTGTGTTGTTTATCATACAACAGTGAATGTGCCAAGGTTTTGGTTGGCTTTCACTCCAACGCTGGAGAAAGTGATGTTATTAAAGCTGTGTACAAGAAATACACAAAACCTGAATATGGCGCTGTTGCTCGTCGAACTCCAGCAAAAATTTGTTAGCGGTCTTCATGAAGATTTCCTTTTGAGTATTGGACTACTTTTTGTAGACAATTACAACACCCACCTGAATATGCTAGTAGTGTTGGTCTTTCTGTAATAGAAATTGGGTGCCAAGAAGATTGTCACAACCCTGTGTTCTGTACTGGCTAGTCTGTCCATGTTGAATCATTGAGTAATATAGTAGATTGGTGTTATAGCTCCTTTGGAAACTGAGAGAAGACATTGTTTTGCTCCTCGTTGTTTTCTACATTTTGTTGTAGGAACTGAGTGAGAGTGTTTTGCTCCTTGTATAGTTTCATGAAGTTTATCTTCAGTCAATACCGTGCTGAGAATAGCTATGATCTTCACAAGTAAATGAATTGTACTATAACAACATTTTAATCCAGATCACGACTTTGTGAGGGTTTCACACCTGAAGGCTTTAATTTTTAGTACAGTAATTTAGTCGAGACGACTTTGTGAGGGTTGTGCGCACCTGAAGGCGTATTCGTTTTCAGCCTCAATTGAAGTGAGAACAATCTTGGCTTAGCAATGCCATCAATTTCATGAAGCATTGCTTGAAAAACGAAGGAGCTGAAAGACATGCATAATCCTAGCTAATATCAGTTTTTCACTAGTGTCAGAGTCGAGTCAATTTTTTTTTAATTTTCTTGGTTGTACCTATAACACATTTATCCGAGGTTTTCTCAACAACAATGAGACATCAAGGGCTACAGAACTTATTAAAGAAATGGGTAGGAGGGGTTTCTCTGGAGATGCATCGACTATAGAGTTAATTGCTGATTTAATGTCAAAGGATACAGTAGATCCTGTATTACTAGCGTGGCTGGCTTAAAGATTCAGTCTGATGCTGCAATGCTGCTCCTTAGGAGACCTTGGATGTTCTGCGAATCCTGTTTGTAAGTCTACCATTGATACACACAACATTATTCCTTGTACCACAGATTATTGATCTCATAAATAAAGGACCTCTAATCATATAACTAACTGCCACTAGAAAACACACCCTGTACAAATTTGGTATCAGTTAATAATGGACCTTCAATGCCCTCAAGAGTGGATGAGATCAATTGGGGATGAGGCTTATGTGCTGATTTGATCAACCAGTTGAACATAGAGTACAAAGAAGTGACTCCAGGCTTCAGCTGGTCCCCTTAATATGACTTGTGCGTTTGGGAAATCATGAGCAAAGATGAATGCTGCAACAATCATAGAGACAGAGTTTTAGGCCTCATTCATTAGGGATAAAGCTGATCAGTGCCATTGCATGAGGGTGTATGATATTTATCTAAAATATTGCTTGTGAGATCTTTAGTTCACATTCTAGTAACATCTCTTATGATGTCTAAACCGAGATATGTTCACATTTCTATTTTCATATCAGTTCTCTCTCGGTTTGAACTTAGTTCTAGGCTGACACTTTATGTGATGACTGATGACAGTGGTGCATTATAAGTGTATGCATTGTTTTCCTTGACGTATAGGCATTGATCAACGGGACTTGCCACTTAGAACACTGAAAATCACTCAGATGACTGAGGCCAACACATCTTTAAGACCGAACAAATGGAGAGCCATAAATAAGGATAACTGGAACTTTTAATCAAATATTTATGCATAACCTCAACCTTTAATGTGGTTAGGTTTTTGATCAGCTAGACATTCACACACTGTTATAAATCTAATCAAACCAACTGGGCAGGTTCAATAAGACAAATATGCATATCCATGTGTATCATTGGAGTAAAGCAATGTCATAGAATTTCAACATATATTCAGAATCCAAAAATAAACAATAAAGAAGGTTTCCAAGAGTACGAACCTTAGTTCCGGCGATGATTGTACTATTGAGGGGATGAACTGCACATGCAGTAACTCCTTCAGACAGTTTGATAAACCTGTTTCGCATATGTTGATCCTTTACCCCAGATGCATCCTCACTAGAACATCAAGCAAATTTATTTGAAAATAAATACATTGCATATTCACAAGCGGACACACAGTAATTGTCAGAGGATCAGGAGGGACATTTGCTAGATGATAAAAGTAACTTTGAAGTTGTTCAATGATTGTCTTACTTGTAATCCACATGGCTAGGAGAGCTTGAATCTGGATAGAAATCCAAAATATGAATGCCGCTGTTAGTTGATGATCCAACCACATATATCTGGATTGAAAGCATTGAAGTAGCCAAATACTAAGCTTGGATAGATACACAAATTATATGCTACACATTACAAGTTCCAACATTCATCCAAACATATGATTAAGCACAAACTCAAAATGCATTTTAGTTATGGAACAATTAAATAATGAAAATAAGACGAAAGGAATAAGTGAAAGTCCGTACAGAGTTTGTAGGTAGCCATGAAGGTTTCCTCAAAAATGATAGATCTGACCCAACAGAATCATTTCTAATCCCACAAAAGGAACAGAGTATAAGTAGTTATTAGACTGCTAATGCTCGTAAGTTAATATAGGATATTGAAGGGATTCAACTTTACTTACAACCAAGCTGGTGGAGGACAATGAATATGTGTAACATCGAGATTATGAACATCCAGCACGCCTGACCTGCATGAAATGAGATACAAGCAAGAAAGTTAGTTTGAGTTAGAACAATGGTTCTAACTATGATACAATCAAGAACGTGTAGTATGATTAGATGCACATAATTGCTTTGCCAAAGTCCAATATTCATATTATGGAATCAGTTATTCATTTTCACAAGCTTATTCTTTAACGTTCAACATGTTTTTACTGTACACCATCCGTATTTTTCTTATTATTTTCTGATTGCTTTCCCATCAGAAGAGTTGGCACACATCAAGTACGTAAAGGACTTGTCTTCTAAAGTATATCTCCATTTGATTTAGATAATGGTTTTTTCTCTTTCATTTTCCCTACTAAGCAAGTGTAAGACATAGAGTTGGGGGGCACTCAGATTGGCCCATATCTACATCTGTGTATGCACTCGCACATAACATATTCAGTAACACCTGACCACTTTTTCGGAAATAAATAATAACAATTGAAAGAACTTCATTCCCTGACCTACCAACCGTCATCAAGATGGAATGCCAATTGGTGTGGGCAACAAGGATCAAGATTAATGGAGTGTATTTCCTTAGAAACAATTGCTGATTGTTCCTAAAAAAAATGAGAATAGTTAGTTGGGTGAAACTTAATTACTTAAATACTATACAAAACATGATTTGGATGTACAATAGGCCTTGTACAACTGTAAAATAGTCCTGACTGTATACATTCCTGATGTGTTGATGGCTTTATCTTCAATATGAGAATAGGACAAACATGAAGTACTTATCGAAACATGCATTAAGACAAAACTATAGGACCAAAACTCTTATTTCTTTTTCAGAAACAATTCATGCAAGTAATTTACATGTGTTATTACCTTCAGAGGCCCAATCTTTTCCAACATTGAAGATAACTTTAGAGAGGTGAGAGGTGGACGAGATACCTATGTAAGCAACAAGAGAACATAAGTTTAGTATCATTAAGCATAAGATGATAATACCAGTAAAATTCAATATTTAGTCACAATTATCCAACTACTAGATTTGTTCAGTGTGGATTTTTGTATATTGTAATAACGTGTGGAGGAGCAATGAAATAAGGTAACCAAAAAAAGAACTCATTTTACCTCTTTAGAACTCTTGAAGAAAGAAGATGTCCTTCCACCACGAAGATCCCAAGCATAGATAAACCCATGCTTTCCAGCTCCAAAAATGATCTGATAAAAGAATTATATATTTAGTTTTTCTCATGAGTCATAGCCAGGAAAAGAGAAATCAGAGCAGGCAAATACATGAAATGTTTATAGTTGGAGTAAATACTTGTGACACCCTGTAGTTTACACCTAAAATCAGTTTTGTCCCTCACTTTTTTTTTAAACTGGTATACCCCTATACTTTGAATTCTCGACTGATTTGCCCTTTTCCCAGTTGGTTATGACTGTGACATGCTCATTAACAGTCTAAATAACCCTTCACTCTTATCTCTTCTAGCATAGTAATAGGGGGCTTAGACCTTGCTCTCAAAACCCAACCATTGAAGCTCTCACAAGCATTGTTAATGAGCATGTCACGGTCATAACCAGCTGGGAAAAGGGTAAATCAGTCAAGAATTGAAAGTATAAGGGTATACCAGTTTAAAAAAAAAGTGAGAGACAAAACTGATTTTAGGTGTAAACTACAGGGTGTCACAAGCATTTACTCCTTTATAGTTTATACCAACTTAAATTTCCAATATGTCTTTATGTTTTTAGAAGTTAGGAGTGAGAGATGACACATCACTTCAATAATGTGAATTACTGTTAATAATTTCTACAATGTGTGTAGACATTTAAGCTAGATGTATATAGTTACCATTATTTAGCACATACTTCCATCTATTTCAGCACGAGTTCCTTTTCAGAGATTTAATTGAGACTTAGAAATTATTTTATTTGTTGTACACCTAAATATTTTGGATCATCCAATATATCTGTGCAACTATGAGCATAATCTCATATAGGGCCCTAAAGGGCACACAAACACCAATTCTATCATTCATAACCTTCAGATTTCCACTATCATGCAACTGCTTGTTGATGATCTAACATCCTAACTTTTCTTCAAAGACACTAGTTTTGCCCAAAAACCGCTGATTTGCTGACCTAGGCCTGAATTTGAACATCACAGATAAATATACAAAGAACTACCATACTATGCAAACCACGGTGATTGGAAGCATATATCTCAACTCTCTAACTGAATTTTACTAAATGAATTCAAGCCCAGAGATAACTTGAAGTAACTAGAACAAAAAATTGAAAGAGTCATCATCTTCGTAACTCTTAAGCATGATCAATTCTATTTATGATCCAGTTACATACAAACAATGTCAGTACAAGAGAAAATAAAATTAACCAACTAAACTTGCTATTAAATTCTACGTTCATATCAGCAAAGAAAATAAGCAGGACGACATATTTTTTGCAAAAGAAGCATCTCAAATTCCCAAAAATTGTAAAGATACTGTAATACAGAAAGATTTTGAATTATTACCTGATCTTCCACATTTAATTGGATACTATTAAGGCTTCCACGGAAATTCGCTGTGAGTTCAAGATAAGGAAGGGTACTAGTTCGCCTGTCCCATATATGGATAACACCATCTGTATCAGAAGCGAGTACCCTGAAAAGGACAGACAGTGATAGTGATAGTAATAGTGTCAGAGATAATGAGATATATCACAGATATCAGGTCCCAGCAACTGTCTAAGTTGGTGGTCAATAATTTCATCAGCTATGAAATTTGTGCAGCTACCTTTGTTTTGCAAACAAATATTGAAATGAAAACTGATGAGGTATAATAGCATAGGAGATACTCTGCATCCATTATATTTGCAAATAACCAATAATTTTCAAAGGTGATTTTGAAATGGAAAATAAAGGTATATCTTGGATGTCATGGGAAATGGAAGATGGTTAAACCAAAATGATAATACTAACGAATAACTATTATTATTTGTCAATGAAGGAATGAATTAGAGTAAAATATGTATGCATATGAGTTTATTCAATATGTTTTTCACCCAGAAGTCTTTTCAAATATCATTCAATTGAACTTTACATTAATGATTGAATCAGGCATAGAGATAAGTTGATTTATACATCATTTCAACTGGTTCCTGCTCTGATTCTAAAAGCCAGTTCATTTTCATTTGAGACGAGTTGAAAAGATGTCAATTTAGTTACAAATGAAGGTAATCTCAACCAAACTATACTTAATTCCAGTAGGTTTATAAGTCATATATGGCCTACTGGCCAAGCATATCTCCATGAAACAGATGAATTATCTACACCACTCATAATTCCAAAACATAGATTTATATCATTCATCTATATTCCCTAACCTTGAGTTTTCGCAAGAGGTAAAGGCAATATCAGAAAGACCTCTCTGAATATTAGACCCAAGGATAGCAGGATGGGGTTTTGTTCTTAAAACCTGAATCAAAAAGTGAGGAAAAATTATCAACATAATAAATTTCATACAAGCATATAACTACCATGTGACAAGCATCTTGTCTTAATGTGTAGCCAACTATAAGTCAATATGGACGGAAGAGGGTAATGTAAATTTGAAAGGTTCTAACTTGACTAGAACTGCAAATCTGGGAATCAAGTTCCGTCATTCAACTCATGTATGATTTTGGTGTATGTTGGCCCATGTGTCTGTGAGTGCATGTGTAAGTTTGTGTAACTCTGAAGTCATGTTCCTGTAAGTACAAAAATTACCTAAGAAAGCATCTAACACCACAAGTGAAAGTTGACACAATGGTTTAATGAATTCCAGAGTGGAGGTAATTACAGCATCAATTTTATAGAGTGCAACACTAAAAGAACACAGATGATAACAGAAGAAGAGAAACTTACTTCAGATGGTGTAGAAGAGATATAACTAATGTCAAATACAAGAACTTCATTCCTCTTCAAAGATGTGCAAACAACCTGATTTAAGAAAATTAGACAAATGTTGGTGTTAGACATCAGATAAAAAGAGAGCCGAACCAAATAAAATAAACTAAACTTAACAGCACTGAATAAACAACATGATTTAAGGATTTTTAGAATCTAAACTAGAAGAAAGCAAAATTACAAGATTACTGTTCCTTGCTCAAAATAACTTTTTCCAATCAACAGTATCAAGTATCAACACATAGACAGTGGTATTGACCCCATTGATCATGAATTTAAATTAATTAATAGCATGGTCATGCATGCTTAAGCATGAGAACACAAATTACAGAACTAGGACTGGCGAAGAAGAATATTCAGCCAGGTTTTATATCTATACATTTCACAATTTCCAATCATAAACCAAACTTCAGCAGCCTTTATTTCATTAACTATATATCTAACAAACAGAACAATTTCTATAGAACTCGAACCTCATCTTGGTTGGCACGATTCCACCGGACAAAGTCTAGTTGTTGAGGTAAAGAAAGGTGCATCACATGTTTTGCTTCATCTTCTTCCAAGCCTAGCAGGAAATGTAGAACAAAAGGAAGATATAAAGGCCGTTTCAATAAGGACAAGATGGATTTGCATATACCAGAAATTAAATGGTAACCAAATTTGCTACTTTTTTACAAACTAAAATGGTACTGCTTTCCTCCTTCATTGAACAGCAAAATAACCTATAAACTTTGGTTTGAGTAAGTAAGTTAGAGGAAGTAATCGAACAATCTGCCAAATACGAATCCATGTGTTATGCAATTAAATTGCAACTTTTAGTTTTTGTGCATGGACTAAATCCACATCATCCTTGTAATAAACTTACAGAAAAATCTAAATGATGTTATATTTGACTGTGATTACAAAGGTAGGCCAAAAGAAAGGATAATTTGTAATGAAGGAACTTACATAAGAATGGTTCGTTACTCTGGCAATAAAGAGTTTCAAAATCATGAACTGTTAAGCACCCCGATTTTGTCACGGATGCCAAGTATATCCCCTAGTATGAAATTCACATAATGAGAAAAGGACAACATGTTGAGATCAGAATACAAGATAAAATGAAAAGTACAAAACAAAGAGAATAGTGAACACATTTGGTATCAGTCATCCTCAACTATTTCTGTATAATAGTATCGCCCTTTAAGAAGGGCTAGTTTTACTGAAAAACGTCATTTTCAAACATATTTTTCTGGTTGTCTCTCATCTCCTCTTTCATACACTTTTAACGTTATGTTATGTTTCTAATTGTTAGATCTAAACAAATTTGGGTCACAATGACAGATGGACAATCACAAATCCAACAATCAAACTTCAAAAATTGATTTACCTTGTTGTCAAAATCCAGGGCTGAGATTCCTTCCCTGAAAAAGAAAAGGAAAAAACACCATAAGCAATAGTTTCCACAAATGAAACAAAAGATCATATATAAGAATAGGTACTGACTTTGTTACCGGGGCCTGGTACGCGCCATTAACCACCCGATTCATCTACCAAACCAACACCATAAAAGAATTAAACTTCAAAAATACTAATAACAACAACAAAACTATGGATTCAATATTTGATCAAAAAAGCTTTGGTCTAAAACAATGCATACATGGGTTTGACACGGGTTTCCTTCGATGTGGTACGAATGCCGAAACGCCCTAAGCTACATCAAACAAACTAAAAAATCAGTGGCACATTTTCAGAATTCAGCTCCATATCCACAAAATCCAAGCCATGTAAAAACCGAACCTCAGAGTAGGATTGCATGAGTAAGCCGGAGAAGGAGTGGCGGTATTTGGGTTCGAGCTTTCCGGTCAATTCGATCAAGCTCCGATGCCATCTTCGCCTGTAAAATAATAAAGACTTGATTTTTGGGATTTCAAAAGTGAAAAATTGAAGCGATTGAGTTGAGATTTGAGAGTAACCTTGGAATGGGTTTGCTGGCAAGTTGAGGTTTGGGTTTGAGAGGGACTAAGAATTTGTCCATGGGAACAAGAATTGAGGACGATTTTGTATCAGAGCCAAGTTTGGGGATTTAGGGTTCTAGGGATTAAAGATTGCATTTTTGTTAGTGTGGTTTGATTTTCCCGCCATCGTGAAATCAACGCGCTCTTTGGAGCGTGACTACTACTAGTCCTTTGTCTGTGGGCTTTATTCCTTTCTTTTCTGCCTTGGCCCATTATATATCTGATTCTGGATTTATGGCCTAGCATTTAGTTGAGTCTATCGCATACGTTTCTATATCCAAGTATTTTTGTGTTTGAAATAGGTTTCGAGCATTGAAAACCCTTATAAATGGGAGGAGATGACTTAGATGTCATGGTACAATCTTCCTATATCGATCTAGGGACTCAGTAATGTGTCATTCTGGCATGCTCATGTTCTTACGAATTGATAGGCAATCCTTTCATCTCACCCTTTGGAGTTTATGTTTTTTCGAATCACTGATAATCATAGATTAAGCATTATGAAAATTGTTGTTTTGGAAAGTTTAAGTGTCTTTCAGAGTTTCAGGTATTACTACGTACTAGCAAATGGACAGTTATTGTTCTCTTCGTAACTATTGATTAGGTTGAGATACAAGAAAGAAACGAATGATTTACACATGCTTTCACAGAGTTCTTACATACGTACACAAATATATTGATCATAATCATACCCAATTGCTAGAAAGTGCAAAATCATGGAATCTAAAAGAGGACTCCCCAGCTGTATCTCTCTCAAGCCTCTCTGATAACCTTTCTTCATCAAGTTCTAACGATAGAGGTTGTATTTGGTTCCCGGTAGGCTGACGAGACAATTGAACTTCAGGCGGTAGCGGTAATGGTACAGTTGATGGAGAGGCACCCCTCCTTGTTTGGTTTGTATTTGAAGGAAACACAGTTCTATCCCAGAGAAAAACGTGAATCGGCACCGGAATCTTGGCATGACGGTGCAGCGAGAGCTTCTGGCTAAGTGAGACAGTATCGTAGCATCTAATTGCTCCTGTTGAAGAAACCATCCAAGGGAGCACCTTTTGGTTCGAGACCCTTGACACCACCAGCAGCCTTGACGCCTGCATTGCTTCTTTGTACAGATTGCTCAAACCCGATCGGCTTGAAGGTGCATTTTCATCACCATCAGCCACTGATGAAACGTATATAAACCCCTGCCGATCACAAGGAACTCAGAAATTAAAAAGACAAGCTATCTAACTAGTAATCGCTTACCACATATATAGTTAGGCACATCAACTGTCACGTAATGGATTACCCAAAAAAAAAAAACTGTCACATGATGTGGTCGTGGGATCCTAAAATAAGATAGATATATATATATTAATATGTATATGGTACCTCTTCTGTGCGGCTAATGGCAAAACCAAGTTTGACGTCTCCTTCTTGCAATTTGATTTCAATTGGAATTTCTGGACCAAGAGGAGCATACCATAGGCGAACAGCTCGGACTACACCAATGTCCACCCCATGGTAATCCTCAAAACCATACAAGCTTGCACTTGCAAGATTTGCCAAATCGGATAATGACCCTGCATTTACAGTTGAAGAAGCTGTCTCTCCGGAAATCTAGTATACAACAAAACCACAAACTAATGAGTGAAATATATATATATATATATATATATATATATATATATATATATATATATCAAGCTCACGTACGTATATATCAATCATTTGTATATATATACGTACCTTGGTAAGAAGGGACTCGGTCTGGATGTTCATGAAGATGACAGGGACGCCAGAGGCCTGGGAGGCATTGAGCCAGGCATTTGCCCTAGCAAGGGTGTCGTCCAAGTCATTGTAGCGAGAAGCTGCGCGATCTGAAGCCTTGGGAAGGAAGAGTACTGAAAGGAAGCTGCTAGAATAGGGAATTGGTAGCAACTCCTGCATCCTTCTTTCCCAAGGATATGCAACATATCCATCTTGAAGCTTACTCCTGGTTAATGCACTAACCATCCGGTCGTTCCTTGAAGCTGCAAATTATTCTTTGAATTAACGGCGCCGTGCATGCAAATGATGCAAACAATGTGAAGTCTTATACATGATCCCCATATTTCTAGAGCATTAATACGCAAAGCAATCTAGCAACATATAAACAAAACATGTGTAAATAGAAGTCGGGCACACCACATGCCATCACATGGCACTAGTACGTACCCGATTAGAAATTTTGTCATTATATTTTAATCTTGATTAGACATATACGACTGTCATGTTCGCTCTACTGTCTTCGTCATATTGATGACCATTCTCATTCTATTAATTCCACCAACTTCACCTACAGCTCCAATATAAGGCAAAGGAAACCCAATAACATTCTTCATGCTACAAATTATTACTCTAATGCCCCAAACCAATATAGTTATACACATGAAATAATAAAGTAAGGTTGCAAACTTCCAATGGAGTTGTCTAGCCAGGCCCGGACCTGAGGTGAGGCCGACGAGGCGGCCGACTCAGGCTCCAAAAATTTGGGGGCACTAAAATCCGGCAGCTGCCTTAAGCAGGAGGGGTTAGAAAAAGCTAAAACTGTTTGAGTTTTGGTTTTTTGAAATGAAAAACAGAAGAGAGAGATAATTGGGTTTAGAAGAGAAGAGAAGGGAGAGAGAGAAGTTTAAAATGGTGATGATGATGAGCAGTGATGGTTGTCGTCGTCGACAAGACACCATTTTTCGGACTCATCTCAAACTCAAAAATCTCAATTCCGGACCTGTGTCTAGCACCACCAGTTAAATTCGGGCAATCTCCATTTTCAACGAATGAAAGAGGAAGTCATGAATGTCAGACGGGGGCAGCTTAAAAGGAGTCATCGCTTTCATACAACAAAACACATTCCTAGAAATATTGGCCAAAAAAATAAAAACAAAAACAAAAAAATATCTTCCAACGTAATTATATATTGAGCTAGGCTGGTTCATAATTAACATGCACTACTGGCCAACTAGGGAATTTCTTAATCCGGACACGTGTGAGCATATCACTCGTCCAGAGATGCATATGAAACAGTAGAGAGAATAATGGCGTACAAACCAGTCAACGTAAAAGTCAATGGGTTCGTCTCTCTTACCTTGTAGTTCAAAGCAGTCGGCTTCGGTGCGATCGCAGAACCCGACGGCGTAGTTGGGGTCGGAAATGGACCGGAGCATGTACACCTTTTTCCCGGCGGAGTCGTTGGGGACGATACAAGCCTGCAACTCGCGCGGTGAAGTCGTACCGGCCGCGGCGGACTCTGACCTGGATGGACGTGTCCTTGGCCTTGAAGGAAGCGTGGAGAATCTTCTGCATGCCGCTCCTGCCGTTCTTGAACGGCGACTTTACAGTGACGGAGGTGCCGATACGTAGCTCCTCGACTATGTCTCCGGTCTGGAGCATGTCGTCGGTCCACTCGTCGGCCTTGGAGGTTCCCTTGAGGCACTCGATGGAGAGTACCACAGGGGATTTCGGCTCTCGCGTCGGCGAGTCGGAGCTCGGTTGTGATCGGTCCATGGTCATCTGAATAGCTAGGGTGCCTTAATTAATGCTCTTCCACCCTCGTGTTGAGGTGAGCTTGTTATATATGGAACATGAAATGGATGCAGAGAAAGAGAAAAGGAAGGAGAGGGATGGTAGGGTTTGGTTTGATTAGGCCAAGAAATACAAAGTCAATGAAACCGAAGGGCGGGTTTTTTGAGTCTGGTTCACATCAGACGCACGCTGAGTTGCTACGAATTTTCTTCCTCTAGATTGTCTTATACTAAACGATTTAATTTCATTGATATATAGCGTGTAGGGTTAGAGAATTAGATGATGGCGTTATGTGATTACATCTCTCAATTATGAGTATCCGACTATCACTAGCTTAATGATGCTTTTGTTGAAACTATGTGCGATATTTCTTCGGCGTGCACTCGCTCTTTCTTTCTCGTTTGAACTGTTCGACAATGGTTTTACCTTTCTTTAGCTGAATGTTATCACCTAGCTAGCTAAGGTATTGGTAGTCGTTATATATTGCGGTCGGTACCTCCAGTTGAACTGGTAAGTCCCTCTACGCTTACCCAAAAAAAAAAAAAAACAAAAACCTCTAGTTGAACTCAAAATAAGATATTTCATAAGGGTTTGGAAGCGCACAAGACTGATAAGATGATGTGTTAATTAGAAGTTAAAATTAGTGAGTGAGTATTGTAAGTACGTGACTTTATATCTTTAATTATACCGTTAACGTGTGAACCGTCATATTTTTATTTTTTGTTCTACACCTACCACCATGCCAATAACTTATATATGTTTGACAGATCTACCCGAGGGGAATTAGGGTTTCAGCTATTGTATTCAGCTATTCGGACACGATCAACGACGAATCCAATACTTGTTCAATTGGTTATTCAAACCAGAAACTTCTTACCTGATTCTCATATAAACCAAACACAACTCAATCTAGGTTTCTAGTATAATAATAGCAATACATCCATGTATTTTTCACTCAAATCAGCATCACTATTGCTCGTGGACCCAGAGAAAATAAGCAAAGTTGTCCCATTATGCCTATGGAAGCTTCATGCTTGACTAGTATATAATCACCACGACTAATGATTTGATTGATCCAACCATTTTGCATATTAGCTAATGAGTACGAGTGAATGTATTTTGGAGCTTAATTATATAAAGTTGAGAATGGACCTAGTGCTTATCCCAATTTGTTAAATTTAACTAGCAATGAGCTAGGTTTCGGGCGCCAAAGACGTCGGCAAAGGGAAGCTTGATGATGAATAATGGGGTGACGATAACATTGAAAAGTTCTTGAATTTTGGAGCTTAATTATATAAAGTTGAGAATGGACCTAGTGCTTATCCCAATTTGTTAAATTTAACTAGCAATGAGCTAGGTTTCGGGCGCCAAAGACGTCGGCAAAGGGAAGCTTGATGATGAATAATGGGGTGACGATAACATTGAAAAGTTCTTGAATCATAAGAAATTGAGAGCAACATTGCACCAACTGCATTCTTACACAATTTGGTCTATTATGTCCCATGCCAATTGTTTATATCGATGAGCTTCAAGTAATTAAATTTATCACATATGTTGTAGTTCTATCGGTTTTCTGGCTTTTCATTTCAGTTTGAAATATGTTATTGTTTTTTTTTTGAAAATGGTGGTCGGGTGGGACTACCACCCCGGGGCCGAGAGCATATATATGGGTAAGACCCCTCCCCATAGGATGTTTTTCACATGCGGATGATCGAACCAGTGTCCTCCTTACTACCAGGAGTATCACTGTAGCGTTCGCCCAACATGTAGGGCCAGCCTGCTACCAACTGGACCAAACCCCAGGAATATCACTGTAGCGTTTGAAATATGTTATTGCAGTGTAGAACTAGTAAATAAAATAGAAATAAAAGATAAGGTCAATCTTGGGTTGGATTCGAAATAAACTAATTTTATACCCGTAGAAAATTCATGTATACACACCGGTGAAAGTAGTGCAATGTAATTTTAGCTGTACATAATCATTCACATGACAACCAAATATCTGTGTTGATGAAATATAATCTTAAGCATCTCTATAGTATGTATTGATACGCTATTAAAGACATTCTGGGAATGCGGCATATATAGCCCTAGGACAAACACCCCGACCTAATACATGCCAGATTTAAAGCCCATTGGGTTTATGGGACAATCCACTAATTAGTAATCGCCGAAAATTAGTGAAAGAACGAACGAAGCGGCGTAGCTTCTGAAAATTAGTAATCGCCGACGTCGTTATCGGCGTTTGCTTGCAAAGAATATCAAACTGACCAAAAAAAAAAAGAGAATCCAACAAAACAGAAGAAGATTCTCATACGCCAGTTGATCAATTAGCAACCAGAATTAATCTCAAAATTTTTGGAATCAAAATAGAATCTTCATAGCCATCCATATATATAATTCGTGGCCTCTGATCCTCTCAATATTCACTTTACATAATCCATTAATCCCCACTTGGATTCTCATTTCTGTCGAGCTCTGCTTGATTACCAAGAAAAACAGAGCAGCTCTAACAAGTAAGTTTTTTCTTTTCTGGGTTTCATTTATTTGAGTGAGTTGGTGTTGGTTTGATGTGGATTTGTGTTCATTAGTTTAGTTCTGATGTTGGGTTTGTGGGTTTTTGTTGTGAAGGTTGATACGTACTCTGTCATGGTACAACTACAACCATGTTGATGGTATATGCTCCAAGAGCTATTACATATCTAGATTCTCATAAACTAAACGAGACAATATTACCATGTAAGATTACACATGTGAATTCCTTGAACAATATTTCAATCTGTCTTGGCCCAATCCGAGCTCCTTGTAGTTATGTACTGTCTGCTTCTTCGTTTTATTGGAAGAGTCGAAATCAGCAGAGCAGCACCAAGAAATGGCTTGTAAGTGTGTTTAAGCAAGTTTCGTCGCTTTTTATTTTCTTTTTTAATTTGTAAGAGAAGATTTTTGGGGTTTATATAAGTGTGACGTACTTTGCTGTTACCAATTACAGTGCCATATGCATGATTCAATTCCATCAGATGATGAGTATCGATCATCGCGGAACATAGCAATCAGTTTGTTTAGGAGGTATAGGAATGTGCTTGACAGGGGAGGAGGTGACAACTTGAAAGTATACTGAGTGGTTTTCTTGAACTTGGTATTTTTGTGAGGTTTTGTTTGTTTGGTTTGTTTGTTTAGTAATTAAAGGGTTTTATTTAATCAGGAGTTCATCAGTGCTGGGGTGAATGCGTATGCGCTGGGATGCACAGATGAGGGATTAAGAAAGGAGCTTATTGATATGAAGCAATCTGGTTTTGAAATTGAAGCAATGGAGAGCTATGGTGGAAGCACTAGTTTGAAATCCAAGATTGCATCAGGGGAGGTAAGTCGGTCCTTCCTGGTTGAACTTGAACGATTTATCGAAATTGTACTACTCATTATCATCTATATGATTGTCTAAGGTCGTCAATGTGATTTATGTAACCACTCTCTTTTTGTACATAGAGGTTCACCTTTGTGACTGATTGTCATCGTCTGGTGCAGATTGATGAGTGCATTCTGTGGTTAAGCATTATATTTATCACCATCTTGTGTACGCCGCAACCGACGATAGTTAGATGGTCATCCACACCTCCGGTGTCAGATGAAGAAAGGCTCAAGTGGAAAGGCTTTTGTGCTGTCATAGCAAATGCTTATTACTTGAGGGGAATGGCATGGTAAGATGCTTTCAGCATATTACATTTCCTACCTTGAGCTTATCCTGCTAGTATTAAGCACCTGTAATGCGAGCTCTTGTTTGTCTATGTGAATATTAATCCGAGCTCTTGTTTGCCTATGTGAATATTCCTGTTCAAGCAGAACACTAGCCATTCGTGTGATGTACTTAGCCAGTTCTCGATATTCCTCAACTACTTCATGCTAAGATTATTAGTATCCAATCACTTGGCCTTTATCTGTATTCATAGTTTGTGATGGTGCACCATTGTTCTTCATTATTTCTTATTGTTGTTGAAGGCTTCCTGTTAAGACTCTTCAACTAGAGCAAATGGCGGTAGTTGGACATGCTGAGGAACCATCTGTTGTTGCAAGTCGAATGCGATTAGTGTTTAGCACACTCGAGGTTTGGATATGCTACATTTTTCAGAGTAATTGTAAATTTTTGTTATGAGGTCTGTTGTTGTGGTCCAGATTCACGAAGTTTCCGAACTATCTGGTATAATCAGTAAAGAGATTCTTTTTCAGTGAATCAGTATATAGATGGTATCAAAGTATCAAACTAAATTAGGCTGTGACCTAGAAATCCAGAATTAACTATGATAGAACATTTTGCTTGGTGTCTGATGAGGTATTTGCTTATGCAGGTTGTGAGTCCACAGTGGCCTAGAGTCTAATGCTTCACTGCTGCCTCAGCATGAAGTGATATTGCTGATTTGCTGGCCTTACTGTCAAATTTGTAATTTAGTGTAGCCTAAGCATTTTCCTCTTTAGAGAGGGAACCCAAAAAAGAAAAAGAAAACAGTGGGAAAGAACTAGCTCTAGAGTTGAACTTTTTGTAATTGTAAACTGCCAGTGCTCTTCAAGTGTTCAGAAAATTCAAATTTGGCTGCTGTTCCAATTATTGTTCCTCTAAAATGATTCCATCAATGGAATATTTCGGGTACAAAGCAAGTCATCATCATTCTTACTCCCTTCTCTCTCCTCTATCTAAACTGTACCAGATTTGACTTGCAACACAAGTTCCACAACAATGCTGTATGAACCATAATGAAACAGCTTAAATAATGATCATCTTCAACTCAAAGAGAGCCATGTCACAATGAAATTAAGTAAAAGATGCACCTAAGTACTGCTGAAGCTCTGCAATTCTATGTTTACCAGCAACATCATCTTAACATTATGGCATAAGCCCCGACACCTAATAATATATATACTAGCCTGATTCCACATATATCTACTCAAAAAGCATGTTCAACTGGCATGAACCAACTCTGATTGTGCATGTATCATTCTCCACATCAACCTACAGAAGGCAAATGAAACTAGATGAGAATAGATTCAGTCACAGCATACATTTTACATTTGTCAATAGTTTGCATAACACGGAACATTTCAGGTATGTTTTCAAAATTCCTGAAAGATTTCAAAACTTTCAACCATGTTCTTGAATAAATTCGTTTTTAGAAATTGTACTAAATCAAAAACACTTGGTTTCAAGGCTTAATTGTTCAAACACAATGATGTTCGAAGAAAGTTTGAAAGAAAAATACCAAAATGACATAGATCCAGCTTAGTATTGAGCAAAGTAAAAGCATGCTACCTTACTAAGTCCATCTCTTCTGTGGAGTAGCATTTTTTGATTCCTTCCGCAGAGGCAAAGAACACCTTTTACTGATTTTTGAATCTCCACCAGCTGATAACTGCCTTGGCCTTGAAGTTTGGGATGTACTGGGTCTTTTAAAAGCACTCGCTGGCTGAGATTTTTTCTGTAAGGGGGATAAGGGACTTGCTGGTCGGGAACTTGGACATGCTGTTTGAGGTCCTTTTGAAAAGGGGGATAAGGGACTTGTTGGTCGGGATCTTGGACTCAATGATTGCCGTCTTGGACTAACTGTTTGAGATCTTGTGTTCACTGATCGCAAATGCCTTGAATTCATACTTATCTCTTTCAAAGGAGCCACTGATGTGCACCTGCTAGTTAGTGGATCCACCATAGAAGTTGAAGCCTTTTCTGGCACTAGTTTCTGGCATGTTCGGTTCACGGGGGAGGAACAATCTGAATCAGAAGGGCTAGTAGTACTATCCATATCATAAAGAAGATTGTCTGCCATGTGCGGAACTTTTGGAAGAGTGTCTGCAAAGTCTGAATCATCCGAGCTTAACGAAGAAGAGTAAGAGGACCTCTGAAGCCTTGCATGGTGTACTACCTGTATTTATACAAAACACACAATTAACTCAGAAAACATTCCTTTCCAAAATTCTAAAACCTACTTTTCTCACCCAGGAATGTCTTACCTTCTGCTCTAGAACCGCCATGTCCCTCTTTAGTCTTGTAATTGTTGAATTTTTTCTACGAATTATGTCCTCCAACTGTGCAATCCTCTGTCAAAATTGAAGACGATAAATCAGATCAATCAAAGGAAATTTTGGAATGAAAGAAGAATGATAGAACATGAGAGTGAAGTTACCTTCGAACCAGCAGTTTCAGATGAGTGGAGTAAAGAGGTTAGCTCCCTTATGGTCCCATCTTTCTCTTCACAATCCCTTTTGAGATTGTACATATCTTGTTCAATAGCTAAGCTGTTCAGCTGTGTAAATTGCAACAAATCACATCAATGACATGATACGTTGGAAATCTTGTCTATTCTTATCAATTGTTAAAATAATTCATCAACATTAGGTAGTCAACTTTCATGTTCCAGACATGTAAAGAAAATTAAAGTGTCTACTGCCATTTGCGATACTTTTTGCAGGCTAATGGAGTAAGGAGTTGATTAGAAATTATGTTTATGGGGTTTTAACAACCAAAATAAAATAGAAGAAAATGAACAGACAATTCTGAGATCACCCGAGTTTTCAGAAGGGAGAAGCTTTTTATATTTCAGTTTCATTCACTGAAGTTACTCACTGTAATGTCATGCACATTCTTGTCATAAATTGTATTCTCCCTATATTTAGTTTGGCTAGTCTCAGAATTTTGATGGTCCTTAACCAATCCATTGCAACTCATAGACTTGGCATAGCAACCGCGAGCTATTTAACTAAATAAACAGCAACTAAAAACACTACTGCTAGCCTACAGAACACATTCAACATCAGTAATCCATTTCAACTAGGAAAAATTAAAGGGTATAATTATGATTACAACCAACTATGAAGAACAACTCCTACCTAGCATCAATGGAAAAGTTATTGATAACATATATCTAGCACTAGAAATGCTTAAACAACAAAAGAAGTTGACGACGTGAATATTATAGATATTGCTTCTGAGAGTTTAGTCACTTGACTTTGCAATCTTGGTTGATAACCTATGGGATCCTTCACAAACTAATTTATCGAGTATCAACAATCCGTTATTCTGAAATTACAGTATTATATACCTGGAAGTCAGCAGCAGATGTGACACTTGATGCCATGTCTGATAAATCAGACATGCGGCGCTCCTCTTGCTCTGCTACATGGTCAATAGACATTTTATATTGTAGTATCTCATACCCACCGGATCCTTTCATGTCATTACTACCCTGTTACAAAATGAAGTAATGATTCAAGATTTGTAATGAACTAGCACAACTGTCATACACAGGACAAAGATAACACATTTCTCAACCAGACAAACCAATCCAACTTGTAAAAAGAAACTCTTACCACCAAACCATGAGAAACATCACGATGCTGATCACAAAGCCAACAACCGCAATCAACGAATTTGATTTTATCACAACCAAAAGCTTCATCAGATTGCATTTCTATGTCCTTCGTTGGGGACATGACCGGAGTCTCAGTCCCCGGGTGATCCTTTATGTTACTTATCTGCGCGCATAGACTGTCAAGCTTGTGCTGCATGTTCGACAACACCTGATCCTGATAATAGAGTTCCAACAAAGCATTAAACCAAGTAGACTATAAACTCTCATCACACACACATAAGAATCACAGAATCAGCAAATTATGCAGTACCAATTTTATTTACACATCTGAATACTACTAAAACAACAATGTTCCAAACAAACGAAGTATCTGATACATCATACATAACAAAGACCAAATTTCTTACATCTTTTAATCCAATCTGGGATTTTATTAAGTATTAACCAAAAGCATTTAACAGAAGAATGAAATGTACTATGCAAACCAAGCTTGTAGATAATAGACCTTAACTGAAATTTATGATACTAATTCAAGGACCCTAATTCAAACCAATCTCTGATATAAACACATGGAACCGTTGAAATTAATCAAATTTTCACAAAAATGCACATAATCAAAATCATCAAGAACCAATCTTTAATCCAAAAACCGTTAAAGATTTCACAATTCAATTAAAAACCCATAATTCAAATCCACAATTAAACAAAAACCCCAATTATAAAAAGCTCAGTTCTTTACAAACCCTAAACTCCACCGATTTCTTCAGCTGCGAAATGATGCGGTTCTTCCTGGACTCGGCGGCGGCGACGCTTATAACGGCGACGAAGAGAATCCTCTGGATTGGGGTGAAGAGCTCCCAAGCCACGGCTTGCGCCGGCTCCAATCCTCCCTTTATGGCTCGTGCCGACGTGGCGTCGTCCGCGTCGGCCAGCCATCCCTGAAGGGACAACCATGACAGCTGTCGAGCCGCCGCGGGCGCGTTATTACGTCCGCGGTGACTCGGCCGCTCGGCGCCGCGTGGAGGGGGAGGGTATGGGGCTTAGAGAAGCCGAGCCGAGACGGAGCCGAGCCGATTCGAAGCCGAATCGGAGCTCTTGGAAGTGGGAGTCTGCCATGGCATGAAGGGCGGAGAGAGGAGAGAGAGAGATGGACGACGTTGATTTGCAGGTATGAATGGGAGTGAAATCAGTTTCTTTTTTGTTGGGTTTTTTTTGTTTGCTGGTTTGTTTTGGTCGTTTGTGATTCAAAAAAAATTGAAATGAGAGGGAAACCGCAATAACCGTTGGCTCAACGTTCGAGACAGCAGGAACCCTTTTGAACTTCTTCTTTCTTCCTCTTGTTCTTCAATGAGAGTATGAGACTATCTGAATTTTTCTCATCGATTATTTCAATTTTGCTTGGTAAATTCAGGTGTTGAATGGCTGGGGCGATATAAGTTCAGTGTATGATCATACTTGTTACGATAAGTTTTATGAAATTTGTGTATGCACGATGAGCGAGTAACGGATTAATTGTTGTTTGTTAGTTCGCACATTTATAGAAAAGGAAAAAAATCTATGAATTTGCTGGGGTGTTTTGATTTTCTATCTGTTTTCTATAAATTTATTATCAAGATTTCTTGCTAAATTAAAAAAAATCCTTTGAATCTATTCGTTCGTGCTTTAATTTGGTGAGCTGATCGAGAAATGATGTTGGGTGAAAAATCTGATTTATTTATTGTTTGGAATACATCTTAATATCATGGTTACATGAATTTAGATTCTTTCTCATTCATAATGTTACTGATTCAGATATGACTTGAAACGCATATGAATAATGTAAATTGAACTTGCACAATTACAAGTCATCAACAAGTCGATACATTAACAACCATGCATGGTTTTTTTTTTATGGAAAAAATAAATAACTAAATAAAGGTGTCTCGAACGCACCCAATGTTTATACAATCAAGTGATAAGACTAAAAAAACCTCTGGGGAAACATTCTTCACCAAAGACCACACCTATCAAATCTATTACCTATATTAGCATGGGCATGGCAACAAAGTTAGCTTCTCTGAATACATGTGAGAAGCGAATGCATTCAAATGAGCTACTCAAACATTCACCATTAACTACAATGACAATTAGTTTGGAATCTCTTTCCACTTCAATCTTCGTGAGGCCTCTCTCCTTTGCACAAATAAGGCTTTTCCGGAGCGCCAGGGCCTCGGCAACAGAGACATTGGTGACACCTAAGTTGAAAGCACCCGCTGCAATTGGTTGTCCAGAAGAAGTTCTTAAAATGAAACCTCATGCAGCTGAGTTGTTCTTAACCGAGCCATCAAAATCAATTTTAACCCAATCCGATAGGGGTAGTGACCACCTAATCATATTTGATTCATTCATTCTTCCATTTGTATCCATATTGGTGCTAACAGAATCAATAACGCTACATTGATGAAAGGTAGCTGCATCAATAATTGAATTGGGACAAAGGACTTTTCTATTGAAGATAGCATCATTCCTTGCTATCAAAAGGATTTTCATAGCATTTGTCATCAAAAGGATTTTCAAGGCATTTGTCATCAAAAGGATTTTCCAAAAACCACTTATTTAGAACTTTGAAAAAACCCTTCCAATTGATTGGTGCAGCTAAGACTGACGAGGTCCAAACATTTTTTGTACACCTACAGTAACCAAATAGATGATCCATGGTTTCATTGTCCTCATTACACAGAGGGCAAGAATTATCTTGAATTAAGCCAAAATGAGAGAGTTTGTCTCTTGTCTTGAGTCTTCCTCTCAAAAAGAGCCCAAACCTTCTTGATTAACTCAATTCTACAATGTTTTTCTTTATCCTTCAATTGGAGCCAGGTCGCAGACTTGATAGTAAATCTACCATGTGGTGCAGGGTCCCAAACAAACTCATCCTCTGAGGGATGAGCAGGGATTGGGATTCCTAGAATTTCTTTTACCACATCTTCATTTAGGTATTTTCTTAACTTTGTAATGTTCCAACCATCTGCATCAAAATAATCACTCACCACCTCTTGAGTATTCCTAAGTTGATACGGAATCAAGGTAATAAGAGGGAATTCAAAAACCCAATTAAAAGTCCAGAAATTAATAGACTTACCATCCCCTATGATCCATCTCATACCTTTTAGAATTATGTCCCTTACATCCAGTATACCATTCCAAGCAAAAGAGTTTTTTTTGTTTCTTCTTTGCCTGGAAAAGGAAGCACTTCCTGAGTTATTTCTTTGAAACAACCTACACCCACCAATTGTTTTTGTCAGTAAGGATTTTCCAAGCAAGCTTGGCTATTGCAGCATTGTTAAAAAACTGTGAAGGTCTAATTCCTAAACCTCCCAGTAATTTAGGCTTGCAAATCTCCTTCCAAGCAATAGGAGCATGTTTCATCTCAGCTCCCCGCGAGAAATTTCTTTCTTGCTTATCTATTTCATCTGTCAGTTTTTTAGGGCACTTAAAGCAGGACATCACATGGTTTGGCATCCCAGCCAAGCTTGCTTTAATGAGAGTAAGTTTTCCAGCTCTTGATAAAGTGTTCTGTTTCCAGCCGGCCAGCTTGTTAGAAATGGTTGTGCATTGGAGACATTAGACCTGTTTATTTGGTTTAAATGAGTCATCAAATCAAACATAATATGCCATGTTTATAAACGTGGCACTTGTTTAATGAACAGGTTGAGTTTGAGTTTACGATATTATTAATTTTAAAGGTTCAACAATGCACACACTCTGACAGATTTATTGACGTGGAAACGTCATATATGCCCATATATGTAAGGGTAAGTGTTCATTATTCGTTAACAGAGACCAGTGTATGTCTTATAACTGATGAAACCTATGTTAATAATGTTCAAGTTTGTTTTTGAGCTTATTGGCATTATCAAGCTAATAATATGATCACAACCTGTGAACATGTGTTGTAAAGTGGACAAGGAAACACTCATCCTGTGAATAATTTTATGTTCCATTGTGGAATAATTCCAAGGACAAATGTGTACCTGATGTTGTGGGTCTGATGTTATATCATTTCACTTTATGTTATGGTCTCTGAATCCTCTGTCTTGATCCTGATTTTTCAAAGGTGACTAAGTACTAATAGCACACAGCCTTCAGAGATTCTAGTATTCTGCAGTTTACCCTAAGAACATTGTTTGGTCTTCATCAAACAAAGACTAGATTGCTGTTTTTCAGTTGTGATCACTTTGGTAAGGGAGGCAGTAGCTTCATCATGTTGCTAGAAGAAAAGGAAAACATTCCCCCACTTCAAAAGTCATGTGACTTCATGATACCCACAGTAGAGTACAGCTGTGCTGTTCTCACTTCCTCACATAGTGGCCAAGATCACCAAATGCCAACAAGTAAGAACAAGAACAATAAGGGCATTCTGCTCTTCCACAAGAAACAATAAAACAAGTAGACAAAGAAATTTTTCTCTCAATGGTAAGGAAAGGCATTTGGGGAGGACATGGATATATGGACATGACATCAGTCATGACATGGAAATCACTTGAATTTGGAGCCAAATAGGGATATATATAGCGACTCATCACTCAGCCATTAATCCAGCTAGCCTTCATTCAAACAACTACAATCCTTCTTCACCAAGGCAACTCATTCAAACTTCAAAGAACTGGTTTCTTATATCTTTGCTTCAAACTTAAAAGCTTCCCACTTCATGCTTATGAAGCAAAGTTGAAAACTCTAGGTATAAGCAAAAGAAAACAAATAATGCATGTACCTCTTTCTTTTTTTTAACATACATTTCATTTCAGCACATTTTGTGTTGCAAAGTCCTAAGGGAATGGGAGAGCTTTATCTGGAAACTGCAAGAACACAGGGTTTAATATAAATAAAGGCAAATAGCCTACTTTCATCAAAATACCAACCCCATAACACTACAACCATTTACTTTAATAAAAAATAATAAATAAAACTTGGAATGGGGTGTTATATTGTTGCATATAGAACCTAGATCTGCCTGAACCATTCAATTTCAATGGCACTAACACAGGTCAGAGTCTTTGAAAGTAATCAAAACTGGGGCATCAATGTCAAATCCAAACTGGGAGCCAGAGAGATTTTGATACTAAAAATGAGCAAAACAAAAAGCTAATGCTTTCAGAACAGGTAAGAATTAAGATGCTGCACTCATTCTTATCCAATTATTCCTACAAAAATAAAAAGAACCATGCTTGCTTTTACATGCTTCACAAGTGACTTAATGGAGCTGCCTACTGATGGCATATCCCCATTTCCTTCAAGAAAATGTGGGGGTGGAGGCTGTGGAGCTAAAGCTCTCTCACACTTTGAGGGGGAGAGACCACATTGTTTGAGCTCCACACAGCAAAAAATATGAAATGTCACATCTAGCAGGGAAAATAATGTACAGCTTGAAATTGCTTCCTATAATGTCATTAATGGGATTAGATCTTGCAGCAACTTTTAGCATCTCCCTTAATTTCTCCTCCACCCACATAATAAATAACAACCTACTATCACTTTTTTCAGTTCAGAAAGAGGTCCAGCATTGTTTCTATCTTCTTTTCCAAGTCCTAATGGTCCTGTACATAAAAATAGGCAAAGTCCCTCCTACACAAGAAGTTATTACTGCTGCTGGTTTGAACACGTACACTTAGCACGAGCTTCTGACAGTGTCTGGAAAATTTTAGCACAAGAAAGGAAAGATCAATGAGAGTTAAAATCGGAGGTACAAATTTTTAGCATGGTTTTACTCTTTTCAATGTACCTGGACTTCAGTTTGAAGGTTTTTGATGTAGTCAACAGCCAAATCTAACATGTCTGCAGTGTTGGTTTGCTGGACAGAAAGACATGAGGGGTATTTGAGTTCATTGTCCTCACAATGTAGCAAATTCAAAGCCACACACAAGAAAGTGAAAGATTTACCTTGTCCATGTTAGGTACAAGCTCTTGTAGTTTCCTCATTCGTTCACTGATTCGGGTTCTTCTGACCTGTTTCAGCAAATGAGCATGTTAACATTTAAACTATCATAAATGTGCCTTAATTTGCAAGCTTTACATTAATGATACTCAAGGCCAAAGATGAAATTAATGCTACTAAAACAAAATAAGCATTACCCTCTCAGCAATGCTTCTAGGGTGTGTAGCACAACCCCGCTTTGCTCGAATCTTACAAGGCACAGAATCTTGGAACTGCAAGAAATTTTCAATGGCAGCCATTTCTGCTGAAGTTTTTGGCAAGCTCAGGTGATGAGCCAAAGGGCGACTTCTTGCTTCCATATTCTGAATGACAACAAATGATGTGAGAAACAACATTGCAGGTAAACACAACCAAGCACACTAGGAACAGAAATACGCTACCTGAGTTTCTGAAGCATTTCGACCAGTAATCGTTTTCACATCATCATCGTCATCTCTAAAGTTAGTTGAACCAATGATATCATCCGCCAAAAGAGAAGAGTCTTCCCAAGAACCCATTGGGAAACCTGAGACATAATTGTTACCACGACCTTCACTAAACCCACCACCTGTGTGGTCTTGATTGTTTGATCTCATTCTTTTTTCCCCAACTTCGGAAATTGGACTCATCATGCTGGACGTAGATGATGGTGGCCCTGATGAGAAGTTCTTCAATCTGCTTGCAGGAGAAAAAGATGCTTCTTCATTAGTGCTATTACTTGCTCCGACATTTCCCATGCCTCTCAATGCAGCATACCCTGCCACTGTCAAGTGCAAAGAATCATTAAGCATCATTCAACTATGGGTATCATCTCCTTTTTCGATCTAAATATGACTAAAGTACAAAACCAATACTTTGGTTTGTTTATAAATGTGCATACTGTAATTAGATTCTTTTTAGCACTAGCTATTGAAAGTGAAGTGCAAGCATCAGAAAGACCGGTTTGTACTGAGATCATTTCCAAGTCACTCAAGATCCAATTGACTTATCAAATGCATCCTCAAGGAAAAACTGACTTAGTATATGATGCATAAATTTTCCATACAAAATCAAAAGAAATCTGCTTCATTTTAAAGTATCAAACTGATCATGAGAACAAGGCAATCTGAAACAGCAGACCAAAAAGAACATACCATCAATATTGATATTGGCGAAAAGTCCAGCAGGAGAGCTACTATGCCTAATAAGATTTGAGTGAGTAACACCACCAGTTTTCATCAGAGGAAACTGATCTGACCCCATCGGATAAGCAGCAGCAGAAGCTCCCTCATTAGATGAAGCCAGATTCTGATTCCGCAAAGGCGGTTTTGTAGACGGAATTTGGTAAAGACCCTGAGAAGTATAGTTGTTCATATGACTCTGCTGCTGCTGCTGCTGCTGCTGTTGTTGTTGAATCATTGCTGCATCATTATCCAGCTTAGGCACCAAAAACTGTGGTTGCTGAGTTGTTTCTACTTTCTGATGTGGTGCAATCTCTTCTGTTCCTCCAATATCACCACCTTGACTAGACATAAATCGAGCTAAAATTCTCTCAGTTTCGGGGCTAGGGGCTCGGTTCAAGAAGGGTTCATTGAATTCAGTGTCCAATATATTTGCAAAATAAGAACTCGGTGCTGATCGATACCGCAACAAGCTGGATGAGTTCACATGCTGCTGCGGTTTATGATGCTGCTGCTGAAGATCAGACTCCATTGCTTCCTTCTTCCTAAATTTTAGAAAAAGATCCAAACTTTCTTTAACTATATTCCTTGAAACTCCTTTTCACTATTTCTAGCCGGATCAAATCCTGAAGACACTGTCTCTTTCTCCCTGCACAATATTCCCAGAAAAAAAAGATGCACCTTTAGTGAAAACACAATCAAACCAAGAATTCTTAGCTGCCCCAAAGCCAAATCCTAACAGCTTTTCCTTGGAAGAATAGAATTTTAATACAAAAGTAGCTTCTGAAACAGAGGAAACTGAGATGAAGAGACACTCTAAGAACTATTCACTGAATCTACTAATCACCCATTTTTCTATTGTTGAGTATCAATCACCCAAGTCAAGACATAACATAAGAAATCCAAACCAAAGCCACTGAAATCCAGAAAAAATAAAGGAGGATAAAGACAAAGCAAGAACAGAACCATGTAGAAAACAAACCTTTCTTTTCTTTTTTTCTTCTTCTTCTCTTGACTGTTGGTATGAGCTTTGAACTTGAACTTGAACTTTCTAGCAAATCTCTCCTCTTTCTCTCTCTGGAGATTCGCTTCTTCTCTCTTTTCAACAGGTTCTTTTACTTCTGCTGGACATAGAGTGGTGGTGTTCTCGTTGATGCCAGTGAGTGAAGAGAGATAATAATAAAGTGCAGAAAACAATAAAAACCATTTCCTTTTTCTCGTTCTGTTGTGTCACGGCCAATCACAAGTCCCATAGACCCGAAATCTAGTCTCCAGGATTTGGCAGTGTATGCAGTTTATGTAACCATTATGCCCTTGAAGAGTGGGAGTATTATCAGAAGAGCCATGGGTTCAAGGAGAGAAATAGATGCGCTTATAATTTGATGGCCGCGGAACCATGATTTCAAAGCAACAGAAATGGCTGGTTATGTACACGTTAGCCATGAGAAGACTAGAAAGAACATAATCTAATCCCATTTGTAGGAGTAAAGCTAGGTTTTTGGTGGGGAGGGGTGACCACAACTCACAAGGGTGGTGAGAAAGCTTGACTGGCATGCCCTTGTTTATTTGGACCACTATTATTGTGGTTGTGGGTGCTGGTTTTGACACAGACAACTTTGTGCCCCTGATCAAAAGGCAATTCTTCTTTAGGGGAAGTTTTCTTATGTCTATTACAATCGTCCAAATCAAGGATGAAGCTCTATGATGAACATTTTATACAAGAATTTTTATGTGATTTGGGCATGCTAATTTGATAGTTCTAGACACTCCTTTGAAATGAATATGATGTTTGATAGTTACACTTACCCTAGTCATTTACAAATACACTTCATCTTTCCTTATTGCAGTTATTGTATTTTAAAATAATTTAATTTCAATTATGTAAAAAAGTTGACATAGGTTGTAGACTCGTAACTTATCCATTCAACAAAAAAAAGTGACCGTTGCTTATCATATTTTAGGTGTCAGTCAGAAACGGACACACACAAGTCATATTTCATATGTTTCAACAATTTAAATGTTGAGACTTGTTTAATTTTTATTCCTTAAAAGGTAGAACTGTTAACTTGTTACCTTAGGTTTCGCCTTAATGTCAATTTGATACCCATAGTTTATACAAACCAGTTTGTCATC
The DNA here is from genome assembly GCA_034370585.1 of Fragaria x ananassa. Classification (NCBI taxonomy): domain Eukaryota; kingdom Viridiplantae; phylum Streptophyta; class Magnoliopsida; order Rosales; family Rosaceae; genus Fragaria; species Fragaria x ananassa. The sequence goes on along the minus strand of CP139766.1, from coordinate 30,269,166 downwards.
CTTCTGTCAAATTTGCTATTGCATGTAGGCTTTCCAAATTAATCAATTTTCTTTCTTAAATGTTCAAAATCTTAAGGTTGATAAATAATAGTAAGCATAGCAAAGTGGCTAATGGTAAAAACCTAGGATAACAAATTAGTTGAAAGAGTAACAGATTGATAATGAGGGGAAATCTAGAATGGTAATTAGCTATTCACTTATTAAGTCTAAAACCTATTACCATATGTCTATTTTTGTGATTAATTGAATGTGTATGCAACACTAATGGAGCATAAATAAGGTAAGTTGTCTTGGTGAGTATTGCAAAAAAGTGTTGATGAATTATGGTTACGTGAGAGTCCTGCTATTATCCAGAATGTTATATGCGAGGATAATTGTTTTGCTTATGATGTATCACAAAATTTCGGTGCTATGTCCCCTCTGTAGGTTAAATAATATAGGTTTTTGTCCTAACCCCTTTAAAATAAGGTACATGAAAGCGCCACTTCTCTTATATTCAATGTCTTATTTATGATTTGAGTATCTATGGGTATACATTTGTGAAGTCTTATTGAATAATGTCTTATAAGATTATTCTAAACTCAATTATGCGTGTGAAAATGCGAATTTTCAATCTTTTCGATTGTAGACTCACTAATAATTTCGAAAGAAAGACTTGACAAAAGTGGGTGGGAGAAATGTTAAGTACCTTGGCTAATCTTTTGGGGCTTGTTTATGTTGTGGAATTGTAGAGAGCAACTTTACAAGAAACAAGATCATTTAATGAAAATAAAATTGGTTGGGTTTTATGACTCAAGAAGACAATTATTATTATTTTTTCTAACAAAATTATCCATAAGCCCATTGCTTATAACTAAAATTGTTGGATGTCGACGTCATGAGTTCGAGTCTCTTTTACTATTAGTTGTTGTTGTCGTCATCGTCCTCGTATTTTGGTGGTGGCGCTTTTGTTTGTTGGTGACGGTGGTGACTTGGGGTGTATTTTTAGGAGTTGCAGGTTATTTCAGTAGTTGTGAAATGGTGAAGCCATAATCGGTGTTGGAAATATAGTAATGGTATTCTCTAGCTGGTTTATGGGTTTACTTTCTCGATTTACTTTTCTTATTTGCTTGAGAAGAAAACATCACGATCATAACAATCAACTTATTATACCGATCCATTCCAGATCGAATTAGTATTTATTGTCTGTCTTTGTATTATCTTCTATTGAACACATGAATTGCTTGGATAACAATTGTTTCCAAAATGCACTATATATTGGATGTGTGGTTGTACAAACGAAAACCAATTATTTACCCTTGTGCATGATTTAATTTCACTACAAACTACATGCAAGTAACAAATAAATTGCAGGAAGAGCGACACAATCTGCCACCACGAAATTTACCAACCAAATTAGCAAACCTTCAATAAGACTACTTCTGCAGTTCTGAACTTATGATTATGTCAATCCCCTTTCATGTAATACCAAAAACTTAGTAAAAGAATAAATCCTCCATCATTTTGGGAGATCGAGACTGATGATAAACAATGACACGCCAATCTGCTGACATTATAATACTAGGGTTTCTTTAATCTTGTCCAGATTAAGTATGCCAAAACAAAAGGTTTATGCTGCTACGAGGAGTTCTCCCATTCACACAGCGATGCTTTGCTCAATTATTTCTTTGGGGTCCTTTGGTTTTTAGTAAAAGACAAAACATCACGTTGAATCAACATCAATTATATGTACGTGTTCCATTGTTAATTAAGCTTATGTTTGTCTTACTAGAGAGCCATTAACCCATAATTTAGTATGAACCTCTCTACCATTTCTTTTAGACGGGTTTCACGATTTCGTCAATATTTTGTTGTTATCAGAGATTTTAACCTAATAGTCAGTTCTAGTGAATGCACACTAGTTAGGATTATATATATACGTGTACTAGTACTAGCTAATTAGCATCTGTTAATTAGATGATCTAGTACTAGCTAATTAGCCTTTGTTAAGTAAAAACTGAGCTTGAAAGGTACTCAATCGGATCACAATATTAACTCCTACTTAACGTGCTTGTGCATGTGAAACCACATTAGATTACCATTTGATTAAACCGCAAAATATTGCTAATCCCATTTGTCATTCCCATAGTTTAATTTAGTTGTTATTTACCTATAGAAATCTCCAAATGTGACTGGAGCCTGATTACCTTTCCTTAATTAATATATATACTGGCCGGGTTTAAGATCTAGCTTGTTTGATTGATCAAATCGCAAAGTAACAAAAACACATATACAATAAAGGGTTGAGTGAAGGAAGAGTCACGATTCGTGCATTAGATTATTATATAGCAAACAGATAATGTTGTATATATATTTCTTGAGTGATGTAAACTTTTCTACGTATGATTGTATATGTGTCGCAAGCATATCATGGCAATTGGCAAGTGATCGAGATGCATCCATTTTGTTGGTGATCGCAAGCATAGCATGGTTTCCTATAGGAAAGAATACTGATAGAGTTCAGAATAATCCGATTATTTCATTTTCTTCAGTGTGAAATTTCTTACGATCTGTCACACTCTTGTTAAAGTAAAACCTAGCTAGTCTTCACATTGGGTAACTTTTCATCAGGAAAATTTACCACAATCGCTTAAGATATAGAGGCTCTCTTGTGGTATGTGTATCGATCCAACTACGTACGTATTGGGTAACTGAAATATTGAAAAAATACGAGTCCTAGATAAATTTTGCAAATAGTATGCATGAAGAAAGTTGCGCACTTGCACATGTAATCAATATTTAACTATTCAAAATATCACACGAGTTTAACAATTTGCGTGTTACATTACTCCCGCATTTAACTATCGGTGTGTTAAATGACTAGAGCACTTAACTAATTTCATGATTGAACTACTAATTAATACCCTTGAGCACTACTTATTAGCCTGTTTGGTCCGCGGAAAGGAAAATAGTTCATTTGTCTTTCCGACGGGAAGGGAAAGAGAAGGAAAATGAAATTTGATTAGCGTGTATATGTGTTTTTCGAAAAGTATCTCTTTATAAACAGAAAGATGGATCAAAATAGTCGATAACTGAACAGAATGAAATAAGATCTTTGATGCCCACAGTCTTGTATAATCCCTTTCGCAAAGATCGAACTTATGAAACATGGAGTAATATCTCTAGTGACTTGATCAGGTTGATTATTTGTAAAGTCATTGTCACTCGTTTAAGTTGTTTTTGAGCGAGGGTGGCATTTAGTTGTGAAATAGAAAGGGAATGGCATGGCATCCACACATTTAGTTGTCAAAGGTAAAAGCCAGCGAATCGGATGACATGGTGATCGATGCATTTGAACTATCACTCTCCATTGATGTGGATCAAATTAGTTGACAATTGAAGTGATTGAAATGTGTAACATCGGGCAGGAAATATTTGTTGTTCTAACTGAACTAATTTAGAGGTTTTTGACTTTTATTAATTTTGATTAAAAAGTTTATAAAGCTTAAATATATTGGTAACGAGCTACTCGTGAAGAAAGAGCTCATTATGGAATTGGAAAATGAGGCAGCTAGCTGACGTTTCTTGATAAGAAATGTACTTGTAGTCGGTAGTCAGTAAACTACTTCCCATGCCCATAGACCAGTCATGGAACTTGTAGACCGACGTCCAGACTACCTCGCCATGGTGAAAGATCATCGGTACCACATCAGGAAGGTGCTTCTCCAAGCTCCACAAGAAGGCACCATGAGAGTATAAATATGTACAGTGTCTCACATCAGAAATGTAATGTAAGAGGGAACCTTTCTTACCTATAAAAGGAATGCTCCCCCTCTAGATATAGGATCTGGATATCGTTCTGACTGAAAGACAATAGAGATCGGGAAGATAGTACTCCACCCTGCGGGAGAGATACACTCCACCCCGCGCGGGATGGATGTACTTGTAACATCATGATAGTTGATTCTAAGTGGACGTAACCATGTCCCCCGAGGCATGGTGAACCACTATATGTCCTTGTGTTCACTGTTCATACCTCACCATTAGCTTCGGCATATCTCGTCCGGGATTGTGCAGAAACAGTACTATAAATTGATCTTGGCTTACTAGCTAACTATGATATGACTGGCACCGTAATTAGTATTAATTTTGGCTATATATGTAGATTAACTACGCAACGTCGACTGCTCTTAAGTTCTTCGGTAAAGCTTCCTTTGCATGCTTGAGCTGTTCAGCAATCAAATTTTAGTATATCCCATTCATACCCCACAGTATAGCAACAATTATAAGACTTTGTGATGCACCACTTATGAACCATACCTAATTAGTGACTTTTTTCAAAGAATTCTTGTTTCAAGTGCACGTTGCTACTGTTGCTATTTAATTTCATTCATACCTTAGGGTTTAGAGTTTAGTTCCGATGTCTGAAAACCTTACTCTAATTTAGTCTACATTGTATCTCATAGGAGGATCATCTGTATGGTGACAATTTCCTCTCTTTCGGTAAGTTTTTGGGAGGAAATTGACGTGATTGATGGTCGACGAGAAAAAGAAATGAAGGGAATGTACACGTAACAGAATAACATAGACACAGGGGCATTGGAATTCGGATTGCATCATTATAATTTAGACAGTAAGATTTTCAACTGTGATGTCTGATGGATTATGATGTGGGGAGAATCTAACACAGTCGAATGTCATATCATGTAGTAGTGGGACTGCTAGCTACCAGACGACACTGCCTTCGACCATCTGCCACCGTAAGGTTAAACCCCATATATACCTTACCACCTTCTCCCATCGTAAGGTATTTCACGTTTCCCAAAAAAAAAAATTGCCTTACGTCTACAGTAACAAGGCATATATAGCGTTCCATTTGGTATGGTATATCACTTCTATTTTTAATTATTTTCTTTTTTTGTTCCATTTTACCCTTTTGTTTTCAAGTAACCTTATTATTATTCCACTTGTATCCTTTCTCTAAGTATAGTTACAATTTCTTTTTCTCCTTAAACTTCATGTTTATAAATTTGTAAGTAATAAAAATCATACTATTACAAAGAACCGAACAATATCTTTCATTTGAGTCTAATTTTGAATATGTTTGGACTAAATTATTTTCGAAAGAAAAGAAAAATAAAGTGATGAACATGATCATGGGATTGAGTTTCTATAGAATTTCTAAAAATTTATGTTAACTAGCCGTTGAGAAAAAAAAAAAAAAAAAAAAAATAGAAACCTAGCTGTTGCAAACCCACCCATTTCAATTATGCCTTACCACATTTACCATACGGTGGAAACACCTGCATGTTGAATCAAAAGATTCTATAGCATATTCTCTTATCATAAGCCATATATAGCTATATAGCTTACCAAATTTTCCATACGGTGGCAGATGCTTGCTCATGCATATAATGCAGTGGCATGGAATCTTAGTTGATGAGGAACAGATTCTATCAGAAAACCAGACGTCTCCCAGAAAACTGGGAAGTTCTGGTGTCTCCCAGAAAACTGAGCAAACCAGCAAATTACTCAAAATTGATTTGTTCGAGTTCTGATTTTCTTACTATATATAACGAGTTTGATTTCTTCTAGGAGAAACAAGTGTATTTTGATCTTATAGTTTCCATTACTCTCTGGGCCTTTTCCCATCCTTCTCAAGTGAACATGTTTGAGTTCAGATGGGTGTTGCCCATATTAGGCCCAACTTGAGTTCATCTGGGCATTGGAACTAATTGTAAATTATTTTGACCTCATTTTCCATGATAGATAAAACACCTACATGTTTGTTAAGTTTTGTCAGTAACATATTACATGAACCATGGTTGTGGTAGTTTATCACCGAACCATTAGGAATACTTTCACCGAATGCATTCTACGACTGTTTTAGGATTTGTAAAACAAGATTTGAAAACGATAACGAACGCGTCCTAAAGGTTCTACTTGAACTTCCAAATTCGACATTTGGGACTTCAATTTGAAACACATTTTGACCCTTTGTTGTGGCAATGGTTGTAGTTGAAGATAATCACGCCCCCTTTGTGTCGACCGGAACCATGATGCACCCGAGAGAGCGTAATTGGATGACATACCGCCAAAACCTAAAAGGGTTTATAGATACGAAGGCCGCTAGGGTTTCCCACGTAGTTTTGGGGAAAGAGGCCTTATGATTACAACTTACCACCTTTGAATGTCTTTGCCAATTCTACACCAACATCATTTTCTCCATAGGCCTTATGGTCTGTGGCAATATATTGTTCGTAGCCTTTCCATTTATGGGCCTGCAATCCTGCATAGTGCATACACTCTTCAAGTATTCATGGATGATGAACCTTCCGCTCATAACACAATTCAATTCTGTGCCTATGAATTCGATCAGAAATAAATTGTAATCAAAATCCATCTGATGTGTATTGGTCACAAAATTACAGATCAATCTTACGAGCTTGCTTCGCCATTACTTTTGTGTACTCACAGCCTCCCTTGTTTCAAGGGATTGTTCTCCATGAAAACCCTCAACCACACTCTGAAACTGGCCAGGAAATCAAACCCCTCTTGGACACAAAGCATTGTCTTCAACTTGTTCGTCATCAAATGTTATTCATTGCGTGCCTTAAGGCGCAGACAATGAGGCCAACAGAGGAAATAATCAATATGAATACTGAAGAAGGTAAAGGCTCTTCACCTCTGTTAGGGGCATGTCTTGCGCATTCCACATGCAATTTCCCAAGGATTTTGGCTCTCTGAATCTCAGCAAAGACTCATGAGCATCATCATCAACATGGGACTTTGTTTTCTGTTAGCTAGGTCAATCATCCATCCAGAAACTCTTACTCCTGTTGTTGACTTCCCCAGATACCACCCAAATACCTGGAGAGGAAGAGAAATAAACCATTTTTGTGTTCAAAATGATAATTGAAATCAGTTAGCTAATACAAAATGGAAAATCACAAATCTCACAAGGAATATCTGTCACGTGCCTGTGGTGGCCATAAATAAAAGAATATGAATCCTTTGGCAAATGGCAATGAATAAATATATGAAGTACGTAATAGATTTTGATGTGGGTTTGTGGTGATCGATGCCTGGGTAATATATGCAGAAATCATCAGCATCATAATGTTAACTGCGAGAATAATGGTGGAGGAGGTGGTGGTGGTTCTATATATGATTTTATTCATGTAGAGATCAAGTTGATGATTGCCACTTGTGGAATGTTTGTATCTTCTGAACAAATTTGTGAGACTAAAATTTATCACTCATACGTTGTAATTATACGAGATTGTAAGTTGAGGATCATCAGGTTATCACTCATACGTAGAAGTTGCATTTTTTTTTTCTTCCAGATTCCTGACTGTAAAAGAAAAGACCAAGTGCTCATATGCGATCGATCGAGTAGCTAATCTCACTAACTAATCAATTACTTTAAGTAAGAAACAGTTAGTGTAAGAAAGAAAAAATAATTACTAGAATTTCAGTAGTAGAACCAAGATCGAGAAGCTAGCTAGGTTTAGTAGAATATGCAGAGATCGATCTCTTCCCAATAAGCATAAAGTGTAATTAAGTCCTCAAAATGATTAAAAAAGTTGTTACAACTTTAAGAATTCATATTACAATTTTGAAGACTCAATTACTATTTTAATTAAGGACATATGAGGACTAATGTTGTAACTAATTTTTTTTACAACTTTAAAGACTCATATTACAACTTTAAGGACTAATATTACTACTGAAGACTCATTTTACAACTTGAGGACAAACTTGGTGCATCACATGCATTAACACACCATAGCCTTACCCTTTTTTAAAACGCTTTTAAGAATGCGAAACACATTACAAATACGAAAATACACAATCACATGCGAAGTTAGAAGATTGTTTCTCCTTCTTTTTTTTCTTCCCTTTTGAATAATGGAAGTTGGTTCCTTTTACTATGTTCCCTACCATTTTCTTAACACAATCGGGTCCATAGCATTTGTTCCTTTGGATTTTGCATAATTACCTCTAATCTACAGTTTATATTGGGAAAAAGTATAAAGCAGACTAAAATGTAGTTCACCCCTTTTCCAGACAAGGACATTTTTGTTCGAATAATGCCCGAAATTTTAATAATTGCAGCAGAGATATTATGCAACGACACCGACCAAGATAACTATTTCATTTGTAAGTAACAGTTGATATCTCTGCAGATGTTATATTTCCACTGTTACATTTTCTTTTTTGGATGCATGCGGGGAATTTGTTCAAGCCAAGTAAAACACAAACAGCATATCTAAACACATACGACAGTAACATGAAAACATATCTAAACAACACCAGCTAGGCAGCTGTATGTGTCAAGATGAATAAACTCGCATGCTAGTTTGATTTGTTACTCGATTACTTTTTCTTGAAAAATAGTTGAGTATTGTGATTTGAACTCCATGCATGTGCGCTACGATCTACTCCTTCATTTTATCACTTAGTCGAAAGTCGAAACCCCTAATTTTACCCTAGGCGACGTCAAATAGGAAGAAAAGATTCAGAAGCACTCTAAACTCTGAGATGTCATGATATGAAGGAAGGATTGGACTTGAATCTGGCAATCAATACCTTCATTTCTTTCTATCATATTCAAGACAGTTAAACTAAAATGCATGCAGGTTAAATAGTTTTGACAGTGGGGGGATAAGATAAGATCCTGAAATTCAATCGAACTAGCTAGCTTGGAGTCTTGGAGATATGTATATGCAATCATGCATGATTTCAAGTATAGTCTTCTTCAATGAATCAGCAACATATCACTTCGTGCTGGTTTGGTATCCTCAATTCCTCTTAACATTCACATATGGTGGCTTGTCTTCACATGATCATGAATTCATGATGGTCCTCATCCACAAAGAAGTTCATATAATTTGTCCATAAAAGCATGATCTTCCAACCCTTGCATGGGCATGTTTCTACTGTTTGGTGATAGAGCCATTGGACCATCCATTGATGCATACCCCTAAATTGAAAGGCTATATCGGCAAATTGCCTCTATCAAGGGCTGTAACTGCATTGATTGAAATTGACAAAAACAACCAAATCTGTGATTCTAATAAGGGGGACAAAGATTCAGGTAATAGAAGGGACAGCCCAAAATTTGAATTGTAATTGCACTCTAATCATGTGTAATCGTACATTTATACTCACAATCTATAGAAGATAAACAACAATTACATAAGCAATAGTTTAACATCCTTATCAATTCATTACTGCAAAGATAATGACAAGAAAACTAACAAACAAAGGAAGAGAAAAAGTCAAGTACAAGATCAGTTACTTAAATATTATAATTGAAATTTGTTTAGTCATTGTGGTTTTATTTTAATCTGAATAGTCTTTAAAGTCACAATTTTTCATCCAAATAGTCATTATGGTTTTATTTTAGTCTGAATAGTCCTTAAAGTCACAATTTTTCATCCAAATAGTCATTCTGACAATTTTATCAGTTAAAGGGCATAAAGACTATTTGGATGAAAAATCTGACTTTAAGGACTATTCAGATTAAAATCTGACTTTAAGGACTATTCAGATTAAAATAAAACCATAAGTACTAAACAGATGTATACTTCAAACCATAAGGACTATACAATATTTTACCCTAGATATTACTAATATTCCTTCCATTTTTTCTTCTTATCTTTTTCCTGTTCTTGTACGTTTCCCTGAACACATAGATCGAAATGAATTTTATGTTAGAGGCTTAGAGCTGCATGTGTGGAATCGAAGCTAACAAACATCAAAACTGTGAAGTTCATAACAACTCGAGAAGCTTATTGATAAAGTTAGAACCAATTCGAGAAGTAAACTCGATTATATGGTTAATTCGGAGATAATAGCAGCAGTACAGTGTGTCCTTAATCTAGTCATGCTGCTGCACAACTATATATAGTCCTTTCTGCAGTATTACTATTACTGCTATCTGATCGATATCCTGGGTAAGAATTCAATTCTATCAGTGATCTTGGCATTTTTCTTTGTTTGTGTCAATGACGCACTGGTCCTGGTTTATCTGCAATATGAATTGAATGAGGAAATAACTCAAAGTTAGGACTCAGATATTGTTTAAGTTGTGGCTTCTCATCCTGAGCGAAATTTATGAGTGACACTAACATTAACATTATTCTCTATCTCCCAAACTGAGATCGATGATTAACTTATTAACCTATATATCGACCTGAAGCTGCCATGTGCTGCTACTCTCATCGTACTCCAAGCCGAAGATGAAGGTATGCCCTGAGGACCAAAGCTTATCCCATATCCTCTATTCCCCCCACACACATCATATGCCCCCATGTTGAGCTGTATCGATATTTCAATTATTAGCCATCATATCAAACCCTACCTCAAGCCCTCAAATCTCATCCTCTATCTTGTTCTCCTCTAGGAGAATTGCTAGCTTATCTAATAATACTAACTCAAGATCGATCTTGTTTAAATGATCCGATATACAAGTAATTGCACCTATGATGTGTATACTTTAAGTAGTATATATTCAAGCAAAAAATCGATAACTAATATGTAGTTTACGAGTGATTACATGCTTATATGTATTTGACCTATCGCTTTTAGTTTAATTTTATATCATTCAACCACAATTTTTTTCTAAACCAATATTGAGATTTTTGACACCCTAAACATACATGAACAATAACCTTTGAAGCTGCATGTTCATCCTTTCTGTTCATAAACTTGCTAGCTAGTCCTCTCCCAAACTGTATCAACTGTACGTTTTGATCCAATGCAAATCAGATTAAGAGCCCCAAATCTATTACTTAACAATAAACACTCTTATTCTCTAATACTGTGCATTATTTTGTATGTAGTGAATCTTATAATGTGACGAATCATTGAGTGAAAATTCCAGGAAGCAATTCATGAAATGATCAAATGAAAATGAGAGATAAAATAGTCGGGACTCGTGACCCAAGTCAATCTACCTAGCAAAACGCCTAAAACCGCACGTTAGGGGCAAAACCGTCATAAAAGAATAATCTGAAACTTTATAAAAACCAGTATGAGTCAGTGAGTCCCCCATGCCCATCATCATCTTGTTCGTCTCTCTCCCACTTCTCAGTACTGCAACTCACCTTCTGCTTCTTCCTCAGTCTCACTCACACACCTAGAGAAGAACAAAGAAATTCACCTTTCTTTGTAAACACAGTTTAGCTCAAAGTCTCAAACCCTGCAACAGTTTCGAAAAAATGAAGACACTTCTTGTAATAGTTGCGGTACTCTTGGCTAGTACTAGTTGGGCCGTGCGAGCATGTCCGTCATCAGACAGGGCGGCCCTGCTCGCTTTCAAAGCGAGCCTCCACGAGCCCTACTTAGGCATCTTCAAATCATGGACCGGCACCGACTGCTGCCACAAATGGTACGGTGTCAGCTGCGACCAGGGAACCCGCCGTGTAGCCGACATAAACCTCCGTGGAGAATCCGAGGACCCTATTTTCGAACGTGCCAAAAGAACTGGCTACATGACCGGTACCATCTCACCGGCCATCTGCCGCCTCACTCGCCTCTCCAGCATCACCATCGCCGACTGGAAGGGCATCTCCGGCGAGATTCCCCGGTGCATCTCCAACTTACCATTCCTCCGGATCCTTGACCTCATCGGAAACAAGCTCACCGGACCTCTCCCTTCTGACATCGGCCGCCTCCAGCGCCTCACCGTCCTCAACGTCGCCGACAATCAAATCTCCGGTACCATCCCCGAGTCTCTCACTAAGATCTCGTCCCTCATGCACCTCGACCTCCGCAACAACAAGATCTCCGGTACGTTGCCGCAAGATTTCAACCGACTTACAATGCTCAGCCGCGCTTTGCTCAGCAAAAACATGCTCACCGGTCCGATTCCAGCCTCCATCTCTCAAATCTACCGTCTCGCCGATCTTGACCTCTCTCTCAACCAGCTCTCCGGTCCGATTCCGGCTTCCCTAGGCAAAATGGCCGTCCTCGCAACCCTAAACCTCGACTGTAACAACATCACAGGAACTATTCCACCGAGTTTGATAGTTTCAGGTATCAGCAACTTGAACTTGAGCCGGAACGACCTTCATGGTTTCATACCAAACGTGTTTGGTCCGAGATCTTACTTCACTGTCATGGACTTGTCGTACAATAGGTTGAGAGGTAGTATTCCGTCGACCATCTCGTCGGCTTCGTACGTCGGTCACTTGGATTTGAGCCACAACCATCTCTGTGGGAAGATTCCGGTCGGTTCACCGTTCGACCACCTTGAAGCATCGTCGTTTACTTTCAATGATTGCTTATGTGGGAAGCCTCTAAGACCTTGCTAAATTAAATTTGCTAAACAAGATTATATATTGTGAAGATTGTATTATTACCAAGTTAAGCCTCATAAGAGAGGATTATGTATTTCGTGTGTTTTATTAGATCAGTACCAATGAGCAATGAAGTATTTTTCATGCACGTATTTGTTTGCACGTATCATAGTACCCTCTAATTGTCTTTGATTCTTATGGAAAGGGAAAACTAGAAAGTTCATGATTTCATTTGATGTGACCATAGACAATGTGAGGCTAATCATCTTGGTATTGAGAAGGACATGTTACTATTTGAGGGTATAGTTTTGTACTTTTGCGAATATGATGGTAAAAGGGTCATTCAATAATTGAAAGAGAAGCTATTTAGTATTTCACTCACTCACCCAGTCACCCTTTTGAAATTCAAATGTCTTCATCGTTACCACATTTTCATCATTCATGTCAATAGGCAGTGTGCAGTACAACTCGTTAATGAACCACATCGGTACCCATAGGCACATTTTCTCTCAAAATGGTATAGTTCTGAGGAGCTTTCGGCATGTAGGTATTAGGTATATGTTCGTAGGATGAACAAAAAAATGGTAATGTGACATACCTTTTAGAATTTTCAAAACGCTAGTGCATAAAACGCTCCTTAAGAAAGTATCGAGGTTCTATCAAAACACACTTCTAAAACGGCTCCTAAATGTCGACCCAAGTCTAGGAACTTGTTGCACATTGTGATGTCAACAACTCATGCAAGCTTAAGCTGGCACTTCACTATAGGCAAGCGCGGCACAAACCCATTTGCCAAATTTGCACAGCTGTGGCTGCTACAATCTCACAATTCCACATAATCCTCATACAAGTTATAAATCAAAGACAGCACATGTGAAGCATTAGTGAGATAATGACTCACCCAGACCCAACTGTGCAATTTGCAATCAAGAACAGGGTGCCAAACGGCGAACAGTAACCTCACACGCGTGAAATGACCGGCTTGACACGTGCCGATGTGACCATGTTATGAGGAAACAAGAACATTAAGTACCTCTCATAAAAGATGCTCTCGTGATGCCTCCAGAAAACAATAATGGCCACCTCATAATGAAGAGGGATAGAAATCATAGTATGGAGTACAATCTAAGTTACTATTAACTGTGTCTTGGTTTCAAAGTGAAACAGTTGGAACAAAAATGAACCAGACTGCGGTGAAATAGACTTGGAACAAAATGAATTACCAACAATCAAGTCAAGGGAGGCTATATGGTTCAATCGTCTCCATCGATGACCTTAGTGCCTAATCCCTTGAGACCCTCTGGTGGAACCTCTGTGACTGTTACCAAAGAGTATAGCTCCTCTTTGGCATCTTCCTCGTCGTTCCTTCTGCGAGCAATGCGTACACGAACTCTCCTTGGCACACTTCGGATTCCCCTGCTCCATACGTGCTTGTTGAGCTTCACGTCGACCCTGACGTCTGTGGTTCCCATGGCCTTCTGAGCAAACTTCCGAATCTCCTTGATGGCATTTGGTGCCTTCTTTTTGAATGTGCTACAGAAGAACAGATGAGCACAGGGTTAAAAAATTTCACTGACAAAATATAAACTCATCAAGGACAATGTCTGTAAACATATTCCAAATGTTCCAGAACAAACACATTATGCAAGAGAGTAGACAAAACAAGAGATATGCCCTGATTCTTTGTCACAACTCATTAAGGACAAGTAAATAACACATATGCAGTAATGCCCCAATGAAGCACCTAACTATCATAACCAATTCATGATTGCATCAATGTGATGAAAATCTTTAGTAACCAATAATACCAAAGACCTGTCAGCTGATCACACTAAACCTCTGTGCTCAATACTGTCGGAAGTGCAGATTACAAACCTCTGTGCTCTAATACTGTCGGAAGTGCAGATTACAATATGTAATATAGACTAGGACACCAGTACATAATACAGCACATCATATTCCAATTATGTGCTGTCATCAGACTCGCTGATGCCGAGCTGCCTTAGTCCAAAAATCAATGTAATTTAGCTGCTGTTCGGGCTTCTGTCCCTCACCCTTAAAGGATATCTACTTCAGCCTATTATTAGGTCACATTCAATCTCACAACACACCAGCAAAACTTTCAACTATTTTCTGCTAATATCCCTGTATATAATTTTACTCACCCCCAAGGCATGCAATTCTCTCTAACCAATAAATCAGTAATTTCACACTTTCAACATAAAAATTCCTTACAAAAATGAAACTTAAATTGAACTACAATATTACATACATAATCAAAGTTGCTTGAAGATCAAACTAAAATTTACAAAAACAAAATGAACAATTGAGTTTATGATCAAACCAACCCTATATAATTGAACACTCCCCAAATTTGAATCAGATATAAACTATTAGGTAATTGAATCACAGATTTGAGAGAAGTGCATACCATCCATGGAGGCGCTTGTGAAGATTGATGGTGTACTCTCTGGTCACCACCTCTTCTTTTCTTCCGTGACTCGTCTTCTCCACCATTGTTGATACCTCTGAAGCTCTCTTCGGCGAAAACAAAAACCCTAAAACCCTAAACGATGCCGCAAAGTCTTACCCTACGTGGAGCAAGTCAATACTCTTATATACGGTTTGGGTTTTATAATATGGGCCCGTTTTGGATAATTTCAGATGGACCCGTCCAGCCCACTTAGGCCCAATCCGCCTAGACCCACATCCACTCCGCCTGGCCCGCTTAAACCCAGTAACCCATAATCCATGGATGATGTTCCCTTTTTTTTTTTTTTTTTTTTGAGATGCGATGGGGGATGCTTATGTTTCAACTTGTACATACTTTAAGTAAATAAGTAATTGAACGTTATTTTGAATACTGCAATTGTAATCAAGTTATGTTTCGACTCACGCAGTTATAATATTTGAGTTGTATACCTGATAAAAAAAAAATTGTAATCAAGTTGTTTCGTACTTTATGAAAAGCGAAACCCCCAACAGATGAGGAGAAATTTGGGTCACAGCCTTTATATTCTGTGTAGAAAAACTTGCTATGAAATTGTAGGTTCAAATTCATTTATGAAGGGGTGTTTTAACTCTGCCACTTATGCTTCCAAGTGCTCGATGAAGCTATACTCGTTCCTCTCCAGATGCGCATTGGGTTGTTTCCTGTTCTAATCAGTACAAAGAGTTCATTGTGGGTTAATCGACAAGAAAATCAGCAAAAGTTGATTGATATGAGATCTTTGGAGCGTTATACGTAGACATGGATATGCTAGTTTCCTAAATACACCAGGTTTCCCACTAGGTAAAAGGGATTCAAACTCTCCCAATGGCTATAGAGGTCATTCTATTTTGGAAAAATACTACTATCTTTTATTGTTATCATGTTGTCAAGGTTCAAGAATATGTTTAATAATTGGCGAAGATAACACCGACACCAGTGTGTGAATTCAGAAAGACAAAGATAGACGATTTATGAGCTAGACTAATGAGCACTTTATAAAAATAGAGATGCATATACAAAATAAATACTACTATTTGTTGATGACCTGCAGCCACAATGAGAAAGCCACCATCAACAACTATTTGTTACCCAATTGATCAGCTCGGGTCTTTAAACTCATGCTTAAACAGTAGTTATGTTGAGATAGGGAGTATAAAATTCATCCATGAAGCTTGACAATGGCTGTAGAAGAAAATTCCTATCCTTTCCTTGGGCAACGAAGCTGATAGGATGATACTGACTGATTCCGCTCTTCATTACAAAGCTAGCTGCCTGATTGAATCCAACGTTTGATGAATCTGTATTGCAGCCAAGCTTCAATATTGCATTAACTTCAGACTCTGTGCTATAGACAAAACAACCCTTGTCACTTTCCGACTCTAAGGAGATCGAGGCAGTCTTTCCATCCAAACCTGGAACCAAGCGAAAAACCTTTTTGTCCCTGCTATATGAAGAATCTGCTATCACAAGGTTCTTCTCTTTCCCTTGATGCCCAAGAACCTGTCCAGGAAGATCAAATAGTTCTAGCATGACTGATTTTCCAATAGCATCTTGCGCTTTGGAAACTTTGGTTGACAAGTCATCTAAAATGAGTCTGAAAGTAGCATGAACGGAAGCAGCAGTGCCTGCTTCCGGGAAGTTGTCTAGTTCAATCGTCTGGTTTACATTGGCCAAGGCAAACGTTGAGTTTTCATACTCTTGGGAGAAAGATACCAAATAACTATTGTACGAGGACGGGATTGGAGTAATCCAGTCTGAAAGAGAATCGATTGACTTAGTTCGGAGGTCCCAGTCACCACTGGTATGAGCTGCAAGCAGAACCGGACCATAAAGAATTGCCTGGACTGAAGCATACTCTGCCCGATCATCTGAGTTTATACAAAGGATATAGTCAGTTCTAAAAAGATAGATGTATTAAGTTTGTGTAGGAATGGACACTATGATACCTTTAATAGCTTCTGTTCTCAGACTAATGGGTAGCTGAAGAGTTGCTGTGTCACCATGGCTCCATTTATTTGCTATTTGTAGGAAACTACCTGCATCCCACAAACAGATACAATCAATTATGTTTATAATCTGCACCTAAAAGTTTGAAAAGAACATTCAACGATAATGAGCCTTGGTAGAGAAGATTAGAAATATAAGAGGGATGTTCTGATAGTATCTCATACCTGGAGCTGATGGATGCAGACTTTGACCATTCAATGCTACCTTTGCACCATCTGAATCTGTCCAAATTGGCATTCGCAAGTTCAAGGTAGATGATTTGCCTGTCCCCTGCATCATTTAGTCCAACATAAGAAGCAAGATTTACAAAAAAAAACAAAACAAAAAAAAACATGAAATTTTCTTTTTGGCATGGGATAGGCCACCAAGTTCAAGAGACCAAAACCAATCAAACAAATGTGAAACGGGATTGAATTCAAGTATTTAACAAATACAAAGTATACAAGAGCTGTGCATGTTGATTCTCAAAAAAAAAAAAAAAAAAAAAAAAAAAAAGAGCTGTGCATGTAATTGTGTGTCCAAAATGATAATTTTCAACAACTGAAGATATGACCATATGAGAGTGTAAATGTTGAGGCCACACTGAATGTGACCTGTACCTTCGTTGGAGAAAATGTTAACGTGATTCTAAGGTACGGATCCCAGGGATTGATATTATCAACTGTCTGATTGAGTACAACATTCCCAGATTTCCAATCAAGCGAGCTTGATATATACTGGATAATGTAAAGACTAGGCGTTTCACCTTCCTCTTCAAAATATATAGAATCTCCCAACTTTGAGAACGATTCAATCCCTAAAAAAGCATCAAGAAGTAATACATTACTCAGTAGTTATGAGGCTGTACCTACTACAACAGCAATGGAATAGCAGTCTAAATTGCTTCATCAATCACAACAAGTTGGAGGAGAAAGCATACGAGGATGTAAAGATCATAAAACTTTCAAAGTAAGTTGGTGGAATCTGAAATCCCTAGAAGAAATTGCTAGAAGGGACAAGTGATATCATACCAGTGCCATAGCAGCACCAGAAATGATCGAATGGTGATCCCCAACCATGATAGCTTATGGCCTTCGACCGTCCACTGCCTAGTGGCAGCATGTAGATCATGACTCCAGGCTCAGTTCCTCTTTGGATACCCAGCACACCATTTGTTAGAGCTCGCTCATAAAAATCCGCATATGCCGGTTCTTTGGTCCATCTAAAGAGGGTGCGAGAGACCTACAAGATGATTGCAGTGATTAGTTATGATGAAACTTGAGAACTATAAAGTGAATGGAGTATGCACAAATCCCACGTAACAAATAATAATAATAATAAGAAAAGTTATCACCAGCCGGGGTCTTTCTTTGATCGATAAATGCAAAAGACATACCTTCAGCATGTTATAAGTTACACATGATTCCTCATTCTCTGTCTGTAGAGTGGTCGCCAATCTTTTAGGGGCTGACCTACTCACAATTTGAGGAAAGCAAATCAGAACAATTCAGGAATAAGAACCTAGTTTGAAAGAAAGAAGCATAACTCAATACAAGGATGCATCTAGGCTTTCTGACTACTTGTCCTCAGGTCAGCATTAGAATCAAGCACAAGGAAGATCTTATGATGTATACTGACATTGAATTAAATCTTAACTAGCTGCTGAGTTTTATTACCAAAACTCGCTGACTGATGTCCCTCCTGTTGCATAAGTGTGAGAAGAGTTAACAATGTCCATAAAGAAAATCCCCATTTCCTGACAGGTTCAGATTGAGAAGTGTTAGCATTCAGAGAAATAATACACTACTAATGGCATGTATTCTGTCATTGACTAGACAAAGAGGGTATTTTTTTTTTTTTTTCTGTTATTCCCTTTCTGGGTCAAGAGACAAGACGGTCGTGTAAAGATGAAGAATGCAAATGCAATGCCATATCCAAAAGAGAAGGAACATCCCCCTACAAACACACATGAAATGCAAGGGGAGCCAATTTGCAAACACAAATATAAAAGTATATAGGTACTCAATTGTTTGTTGAGAACTGTAATTCATGTACTCCACAATATAAATGAAGCATTTACCTTATAAAGAGGTTCACCAGTGACTTCATACCGCTTTTGAGCACCAATGACAACTGGAACATGTGTGTTAGTGTGATAACCAGCTATGTCATCAGCCTACAAGCAGAAAACTTACTTGATTAGAGGCATTACGAGAGATAAGTTTCAGAGAAACTAAAAAGTTGATTGTCCTGGATATAGCAGGAGACAGATAAAGACAAAACCAGTGAATCCTCTTCCCAACTTTTCAGGTCATAATTATTCATCAAAAGTCCCAAAATATTTCCCAGGAAATATAGAACATCTCACCAGTTCTGAATTTTTTCTTTGTTGAAATAGTTGTAAGAACTATACCTCTTTTATTCTTTGTATATATCTATCACATATCCCTGTCATGACTTAGGACCCTTATTTGTAGTTTTCTTTGGTGCAAAAACTGAATTCCTGATGGTGTTTGTTCTCGGCTTACTAAAGTAAGACAAATTATTATTTAAGCTATATAAGGGAACCTTATCAGGTTTTTCGTTAGTGCAAATACTGAATTCCTTATGATGTTTGTTCTCTGCTTACTAAAGGAAGACAAGATATTTGAGCTATTTAAGGGCTACCTAGAGATAATGAATAGAAAACAACTGTTACCTTCACTGCCAACAGTCCTAGAAAGCAGGGTTTGTCAAAAAGATGAGCCAACAATAAATGCTTCGTATCTCCCTGAGCATAGCAACATGAAAGGTTGATGTCACAGCCCAACATTCACATATTAAAATTTCTTAACAAGCAATGAATTGTATGCAAGCAAAACATATGATCTGGATTCGGGAAATGGTGCTTGATAGTGTTTACTTACCGTGATAGTATATAGCTTATAAAGAATGTCATTCATGCCACCGGCTTCTTCATTGAGTGACATATAATGTCTTGCTATACTGTACTGCGATATCACATTCTGAATACGTTTGTAGAAGTACTCAACCATCCATTTCACCATACTAAAAGCTTGATCACTACCAGCGAGTGTATACTGATCCAACAGGCCTGCCAAGATCTGTCAAAGTAGACAAGTTAAAAATCTAAACATATGATTCTATGAATCAAACTGATGTCTTTACTCTAGTGGAACAAACGAATTAGAATCTACCTTGTGAATGGTATAATAAGGAGCCCAGACATATGTAATATTTTCCAATTTATCAAATTCCAAGGTTGGAAAAGCTGAAAGATATCCACTGCCAATTTCATTCTGACAAAGAGCAAGACTTGACACAATCCCGGACATCTTCTCTTTGAGAGTATCATTATGAGTACTAGCCCACATCATTGCCGACGCACTCAGATAATGCCCTTCAAGTCACAAAAGATGATTTTCAAAAACTAAAATTGGAAATTTAATAAGCCAAAAGGCACACAACCATTTTATCTTTTGACAGAAACGCTGTAACGAGCAATGCAAACAACATTAACATAGAAAGCAAAGCAATGAGTTAGCAAATATGACTAACCTACAAAATGACCCCGCAGTTCACTAGACGGTTTCTCCCACGAATATTTGGCATCATATGGTTCTCCGGGGGTTGCTAAACCAGCTGTCTTTCGAAAGCTCCAAAGTAAACTGTCTGAATCCAACATCAACAGGTACTCTAGATTTGTCTGCTGTGCCTTCCCATGTTGTGAGGTTGGATCCAACCTCACATCATGCAATGACACTTCCTTGAGAAAACCTCCGGGGGCCTCAGAACCACCACCGGCGTGTTTCATCTTCCGGTACATCACTGACCACTCATATTCATCTTCCTCCCTCAATATCTTTCTTGGAAGCAAATTCAACCAAGCAGCATCATCACTTGGTGTCAAGTGGTAGTGTGAGAACACCTCATTCTTCAAAGTTTCATTATTGGAATTCAAAAGCTCAAACCGAAGAGTATGTGATTGCATCCAAGAATCAACAGAGTTTGTACACTCCTTACCCACAGCAAAACCACATCCCCATACACAGAGCAGAAAAATCACAAACACAGATGGCATATCAACAAACCCAAAACTCTTCATTTCCATCAAAACAATACCCCAAATTCCCAAATGTGATTAAAAACAACCAAATTATGTACCAAAACAAATTCTTTTCAAATTCAACTCCCAACAATCAAGCATTCAACTTTAACAAAAACCCACAAAGCATGATCACTAAAAACTCCACAAGAATTCAACTTTGAGCTCAGTGTGTCTATCTGTGCAAACCCATAATCGAAGTACAAGAATCGAACTGAAAAGAGTGCAAGAGAAAAACGAAAGACTCTGAATAAGTTAAAAGTAGGAGCACATGTGAGTGTAAGTGTGAGGGCCTATATATAGCAGCTAAACTACAAAAATACAAAATATTCCAACAGATGATCTCGTGAAAGCTAAGAAAGAATGATTTATCCAGTAAATTAGAATTTATCCACAAACTCAAAAATTATTCTCAAAAGATTTGTATTTACCGGAATATCTGTATGTACATGGAGAGATTACAAAGAGAGAAAGAGAGGGGTGAGGATCACGTAATCTGAGAGCAGTTGACCATTTGAATTTTGAAGGAAGATGATCAGAATGAAGTCAATGAACAGAGCTACTCACGGGAGACGACCGCGGTTGCCTCTATCCAACTGTTTGTTTTGTCTCCTCTTTTAAAGGGAAATCTGTTTGTTGCGGACTTGCGGTTAAAAAACAACATCATGTTCAGTAAATATGTATAACGTACGGATGGTGTTTCAAAGTGTTGAGTTGAAATGGATTTGTGAATCCAACTCAACAAGCAACAGATAATGTTTCGAGCTCTAACATCGAATGCACAACAATTGGTCCGAAAAATCAAATTCAGTATATTTGGATTTAGAGAGATAAGTGCGGTTAATACTAGATCAAATGATACGGAAAAAATACAATATATATTAACAATAAAATTAGAGCTTATGGTTTTACTTTGTCCAAAGAGAAGTAGATAAAAATCCATTGCATCCTTCAAACATGTATTATTGTCTTTGCATTGGCCTGGTGAAAAGGAACTTCAATTTTATTGTCAAAAGGTAAAAATGCAATGGTTTCTCGGCATAATAGATTACGATTAAAAAAATGTGAGATGAAGAAGAGCGCATCTTATAATTTTCATTAAAAATGTATTCGTAACATATTTTCCAGAAAACTTATAACTGAGTGCACATTAGCTAAAGAAATGAATTGTTTAAAATCGACAGACTATAGTTTTCTTGAAGAAGAAGCTAACGAGAGACAAATATTACAATGGCAAAATTTAGGCTGGAAAAAAAAAAAGTTAGATCAACCAAAACTATAGCATACCTAAGGCGTGTGTGGGAATTTTTTTTTATCTTTTTGGTAAAGCAACTTTGTCTTATTTTTATTTATCTTGTAAAATAGATTCAAGAAGATCTATATCAAGGTCACATTGTGTGTCATGTATGGTCCATTCAGTTACACAAACGCAAGCTATGTATCAAAGTCCCTCATAGTGATACCATTGCCAGTATCTTTCATTTGTGTGCAGCTGTAAGAACCTCCAAGAATTGATGTCTACTTGCTTCCAAACAATGTTGCTGGCATTCTCAAATCACAAGCTTAAGAAAGTAGACCAAGTCTATCTTTTAGCAGCTAAACAACAAAAGTGATAATGTAATACTGTTTCTCTTGCTCTTCAGTCTTCACCTTGAAGAGCCTACCGACTAAACCTAATCCACATTATAAAACTTGGGTGATGCATCACACTCATATCAGAACTCTTAGTATATACATATCATTCCCACTTAGGCAGTCTATAGTTTTTATACTCGTATTAGAACTCTCATACAGATAAACTTATTCAATTCATTTTTGAATTGAATGTTTTGGTTTCTATACCAGTCCCGGAACACCACGTGATATTTGTCTTATCATATTAGATAAAAAAAACATTGGAGATTTTTGAATAAGTCCTAACTGCACCAGATAGAGCATCACAGTTTGTTGAGTACACTCTTTTAAAATGGGCAAATAATGACTCTGATTCCCAAATAGGGAAGCATGACAAATTGATCATCATGATCACAACCATTATCTGGTCTTGCATATACTTCCATAATGAAAAGGGAACAAGCGGTCCAGGTTTCTATGTGCCTTTCAGAAAGTGTGAATTACAGGTGATGTATACACAAGACCAAAACAAAAACAGAAGCAACAGCTAGCTTTTGTAATAGAACAGCAACAATAGAACAACCATAAATCGTGCTGAGGCAATGATATAGTCTCGTCTGATAGACTTGGTCCGTCTATTTGTGCATCAGAAAATTCAGCAAAGATAAGTAGTTTTTCACATATAAAGAAAGTAGTGCGTTGTTTTCTATTGTTTTCATACTCATAAATTTGCTCAAAATCCAAAAAGGAATCCAATATACATAAGAAGTGGTTGTGTGTTTTCAAAAAAAAAAAAAAAGAAGAAGTGGTTGTGTTCTATTGTTTTCATACCCATAATTTAGCATATTAAAAGGGGTAAGATGATATTATGTGAAAAACCCTTTACTTAATGGGATCAAATAGAGCAGTAGCTGTAGCTCTCAGAGGTGTCTAATAAACACAGTGGCCTCCAAAACCTTGCCATTATGGCTT
The DNA here is from genome assembly GCA_034370585.1 of Fragaria x ananassa. NCBI lineage: Eukaryota > Viridiplantae > Streptophyta > Magnoliopsida > Rosales > Rosaceae > Fragaria > Fragaria x ananassa. The sequence continues at coordinate 30,245,711 of CP139766.1, read as the reverse complement.
GGATGGGAATAGCAGCAAGCAGAATTTGACAACTGATGGAATTTAATAGGAAAACGATTTAAGGCTTAAAATTATGCACGTCGTGTTGATGTGGGCTACCTTGATATGGACATCATCAAGAAACAGATTATTTTTGAATGATGGAAATGAATGATGCTTACAGATAGATCCCTTTCTTGTAAGAATGGGAAGGTTGGATTTTGCATAACAAGTCACCATTATGTTTTACTATAGCTTCTAAGTTCACACCCGGATCATGTTGCGAGAGAATGATCATATATGACAGAAAAATGAGTGTAAAGGTAGGTGTGAATAATGTCAGCTACTTTGGCCAAGTGCAGAGAGCTAAGATTAACTTACTTTGAAGAAACTAGGTGTCAATTATGTCAGTGCTTTGAAGTGTTGTTTCTGGGTTTGTTCAGATGTTGATTCAGCTTCTAATCTGAAGCTGAAATAGAGTGAGTAACTTGGAAGGTAATGAAGCATATGGTTCACTTTCAAGTCAAGCAGCTCCCATGAAACCTGAAACAAAATGATGATGATTCCTTAGTGAAATGAGAATAACAATATGATAGGATGGCAAGCGCTTTATTAGTGTGGGCATCATATATATGTTCCATTTAAAGGGGCACACACTTGGAACATAACCTAAAGGCATTGTTCATAGAGTATCAAAATTGGAAGAAGTGGCTTCGATAGTGTACTACATTACAGAAAAGAAAATCTGTGATACAATAACTAATACAGAATCTGCAGAAACTTGATCGGATACACCCTTTCTGTTCTCACTGCAGTTGGACAGTAACCAAAATTCACACCAAACCAAATCCAGGCAGTATATTACACTTCATGAAATTCAAGGAATATAGAGATAACTGCTTCAATTTAACACCTCATGTCATCTGTTTCCACGGCATTAGAGAAACTAGTTTCTCCTACGTTTCTTCTTGCGTCTTTCATCGCGATCACTTTCACTTTCAGAGCTTGATGATTCTGATTCTGATTCCGACTCGGAGCTAGCCGATTCTGAGTCAGAGTCTGAACCCGATGAACCAGAACTGTCGGATTCTACATCTGATGCTGCTCTTTGTTGTTGCATGATAAGGCGTGGCATGTGCTTCAAATACTCACGCAGGTTTTCAGTGATGCCACCAAGCCCAATGGATGTGAAAAAGTTGATAGCAAAGCGGGTGTTCTTGGGGTTATCCCTTGGGAAAATAGATTCATAAGAGTCTTGCATAGCAGGATCAGTCAGCCGCTCATTAAGCAGACGAATACCAAGATGCTCAGACAATTCCTGCACCAGAAACATTAACATGTTATATACTATTACTTAACAAGAAATCAATGGCCAAGGAAATCAAAAACAGAAATGCAGTACAATTCATTTTCTTTTTTGTTACCTGGAAAAGGATCTTGATGAAAATACGAGAAGAAGAAGTGGTGTCCTCTTCAGTTAACCGTATATAGGCTAAGCAATGCCATGGAAGGGCATCTGTTCCAAGTAAATGCGCAAAAAACTTAGCTACATTACGTAGCTTATTTGTTTCAAGCCGGTGACTCATTGAATACTGTTGGACAAAACACTTCTCAAAATTTTCCTGGTGGATTCTGTTGATCATGCAGAACCGCTGTCCCAAGAGACCATAATAGCGGAGGTACGTTCTCTCCTGACTGCAACATTCCAAAAGCATGACACATAGCTCCATCTGCGAAGGGCATATCAAGAAATCAGCTTTAAAACTAAATGTTTGTAAGCTAGGAAAAACATGCATAAAGTTACATATCAAGTTATCAACCAGCATCAAAATTCAAATCATTGAGTTGGAGCAACTAAATAATTATAACCAACAACAGAATCTATCTAACAAAGACCAGATTGGATCACAGGATCTTCATGGCAAGATCTACCTGTGCAGGGACACACTTGTAATTGCTCAAACCAATTTACAAATATAATTCTCTATGTGCCCGGACAAATTTCAAAAGCTGTACTGTTAAAACTATGGCAGCATATTTAGGCGTTCGACTCACAGCATGACAAACAGATACTGTAGATGTGGTAGACCTTTTTGTGAACAGCAATTATTTATTATATTCTGTTTCTAGACTAGAGATTTTCAGTCACCAAGAGTAGGCACAAAATGCAACAACTTTCCTACTTATCAAGTAAAACGCAATAAACTAGCAATACCAAGCATGAATAGTATCACTCACCTCTTGGCCTGGCTCAAGCTTAATCTTAAGGAGCTTATGACCTGCTTCCTCAAAATCTACACTGGACATGATAGTCAGATATATTGTCCTTCGAAGATTCACGAGATTTGTTTCCGTCTCATCTCTAATAATCATTTGCTGCTCATCCTCTTCTTCATCATCTTCATCGTCGTCGTCGTCATCATCCTCACCATCTGAAGCTGCATCAGAGCCTTCCTCTTCAGAGTCGTCACCGAGAATTGTTTTCTTCACCTCTTCATAGCGCTTCTCATTCTCAATGAAATCAGGATCAGGCTTAAAAATATCTGAACAAACACAATGAACATGTTCAATATCAATATGATGTTTAGCCATAAATAAGTAAAAAAGCTACAAGTGAATTACAATGTAAAACATACCAAGGGTAATTTCTGGATTTATCTCCTCTTGAAGAGAAATTTCATGGGTTAACTGGTCTTCTTGCTCCACAAGGTCCAGTTCTGGACGAACAGCTGGGTGCCCCTGCAAATGCACATACAGAAAATATATTGTGAATTCTGGCCATTGATTATTGCTAATTGCTATATTATTTACCATATAAGAGGATATTAAACTCAACCTGAAACTTTGCTTTCCGTATAGCAAATAAGCCTTCAATCAAAAATTGAACTCGTTTGTCAATTTCTCCTTCATGCAAAATTCCACGAAAACGCTCAAAGATACCTGTTAAAATAAAAAAAATTACAAGAGCATTGTCAATAAACAAAAATGGCATACGCATGAATCACAAGATATAAATAACCAAAAAGCACATAAATCTTAGAAAAATGAAACAGTGTGCGCACCATGGAGCCCTTTAGGTGAAAGGTCTTGAAGTATTGATCCACACTCTGTGACAAAGCCAACAGCAACTTCAACACTATCATCGGTAGGGTTCTCGAGCAGCACAGTGAGCAATTCCAATGCTATAATCTCATGAGCCACTTGTTGGTTGACAAGATGAGCGATAAACTTAACAGCAGCTAGTAGTTGTGGCTGATCAGAAAGTAAACAAGTTAAGGGAATAGAATTTCGTCTCACCCAACACCATGTTAAATATGGAAACACACATTTTATTTTATTTTTAAAAGAGAAGTTAAATACAGTAAATAAAAGAACATGTGAGCAGGGTTTGACACAGCAATGCATCCACAAATTTTAAAGCATTACAAAAGTACTAGAGTAAATAACAAAGGGCAAGAAACACACCTTGTCGTTCCGCTTAAAAGCTCTCTTAAGCTGCAAGACAATTCTTCTCAACAGAAGTTCACCGACCTCAGGAAACTTGGTGTTAACAACAGCAACGAAGGCCGCAAAAACATCTGTAAAGCCTGGAGAAGCCATCTGAGATTTCATACAGGATCGACAAAAGAGACCCCTTCCACGAATGAGGTTCTCTGCAAATATTTCTGGAATTATATTTTTAATGTTTGCAGCATTGACTTTGTTCACAAGCCCATTGATGCTCTTTCGGAGGGCATCCCATGTTAAGCGCTGATACTCAACACTACTTTTATCTTCCACCTCCTTCATCATTCGCGCCAACTTATAAGGTGGAATATAAACTCCTCCAGTCTTTCCCAAATTTGCCATATTTGTATTCAGATTTCCCTCTTGCACTGTTGACCGTCCTTGAGGTTTTGAATTCTCAAGCATCCTATCATCTCGCTCAGTGTCTTCTCGTCTTTCATTCACCTCCTTATTTCTGTGATACTTCACATCACCATCATCATCACGGTTTCTATGCCTACTTTGCCTTTCATCATCTCTACTATCCCTTCTCCTTCCATCATCTCTACTATCCCTTCTCCTTCCATCATCTCTACTATCCCTTCTCCATTCTGACTTTCTACGCTCTTCCCTTTCATCCCTGCGGTCAGAGTAACGACGTGAATGCCTGTCCCCACTTCTTCGACCATCCTCATTTTCCCGCCTTCTATGTCCACTCTCATGTCGGTATCTCTTCAGTCGCTCATCATCTTCTTCAGAACTTCTATGTTCTCTACCCGTGTCACCATTCCCGTTTTCACGTTGTCTGTTCCCATTTTCAGTTTTCCTTTCCCTTTCTTTCTCCTCACCGTCTTCATCAGAAGTGTGTCGATCCCTGTCTTGACGATCACCACGCCACCTTCCACGTCCACTGAGATCCCTCTCACTGGACCTTTCCCTCTCCTCCTCATCATCCAATCTCCCTCGTTTCTTTGTTCTATTATCTCTATCAGAATCCGACGAATCGATTTCACCCTGCTCAATATGATTGTTCATCCTGGACTCACTTTTACGGTATTTATCTCTTGCACCCCTCACATCATCATCACTCGATTCACTACTGTGCCGTCTAGCCATCAGAACCTATACCCCTCACAACTCCTAGTCTTATGTCAAAAGCTAATTCGCCAAGGACTAAAAGCCCAGCACCTCAAAAACAAAGTTCCAGTTCCGCTTATTCCAGATCTGTATACCTGCCATTACATATATACAAAATTCAACATTTCAGGAGACAAAGGAAAAAGCAAGTAAAACCCTAAAAGAGAAGTAACAAGGTGAACATTATAAATTCGACTAATACGAAACTAGTTCAACAACTTACTACCCAATTTTGTGCTCCAATTTCAGTGCTTTATTTCCCTTTCAGATTCCAATCCAACCAACAAAAATTTCCTCTTTTCCAATTAACAATCCAACAATCTACTAGGCTGGATTCCAGGACTCAGGACCTAACCTAACTCGCATCAAATTTCAGATTCCACAAAGAAGACGAAATCGCAGACTCGAATTTCAATGAATCGTAAACCAAACCCCTAAATTTCGATATCCAAAAGCACCAAAACCTAGCCTAAATCACTCGCAATTACTTAATCCGCATCGCAAACAAGCCTCGAATCCCTAAGATTTCATCAACTAGCAAAATGCCGCGACCGTAGAAGTTCAAAAACCCTAGCTCTATATAAAACCATAATAATACGTATACATATATAGAAACAGAGAGAGAGAGAGAGAGAGAGAGGCGTACCTGGATAAGAAGGCGGTTGAAATTTAAGAGAGTGAAGAAAAGCTGCGAACTTTGGGATGAAGAAGACGACGCTGCGATTGAGAAAAAGCCCCAACTTTGGTTTTCTATTATTTTTCGCTTTCTCTGGTTTTTTGTGGTAACTGAATTATATGTTACTTGGGCCGAGCTGAAAGAAACAAGCCCACCGACCTAAAGCTTTATTGGGCCGAGCACGAGCCCAAAAAAAACTTGCAAATAGATGTATAATTGTGACTCCTAGTCATACTTGGGAAAATTGCATCCCTGCCCAGAGTAGGAAATACGTTAGTCTTTTGTCTAAATATTGGTCAAGAGCGCTCTAAGAACACAGCCTTATCTTTCCTTGTTGATTAATTTCTTAATCATGATGGGCAAATTGTGTGTGCAATCGTTTCGGTATCCTCAGATTGTACGAGAGAGACCAGAGTCGTAGTATGATCAGTACTTCTTGATGAATATCAGCATTGTGAATGATTGTGACTGTTGGGGTTATGCCTCCTTGCTCCATCTTAAACTGAGTGACTTAGTTACAGAGGAACCAATAGTGTCGAGGAATATTGTTGCAGACGCGCTTTCTAGCTTGCGTGTTCCATTGCGATATCATCGTTCCATTGTGGAAATAATACTAAGGGATGCAAGGGCTAGTGCTAATGCTAAGGTGTTGAATTTGTGGGTTAAAGTCTATATGGACATAAATGATCTTGGTCATTCAGATAGGGAAGAGGACATGGATTCGGACATTGAGGAAGAGGATATAGATTCGGACACGGAAGAGGACATGGATTCAGACACGGAGGAAGTGGATATAGATTCGGACACGGAGGAGGACATGGATTCGGCAGCAGTACTTATTGCCCACCATGTTGGTATGGTATAAGCCACAGCTGGTGAAACCTGAATGAAGATGAATAGATGATAGATGATAGAAACAAGTCTTAACTTTGATGGCATGTTCCCTTTCCAAAAAAAAAAAAACCCTTTGATGGCATGTAATTACAGTAGATGCAATATTTTGTTATTCATTAAGCAATATTTTGGAATTGCGAAGCTATCAGTTCCTTTAATCGTTATAAACAAGACATTTAGTTCGGATTCTCATGTAAATTCAGCTTGGTACTCATTGCAACCGTACTAAAACTCAGTAGATGCAAACTCCATAATTTCTTCAAATAAAATTAAAAACAATATGATATGTTGTGCTTGTACACCATGTCAACATAGACGTTTGTGTTTGTGCAACCAGCATGCCTACAACTTTTTCTGAACTTCTTGCATTGCCTCAACTACTGAGGATTGTATTCGCTTTGGCTGAATCTTCTTGATTGAGTCTGAAGAAATGCTAATGAACTTCAAGGCATCCCAGAATATGTTAGACGTGTTGGAGAGGAATAGATTCTACATCAGAAAAGTGGCAAATAAAATATATCTTATAAGTTGGTAGATCATACTCAATTGTATTGATGTCTTTTGTGATTAAAACTCAACACCTTAAAGATGGTTAAGTTAGGACAATATCGGTGCAAGTCAGTTCGATTATGATGTTATTGGAACACTGTTTACTCGAGACATTTTCGGTATCCAGCCCGATTGTTTTGGATTCAGCGATTTCAACACTACCAAGCTAATGCGTAAACAAGATTCTACATGGACCAATTGTACAACCCTCGCTGGTACCTATTTGATCTTGCAATGCATCAAGTCAGAAATTTCACCTGTTGTTTTCAATAGTAATCAGAAATGCAATTTGATGCATATGTTGATGAGCATGATCATCAATGAGACTCTAAGGCAATATCCTCCTGTTGTGTCAATGATTCTACAACGCTACTCATTTACCCTTTCCCCAGGCTATGTCCACTCGTCTTCTCAGTTTCTTACTATTCGTCCACAACATGGTGTGCAACTAATTCTACAGTCACTTTGATCTGTGAAAGACCAAAATTCCCAACAGAAACTGCTATATTTTTCTAGAAAACTGCTACATGTACCCTAATGTACATGCTTGGCTAGCTTACAAAACTGCAACTGCTATGCTGATTATCAAGAGTCAATGTACTGGTTAAACACCACTGACCACCCCCAAACCCAAGTGAATAAACATCACATTTCTGAGTTAATGATCCAATACATGTTCAACCCTTCATAATTGGTTGATCAACTACTTTGATCCTTTGATTGCTAGGCAAGAAAGGAGTTTTTTGCTACTAAGCAGCTGCGTAAATAAACCAGATTCTACATGTGATTTTTGTTTATTAGTTACTACATTATCTTTAATTCCAAACAGATTGATTTGCATTTTAGCTACACTTCCGTACTCATCATTTACACAGAAATTTTGTCAAACAGGCTGACCAACACATAAAATTTCTTCCAATATCTTTTAAGACTACAACAGTAGAGAAACTAATTTCTCCTACGTTTCTTCTTGCGTCTTTCACCGTGATCACTTTCACTTTCAGAACTTGATGATTCTGATACTGGTTCTGTCTCAGAACTATCCAACTCTGATTCTGAGTCTGAACCCGATGAACCAGACGCTGCTTTTTGTTGTTGCATGATAATGCGTGATATGTGCTTCAAATACTCACGCAAGTTCCCAGTGATGCCACCAAGCCCAATGGATGTGAAAAAGTTGATAGCAAAACGGGTGTTCTTGGGAGTATCCCTTGGTAAAATAGAGTCGTAAAAGTCTTGCGTTGCCGGATCTTCTAGCCGCTCATTAAGCAGACGAATACCAAGATGTTCGGCCAATTCCTAAAATAATAACATATTATATACTATTAACTAAAAAGCAAATCAATGGCCAAGGAAATCAAACAGAAACGCAGTAAGAATCAGTTTCTTTTTTGTTACCTGGAAAAGGATCTTGATGAAAATTCGAGAAGATGCAGTGGTGTCCTCTTCAGTTAACCGTATATTGGCCAAGCAATGCCACGGAAGGGCATCTGTTCCGAGTAAATGCGCAAAAAACTTAGCTACATTATGTAGCTCATTCGTCTCAAGCTGGTGAATCATGGAATACTGTTCAACAAAACATTTCTCGAAATTTTCCTGGTGGATTCTGTTGATCATGCAGAGCCGCTGTCCCAAGAGACCATAATAGCGGAGGTAAGACCTCTCCTGACTACAACATTTCAAAAGCATGACGCATAACTCCATCTGCAAATGCCATATCGAAAAATTAGTTTTTCAACTAAATGTTGGTTGAACCATTATAGAAGCTAAGAAAAACATATGTATGAATTTGCTAATCAAGTTATCAACTAACATCAAAATACAAATCATAGAGTAGGAGCAACTAAATAACTATAACCAAAAACAAATCCAACAAACCAAAATCAAAGATGATGTACCTGTGCATGAACACTTTTCCTTGTAATTGCTCAAACAATTTACAAATATAATTCTCTCTGTGATCAGACAGTTTCAAAAAGCTATCCTGTTAAGACTACGGCAGCAAGATATTTTGGTGCTGGACTCTCAGCTAGACAAACAAATAGATGTGGTAGACCTTTTTGTTGTCATAGAAGGCAAAAACCTCCCCACTGAACAGAAATTACTTTATGCTTCTAGACTAAAGATCTTCCAAGTCAATACTTGGAGGATTAATGCCGCGATACAGTATGAGTCCTGCAGAACCATCTGCTTGTGGATTGTGATCAACAACTTAAAAGCAGTCTTTCACTGACATTGAAGTCAGAGTAGCACAAAATGCAACAATTTTCCTACTTATAAGTGCAATGCGACAACATAGAAGTAACACACTAACACCACGCATGAACAGAATTACTCACCTCTTGACCTGGCTCAAGCATAATCTGAAGGAGCTTATCACCTGCTTCCTTATAATCTACACTGGCGGACATGATTGTCAGATATATTGTCCTTCGAAGATTCACCAGATTTGTCTCCTCTTGAAGAGGAATCTCATTGGGCGGAATGTAAACTCCACCATTCTGTCCCAAATTTGACAAATTAGTATCCACATTTCCTTCTAGCAAAGTTGACAGTGCTTGAGGTTCGTTTTGAAGCATCTTATCGTTACGATACCTATATAAAACCACGAGCGATTACTTAATCAACATCATCAGAAACCCTATAGCCAAGTGTAGCGGCCGGAGAGTTCAAAAATTTGAACACTAAAACCATATATAAAACCACAAAAATCTACCTACATACATATAGCGATATATACAGAGAGAGAGAGAGAGGCGTACCTGGATATTGGAAGAAATCTGCGAGCTTTGGGGAAGAAGAAACTCAGAAAGGCGCGGCGATTGAGAAAAGCTCCAACTTCGTTTTTATAAAAAGCGGTCGCTGGGCGGTTTCGGCCGGTGACAGGGCTAGGCGGTTTGGGTCTTTGGGACTTGATAGTTTGGGCTGGTTTATCAACAGTCACACTTAATCGGACGCTAAAATGGGCCCTTTTCAAATTGTCAAACAAAAAGTTTGGCTCTTAGTCTTCGTGAGAGAGCTGTACAAGGAATATATCAGTAATGTAGATAATATCAGAATATATTATGGATTTCTTATTCAATATGTAAACTATGTAATCTTTTAGAGTACAACTAGGATTCTTTGATGGGTAAGGATTACATAAGCATAAATCCATATTCTCGTCATAAGACGCATACAACACCTATCTCATTCAAGGGAGCATTTTATGAGAGTGAACGGTAGAACAGAGAAGACAATTTCAGTTAACAACGCTGGTACGTTTCAATTTCTATTCAGGCTAGATCATTTGTGTTTATTCATGTGATCTTATTGACTTAAGTATTTCAATTGTTACCAGAGTCAGTTTCGTTGTTGCTTCAAAAGTTGAAGCCTTAATCACACCATAACTAGAGTCATCTATCTCACAATCAGTTTTCTGAATTGAAATCAAAACCCTTCTCATTCTCAATCTTAAATTCTCAACTATGAAATTGCAAAAAACCATGGGATTGAACTCATTGGAGGAGAAGGACAGACTTATCTGAAAATAATTTCGTGACTTTTGTCTGTGAGAAGTCAAGGGCTGCAGGCTGCTGCAAGGAGACCTCAATATGAGAAAGACCTGTTCGCGCGGCACTCGATCAAAGAAGAGTTAAAGGAGCTACATGTGTGTAGAGTCTTTGGACATTTAGTATACCCCTAGTTTTTTTTTCCTTCAATATATATATGTATATGTTTGGACTTTTTTTTTAGGGGGGCAAAGCACAAGCTTGTTTGGCTTTAGTCCAAGGCTGGCTTTGTCAATATGGTAGGGTCGTTGGTATAGCCGAGTTTCATTTGTTTGACCCTTACCTTACCCTATTTGAAAAGGGTTAGGGCCGGCCTGTCCTAATGGATGGCCGGGTAGGGCCGAAGCCCTATAGGGTAGGATGGGCTAGGGCCGAAGGGCCAAATGATGAGGCCTAAGCTCAACTAGTCCTTGTCTATCAATGAATCCCTAGTTGAACTTCAAAAGATTTACTAAGATATGTGATCATATTAGAATACATTCTAGATTCAATATTATCTACATATTACTAATAATATTGCATTTTTTATACAAAAAACTCATAATACTTATATTAGGTTTAATCGGTTACTTAAACTATATATAAGTCACATAATATTGTTAATGTCCATATTAATCTTCATCTATTCCAAAAGCTACATTCCTTCCCTACAAAATGCTATATATGTTGAATGTCAAAAGTGGGAGGAGAATAGAATGATTGCACAAAGAGCGTTCGATGCATGCCTATTAACCCATGGCCAGAAGAAATGGAACTGCTCCATTCTCCATAGGGTTCTTTCTTCTCTGTTCATGAGCTTAATTGTTTGTATCCTCTAGGGTATTCCTTTCACAAAATAGACTACTACAAAGGAGACCTCAAAGGGGCACTGTTCTGTTACAGAGTACCACTTTCGATCACTAGCAAAGTTACTAAAATTGGATCACGGGGAAGATGATATGCTCGAGAATAGATACACACCAGATTTGGCCATAGTGCTAGCTAGCCCTACTGTTGTTCATGCATGCGTATAAGTTAGTGCAGAAGCTACTGGACCATTCGCAATGAGCCGATCAGACCCTAGGGCTAAGCTAGGGTTGGCCAAGGAGAATCGGTAGATGATGACAAAGATTGCATTTGGTTTTCAGTGGATGATGCATGTGAGTCTGGTAGTCATAGATTTACAGGAAAAGAATAGGTCCAATATTAACATGTAGCTCTGTATTTTCCGACATTTGGAATATTATGTTCATTCGTGTTATCGTATCCAATTCCCAGAATTTTGTCGTATGCATGCGCATCTGTGAATTTTAGAACCAAAAACTACAACAGTGCAGTCAGTACTGCTGTTGCCATGTCTAGTGTGATTCCATATTGATTGTCGTCTTGGTTCGTTTCGTTTGATATGAAGTTTCATTTTTTTTTTTTCTGCTCCGTTGCTCGATCGATCCCACTTTGTTTTGGATCTTCTGTAGCATAATATCAAACATATAGTCGATGAGTTGTTCTTTGATACGATCTTGCTAGGTTTCCTACAAATGGATATGCTTGAATTTACCTTTCTTTGCATCAATATAGAAATCAATCATGACATGAGTACATTATATACGTTTTCATACTTTTGCTAATGACAATATCTCATCTAGTATAAATACGTACGTAGTCACCTGCAAATTTGATTTATTATGTACTAGCAGTGGTCTATATATATATATATATATATATATATATATATATATATATATATATATATATCTCATTACTAATTTTCATTTCATCAATCGGCTTAACAAACTAATGAATCTATATATTTTCCTTCATATATATCGATTACGTTTCATTGATTGTATATCCTCTTAGTTAGGCTTAGTTTGGTACAGCTTTTTTTTTTTTTTTTAAAAAAAAATCAATTTATATCTGAAAAGCTTGTAGAAGACCAACGGATCCAAACCCCGAAAGCATAATATCACCCACTATGTGTAAAGAAAATCCCTTTCCAATTACCACTACCACTATTGACCAAAAAAAAAAAATACCACTACCACTGTTTGCTATGTAAAATTTTGGGACCGCCATTATAAAACCTTGAAATTTATCCACTTGACCGTAAAAGCCAAGTTCCACAGTCACCAAAGCTGGTTAACTTTTTTTTATCTTTTGCACACGGGTGGTCCCTATATTATGCCAAAATTAAAAAACCACGTGCTTTTGGGGTTTTCCAGGTTATTCCCTTATTATCAAAATTCTATTCAATTGTACCCTATAGAATTTTACGACTTTACATTTAGGTCCATATATAATATGATGCTTTTGTAGCTTCATTGGCTCTGATTATTATGCCTATATAGAAACCACACAGGTTTTGTGGTACTATAAACAAATCAAAAGGCCTTTATATATACGATTTTCCTTTACAGGTTAAAGTTGTTGTAATTCTCATTTTTGTGGTGGGAAAGTTGTGATCATTGCTAATACATCTTTCTATTGGGTGCCAGAGATGAAATTCATACGAATTGTTTGGTAAAGTTGGAACTAGAGACGATAATCTACTATTATAGAGCGTAATTTAAGATCATTTTGTCCGATCCCCTAATGATGGCATTTTTCATCCAAAGTAATCTTTATCAAAAATAAGGTAGATCGTATACGTACATGATGTTAGGGCTTATGTATTATTAATCAGGTATTTGCATGAAATCATTTTCAAATAATGACATGTTCCGTGTTAAGAAAAGATAGCAATGAATAAAGTTTGATCGATATATGGAATGATATATTTATGTTACGACTAAATTTTACTTAAAGAGTGCTGAGTCGAGTTGATAAAGACGCTGCTTGTGTTTCATCTTGACATGTCATGTACGAAATTTTTCTCATTCGACATAAAATGCTAGTCCATAATGGCTAATAGAGTGAATTTCATTTGGTAGTTGATCAATGAAATCATTCTCTAGTGAATAAAATGGATAGGTCCATGAACATAAGCAATCAAATCTAATTTGCCTTTTGAAGAAACAAAGAACTCCGCTGAACTTGTTCACGTGTAATAGAAATCTAAACCACAATTCCTAATTATGTTGATCAATAGCTTGATTTGCAATATTACCACCCTTCACGGAACATTAACATAGTTGCTATAATTATCTATGGTTAACTAAAATGATGTTGATCGATCATTTCTTAAACCCTACCAAAACTCTTTTCCACGAAGAAAGTAGCTTTTACCATTGCAACCAAAGCAGTCTTGAACAAGTTAAACGAACCTTGCACAAAAGGGTTTTTTTAAAACAAATTCCCGGTGAACTCTTTGACCTTACGTTAAAGAAATACTTAACTTTCTCAGCCGGAAAACACTCACCGCGGTGGCCGGAGCAAAGACAAAGCAACCGGGGAATTTTATACACCGTATAAATTGCTATACAACACAAGGCTCTACAACTACCTATAGTCTATACTACCACATCCTAAGGTTATTCTATTATACAACAAGGGTCTTACACGTGCGAAACCTCCCACACGTGTGTCAAAACTCGGCAAATTGACAATCCGGCGACGGCGGCATTGACGGCGGAGGAGCCCTTAACTTTTGAAAATAGTCTCTAACGCTCGCTCCACATCTCTCGGAGGCCCTCCTCCTCTCCGTCACGTCTCCGTCCTCCTCCCGCGGCGGAATAAACGGAGCCCGTGAAACCTCCGTCAGTAGGTCCCAGCTCACCCCGCGAAAAAACTCATGCTCTTTTATCTCGCACGCGCCCCTCACGTACCCCAACCGCCTGCTGGGGTCCTTGTGCAGCAGCCGTTCGATCAGGTCCATCAGCGCCGTCCGTCTCCCCACGAACTCCGGCTCTTTCGTCAGCACGTTCCGGAACGTCTCCTTCCGGCACCTCCCCTTAAACGGCGTCGTCCCGTACATGCACTCGTAGGTTAAAATCCCGAGGGCCCACCAGTCCACGGCGAACTCGTGACCCTCGCCGCGGACGACCTCCGGGGCGACGTACTCCTCGGTCCCGACGAACGAGTTGGCCCGCTCGCCGTTGTCAGAGAAGCTCGGCTTGTGGCGGCTGACCGGGCTGACCCTAGCCGACTTAGCCTTCTTCAGCTGCCCGGCTTTGGTTTTGTTCTCGTTGATGATGGTAATCCAGCGCGTCAGGTTCCGTTTGCGCTTAACCTCTGGTGCATCGATCACTACTGTTTTAACGGCCTGGTGTTTCAGCCTTCTGGAAAGGTCAAAGTCCGTGAGGGTCACGTGACCAGACTGTTGGATGAGCACGTTTTCCGGCTTCAAATCGCGGTAAGCGATCCCATGCTATGGAGGTGCTCCAACGCGCAGACGATCTCCGCCAGATAAAACCGGAGCACCGTCGGGGAGAAAACGCCGTCGTTTTGACGGTGGCGGAGGACGTTGAGGTCGCCGCCGGGGCAGTAAGGAACGGCCCAGCCCAAATACTCGTCGCAGTCGAATGAGCCGAGAAGAGAAGGGAGAAACGGGTGCGGGTTCGGGTCGGAGAGCTGGGTCAGGACCTGGACCTCCCACCGGGCGCGGCGCTCGGCGTCGAGCTTGGTGTGGAGCAAAGACTTGTCGACGACTTTGAGAGCGAAAGGGCAGATAGCATTCGGGTCGGATTTCGGGTCGTGGACTAAGAAGACGGTCCCCATGGCTCCTTTGCCGAGGACTCGGATGGCCTTGAGGGTGTCGAGGTCGAGCTCCGGTGAGAAATGCGACGGTTGTAATGGAAGCTCCTCCATCGGTCTAGAGAGAGAAAGAGAAGGAAGAAGAGAGAGATGGATTTGAGTAGAGGGCGTTGGTTGTTGGCTTATATAGGACGAGAGATTGTACGTATGTCTCTGTTGGGGTGATTTTTTTTGTTTGATTTGTTTTTTTTTTTTTTTTTTGCTTATATTTTTGGGTAGTGATTGGTTTTGATGGGTGCGCCGGTGCGGGTACGTTTTTCATTTCCCTCTTTTTCCCTAATTTTATTTTCCTTTTTTAGGTGGAATGTTGGGTAACTGAGAGACTGAGACTAATCCAAAGGATTGAAAACAGGAGGGGTTTCCATGTGGGACAAGGATAACTACATTTTGAAGAATTCTCTACATATGACCGTCTTAAAATTATACGAATTATACGTTATTAAACAAGTGTAATGTGAGATATTTGGTGTGAGATTTTGTTACTTTAATTTACGAGATCAATTTTTAAGTACTGTATTGTATTCGGTTATTTTGTTGTTGTATTGAGATAAAACGTACTATGTGATGTACAATGAAATGATGAATTAGTTAATTAAGGGCTTATCATATAATCATATACGTAGAAGTAGAACATTTTACTCTCGTTTTAGTTAGTATTTGATGCATGCTTCTAGTATGTGTAACTAATTAAAATTAGGGTGTGAGATTTTGTGTTGATTAAAACTAAACCAAATTTGATGTATATTCGTTTTTATAATCGAGAAACTAAATGAAGTACCGAGCTTAACTACTTACTTTAATTATATAAAACCTATTTACTTTAGCTAAGAAACTTATTCTTAATAATCTATCTTCACTATTTTTATTTGTCTATCTTTACTGAAAGCAACAAGTTCTCCCACTTAGGTTTGTGACTTTGTCATTAATTGGAACAAAGAAGGGCCGGGTATGAAAGAATATAAATGGGAAATATATACAAAATCAAAATTGAAAACTAATTTGTCTCTGCTCTTCATCTTCCTTGATTCTTTTCTCTTTCAATTAAGAAATGAATCTAAGAACCCAAAACCAGATGCCACAAAACGAATCCTAGCTAGCTAGCTCTTAGAACTACAAATCTTTTTCGGTTGATTCAAGAATCAAGATGGTAGAGTTTCAACTTCGAATAAACAAGTTACTATAACTTTAATTCCAAGTTTCCAACCTACTCTCTCTTCCTGGATACATAATTAAAATGTATATAGCTTGCAGTGTGGTAGATATATAAATATGTAGCTACTAATCCTACTACATAATCATGTATAACCTAAAGTGTTTTTGGTGCTTTGCCATTAGAAATCCATAATGCTTCACCGCTTAGTTTCATACTACCAAAAATGGAGGTCGATCATGATCTCCAGTATTGTAATGAGTTGGTTAAAGTGAATGGAATAGCATTTGTGATCGAAGAAAGGTAGGGCACACGTGTAAGAAGACATCAACAAATTAAAATGATGCATAGAGCCAAACCCAGTGACAAAACAAAATTGTTTGAACGTACGCTCTTCACATGGGGGTCATCCCATTCCCCATGATCTAAGTGCCAACGTGCACTTCTCTATTTCCTTCTCTCTAGGGTTTTTTTTCTTCACTTTCGTGTTGGAATGTCCTCGCTCACTACCTATCAAATTCTCTATTTTTTTTTCTATAAATATAGATTCGCTGTTCTTAATTATATTAATTAACTGGGATTTAATTAGTTAAACACATCTCAATCTAGAATATTAGTTTTCTCTTATAATATTGATCTTTTGTTTCTTACATTATTAAAGTGTTCATTTGTGTTGCATTAACATATATAAGATATTTGACCTCTAGTTAGCCGACACTTAGGCTTCTTTTGGTTCGCGAAAATGAAAGCAGTTCATTCGTTTTTTACATAAAAATGAATTGAGAAAGAAAATTAAAATTTTCAAGAACTTCTCATTGTGATATCGATGTTTAGTAATATAAGAAAGTCATCAGGAAAGTTGATAATTAATATAAAAAATAAGGGAAGAAAATGGTTTCTTAATTTAGATATTGGAAGGAACAAATTTCTCCTTCAATTAGGAAACCGTTTTATTTTCCTTCGTTTCCCAAACACAAGAAATGAACAATTGAGCTTACTTTCCATAAACCAAACGAGACTTGAATGATTTTTTTTCAAAGAAAAATTGGTAAAATCAGAGACATGTCGCGTTATGGTTAGAATTAAGGCAAGCCCTTCATGGAACTATATATTGCCCCTAGACGAAATGAAGCTATAGCCCTTTGTTTGTTTATTTTTGTACGTATAGTTCAATTTTTATCGAGGGTAATTAATGATGTTCTCTACTAGCTAGTGTCCAATGGCTTGGAGTTAGACAATGTTCCTATAATGTACTTAAATTTGTAAGTTTGTATATTCTTTTTCATGTTTATCTCCCGGCTCCCTAATCATAGCCTTGATCTTCTCTTGGATTAACCGCTAGCTAGGAATGTAACAAGCAGCTGTTAGCTACAAACACACACAAACGTAGCTTCACGCACAAGGATTTTATAAATTACAATGCAATATGCGAGGAAGAGGTGATCAGGAAACTGCAAAGAAGTTGGATACTAAATTAGATTTTCATTCGCGTTATTTTGAACGTTGTATGTACAAGTTTGTTTCCGTTAGGAATTTTAATATTATCATGTTTGTTCTTGCTCTTGGTGCAATACAGTATGTTTTATTTTCTGGAAATTTCCTATGCACCACCCAAGTTAGATCTCTTCAATTCCACAGATACGTACGGAAGATATTTAGGATACACAATGCTTTCAATTTGGATTATGAACTATATATAATTAATCCTGATTTCTTTAATCGTCACCATATCATATTGTTAAGTCAACTACTTGTAGAATCGATACTCATAGAGACTGATAGGCACGATAGTTCTTGGAATCTTTAACCCAATCAATTGGAAAAACATATTGATTTTGCAAATCTGTTACTGGATATCAATACGTATTAACGTATATGTGTGCATATGCATTTTATACGTACACACGTACGGTACATGCATAGGTTTTTTGTATGTTGATAAGTAAAGGTAATGCAAAACCTTTGTTTATGTGTGCATGTATGTTAGTACATAGCCAAAATACTTGGCTAAGCCGAGAATACGGTACAATTACCGGGTCGAGATAGCCCTGGTGGGCCATTCACAGACATCCAAGGAAGGAAGGGCCGGTAACAAACCGCTTGTCAAAGTCACTCTAGCGACAAAACAACCCCAAAAGAGGAGGCACTCCAAAGAAGGGCAAAGAGTCCCACATTGGAAACAAGCTCAAGGTACACAAGTTTAGCCTATAAAACAAGCTCAAAGTACACACATCTATACACTGACATACTCAGACATATATACTCTCTCTTACTTTCATTCATCTACCCGTACAAGTGCACATAGCTCACTTAAGCATCGGAGAGTCGAAGACTGGGCCACCCCAGTCCCGACCCCGTGACGTTGTCATTTGTGCGCAGGTACCGAGTGAAAGCCTCTCAGGAATTCTACTTCGTTCCGCCCCGCGACCTCTTCCCGGCTCGGGACGTAACAGGTAGAAACAATGTACTTTCTACGTGTACGTATAAAACACATATATAATTATTGGAATAGTGATTTTGGTTCTAATTGGTGGTGCTGGTGTAGCAAACCCTTGTTATCTATACCCGCAAACTATTAAAACAAGAGTTGGTATGTAGCAGCGTATCTGCTTACTAGCTAGCTAGCCTGCTTGATATTTATCAATTCATTAGTTCGTTTCCTACAAAATTAACTTATTAAACATTGGCCATAACAGCCATGCATCGTTTTCTTTCATTTATGAATGAATTTGAGCATATACAGGTTAATTATAAATAATCGATAACTACAGCTGAACCTACATGCCTGTTGTTATTCGATATTTTGTTATTTTGGTTTGATTCCTCTACCTATATATATAACAATTTGTAGGAAAAACGAACGCACTCCGATCCAAATTTACACCAAAAACTTTCAAATATGGAATGATTATGTCTAGCAATAAACGAAATGTGCATTGTCTTCTTCACCAGTTCATTTCTGCAACAAGCTAGTTTGTCTTCAGAATTATGGAATATGATATCTACATGTCGATCATCACCGTCTGAACTATCCACATCAGAATGTATGAGCAACACAAGTCGACGAGTTCTTAATTACGTCCCCTTATTACCTGGAATGTATACTATGTAGGGGTCCTGAAACAAACCTGGGTTTATCTCCATTCATCAGTGGCAGATTGCCTGCGTTAGTGCATATCCAGGCCACATGTTGTGCTCCGATGCATGCACCACTAAACCATTACTACTCGAGTGTGTTTCTTGTCGACTAAGTTTGCATTGAATGTTTTAGGATCAGCATTGCATCAACCGAGCAGGATATACTGCTAGACTTGAGTTGAATGTTCAAACTCTAACATAGTAAAACTTGATTGTACGTAGGTCTCCATCTCTATCAAGCCACATGTACGTTATGTTTCTGTGCAGCATCAAAAATGGAATTCAAGTTTAATTGTGATTTATAGAGAAAATAGCTCGAGGTTGATTGGCAGTGAGCTAGATAGTAAGTCATCTTGGTTATGTTAGCAAGTTAGTAACACACCTGACCATCCAACCATTATTCAGACCGAGGTCCATGAGAGTTTTCCAGCAAAGTCAGACTAAATCTTCCATCACAGTCGCACAAACCTGGAGGCATCTCAAACATACTGGTTATAAACTGGTGAGAGTTGAGACTCGAAATAAACTATAGCTCTAGTTTATACCACACCACGTGATTTATAAGTAACTCGTACAATTTTACCACAGCAAGTGGTTAAATAGCTCTAGTTTTGATATGAATGTTTCAATGTGACAAAAAAGATGTATAGAGACAAATATGAAAATGACTTAGCTATATGTGCTATTAAAATTTGATGCACATCACATGCTGCATTCATTGTAGTGATCGTTACCTTTGCATAAGCATGAATTAAAGTTTGGTCCTACCTGTAACAACCTGGTCGATAATGCCATATATTTATACATATATCGATCTCTTTTACAGTTAAGTTGAAGAACAAATCAAACTCTTCGCAATTTACATATTATGAACAAAAAAAAAAACACGCACTAGAAACATGCAATGTGTTTGAGAGAAAGTTGAAGCCTTTTTTTTTTTTTAGCGAGAAGAAAGCTGAAACCTTTGAGGCATGATGTGCTGCTGGGAACTTAAGGTCAGTTTTCGTATATATTATATATTCGTTTAATCCGCAACGTTTTTTCATAAAACGAAGTAGTATATGACGTGTCTAGTACCATTTATAGTATAACGACATAATCTCCTTTTAGTAAGTGAGAGGTTGTGAGTTCGACGCACGAAAGTTATAATATTTAAATTGTTTATCTTATTAAAAAAAGTAGAATATGATGTCATTTATTTGATAAATGATGGCCTATATGCCCAATTAATGTGTAATAAATAGCCAATATTTTTGTTTATTTATCATAGTTTTTACAGGATCAAGTGTGAGAGATTGATGATGGATCTAGATGTTAGCACATAGCCAACAATAAACAAGGAATTCTTTGGGAAAGGGATCCTCATGAGCTCCCACCTAATATGTACCCCATTCACTCCAACTTTAGGTTACAAAAATCTTGTTCATGACTTGTTCTCTTTTTGGAATAGCTACATGTAAATTGTCTTTGGAGCCCTAACTAGCTATGGTATTGGGAACATTATAACCCCACCAAGAATTGTTTTGAACCCTTTGAAATTTTTTACCTTTGAAGTTTCATAAGATGTGTTCCTGTTTGCCATCATTTGGTGGGAGAAAATGTAAGCTTCCACCTAAGTTCAAAGTGAAAGGAATTGAAAGGGGGAAATCTACTGATTATATTCCCATCCACCACCCATGTCAAAGTTCGGAACATATGTAACTTTAAAGAAATTAGCTTTTATATGCTTGATCATGATGCTTCTGTCGGCCATGATTCCACCATCCAATTTTCTCATTTCTCCATTTTAAACTAGAAAATTGTTGGAGAGGGGGAAGGGGCAAGTACTTTGCTCTTTAGTTGTTCTTAAAAATTCTTTTAAGTACGAAAATATAAAAATTCTTTTATATACTTACATAGATCAAGACAATTGAGCTACAAAAATATATTGAACGCTAGAAACCCTCAAGTCCTTCATTCTAGTCTTTTTATTTCCGATTCAATTAGTTTAAGTGGTCATAATAAGATAACCTATTATTCGATCTTGAACCTCACCTCACGTGTTTAAAACACTTGGACTAGCTTTTTGGGTTTCAATTTTAATAACAACGATCGTATGTATGTATGATAGTATCACGTGAATGGTTGTATTAAATAAACGACTAAGATTGCATACTAGTTGCTTAGTTCACTTACACCTTAGTACGTACAAGAATTTTCGATTTAGGTAATTAAAATGTTAACCACGAGTGCAATCTTAGTAGGTACAAGAATTTTCGATCGAATAAACCTCACCTCACGTGTTTAAAACACTTGGACTAGCTTTTTGGGTTTCAATTTTAATAACAACGATCGTATGTATGTATGATAGTATCACGTGAATGGTTGTATTAAATAAACGACGACTAAGACTGCATACTAGTTGCTTAGTTCACTTACACCTTAGTAGGTACAAGAATTTTCGATTTAGGTAATTAAAATGTTAACCACGAGTGTGAAGTTAGGGAATGAGTAAATCAATTTTAAAAGTTGCCTGTATAAGTGCCATTATGTATGTGACTATATGCATATATATACTTATTAGAACACGCACCTAACTATTTTGCGTGCGCATCAACTCAGATGCAAATTAATAATAATTAATTAGTCACTCATATTGCCAATTAGTGTTAGACCAAACTGTATTACCAACTAATACAAAAAAATAGTTAAAAATAGATAAGCTATGATTAATACTAGTCCAATTATGTATTGCATCTTATTTCAAGTATATATATATATATATATATATATATATATATATATATATATATATATATATATATATATATAGTTGTAAGCCCTTGATGAGATAGTGATTTCAGATTACAAGTGGATGGTTTTTGGCGATCGATTAATGCGGAAAGTACTCATAAGGTACATCTATTTTGCATGCTTGCTTTGGGCACTGACCATGACAACTCTGTAAAAATCGATATGCATGTCTTTTGCAGCTGGGATGCAAATGCGTATCCGGCCAGCTTAGGCATTTTCATGATGGCCGGACGAAGAAGAGAGTCTTGTACGTTTCTGCTATACTGCCACCACACTACTATAGAAAGTAGTTCGAGTTTTTGCTTTTGGTAGGCTTTTGTTTCTTACTTTTTTGTTTGTGGGTATTTGATTATTATGGTTATTATTGTGGAGGTTGTGATAACATGAATGAATTCAAGTAGAATATTATTACAAGCGACTAGGAAAGATTGCCAATATAGTAGTGAGCATGATGAGTCTACAATCTACGTGCTATTTTATGATGGTATAGATCATCCGTCTATTCCCTTGCCTTTTCCAATTATTAAAGTAGCAATGCCATTGCTTATTTGCGTATCATGTTAATTAATACAATATACCCTCTTGATTAGACTGTTATTAATTAACTAATCATACTTTCGTTTGAAGTGAGAGTGAAGGAGGAAGCAAATAGGGTTTGTTATTCGATTTTCCTTTATAATGAAGGAATAATTGTGAATCTAAACTTTAGAAGTGCATGCAATGGTAGGTAATTCACATAGAAGCGTACAAGAGACAAGGAAATGGTCGGATCAATTAAAACCAATAACATCTAAATTCAAGCCGGTATCAACTTAGATCTCTTAAGATACGGAGAAATTTTTCAGTGCTACAGGAGGACCACGTGGCAGTCTGACGTGGTCCTACTTTCCAATCAAATTTAGACATGTAGATTTTCTTCACGAAAAATTATTTCAGCTATTTTGTCAAAGACCATTTTAGGTTTTCTGTTGTTTTTTTAATACTAAACCCTAAACCCTAAACCCTAAACCCTATACCCTAGACCCTAGTTTGAACTTGTTAAATACCCATGAATGTCATTTCACAAAAAATAAAAAATATTTGTTTATATTTTAGTTGTAAAAAATCCATATGTCTAAATTTAATTGGAACGTAGGACCACGTCAGACTGCCACGTGGTCCTCCCGTAACATTTAAAAATTTCTCTAAGATACGAATCTCTGAATTTATACGACTAACTCTCATTCTAGTATAAATTAGTTTTGAATTAAATACTTTTCAAAAACTTCAATGAAATTTGATGATTTACGCTCACATTATGTCTAATTCGATCATGCTTGCGACGCTAATGTAAACAGAAAGTTATATTGGCAGCTCTATACTCAAATTACATAAATTCAATATGCGATAATACGATACCAGTCATGACTAACCTATTGTTTGGAAAACTGTTAAGCATCAAACTGGTTCATTCCCTCTTGATTTTAATTAAGGACTACATGCACTGATCTTGAGATTCATACTTCTCTGATGGGTCGGAGGATTCATGATGTGTAAGTCTACCAACTAAGTAAATCCCTCATTTCCAAACTAAATGCAGAATGGTCCAAGTCCATGCATGAAATGAGTTGAACTTGATCAATTACGCTAACCCTAGCTAGGTCCTTCACCTCTTCTTACAACTTACCTAAACCCGTTTGTTTTCAATTCGATAATACATAATATACATTCTTGGTGAAGTAACTTTGACATCGTCGAGATCGTTAATTTCTTCTCTTTTCAGTAGTCGTACTGATCCTTCAGTTCATACTGACATACTTCATACATATGACTATATGAGGCGCTTAATTGGCTGTTTCAGCGGTAAACTGGGCCAAGAGATTTGATCATTGTCGTTAATTGACCTTGATATAAAGGATTAAACACTTAACTTTACAGTCGGGATCAGAGACGGACGTCTGCACAATCCTTAAAGTGCGGACGTCCCTCCGTTCGCCACCGTATGGTGCCGGCGAGGGCGCGCCTCCATCCCAGCAGAGTCCAGCAGCGTCCTCGACTACTTTCTCTCCCCGGCGAGTCCACCGAGTCTGCCGAATTCCAGTTTTCCGGCCAGATCACCCAAAACTTCAAACAAAGTCAATCTGGCCGGAAAACTAGAATTCGACGGACTCGCCGGGGATGGAAAGTGGTCAAGGACGCTGCTGGAGTCCGGTGGAGTGGAGGCGCGTCCTCGCCGGCGCCGTACCGTGGCGAACGAAGAGACGTCCGCACTTTAAAGGTTGTGCGGATGTCCTCTTTAGAACGGCTCCGCTTAACTCTATGGGCTTATTTCTAGGATTCTAAAAGATCCCAGAATTGAAGAACTAAGTTGGGCTGCAAAGATGAGTATGAATTGGATTTAACTATGTAAGGTTTCTTTTATTTGCTCTTTTTTTTTGTTACATAAAAGTTTAGGTAAAAGTTTGGTTACGCTACACCACCATCATCAGGGTAAACCTCCGACCTCAACTCTGAAGGACTGACAATGGACACGTACCTGTCACACTAGCCTCCAGGTATGGATTTTCACAAGAGAATTTACAGATCACGAACTAACGAGACCTGTTGGTAGCGGGGATCGAACTTGAATGAGGTCTCCACCACAAACCCGCCCTTGCCAACTGAGCCAAACCTCATTGGCTTTCTTTGCTCATTTTGACAATCCATCTTGATTATGTTTTATTTTGTTGAATTTGCTTGACTCAATCGTACACATTCTAAAAATACTGTAGATGACGAATATTAATACAAAACTAATTACGTCGAGTCGCTAAAATGAATATGAATTTAATTATAAGGTTTTCTTTTGTTTGCTTGTTTTAATTTGGGACATTTTCTTGTTGATTATGTTCTAGCAGTGATGTTGTAAAACATCTCACGTATATATTCTAAACAGTACTACAAATTTCCAGATGAGGAGGATTACAAACAACTAATCATGATAAATGCCCATATATTCTATTGCAAAAAAATAAAATGCAGGCTTATCCCAGAAACTGATAAAATGCTGGACAGGCTCTGCACGCAGATATATATGGAGCTTCTATTGTTTAAAATTAAAAATATAAGGAGCTATGCTATTCACTATCACCAAGTAATCTTCAGATTGTTGATCATCTTCTGATGCCACGCAAGTGCTTCAGCCGATTGCCCACGTACACATCATCATCTCCCTAACCTTGTCTTCCAGTATCTGTTGGATTCGGCACTCAGAGCTACAGAACGCTTGCAACGAACTGCAATATCACCACGAACAGGTAGAAAAACATTAACATTAGTTAATTACTCATCGTATTTGATCCTTTTCTACCTACCTAAATATAGTACAAAATGATTCTCTGTAATTTGGACCAATTAAGACATGTAACAAGCTTCACCTGTACATGTAGATCTCGTCTTTGTCGCCGATCCTCTTCCTACAGAAGGTGCATTTGTCCAGGAAATGCCCTTGAGTGGTGGTAGTACTTGACCACATCGCGAGAGGTGCTACCGGTACATGAGGTACCTTGGGAGTTTCTTTCTCTATCATGGCCTGGTTGCTCGGCGGCTCCATATCTTGCCGCGGCTCCTTCGGTGTCTGCTGTTGGTCGTCCAGGGCGGACATGTCGTCGAAGCTCGTCTTGGAACGAACTAAGCGCATGCGTTTTCCTGTCACTGTAGGGCTTGGTCGGGTGTTTCTCTTCTTTGGTAATTTTTGGCCTGGGTTTTAGACAAAGAAAATAAGGGTTTTAGGCTTGTCTCCTTATTTTCTTTGTCTAAAACCCAGTTGATACAAGTGTGGGTTGGAAGTTCTCAATTTAAATATTACCGTTTAATTCTTGTCTGTTCATTACTATATCACATGCGATCATAAGTAAAACACACTCATGTCACTGATTATTAACCACCAAATATAGAAATGATGTGTTGTACGTATTTTTAGTGCAGTTATAAGTAACTAGCACTTCAAAACAAAACAATTATAGATAAATAATAAATGAAATCAAAAACTTTGGTGTTCGCCTAAAAAGTTTGAGCAAACTTTGTCACACTATTGGGCCATGAGCCATCCTCATTACATATCTATCGTATTCGGCTATTGGCCCATAAAATCAATATCTATTATCCCATGCACTTCAATATTTTCATATTTTGGCACCCGAACATCATCGTTCGATTACTCATAATTTCATACCTTTTGCATTCGTGTATGATGTGAAATAGAAGTTTGATGCATGTTCTAAGTTGGGTTTTAACTTACGAGGGCTTGTCGAGAGTTTGCAACTGGCTTTATTTGATTAATAAGCTGTTTTATATGTAACAAATAATGAGAAATAGACAAGTAAATTAATTAGCCTAGTCTATTAATTAGTAGAAGCATACCAATATTTGCTGTGATCAAGTTGCGTATGTTTTGTTAAGGTCCATGGCTTATACACTTGATGGTGATTATTTTGTATATATGCAAATCTGTAAAACTCACTATGGTGGCCATGCCATTTGACACTAATATTGCATCAAATTGTTTGTTTGTCGTCGAGAAGTTATATGCAAGGCTTTGAAGTTGGCACTGGTTTATTAACCAAGGCATTTGAGGGTTTATTCATTCGCTGAGAATAAGAATGTCCAATAGATTTGATACTTGATCGATCAAAAACATAAAAGGTGCTGATCGACTAGCTTGTAATCGTCATTTCAATAAAATGTCCTCTGGCATGGATTTCTTTATCTAAATTGGCATGTAGCACTGTTATATGCAACCCGGCCTTTGCTAGTCGCTAGCTCTGCGTGTCCAATTTGCTGCATGCTGAAGATTTCAGTCATACAACCACATACACAGACTAGTCATGTTTGAGTTTTAAATAAATTTTTCTTACACTTGCATGTGAAACACCAATTAAGCACAATTATTCAGATACAAAAATAACGAGTAAGAAAATGTCTCTCTAGTGAAAACCACAACCAAACTAAGTAAAACAATTAAGCACAATTATTCAAATACCATAACCTATAAAAATTCAATGATTTGCGTACGTACCCTAATAGTGATTATCCACATGACGGAGTATTTTATTTTATTTTGATAAATAAAACAATACAAATGAAAATAAAAATAAAAAACCCCTAATACAGCTTAAACCATGAAAGTCGAAATTGAAAACATTGACTGGAAATAGAGAGCGGTTGTTATGTCTGCCCATAACAGGAGTAGAGTGACCAATATCAGTTATTGAATCTGCAAGAAAATTTGCTTCATGCTAACTGTGAGTAAAAATAATGGAAGTAAAATATGTGGTAAGGCATCTAATATCATTCATGTGAGTAGCCTTGGGCTAGATTTAAAACTAGACAAATAAAAACTTATGGATGTAATTTGAGGTGTGTAATTTGAAGAGTAATGGAAGTACTGTGAAGTGCTCCAAAACTTGCTGAATGTGTGAACCTCTTAGCTAGATATAGATTTTAAAACGTGAAGTTTGTATATAAGTCCTTGTCTGTCCATGTATGTTTTACTTGAAAGCATTTATCAATATGAGTTTTACTCTGAATTTTCAGAGATTCATGGCTTCACATCAGATTTCACTCAGCCTAGGCTCAAGTTCATCCAAGAGTTCTGGCTCCCATTCGTCCCACAGTTCTGGCTCTAATTCAAACTCGGGGGTTCAGAGGATCCCTCGAAAAAGGAAGCGTCGTCGTGTGAGGAGAGAACGTGCTGAAGTTATTGAAAGCTATCTCTGAGAATGATTCTCACCGCAGTATCTGTAAAATCCAATTTTGACTCGGGCGACTCTTGAGGTGAATCATCCCAAACTCTATTTTTCTTGGTCATCTTTTGGCTCTGCCTTTGAGCCCTTGTTATCAAGGGTAACCTTTTTTTCTGTCTTCTTTCAAATCTTAGATCTATGCAATTTAGGGGACATTCGTGGGGCTATTCTATTACGTAGAAAGATGGAAGCAGAAAAAGAATCAATATGGGTGTTAAATGTAACAGTCTTTGAAACAAGATCCCTAACACCTTGTAAGTCTAATCAATTTTTTTTTTTTCTTCTTACCAAATCCGTTGATTAATATGTTGCAGCTACAAACATTCAGCATGGAGCCCCTCCGGACCATTAGATCGAAGACTTGTTCGGCTTGTTTCATCTGTCCTCGCAAACAATTTCCGTCTATGAGTGCATTGAATGTAACGACATTAGGTTTAATACATTTTCTAATCATAATGACTACCAATGATTGAGCTTGCTTAAGCTTCCCTTCTTTGCAAGCACGTAGCAGTTGATGAAACAGTATTTGTGGTAGCATTGCAACTCTTTAGTGAAATGGACGGAAGAGGTATTTCTCCAACCACTGTTACTTACATATCTGTTAAACGAGAAACCGTGTTGTTCAATCAGATGTGTAAGTAACAATAGTTGGAGAAATACCTCTACGGTCCATTTCACTGAAGAATTGCGATGCTACCACAAACACTGTTTCATTAACCGTTGCGCGCTTGCAAAGAAGGGAAGCTTAAGGAAGCTCAATCATTGGTTGCCATCATGATTGGAAAATGTATTGAACCTAATGTCATTACATTCAATGCCCTCATAGACAGAAATTGTTTGCGAGGACAGATGAAACAAGCCGAATAAGTCTTTGATCTAATGGGTCCGAAAGGGTTTCATGTTAAATGTTTGTAGCTGCAACATATTGATCAACAGATTTGGTAAGAATAAAAAAATTGATCTGGCTTACAAGGTGTTTAAGGGAATGACCGATAGGGATCTTGTTCCAAACATGGTTACATTTAACACCCTTATTGATGCTTTTTACAAAGCAGGGAGAATACAAGAGGCAGAGAATTTATGACGCAAATATGTAGCAACTTCCCGATGTTAAAACTTATTATATTATAGCTGATGGCATATGTAACAACAAGATTCTTCTGCATCCAGAAAAGGTCCAACCTTTCATTTCCATATTCATTGAGCTCAGTTGGCTTTCAAAATGCTTTCTTTACTGTTATGTTTATTGGAACCCAGATGGGTCTGTTTCATAGTTGGACCGTGAATTTCGTTTCAGGGTTGATTTTGGTTTCTGTCAGTGAAGTTTGTGACTTTATAGGTAATTTAACCCCTTACGCATAACCCAAAGCTGGATTCCAAGGTTTCTACTCACAGAGGAGGTAAGTGTGTGTTTGGGATTGTCAATCAGTTGATGAGAAATGAAAGTGCTTTTGGGTTTATAATGTGAAATGAATTTGGTGTATGTTGTTGTGTGCATTGTTTTGCTGGCTTTGAATGTTATGATGATATAGTTGTTCTTTCGTTTCTGTTGTGTGATTTTGTATAGGTTAGTTCAATCACAATGAATGTTTGAATGTTATGATGATACAATTGATAAATAGGTCCATCTATCACTGATTTGGAGGACCGTGATCTTAGACTGGTGAGCTCTCCCTTCCTCTTATCTTTATTGCACTTTGAGTTTTGTTTGTTGCTACAACAAGTTTTACCTGTGACTGGGTTTTGAATTATGCTGTATATAAATGTTTTAGGTGAAAATGAATGTGGATTTGTCTTAGTTCTTGAAGCTAACATTGCACCGAAGTCTTGCTTGAAGATTTAATTATTTTTCCTTTTCATTTCCACTATATAGGTCACTGATATTGTTGGGGGTACCATACGTTGGAAGCGATATCTTGATCAGTTAATCAGTTCATGTTGTGATGCAAGCACATTTAGCAGGATGGGACCACTTCTTTTACAGGTATTTACCCTCTAATACAACTATTATGGTCGAATATGACCAATATGAAAATGACAACTACATGTTCTATTCTTATATGGTGGAATGTCTTCCATTTATATAGTTGTTTCATTGCAATTCAGTGATAGATGGACCTACTTATCAATTGTATCACTGCTAAGCACTGCTAAGAGTGGAATGCAGTTAACAGCAGTTACTCTCAAGTAATAGTTGGAGGGTGTCTGTCTGAGTAGCTAATATTGGTTCTCTCTACCTGTGTATCTAGATTCTCCGAATTGGTTTCTTCGAGATTGTCAAGCTCAATATGCCACTATATGCTGTTGTGGATGAGGTGATTTTCTATTTGTTCATCTCTTAATTTTCTTAGATTTTTCCTTTATCAGGAGCTAGAGAGTTTTTGAAACCCTGGGTGTAATTTTATCTGAATACTCTGATTTTTAAGACATTTAAGGAAGTCCGATTTTGTAGTTTCCACCATATGTGGTGTTCAGAAAGTTTATTTATTCTTACTCTTTGTAATGTCTCCAGTATCAAGTCTCTTCCCCCATTTTATTGACAGTGTCTATAACTGTTCTTGTATGTATGTGATCGAGTGATTTATCTAAACCTCATATTTCTTATAACAACTGCAGAATGTGGACATGGTGCTGGAAACATGGTCAATGGGATTCTCCGGAAGCTTGTTATACTTAAGGTTTGCCATTTAAAATTGATATTCTATAATCATTAGTTCATTACTATCATATATTATCTAACTTCTTAAAAATTGGTTTGCAGGAAAGTAACTCTCTTCCTCTACCCAAAATGTGGAGGGTGATGATCGCACACAAGCACTTGCTCTTGCCACTCTGTACTCTCATCCTGATGTAAGAATATAGTCGTACTTGTGTGTTCACACTTCTTTTGAATAATAGGATAATCTGGGACTGGTCATAGCCCTAGATTAGAGAAAGTAAACAGCTATTCATTTGAAGAAGTAGGAACTATTTATCACTCTATCCTAGATGCTGTACATCAAAATTAGTACTGCAAAATATTTGCAGCTTTCCTTAAAATTCAATACCTGTAGAGGAATCAAAGATTGAAGTTGCTAAACCTTGCATGGCCAGATTGATAATCTGTTCTCACCTCCCCTCCTTAAATTGATTTTCTAGTGGATGGTAAGGTGATGGACAAAGCATCTAGGACAAGAAGAAACAATTAAATTGATGACATGGAATAATAGTGATCCTAGTTTCAGCTTAAGGTTTTTATATCTACATTTTTTGCCCCTTCTTTTATTTTATCTCTATCCTTTTCTTTCTTTCTTTCTTTCTTTCTTTCTTTCTACAATACTTATATACATGTTTTTTTTTCCTTGATTGCCTTTTGCTGGTGCTTATTTCAGGGCAAACAGTGGGAAAGGTTTTTCAAGAGCAGACCTTGTGACAAAGCTTAATTTATTGAAGGTGTGTGATTTTCCTTTTCAGTTGTAATCCTGTAATGCTGAATATGATTTGAAATTAAAAGTTATAGGTTTGTGACATTACTTTTCCTACTATGAGATTCTTTAACTGGACACAAACACATGCCTGATTGTGTGTGAGGCACGATTTTGCCGGCATGACTCTATCTCGAGATAGGCAGATATACTTGGTCATTAATTATTAGCTTTAATTTCTTGAACCTCAGGTCCCACATGAGATCTCTTTGCATTTGAATGATTTTGTCTGTATGAAAAAAGGGTTGCAGGTATGAGTTTACTATTTCTTTTCTTCTTCCTTTTTTTTTCTTTTCTGTTAAAGCTTTTCTATTAGTAATTCTGTACTTTTTGGAGAAGCTGGTACAGGTCCTATCACTAACTTCCTACATTTTGTTGATTCAGATTGTAATTCAGGCTGGTTTGCTAAAAGTAGGTTTATGTTCAGTACAGGATGAGAGTGCAGGTCAATTTTATCATTATTTTAATCAAGCATTAGTTTAGTAATTACTAGTTTGTTTGAATAAGTTAATGGGTTTCAGTTATACTTTTTTTTTAACAATTATTTCTGCTTGCCAGACACGTCCTACTTATGTATTAGAAGGTTTCTTTAAACAATATCATTTGTCTGGGCATTCATGTTTATAAAGGGAATATATATATTCGGCTTGTCCTGTGTTCTATTTTGCTCAGAGCGTCAGACTATATTCTAGTTTTCAAGTCATTACGGTTTTGACCTTCTATATGCCTCCTCCTTATATTGCATTCTGCAATCTCATTGCAGGTCTGGTAGTTTCTGTTGTAGATCCTCAACACTGTGAAAGCATTATAGATTTCTGTGCTGCTCCTGGAGGAAAGACTCTTTACATGGCATCTCTTTTGAGTGGCCAAGGTAATTCATTATCTTGATTATTGTCTTTCTATATTAACCTACTCTGGAAGAATTTTGGAATTCTTATTCTTGTATGATAAGTTGGATCTTACTTTCTTGTCTTCTTTTACAATCATTGGCTTTCAGGTATGGTATATGCAATTGACATAAATGAAGGGCGATTGAGAATCCTCAAAGAAACGGCTAAGTTGCACCAAGTAGATGGTGTCATCACAACTATTGTCTTATTTTACAATCATTGGCTTTCAGGTATGGTATATGCAATTGACATGAATGAAGGGCGATTGAGAATCCTCAAAGAAACGGCTAAGTTGCACCAAGTAGATGGTGTCATCACAACTATCCATGCTGATATGCGTAGTTATGCTGTAAGTTATTATACATTGGTCTTTGGGACGTGAAAATAATGAATTTCTTATGTTCCTTATCTTTTTTTCCAGGACAACAATACTATGAAGTTTCACAAAGTTCTGTTGGATGCTCCATGTTCTGGAGTCGGTGTTCTCACCAAGGTGATTGTATAAGAAATTACACATTCATTCTGTGCACCAACTTTCTATTTAGCTATTTGATGCTATGTTTCTTGTTGACTTTTGAAGAGGGCAGACTTGCGTTGGAACAGGAGATTAGAGGACATGGAAGAGCTCAAGAATTTGCAGGATCAGCTCCTTGATGCAGCTACTCAGTAATAACAACTCCTCTCTCTCTCTCTCTCTCTCTCTCTCTCTCTCTCTCTCCTCGTTTGCATTACTTTTACCTTGATCATTGAATCATCTATCACAAATTGCCAAGTTGAACATTAAGAATAGCGTCAATGAACTGAAGACATGGTCCCCTATTGTGGAATTGACTATCACAATTCACAAGCTTTTCTATAAGGATATGATCACGCATACACACACATAATTGTATATCATTCGGTCAAATGCATTTACCTTTTCAGTTTTTCGGTTTTTCCTCGTTGTTTTAATGTTCAATTACAGATTGGTCAAGCCTGGTGGAGTATTAGTATACAGTTCTTGCTCCATATATCCGGAAGAGAATGAAGAGAGAACTGCTGCATTTCTTCTCAGGCATCCAGTGAGGGCTATAACTTTTCTTATCTAGTATTTCCATGTTGAACGTACAAATGTAGATTGTTACGTACTTACATGTTACCAAGTACCGAAACTATTTGGAGTTTTACATATTCATTATTGGGCATCTTTCTAATCACTACTATTCCTTGGATTTCAGTATTTTTTGCATAGATCCTGCTGACAAATATGTTCCATCTGAATTGACAGCTAGCTGCGATCAGCTCTATTCACATTGTTCTTTTTGATTGAAAGCCATGTTCACTTTTGAAGTGGTCCTTTAACAGGTTCAACAAGGATAATCTGTGCGGAAGACAACCTTTTCATCCCAAGTCACTTGTGCAAAATTGCAGTAGTACAGTCAAAACGCTACACACCGAGATTGCAGCATGATCACAACAAATCAAGATTGCCATAGCTGTCTTCACTGATTCTTAAGTTGGATTCTCTGAAGACATGCGAGCTGAACCAATTCACTGATTCTTTTGAACTTTCTTTGTATTCATGTTCTCAACTAAATGAATTACCATTTCAATAAATAAAAAAAATAAAAATAAAAATAAATGAATTACGATTGTATGCAATTGTTTTACAGTGTTCTAAAAGCATAAACTGAATCAGTTATTGCCACCTAAGCAAGGAGACATGCAAATGAACACAAGTGATCACTTTTAAGTATATATCTCTCTCTCTCTGTTCTGTTTCTCCTCTCTCTCCTTGTTCATCATCTCTATCCTAATTATTCTTCTCCTTCAGTCTTAAATCCTTAGCCTAGTAAAAGCTCTGCTCTGTGATATCAGCTATGACGTTGAGCAGTATCTTGCGCTCCGCCATAAAATACAAACCCTCCTCCGCCGCCAAACTCTTCTCCGCTTCCGGTAAGCTTTATCAATCTTAACTCTTTTCGTCACTATTTGTAAGCAAAATGGAGAACTGAAACCCTATATAACTGGTTTAGAGTTCCCGAAATTGAGCTGGAATGGTGTTTGTTGATTCTTTTTACCAGTAGCAGCAGGCCGTATAATGGCGCCGACAGATTTCTTGATAGGCTTAGGCACCCGCCGGCCTATTGGAGATCGGGGTCGGATGATTGTACCACCCGCCGGCCACCGAGTTGGTGCCGGTGATCGAAATTGAGGGGGGCAATGAGTAGCAGATAAGAGGAAGAAGACGAAGATCTACATCGAGGTCGATCCGGAAGGAAATCTGTCGTCGCCAAAATCATGCTGAACCTGAACCGTTTCAGTTCCACATATGAGTGGAAATTATTCTTTTGCGGTGGATTCGTGTTGTAGCCTGTAATTTAAACATATGTGTCATTGTAGTTTCAGGTGCTGCTTCTCCTCCTATTCGAGAAATCAATGATGCAGAATCGTTGGGGAAGAAAAAGACATGTGACTTACCAAGGCTTCCGGTTTTACCACATGCGAGGCCATCGTCCCAGAAAGATAAGAGGCTTTTTACTTACATGCCAGATATTTTATCCGATAGCCCCGGTACTCTCAAAGAATGTAATGCATTGATAGAAAGATGCATACAGGGGTCTAGGATTGCTACTGATGAAAGAGGTTCCGCTAGACATATGGAAGAGGCTTTGGATATGTTTAAGTCAATGAAGAGACTGGGTATCCCAGTTGAAGAGGAAACTTATGGTCCATTACTTGAATATCTTATTGACACGCGTATGACAGATGACTTTCGCATTTTCTGCGATGTTATCAAGAATGAAAACCCTTCTTCAGGTACAAGATTAGAATACTATGAGATGATGTTATGGATCAGATACCGTGATGATAAAAAGATTCAAGGGCTCATTGATGCCTTTGTGAGTTATGATGGAGAAGCCAAGACACTTATACAAGGTAAGTGCAGACACTTTGCAAGCTATCTATTATTTTATTTTATTTAGCCTAGATGGATTTTTCGCTCAGCCATAGTAACTATTATTTCTTAATAACTGCACTTCTCTTTGACATTCCTTGCCTTTTGTTTTTCTTCTTTTTTTGATAATGAAGATGTATACTCTTAACAAAGAAAAGAAAGATAAGGACACAACTAGGGGTGGACTCGGTCCATTTGGTTTGATTTTTAGGCACTAACCGAAACGGAAGCTTCAGTTTTCTATTTCCTAGAACCAAAACCAATAAAAATATATAGATACCGCTCTCGTTGGTTATTCGAACATCAGTTCGGTTTCGGTTACAAAACTTACTATCTATCATATTTTTCAAACTTAACCAAATAACATAAAAATTAAAAATATCAAAGTTGTAAACTATCAACACTTCAAATAAGTTACTCTAATGGGTTCAAATAAGTAATTGAAAGGAAAATGAAAGCTAAAGTTTATACATTATTCATTTGGAGCCCCTTAAACCCTAAACATTCATATATATCAAAAGAAAAGACTACATGAGGGGGAGTTATGTTAGACCTAAACACTTAAAAAACATAAAGGTCCACCCCTAGATATGACTGCAAAAAACACATTTTCATTCTCTTTGTTGTCACACTAAGTGAGTTGGCCTTTTTTTTCCCCTCTCAAACAACTTCTTGGATGTGTGGCTTTTTGAGATGTAATGGTGCCTGAAGACCTGAAATATATATATATATATCTTGTTTTTTTGGCTTGCTTAGTCATGATAAATTTGAGAATGTCGGATTGCTCACTTATTTACAGAGAATGGAATCTTGGATATTGATTTTCAAAATTCAAAATAAATATTTTACATTTTAAAAGAAGTGAATGACACCATCATTTTGTTATCAACTCTCTATACAAATATATATGTTATGCCAATATCAGTTGTAACTGAATATTCGGATAAGATGACGTGGTTGCAATTTACTGTAATACTTGAGTGATGTGTCTAGCATTTGGCATATCAAATGTGTCCACTATTGATACGTAGTGCATCTGTAATCTGGATTTGACAAATGCATACTGGCCTTTTCTAAATCCAGTATGCCGGATGGAGGCATTTTTGTTGGCGCTTTGTGATTGTGACCGGAAGAAGGAGTTTGTGCAGCTACTAGAAAGTATGGACATCACAAAGTTCTCATCACTGGATGTTGTGGCACGTACCTTTAAATGCCTTGGAAGGCTCCTATTGGAGTCTTTTGCATTGAAGATCCTTTTGGAATATAAAGCATGTGGTATGTCCATAAAATTTCTGACCTGTAGACTCCATATTTTGCGTTGCATTTTAAGAATCAGTAATTGGAAATACAATGCGTAACTGATTTTTTATAGACCTTGATTGGTGGTACATTAATTCTGTAGTATTTGACATTTACTATCTGAAATTGCTTATAGTGACATTGTTATTTGCTTGATGCAGACTGTGAAGCAGGGAATACTTCAATCTTGATTTATAGTTATGTTCTTGGCATTCCAAATTTAACGGTGAGGACCTTCTCATGAATGTTTCCGGTAACTTTGTCAAGTGCACAATTACAGGAGGCACTTCTGTTTTTCATGCAATTTGCTCTATTGTAAAAGTTGTGCACAATTGTCTTATAGGAACTTGTTGGGTTTCCAGCCCATGTGTTTTTCCTAAGATGTTTCGTCTTAGAGTATGGTGTTCCAATAAGGAAAGGATATCCTTATTGATGATGGTGTACCTGTAATCTTGTTGATTATAGAGAAGGAAGGAGGCATTATTGCCTACCACTAATAGGATTGGATTTCCTATTTGGTGAAGAGATCTGATATCCTTATGGCTATATAAGGAGGGGTTCAGCTCTAGGTTTTGTATCGCAGAGACAAAGACCAAAGTGTGTTCCATTCTCGGTTAGAGGGTGAGAGAGGGCGGAGAGGGGAGAGATAGGTAGAGAAGAGAGAGTCCTTGTTTTCTTATACTTTCTGGTGTACCCATTATTAATATCGTGGAGTGTTTTCTGCCTGTGGACGTAGGCAAAAGTTTTGCTGAACCACCTTATATCTGTGTTCTTTGTGTCTTATCTTTGTGGTTGTTTCTCTTGGTTTGCTGTGTTCTTTTGGGGTTCCTTGACATACATAATTGGCCGATATCACAATAGAACTGTTATTAGTATTAATATTATTATCAGTACCTTTTTATTGCTACAAGGATGATAAAGCCATGGCCAAACATCTTTGTGTTGGCCTTGCCGCTTGTGGAAAACTTTACCCATGAGATGTACACGTAGTATAATAATGTGCATATCCTTTTAGAAAATAGGTGTACACCTCTTGAACGAGGCATCTGCCATGAATGAGGCATACACCATGAATATGGGAAAATCATTTGGGGAAATTTGTGCAGCAGAGAGATGCTAATAAAAGGACTGAATGTCTGGTTGGGATCTTTCCAAGTTTTTGTATTTAAAATTTGAACTCTCCCTGCAGTTTTAACGGCCATGAATTCAGTTTTATGGGCATTTGGTAGGGAAAGGGGATGTGATTGAGGACTAGCTTTTTCCAGCTTTCCAGTCCTTAGAGAATTGACAGAGAGAGAAAACTAAAACTAAACATATGTGAAAATAGATGTTTTGTGTGCCAAAATTGAGTCACACAATTCTAACTTCATGTGTATCTATATTGTATAGGAGACTCTGTGCATTAGTGGAGGAAAAGATGAACCCACAGAATTGTTGTTGACTTGCTGAATGGTTCTTTTTTCATGGAGTTATTGTCAACATGTATTTTTTCTGAGTTTGTTTTGGTTAAGTTCATTTCTTCTCGATTGAAAAATTAGAAAATGTCACTATGACAAATGTTCTCTTGTTCTAAATCTAAATATACTGTGGATCTTGAAGATCTAGCCTCTGGTTTCAGGAAAATATCATTTTCTAACTATTCAAAGACCATATCTTATTTTGGAATGATACATATTCTTGGTTGTAATTATATGATATAAGTTTCTATGTTTTGTTGATATCTGCATGAGATACTTTCAATAGTAAGTCTGTAATTAAAAATTAAGTTAGTAAATGCCTTGATTCTGTTTATGTTAATTCAGAAATGGTTTTTTTTGTGTGTATGATGTATCTCAGAAGTGTTGGGTTTATACTAATCCTGGGTGTTTCAGGTTGAGGATGTTATTTCAAAATTTAAAAACATGCACAGAAAACTTGAGGTGACACCTTCGTCTGTGTCATATGATAAGCTTATCATCTACTGTTGCGATTCACTTAAGGTAAAAATTTATTTTTTTGACTAAATAGAACTGTAAATTATAGGAGTCTTTTTGCTTTCTGGCAGACTTAAAGAAATCGAGTATCCTGTCTATTTTCAAACCCATTTCCTGGTTTGAGGACTGCTTTAACATTTTCCCCCTTCCTTTTTATCTGTCCTCGTTCATCATAACCTAGGTGCATGTGGCTCTTGATCTGATGGATGAGATGATTGAACTGGGTTTGACATTTTCATTGGAGACATTCCACTCCATTTTACAAGCTAGTACTGAGAATTGTGACTTTCATCTGGTGAGTAGCAGATTCTACATATATATACTGTCCATGTATATAGTGACTTTTGCCATTTATAAAAAATAGTATGAATTTTGTTGGCACCAGAAACTTAAAATTTTTATAGTTAAAGGACTCTTAGATATTTGCCTTAATAGTTATAAGGCTCACGGACGAAACCAAGACCCTTGCTCTATTCATAAACAGAAAAGGAATTCTTACCATAATGGATTATCATCTCCAAACCTTCAGCTTCGTTGTCCCATGTCTTGTATAAGTTATCAACAAAAAAATAACCCAGAACCCATGTCTACTGTGGCCGTTTTTAAAGTTTTGAGTGTAAAAGAATATGGTGAGAACTGAGAAGTCTTTTTTGCTGGTATATATACTTCAGGGTTCCAGTTTAAGGGCTAATTCGGGATTGATGTGACTTTAAAAAGAAACTACTTTCTTCTGCGGATAAAAGCAGCTGTGAACTCTTCTTTTAGAAAAAAGAAAAAAAAAATCTGCTGCTAGTGACATTTCTTTAATTTAGCAAACACGATAAAATCTTAAAGTTTAGATAAAAGCTGATGTTTTAGTACTTGGGTCGAGCTGCTAGTCTCACCCTTCATTATCTGCCATAATAGATCCAACTTGTTAGTATATACTATTACTTCATAATAATAGCTAATTATACATAATTTGGTACATGGGTCATGGTGTGGTGGGAACAGAGAAATAATGTCGATAAATTTAATTGGTGGGTTCGTCTGAGCATGTGGTAGACATGGAACAACCTTATTACGTTTAATCCCAACTCGGTATCCATCTCCAATATAGAGCAAAACAGCTGCAGGTTTCATTAAATACAGAGCTCCTTATTACTCGTGTTCAAACTTTGAAGTTTCACCAGACTAAACTCTTTTTTTCTGTTCAACCCTGAAGGTTTTGGCCTACTTATTTGCTAGTCCACGATAAAGTTGTTGAGTGTTCTCTCAAACTCCAAATTTGTTTTTGATCATCATATATAGAGCTCTTCTACTCCATTGGAGGTTAATTTGACGAGGCATGCTGGGATGAATGTTATTGATGAACTGTGGTGGTGTTTTAACACAGGTAGCTTGCAAATGAATTCAGTGTTTAATTGAAATTGAAATTTGCAAGACTACACTGTTGTTAGTGGAGGTTAAGATGGTAGACCCCATGATAACATTTCCTGCATCTAAAACTTTGAAGGAAAATAGGGCAAGACCTTAAGAGTTTTAATGTTGTGAGCCTCATGTTATGATTTGGACCATGTGACATATGATGTTTAAAAGTTGCTGTATGTTGGAAGACTACTTTGAGATGACTTCTAAAATTATAATAGTGAGAATGTCTTGTGTTTCATTGTTGTTATGTGTCTTTTGCCACTTTATTTTCAGGTTTACCGAATCTATTCAGCGATTAACCAAGGCAATTTGAAGCCAAATAGCGAAACTTTCAGGAGCATGATAGATCTTTGTGTGAAAGTGAAGGATGTAAGTATCTCTTCCTTGTTGCCTTCAGCCAAATATATGCAAGGTTTTAAAATAAGGATAAAATGTTTAACAAAGTAATAGTTAGATATCTATTTAAATAAATTAGTACACAATAACTTCATAAGAACAACTCCTTCATAGGTGCTCTAATTTCTCTCACAACCGAACAAACTTGTAGTCAAGGAAAGAATTCTTTTAGCCATTTTTTTTACAATTTAGTCACCATTTCTATAGAGACCACTATCCAACTAAAGATAATTAACCAAAAACAATAGCAAATTAACAATTATCAAACACAAAAGCAAAAAAGAAACAAAAAATTAATATACTGAAGTTTTAATAAGTGATCACATGGTAAAATTTTATTTCTTAGTTCTTACCCGGGTCATAAGTATCATCATTTGTTTTGCAGCTTATCATAGCCATTGCTCTTTCAAAACCATCCTCTTTCTTCATGCACTTCAATAGCTCTTTATTTGTCACCTCATTTTGGCTTGCATAGTCATCGGGAAAGAACGATTCCACACAAGTGAAAAACCCATTCATCACAACATTATCATTCTCTATGCTCGGATCATTATAGGTATAATAAGGGTTCAATAGGTAGGGGACTACAAATGAAGTGGACCATCTAATCGATCATGACATTTCACATCAATTATATCCAAAATTGGGCGAAAGTGAAGTTCTTGATTCTTGAATGCCTCTTTAATCTCCTCTTTTGCTCTATGTAACTCTCCATATGCAAACCACATGGAGGGCTTCTTATCTCCATCAACAAGATGAAGCACTTTAGCTAGAGCAAAAACCTTCAAACAAAGAGTTACAAAAAGCGGCATTAAATGCCGCTTTCACCTCTGCACTCTTTGAATGCTTGCTTGCACTCCATTCACTACTAGCAACCATAGCCCTCAACTCATTCATCATCTACATAGGAACCGGTGTGTGCTTCATCCGATGCTTCCTTAGAAGAAAGAAAAGTAGTGCCTTCTTTGCAAGTGACACACAAATTCATGATACTTCTTATTTTCCTGTCGGTTCAAGCATCCGTCATAATGGAGCAACCATTCAAAGCCCACTATTCTTCTTGCTTCTTTAATAGGCTTTTATCTCTCTCTACCTCTTCCTTCAATAATGGTTGGTTCTTGGCCTAAGACTCCCTTCAACTTCTGCATCAGCTTCAATAATAACCTCTTGCCTCACTTCCACTTCACGTTGATTCTTTTGTCTCTTCTTACTTTGTGCATCATCAACAACCTTCTTACACTTATTATCCTCATCCGAAGACTTATTACACAAAACCTCATTCCCCTCACGTGAGCAATATGTTGCTTAAGCTGGTATAAACCCTAAACCCACACAACTTGCACTTTACCTTATCTACATTTGAAGGGTGCACAAATGCCCCATATTCTCATCCAATGGAAGATGTAGTAACCCGCCGTTTCCCTAAC
This sequence comes from Fragaria x ananassa, assembly GCA_034370585.1. Lineage (NCBI taxonomy): Eukaryota > Viridiplantae > Streptophyta > Magnoliopsida > Rosales > Rosaceae > Fragaria > Fragaria x ananassa. The sequence continues at coordinate 30,204,128 of CP139766.1, read as the reverse complement.
AAGTAACAAGCCAACTCCAATCACATTATTTGCAAATAATCAATATTCAATATTCATATATACATTCATACGGCTGATGTTGGATGCTTTCATTATCTTCATTAAAGAGATGGTACATATACACATATGTTCTCTTTAGCTACTTCTGTACCTCTACATGGCCCTGACATTATATTTAATATATCAAACATTTATGAAAGCAAAGATGTAGAAACCTATGTTGCACGGACACGGCGACACGGCAAATCTTAAAAACCTAATCCCGACACGCTTGAACACGGCAAATAATTAATATATTTGTATATTTTAGTATATAAAAACGTTACTCCCCTAAAAAATGATTTACTAAAAACTCATGAAAAATCCCTAAAAAAAAAAAAAACTAAAAGCTTCTGATATATTTTTTAAAGTCGTACCCACTCAACCCAAAACCCCTCTCCCTCTCTGCTTCCGACTAAACCCACTCAATCTGAATCCCTATCCCTCTCTGTTTCTAACTAAACCCATCCATCCCTATCCTATATCCCTATCAAATTTCAGTTTTAGTTTCAAAACCAGACGCTGATCAGGAGGTTGATTGTCATCGCCGGCACTGGCGTGTCGAGCTATTGCGAGATGAGTAGCCTTTAACCCAAGGACCTGATCGGGCAAGGACATGAGCTGTTGGTTTTGCAGAACCACCAGCAACTGTATCATTTGCCATCGTTGAGGAGATGAAGCACCTGACGCGCGGTGTTGTATGAATCACGGCGCTGACGTGGAGCAGGCCGTCTTTGAGTGATACTGATACATCAATAACCTTTTCCGAAATACATATCCTAAACTTCTTGAGACTATAACGGGCTCATACGGTCAGAGTTCATGATTAAGTGATTAACTAGTCTTTTTCTATATATAACAGAACTTCTGTCCTTAGTTCCTTGCTAAATTTTTCAATTTTTTTCTCTGTATAATCGATTAATCACATCAACAAAGAACTACTTGTCTATGTATAGAAAAACTGAAAAAGAAAAAAACAGAATGATTATTGATTGAATAATTCGAATTCAAGTTAAGAACAAGTAAATATTAACAGGGAAGTAGATTCATATCAGATAACCAGAACCAGAAAGATGTTCGTCTCAGACTGGCTGAGAAAGGCGAGGTCCTTGACTGGATGAGTACGGCGAGAGGCAAAACGACGAGAGTGCGTTTGGGAAACGAAGTATTGATTTGGAATTAGGTTTTAAAATTTTGCGTGTTAGTTTTTTTTTTTCCTTCACACCTCCACCTAGTCCAAGGCCACCTCGATATTCCTCAATGTGCCGGCTATTCATGGAAGGTGAGAAGCAGATGAATAAGCATCTGCTTACGGAAGAAATCAAAGAATTTTCGGATGCACCTACTTCACATTGACTGCTTAGGCGGTCCCTGGGTGACAGTCCGCCCAACTGAAACGACTGAGGAAATCCAGGCGGCTTTGCTCCGCCTATAGCCTAAGCGGGGCATGGAGGTGCCTTTTAAAACATGGATAAAATCATGTCGCCTAATCGGCCAACCGCCCAGGCAGACTAGTCAGCCGATAAAGCGGACTAGTCGGCAGACAAGGAGGGCTACCGCCTAGCTCTCATGACTAAGCCATAATCGAAACGGTGCAGTGCCAACTAGCGCGTAGGTGGGTGGCTGGTCGGTTCTAGGATAGGATTTTAGAACCTTGAATATATGTCATGACATTCTTGTAATGTGGAAGTTTAACAGTACCATACCCCAACTTATCATATTTCATTTTGACTGCAGTATGAGAATGCCTATGGTTTGGATCAAATGAATTTGATGCCCACAGCTGCAATGTACGATGCTATAATGGCTGAGGTAACTAGTTCTTGGTCTTGCGAGATCTATTCTGTGCTTGTTTCTGTGGTTCACTTGCTTTTTATATTCTTTTTCTCCTGTTTTATGAAAACTCTTGCTATTTTAAATCAGTAGAACTAGATGTGTGTAGTTACTGTTTCACCACAAAAAGAGACTGAAGTAAATGTTGGATTCAAAGCTTGTTAAAATTTTTAAATCAGACTTGTTATACTCCTGACTATGAAACCAAAACGTGATTCAGTTATTATTTAGCATGATCTGCTTCCATGAAATTGCTGTTGTGTGACTTGTGTCGTCCTTTTTTCTCTACTTTTTCGTGCAATACTCTGCAGAAGAACATGTCCCGTGGGTTAAAGCTTTTTGAAGAAATGAAAGAAGCAGATGTAAAACCAGATCATCCGATTTTCAGCATTCTATTGAACTAGGTAATCTGAAACTTATACAGGCAAACTTTACATATCTGACGTGCTCTTGTATTATACAACGTTCAACCTAGAGGTGCAGTTGTAACATCTCACAAGTGATGGTTCCAATTAACTTTAACATCTCACAAGTGCAGTTGTAACTCATGTGATTGCTGTTATTCAGGAAAAAGACTTGTTGCTAGCCGATAAGGGCATATTCCAGTAGAGCTTCAATGCTGTTTAAAGCGTGCTGGTCCAATCCCTTGCTTCTTCATGGGCAATTGTCTGATGCATTTATTTATTTTTGGTCAGTTGTATACTAGCAACGCGATGCGTGTGCTGTGGTGTATTAATACATAAATAAAACAGATTCTCTAATAAATTATGAGTTATTGTAAACAAATATATATTTTTTGATAACTCATGTCAAGGTAGCCCTTACATATCTACCCGCTACCACCTACGATACAAGACTTTGTAACCCTAAAATTATAGTGATACGTAGTATAGACTACCTATGTTTGAAACTCAGGCTCACTTATGAAAGCAAGCCTACTCTTATGATCAATACCATAGTTGCATAGTTTGTACTTTGTAGGCTGAAGCTAAAATTAAATGCTACCCACTTTTAGAGTCAGGCCCATAAGAGACCCAGGCCCATAGTCATGCCCTTCAGTCAATGAGGCCAAGCCCATCATTCCACCTTGGACTCTCGGATCAGATCCGGTCAGTAACAAATCGGCGACGAGACTGCCGATTTTCTGACCGAGGTTAGATCTCGCCACCAAGACAGGTACCCAAGATGGCTTAGGACGCTCATGAAGGTTGTTTAGGTTGTGTGAAAGGATTTTCCCAGACGTCCAGGCTTCTGATAGAGAAACCAGCCAGGCCAAGAGCCGCCGTGCAAACCTTGTCTTAGGTTGGATCCCATCTCAATTTTTTTTTTAATCCAAAATATTCTCATGTACTCTCAGTTATCTTTGAATTATTGAACTTTAGAAATATACATACTAGTGATACTACATACTATATATTCAACATCATAAAACAACACGACAAGCAAGAAAACAGTTGGACTCAAATGTTACTTAATTACCGAATTTTTCCCTCTCTTCCATGGTAACCTCTCCATTTTCTTTTTCATTCTTAATTGAGAAATACATGCTTGGTATTAGAAAAATATTCTGTTGATTAAGTCTTGATCTTCAGTATCTTCTCTATTAGGAATCTCTTTACCTGTGAATATTTGTTTTCAATACAGTTCATTATTGTGAGATACTTTCCTAGTTAGGCTCAGCAGTATATTGTATATGTAATTCCTCTTGTATCAATGAAATTCATTCTGCACCAACTATCATCTTTTCATGGTATCAAGAGCAGGACTAAGAACCTAGTCTTTCGTTGCACTCTACTCTCTCGTGCAGCCTTCCTATCTCAGCCATCATGTCTGATGACGATGTCTCATCTCCAAAACCTGGAGATTCTGTTCTAAAACCCAATGATTCTGCTTCAAAGAGTTCAGAAACTATATCAGAGGTTTCCAGTCCCTATTTCATTCACCATTCAGATCATCCTGGATTGGTTCTCGTCTCCAAACCCTTGAATGGAGACAATTTTTCTGGTTGGAAAAAGGGCTATGATTCGAGCCTTAAATTCCAAGAACAAGCTTGGATTCGTCAATGGCTCTATTAAAGCTCCTTCAGAAGAAGCTGACCCTAATGGTTATGCGATTTGGTCTCGGTGTAACGACATGGTCCATTCCTGGATCGTCAATTCTTGCGATCCAGAAATAGCCGACAGTGTGACCTATTATCCCACTGCTTATGAAGTTTGGGAGGATCTGCATGAACGTTTTTCTCAACCAAATGCGACACGCATCTTTGAGATTCAGAGAGATATCAACTCTCTTCGACAAGAACAGCTCTCTATTTCAGTCTATTACACAAAACTGAAGGCTCTATGGGATGAATTGGCAACACTTGATGCAACACAACACACAACATAACAAACAGATCAACAAAAATTGATGCAATTCTTGATGGGTTTGAATGAAACGTACCAGGCTATTCGCAGACATATTCTTCTCATGAAGCCTCTACCCACTGTTCGACAAGCCTTCTCCTATGTCCTTCAAGAAGAAAATCAACGACTGATTGCTTCAGCTCGCATGGCGGAAGACTCTGGCAACGCCGCCATGGCAGTCCGATCGGGGAACAACAGATCGGCAGTGGAAGCAAGGCATGACCAAGCTAATCGGTTCACTGGAAGTAGCAATTGGTTTTCTGGGGGAGACCGATCTAATCGGGGCACATGGAATGACCGAACAGATCGTGGTGGAGGAGCTCATCACGACGCCTGGAATGGAGGACGACGAGGTGATCAAAACCAATGTCGTTTTGGGTCAGAGAGGAGGAGGCCTCATTGTACCTATTGTGGTGACATGGGCCATTGGGTTCAGACTTGTCATAAGTTACATGGATACCCAGAAGGCCATCCCAAAGCAAAAGACAATCCGGGTAATTTTAACAGAGCAACTGCTGCCAATTATGCTTCGGAGGAAAGGTTGGTTTCGATACCAGAAGATCAACTAAAAAAATTGCTGTCACTTATTCCCAAGACCCAAGATGAGGACACTAGTTCCAAGGCAAATGCGGTAACAACACCAGGTTTGTCTAAAGTTGCTTCCCGCAATTGGATTATTGATAACGGGGCAACAGATCATATTACTTCCTCGTCTAAATTGTTACATAACGTTCAAGATTCTTATTTGTTGCCATCAGTATCATTGCCTAGTGGAGAGCAAACCAAAATTGTTGCAAAGGGGTCTTTTCCCCTGAATTCCAATTATTATTTGCATGATGTGTTATCAGTTCCTACCTTCAAAGTTGATCTGATGTCTGTTAGTCGTTTGACGAAAGGTCTGAACTGTTCAGTGACTTTTTATCCATATTGGTGTATTTTGCAGGATCTGGGTACAAGGAGGACGATTGGTTTGGGTAAACTGCGTGACGGACTGTATTACCTGGCAACACTGGCGACGGAGAAATCTTTAACCAACCAATCTTCACCATCAAACAGACTCGCCTGTAACCACACCACCTCTTCCACCGATCTTTGGCACAGTCGCCTCGGCCATGTATCACCTTCTCGTTTGAGTTTTATTGCTAAGAATTTCTTGAATTTTTCCATTCAGTCAAATAATGCTTGCCCTATATGTCCTTTGGCTAAGCAAAGTCGTCTGCCTTTTCCTACTAGTGTTATTTCTCCAACAAAACCTTTTGAAATTATTCATTGTGACATTTGGGGTCGTTATCGGCACCCTTCTCTTTCTGGTTCTCATTATTTTCTCACTATTGTTGATGATTATACTTGTTTCACATGGATTTTTTTGATGCGATTTAAAGATGAAGCCCAGCCACTTATAAAGCGTTTCTTCAGCTATGCTTCCACACAATTTGATTCTCGCATTAAAACCTTTCGAAGTGACAATGGTGGTGAATCCCTTCGTTCTTTCTTTCAAGATAACGGTGTCATATTTCAGCATTCTTGTGTCTACACGTCTCAACAAAATGGGGTTGTGGAATGCAAACATCGCCATATTTTGCAAGTGGCCCGAGCATTGAAATTTCAAGCTCAGCTTCCTACCGACTTCTGGGGGGAGTGTTCTCTCACCGCTGTCCACATCATCAATCGGTTACCATCTCCTTTACTCTCTTTCAAAACACCATATGAATTGCTTTACTCCAAACCACCCTATTACTCTCATCTTCGTGTTTTCGGTTGCCTAGCTTATGCCACTAATGTTCACACATCTCATAAATTTGATCACCGAGCCATGCCATCTATTTTCTTTGGTTACCCATTCAGACAAAAAGGTTACAAGTTGTTTGATTTATCGACTAAAAAGGTCTTTACTAGCCGCGACGTCACATTTCATGAGACCATCTTTCCTTATTCCTCTATTCAGCCCAGCCATATTCTCCCTTCCCAAGCCCACAAACCAGGCCCTCTTCCAATTTCTTCCTTCATTGACTTTTCTTTCACTCCTCCTTCTCATAATACACGTGCTTCTTCTTCTACTCCTACTCCAACACTCACAGAAAACACCACTTCCACTTCAGATCCTACACCTTCATCTCCAGACCCCGTCTTGTCTTCTCCGACTCCACCGCCGGCGCCACCCTCCCTTCTCCAATATTCTCGCCACCCAAAGGCGACCTCCGTGCCTCCTCACCCATCCATGCCCACCTCTCCTCCATCCTCTCCTTCGGTGGCACGTACCTGCTCTGCCTCCCTTGGCGTCGCATCCCTCGGCGCCGCCATCCTCACCCATCCTCTCTGATTCTCCGGCTGAGCCTCCTTTTCCTTCTCCAGAAATCACACCCGAGCCTGCTGCTCCTCTCCGTCGCTCAAGCCGCCACCACGTCCAACCGGTCAAATTCAACGATTATGTTTGCTCACACGTCTGCTCCGACCAATCGTCCTCCCTACATCCAGGTCCACGCAAAGGTACGCGATATCCTTTGGCGAATTATATCTCTTATCATCGTTATAAGCTTGCTTATCAGCATTTTGTTGCTCAAATTAGCGCTTCCACAGAACCCAAGAACTATTCCGAAGCCGTTGCTCATCCTGAGTGGCGAGCGGCTATGGCGGCAGAATTACAGGCTCTTCAGGCCAATGGCACTTGGTCTCTCACCAAACTCCCTGCCGGCAAGATCCCAATTGGCTGTAGATGGGTGTATAAGATTAAACACCGTTCCGATGGATCCATTGAGCGATACAAAGCACGCCTTGTAGCCAAGGGCTTCACTCAGCTTGAAGGTGTTGATTACCAAGACACTTTTTCCCCGATGACCAAAATTATCACAGTTCGTTGCCTCCTTGCATTGGCTGCTGCTCGGGGATGGTCACTTCATCAAATGGACGTCAACAACGCTTTTCTCCATGGCGATTTAAATGAGGAAATATATATATCCGCCGCCTGGGCTACGGAGCCAGGGGGAGGAAGGTTTGGTTTGTCGTCTCCACAAGTCACTGTATGGTCTGAAACAGGCTTCTCGCCAATGGTTCTCCAAGTTTTCAGAAGCTATTCGTTCTACTGGTTATGTACAATCTCGGGCAGATTACTCTCTCTTCACCAAACAACAAGGCAAGTCCTTTACTGCACTCTTGATATATGTTGACGATATATTGATTACTGGGAATGATTCTCATAGTATTGCTGCGACCAAAAGCTTTCTGCATAATCATTTTCATATTAAGGATCTTGGTGACTTAAAATACTTTCTTGGAATTGAGGTTTCTGCCTCTAAAAATGGGATCTTTATTTCCCAACGTAAGTATGCATTGGAAATCATTGAGGATGCATGACTATTGGGGGCAGCCCCTATTGATACACCTATGGAACGAGGATTAAAGTTGTATGATAAGAGTGATTTGCTCAAAGACCAAGGTCGCTATAGGAGATTGGTTGGGAGGTTAATATATTTGACTGTGTCAAGGCTGGATATTACTTATGCAGTTCATGTGTTAAGTTGTTTTATGCATCAGCCAAGAAAAGCTCACATGGAAGCTGCACTTAGAGTTGTGCGTTATCTCAAGAGTGCACATGGTCAAGGTTTATTTTTCTCCTCCACCAATGATCTCAGATTGAGAGCCTTTTGTGATTCGGATTGGGCAGGTTGCCCTATCACTAGACGGTCTACTACAGGGTATTGTGTGTTTCTTGGACCTTCGCTAATTTCTTGGAGATCGAAGCGTCAAAAGACAGTGTCACTATCATCAGCAGAGGCAGAGTATCGTGCTATGACTGGAACGTGTTGTGAGTTGACTTGGTTGCGATACTTGCTCAAGGATTTGGGCATAGTACATGGAGGACCTGCCTCATTATACTGTGACAATAAGGCAGCGCTGCACATTGCAGCAAATCCTGTCTTTCATGAACGAACCAGGCATATTGAGATGGATTGTCATTACATCAGAGACAAAATACAAGACGGTACTGTTGTCACCAAATTTGTTGGTTCATCACATCAGCTTGCAGACATCCTAACTAAAGCTTTAGGGAAGGATACTTTTGTTCCTATGATTCGCAAGTTGGGAGTGCGAGATATTCACTCTCCAACTTGAGGGGGAGTATTAGGAAAATATTCTGTTGATTAAGTCTTGATCTTCAGTATCTTCTCTATTAGGAATCTCTTTACCTGTGAATATTTGTTTCCAATACAGTTCATTATTGTGAGATACTTTTCTAGTTAGGCTCAACAGTATATTGTATATGTAATTCCTCTTGTATCAATGAAATTCATTCTGCGCCAACTATCATCTTTTCACTTGGTTGTTGATAAACCAACTTGGTTGTTAGTACATTCATATTATGAGATGGTAATTTACAGAAATATTTTAATAATCAAACTAGATTTAATTTTGATTTTATATATATGGTAAGTAAATAAGAAAATAATTATTATGAAATTCGTAAAGTGTAGTCAGGTGCAGTGGCTGCAATCTTGAAAGCCTTGGTTCTGCATCTGTCGCAATGAACGTACAACTTCACAAGTATCTTTTGCTGCACAATGGTAGAAATTAACAACAATCACAATCCAACTTCCAGATCGGAAAACCAAATTGAAATTTGTATTTCAGTTTCAAAAACGAAAGAGAGAAGATGAACTGTGAGTTCTACAAAATGAAATTGAGATAAGTATTTGGAAGGGCTTAATTACCGTCATCTTGGAGAACTCGAGCTCTATGAATCTAATGCAAAATATGAAGCAGGATATATCGATCACTATATGCTGTGTTAACGTTAACATCGCCTCACTACTTATATAGGTTTGGAAACTTCCTCTACAAGTAGTTTCCTGTAAGATGATAAATCTGTGGATTTTCAATTTTTCTTGGTGTGAGAAGTCAGAATACTCAGAACAAAAACACCACGGTTTCCTGGACTCGATCAGGTCAACTTCATTGTCTGAAAATACAGCAAATGAATGTATTGCTTAGGTATGAGTATATGAATTTGTGTCATTTTGCTCATATAATCTAAGGTGTTTTGAGTATGACATGCAAATCACAGTACATTTGAAAAACAACAGCAAATTTCTTAAGTTGAATTTATTTTGAGTTGAGTTCTCTGCTTTTAATCAGCATCAAGATTATTTTACTTAGAACGTTGAAAATATAGGTCATTACATTCATAAATCAAGCTAGACTAGTACGTGAAATGAGATACAAGCTCCTTAATAAAATACTGATTAACCTAGACTTTACTTTACTTGTCAATGTAGGGCTTTGGTTGGGTGTTTCTCTTTTCTTTGGCAACTTTGGCCTAGGGTTTTAGACAAAGAAAATAAGGGTTTGGTTTGTTTCCTTATTTTCTTTGTCTAAAACCCAAGTGAGACCAATATAGCTAAAGTTGGAGAAAAAGATCAATCTCATTCAAAATAGGGCAAAATATTGGTGTTTCGAATGGTTGCATGGAGGGGTGTGTGTGTGTACGTGTATAATACTTATCATATTGTTATGTGCTAAAGTTAAGTGCTTGATACAACGAAAAATTAACCGTAAACACAGCTAATACATATCAGATAATTGATATAGCTATTTGGTGAATTGTGGCTTGAATTTAATTTGATACAAGTGTGGGTTGGAAATTCTCAATTTGAACATTACCATTTAAGTCTTGTCAGTTCATTACTATATCACATGCGATCATAAGTAATACACACTCATGTCACTTATTATTAACCACTAAATTAGACAAATGTTGTGTTGTACCTATTTTTAGCAGTAGAGTTAAATTTATTGCTAAATTTGTCAACATTTAGATTTAAAGTAGCAATTTTTAAATTTTTGCTCCAGCAGTATTGCTAAATTGTATACATTAGCTAAGTTTTAATTAATTGTCTCCCTAAGATTGATAAATTTATCAATTTTCTCTATCAATTTCTAAATTTATCAACTTCTTAAGTATATTGCTGGAGCAAATATTCATTTAAAAATTGATAAATCTCTATTTTTTTTCAATTTATCAATACTGCTAGAAATGCTCTTAAAAATTGGAAAATAAAAACTATGGTATTAGGCCATGGGCCATCCCTATTTACATACTATCGTATTGGGCTATTGGCCCATAAAATCAATACAAATCATCTTCCATACCTTCAAATCTTCAATATGTTCATATTTTGATTACTCTTTCATACCTTTTGAATTCGTGTATGATGTGAAATAGAAGTTTCATGCATGTTCTTAGCTGGGTTTTGATGATTATGGTCACTCCTTTATAAAATAACATACAGAGGTATATGAATCTAGTTGAATGAATCGATGTGATAGTCAAATTTGAGAAGATATCTTTTACCCCCTCCAATCTAGGATCCCAAATTATTTATCCTCAAACAAAAACAAATTGCATAACAACATTACTTGTTCCTTTATTTTAGACATATAAGGTTTATAATATGCTTTACTAGCTTTGCATAAAACAAGACAATGCCATGCACATGCGATATTGAGATCTCATTAGCTCAATCAGATATGTGTTAATCTTTTTATCTTTTTACTTGATATCGATATTGAGAAGCTCCCCCATAACTTACGAGGGCTTGTCGAGAGTTTGCAACTGGCTTTGATTAATAAGCTGTTTTATATGTAACAAAGAGAATAGACAAGCAAATTAACTAGTTTATTAGTATAAGCATGCAATTATTCAGATACACCAATAGTTCACAAGTGCATCAAACTGTTTGTTTGGGTCTTCGAGAAGTAATATGCAAGGCTTTGAAGTTGGCATTGCTATACGTTTTGATTTCTTGTTGCTATACGTTCATTGCTGGGGATTGGTTTAATAACCAAGGCATTTGAGGGTTTATTCATTCACTGATTTCATCTGAATAAGAATGTCATCAATACAATAGTTTTGAAACATGAAAGTATAAAAGGGTCTGATATTATTATTACCAAACTAGCTCGTAATCGTCATTTCAATACAATGTCTTCTGGATCACTATATCTAAATTGGCATACTTACATAGACCACTGTTATATGCAACCCGGCCTTTGCTAGTTGATCTTCGTGTCCAAGTTGCTGCATGAGATTAAGATTTCAGTCATACTATACATACAAAGACCAGTCATGTTTGAATTTTAAATAAAACTTTCTAACATTGCATGTGAATCCCTAGAGCATAATTGAAATGAAAAACATAGGAACGAGTTTAGAGGGTCTTCAGTCTTTCGTTTATCTTCGCAGCTCTAATCGCCGTGACTTGCACATTGATGGTGTGCAACCGTACAAGTGTGTCTTGGTGCGTAAAATTTGACACTCCAAAACTACAGTTTTCGAATTCATCCGAACATCAATTTGACAATGACATAGGATTTCTCATCTCAGCGTTCTATGTGCTCCTTTATAATTCATGTAATGTTTTTCTAGTAGTTGTTGTCAAACAACCCTAACTCTACTCTATGTCCTAGCATACTAAATAGGGCTGCTAACACGAAAAGAAAGGCCTCCCAAAATATATGCCTTGCCTCTTCTCAAGTGCTCCATTTCGAGGCGACACGAGCACTTTCCCGGCGTTTCCTCCCCAAGATTTTCTGGAAACTCACATTTTTCTGTCCATGGATTCTCGTGAGCCTTTACCCCCAAAATGACCTCATTTGCTTGTCTAGCTATCTTCACGACCAAGTCCCCCCAGCCTTCCACAACCCACAACTCCCTCTCTATTGTCTTTACCATTTTTCACAAAATCGAGCATGGATTTCATCATCGATCACTGCCATGTCCAAGATTAATCCAAAGAATGGATTGATGGATCCCATTTGGGGGTTTTCAATGTTCATTCATATAGCCAGACTCTTCTATATTGCCCTATGAACGTAGATGTAATATTGTAATGCATGCACCTGCTTCTTTTGTAGAGTCACAAATTTTTCTTAAAACATGGGAATAGAACCAAATCAATTGGACTCATCTATCGTAGTATGTTATAATTGACAGCCGCTATTTTTTGTGTCGCACAAAATATATCTATGACAATTCATAATGGCATAATCTGCGGGGTATGGGCTTTAATCAAGGAAACAAAGTTTGACGCCCTTTATGAACAATATTTGAGGTATTCGATCATAATTGCATAATCTGCAATAGATTATTCTCAGTATTTTTTACGGTAGTGTTAGGGTACCTCAAAGATTTTTAGGCCTAGAAGTTAATCTCTAAGCGCATATGAAATGCACCAGTATGCATTGCAACACAGTTTACAGCTGAACTTAGTTCGAGAAACACAACTACAAGAACCACTCTACCACTTGCAGCGGTGCTTAATCTAATTCGTTTGGACTCAATTAGGCCGATTCATGGTTTGAAAGTTTGAAACTACTTTTCCCAAGCATTTATTTGCCACACACTACGATTAAACTCAAAGTCTAGAGGTCATTAATCAACCTTACCTAATTTTGTTTAGAGAACGTTAGCCAAATTAACTCGGAGAAATGCATCAAACTCTACAATTCTAATGATAACTTTGTTAGCTCGGATATCATAGTGGAATCTATAAGAGTCATCATCTTGAGACTTTCACATACAACAAGCAATAGATCGGAATCTATAGTATACGCTTGTGGCTCTCCAGGTTACGACTGAATACAGAAAGTTGAACCAGTCCCTCCTCCCAGATCCCACAACAGTCTAACAACAACAACTTGGATCCCAAACCTGATTCCAGCTGAGAACTATAAGATGTTGTGTTTCGAAATGAATTGAGAGTCATTGAAGATAACAATCAGGATAAATGCATCGTATAATGTTCATGAACCTGTATAACTAACCATTTATGGGAAAACCTCTCGTTTCTAACTTCAACTACTTCCCTTAGCTTTCTTCAGAGTGAAAAATAAATGACATTGAATTTTGGCTGGAAAAACAATGGATTCAAATCTTAAAAATCTTGCATCTTAATCAAATCAAGGAGGGTAATTTAGTACTTAAACAAAAGAAACGAGAGAGATTATAGGGGTAGAGTCATACTCTGTTGAGTGTGGTCAAAGTTCCTTTCTGTTGTTTTTTGTGTTTCTTTGTGCAGAGCATGCAAACGGTATAATTGGCTCTCCTAGCTAGCAGCCTGGCTCCAACTTTCGAAGTTGAAACCCTAAACAACCCACAAACACAGACGCCGCGTGGCACGCTCGTTCCTTTCTATTTGGCCGCTCAACTTAAAACGCCGTGAAGAGACTGATCGAGTTTTCTCCACACCAGACACACACACACACACTCTCTCTCTCTCATCCTCTCCACATTTCTCAAGAAGATCAAATCAAATAGCAAGAGATCCAAACAAAGAGAGAGGGATCGAGGGAGGGAGATACAGCAGTGTCGTCCTGTAAAATTCTTGAAGTTATAGTCTGGTGCAGTAAGTTCTTTGTTCTTCCTCAACCTTACTGTTATGAACAACGTTGGCTAGGCTAATTAGAGTTGGATTTTGCAGGTTTTGGTTATAGGGTTTTGTCATATTTTGGATCTTTTCCTTTTTATGAGGTGAAAGAGAGATTGTAGAAAGCGATAGACGTGGGTTGGTGCCCCCTTATTGTGGTGCACGTCAGTCAAATAGCCTTATATTTTTATGTACAAGAATATGGCGGGAACTGTGTCATCAACAATGGCAGGTGATTTTCTTAATTTTTTGTTTTTTGTTTGTATACTAATTAACAATTTGGTAACCCTTTCTTCTTCTTTTGCTGCTATTTTAATTTTATATATAATTTCGGAGCTAAGTGAAAGATTCTCACTTTTGGTATACCAGGAAATGAGTAGCTCTAGTCTGAACTCTGAAAAACTCTCTGAACAGTTTGATCGATCAGCTGGAAAAAGAAGACCAATTTCTTCAGCAGATTAGAAAATTAACCCACGGTCTGCCAGTCATATATTAAAATCTGAATAATCCAAAGTTTGGAAAAAGGTATAAATTCTTGGCGTCAGATTTGCTCCACTCTCTCTCTCTCTCTCTCTCTAAATCTCTCTCTGGTTGAAGTGATAAAATATATTAGTTAATTATGTCTCTCTAAACAAATGCCTTCGGATGAGGTGCTAAATTCACATTCACGTATCCTTATATAGGATATATGTTTATATGCATGCATACTACCTAATTGCATATGAAATGATCATCAGGTGCTTCCCTTTTACTTCAATCTGAAACATTAAAATATAATCAGGATTGTCATTAATTTTTCTTGTTTAAAAAAGAAGCATATGCCTTATTGTCTCTTAGTTTTCTTTTGGAAAGTTTTTCACGATGCTGATTCTATTAGTCGTAGAGGTATATAAAGTTTAAATCAACTATAAACGTGGATCTTATTTGGATTAAGCAATAACACTGCTAAATTATAATGAAGATCAAATTGATCAGAAGTAAAATCCTATATATAGTACGTACTAAGTTTTACTTCTAGCAAAGCATTTCAATTGTAAATTAATAACGAGAAATATCTGCTAATTAACTAGCCAGCTAGTTCTTATGTGTATCAGTGACAAGAATATATACACCAATCAACGTCGCCAGGTGACCCATATATATACTGTTCTGATAGTCTGATAGATGATAATCATGTCCTAAAATATGACAGTTGCTATAACAATTAGCAAACATGCATCAAAATTCTATACGGTAACCACTTATGCATTTGGATCGATACTAAGTTCTCATTTAGTAATTAAACTCGTAGCATAGATTTCATCTGAATTTGATTTCGAGAATTATTCATGCGTAAATATTACAAAGACTTGCTTATAGAAAAACACCAGCGCGTGGTAATTAAGTTTGGACTTGGCATTTGCATTCAAGCTAGAATCATAGCAATCACAAAAGATATGCTAGCTAGCTCTGATATATGTATCGCATACCAGAATGTTCTGGTCAGTTGTGATTGACAGACAGAACTAATGTGCAGCTACGAAAGATCATAGTGGAAACTAATTAATTAATAATTACGTGGTTAATTATATTCAAATCAGAAATATCTTGAATAGTTTTTTTTGAGCCTGGGATAGCCTAACTGGATGGCACAATACAAGCTTCTAACTCAGAACACAGGCCAGACAATAGCAGAACATTATTTTATCTAATTAAATTATTGTAATCTGTTTCCACCCTTTGACGGGTACGCAAACCAATCTGGTGGTCAACAGAATTCTTTGGGGAAACCCTAAACTAAATCCTTCAATCTTTCTTAATTTCTCTTTTGAATCAGCCAAATTATTTTATTTTCAATTCATCTGGGCACTGGCACAAGTTTTATATAACTTGGTGTTAAAAATATAAGTATTTTTGAACAGTCGAGTAATCCTCACTCTTTCTTTGCAATCTCCAGTCCTTTAAATATTTAATCTGTCGGATTTTTTCACTTGAATATTGCATGTCCGTACGCTCACATCTTTAACACATGCACAGACTCGGGGATCCACAATTTTATTGAGGTTTTTTCTTTTCTTTTCTGGTGATTACGATTATTGAGCAACCATTTTTTGGGAGGGAGGGAGAGATCTTCACTGATCTAATGGGTTTGATCGTCTGCTCTTCATCAGTATCTGAATCAAATCTCAGTTCCTAGCTAGCTCATATTGATATATATGAGAGAGAAGAGGGATGAGGGAGAGAGAGGGAGAGAGGTCGGTTGGCATAGTTTAGCTTTACGTGAAGTGTCGATTTTGAGAGTGGGAGATGATTTGCAGAGTGTGGGAATGCTGGGCTTTCGGTAGTCATTTGCTGCACTCATCGAGGTGGAGAGAGTTCCAATAAACCCTAGTGGGTAGAGAGAGACGAGTCTTAGAGAGAGAGAGAGAGAGAGAGAGAGAGAGAGAGAGAGTCTTAGAGAGAGAGAGGGTTGGGTAGCTTGGACTTTTCCCAATTGGAATTGTGGGTTTGTCTCAATCTATACAAAGACTGAGAGCAGCAGCTCATCTTGTAGTTTAGTATGACACTCGTGTCCTTATAATTTTCTAATTGTTAATTTGTTGTGGTAATACTTGATTCAGAAGTGTTGGAATGTGGTGAAAGAGGGTCAGAGTCAGACCATCCTATGTTAAATGACCACTGCAAAAGGGGTGACATACAACAGCTAGCTCATTAGTTTATTTGTTTGCTGCCTTTGTTTGACATACACATATATATAGGTTTGGACTAAAGACTACTAGTACTACTACTTGCTGAGATTGCTAGCTGCTTTTATACTAAACCCTATTACTACTCAGATTTATATATAAGTAACCTGTATCTTTCTCTAGATTTTCTCTTTCCAGCTGCCTCTCCTCCTCCTGGCCTTCCTCTCTTTTCTCTGATACATGTTCCCAAACTCTAACATTCTCTTCTCAGCAGAAATGAAATTCTAGAGAGAAAAGACAGAAGAGATAGAGTTGGCTCTCACTGTTTCAAACCCTAGCTTGATACTCACCTGGGTAAGTACCAATCTGTAACTGCTACTCCTCTTCCCTTGTGAGCTGTGCTGTTGTTTTCCCATGAGTACTAACTTCTAGTTTCTGTATTTAAGCAGGAGGGCTTTGGTTCTTAGGAGAAGATTATAGCATTGAAGAAAATGGGCTCCATGAATTCAAACAACTGGCTTTCGTTTCCTCTTTCTCCTACTAATTCTTCTTTGCCATCACAACTTCACCCTTCTCACTCTCATCAATTCTCGCTAGGGTTAGTCAGTGATAGTATGGAGAATCCTTTCCAAAACCAAGGTAAGTAGTTATTCATTCTCTTTTTTGATTATCATCTCTTCTTCTTTATTTGCTCTTGTATTTAGAACGTACTGCTGTAAACAACTCAACTCTCTTACCTTAAATTGGTCATATACACTTGACCAGGTTATTGAAAGAGTATAATCACATAATCATATACATACATCAGTTGTATGCAATAATTTTTTGTTTCTAGTTTGGTCGGTGACTCATGATCCGCATATACTTTGTTAATTTGCAGACTGGAATATGATGAATACCCAAGGGAGCAGCGAGGTTCCGAAGGTAGCTGATTTTCTCGGTGTGGGCAAATCTGAGAATCAGCAAGATCTTGTGGCATACAATGACATTAATACTAATGAATCTGTCACCGATTATATTTTCCCAAACATTAATAATGCTATAGTTCCAGTGCAAAACGCGGTAGTTGGTACATCCAGCAACTACGATTTCCAGGAGAACTCCAACAGCCTGCAATCTTTGACTCTTTCCATGGGCAGTGGCAAAGGTTCTTCCACATGTGAAACCAGTGCCGATAATACTAGTACTGCTACTGTTGAAGCTCCCCCAAGAAGGGCTCTGGACACATTCGGACAAAGGACCTCTATTTATCGTGGTGTAACAAGGTGAGCTAGTGTTCACTAGTACTAGCTAGCTAGTTTCATTTGTTTTGATCGATCTTTTGATTGGTTAGTTTCATACTTAATGTCCAAGTCTCAACTTTATTTTTCATTTACTGAGAATTCGGATCTTCTACTTGTGTTTCTGGCACTGGTTCAAACATTGCAGGCATAGATGGACAGGAAGATATGAAGCTCATCTGTGGGATAATAGTTGTAGAAGGGAGGGCCAATCAAGGAAGGGACGGCAAGGTATGCCTCTCTTACGAGCTAGGGTTTGTAATTTATACCTATTCACACTATGGTTAATACCATCTGAATGTCACTGACCATTTATTTGTTTCACCATCATTCGAATGTCCTCGTCTTCATTCCGTACCTGGTCTCTTGCAGTCTACTTGGGTGAGTACTGAGTACCATTCAGTACATTTTCTAGCCAGTTACAGTTTCTTTTTCATACTATGAGTATTTTAGTACCAATCGTTCTAAAGCAATTCTTCTTCCCCTTTCGATCTGGTATTTTCAATCTTTTGTTTTATAAAGGTGGGTATGACAAGGAAGAGAAAGCTGCTAGGGCTTATGACTTGGCTGCACTAAAGTACTGGGGAACATCCACCACTACGAATTTTCCAGTGAGTTCATGTTTCAAACCAATGAACAAAATGCAAATGCAAACAAATATAACCAAACAGATTGAAAATTATGGAGTTTGATCTAGTCTTTTACTTGTTGCAGATTAGTAACTATGAGAAGGAGGTGGAGGAGATGAAGAACTGTACAAGACAGGAATTTGTGGCCTCCATTAGAAGGTATGCAAGAGATCAGATAGATCTATCAAACAGCATTGTCATCAGCTCGCACTGTTTTTAACTCTTCTCTTTACTTTATGTGTCAAATTTCCAGGAAAAGTAGTGGCTTTTCTAGAGGAGCATCCATGTATCGCGGAGTTACAAGGTAAGCATAAATTAGGCTTTTTCTGTGTGCTTGTCTGTCTATTTTGTATTTATTTCTGTCTCAATGTAAGATCAACATCTTTGTTCTCCAGGCATCATCAACACGGCCGATGGCAGGCACGGATAGGCAGAGTCGCCGGAAACAAAGACCTTTACCTGGGAACTTTCAGTAAGTACTGATTAAACATTGATTAAACATCACATAATGCAATGCATGCACATCGATCTTAAGCACTTAATATAGCACATTAAACTTGGTCAATGACACCTTGTACAGAAAAATAAGTTTACTAATCCAAATTCAATCCAAAAGGAAAACTGAGATTATTATGACACATTTTTAGTAAATAAATTCGATGAATTGCGATATTATTGTCTCCAAATTTCTCTTGAATGCAAGTGATTATAATTTATACATGTACAGTAATGTAGACATTTAGCATTATTCATGTAGGGGATTCATTTCATGTATTTTGTATGTACTAGGTACTGAGGAAGAGGCAGCTGAGGCTTATGACATAGCAGCAATAAAGTTCCGAGGCCTGAACGCCGTCACCAACTTTGACATGAGTCGATACGACGTGAAGAGCATTCTCGAGAGTAACACTCTCCCCATCGGTGGCGGCGCTGCAAAGAGGCTGAAAGAGGCTCAAGCCTTGGAAACATCTAGAAAACGTGAAGAAATGTTAGCTCTAGGCTCCACCTTCCAATATGCAGCTGGAGCCAGCTCATCAGCGAGCTCAGCTGCTCGCAACTTACAGGCCTACTCTTTGATGCAGCAGCAGCAGCCACAATCAGCTTATGATCAGACTCTACTCTCTCTACAAAACCATGACATGTCTCAGTACACCCACCATGACCCTTCATCGTACCAAAACTACATCCAAACCCAGCTTCAGTTGCAACAGCAATCTAGTAATTCTTATAACATTCACCAGCAAAGCCAAAGCCCTCATCCTTATTACAACACCTACTTGCAGAGTACTCACCCAGCTTTGCTTCAAGGCCTGATGGACATGGGGACTGCCTCCACCACTGTCATGGACAGTAGTGCTGGGGGGTACTTAGGGCCTAATGGACTCGGGATGGCTTGAATTCGACGACAACAAATGGGGTTGGATCGGCAGAAGAACTAGCCCTTGTTAAGGTTGATTACGACATGCCGTCTGGAGGGTATGGCAGCTGGTCCAGTGGCTCAGTTCAGGGATCAAATCCCGGTGTTTTCACAATGTGGAATGAGTGAAGACGGTCATGGAGAGATGGATTGGGGAACTTACTATGGTTTAGGAGAATTTACTATCCCTCGTTTTCAATTTTTTTATGCTTTCTAAGTAACATGAGCTAATCATTTTCAGTGCTTACTCTGAGAAGCCGGAATCCATTTAATTCTGCAACAATTAATATTTCTTTCTTTTGTTGTTTTTAATTTCGGTGAAGAACTGACCATATCCAATTGTGGGTGAAAGTGGCACCCCAAATTTTGTGTGCAGAAGACCCAATTGCACAGCTGCTAATGTAATTCGACTTGTTTTACTATATGAACTAATTATTTATTCTCCTAGCTAGTAAATTGACAGTGCTAGTAATCCCTAGTATGGTTTATATATGTTTACTCCCATACGCGGGAGTATACATGTCTTTATTTGAGACTAATTAAGCATAATCTTATACTACTTGTAATATAACTCGTTTTCAGGAAATTAGAGTTTAACTTTATTTCAGTTAAACAATACAATGCAAGTTCACCAGGTCAAATAGATTCTTTGATCTATGACTCTCATCCACACAATTGTTCTTCATGAACTTCATTTTTGCGATAATTGACGCAGTTTTGTTAGATTTATGTGATAGAATGTTTAAAAGTGTGACGCGACAGACATGTGGATTCTAAGATGACATAGTTGCTCCTCATTTTGATCGAAATTAGGGTGGCATTAGAAACAATGAAGTTTAGGTACTAAAATGATATCGATGAGAGTCGGGGTATCAAATTGGTAGGCTAACCATAGTTTAGGGACCTATTTGGACTTAGTTATTCCCAAACATAAGATATTTAGACTTAGATTACACAAGACAATCTACCCCCCCCCCCCCCCCCCCCATTTAGTCCCATGTAACAGACATGCCCCTTAAGTATAATGCACCCTAATTTAGGGACGGATGATGCACCGTAGAAGCATAGATGGTAGATTTGGGCCTAAAGCAACACTTGGACAAGGCCTCCTTCACTTTGACTAATGACTTAAACATCCTCATCAGATGCCAGATGCCACAATACTAGGAATCTACCCTGTTACAATCCACCTCTTCCCCAAGAAATTTAAGAGCGCGGTCAATTTTAGTACAATCCAGAAAAAGAACCAAAAAAGAAAAAACAAACATTGCTCCCTAAGCCTGTTGCTCTCTTTCTCTCCGTCTCCCAGATCTGTTGGCTTTCATTAATTCTCTCTTGAGGTCAGCTCTGCTACCTTTCATTTTATGTTTTTAGCTCGTTTTTCCATCTGGGTTCTCTTTTGCTTTGCTTTGTTTTCTTCTCTGTGTTTTGATTGGATTGATTTTGATGAAAGATTGAAACTTTTTGTAGAAATTGGTGGTTTATTTCGTTTATTTGTTTTGTTATGGGTTTACAAGTGTATCTGTAATTGAAATATTTATTGGGTTTAGATGTGGTGTGAGCTTATGCGACTGAATTGTTGTTTATATAAGGAAGAAACCTGTTGGGTTTCACATGTGCTTGAGCTGAATGTTGTTTCGTCTGGGATTAGGATTTTCTAGGACCCATTTTGGGTTTTGAAAGTTTGCATATTTCACTGTTGTTTTAGAGTTTGTTAGGATAAATGGGGTGAACAAGTGTTTCACTTATTGAAATACATGTTAAGTCATTCGCCATTTAGCAGCTGAACAAGTGTTTCACTTATTGATACTGGAGAAGTATGTCTTGTAACAGTTGTATCGGAAGCTCTAAATTTAGATTAGTAGTCTTAAGGTTGAGAGGCAGCTTCTTGCTGCTCTCACGTTTTTGTCAGTTGGCTGCATTGATCCGCTTGTGTTCTTATATGTGTCAACAGCACTCTATTGTCAACAGCACTATACATGCTATTATGAACGAACCAATTTTGTGTATTTGTAAAATTTTATATTCTCCTATTCTTAATCCCATCCGTGGTCTAACATTTGGATATGTCTGGTGAAGTTTTTTGATGTCATATTATTGTCCTTTCACCATGAAGGATTGCGCGTGAACTACCTATTGGTTACTATAGTTATTTTAGTTAGTTACTAGCTACCATTTTATTGGGTACTCCATACACTGATACACATATCACGAACCAATTTGGTGAATAAGTGAAGCGTTGAGACAACCAACACCCACCCCCCAGAGAAAACTTGATGACTATATGATTATCACATAGTTTCTACCTACTTTCAATTCGTGGTGTCTAATGGATGCTTGGTGTGTTATTAGATATCCATATGCGGTGATAGATTTTCTGTTTTGGTTGTGGTTAGAGTAGCAATGTTGGGTATTAGTTCTCCTCATAAGCTGTTCTAGATTTGTGCATTCAAACACTCAAACTCACTGCAGTCTTGTGCAATATGATGAGCTGACATGTGGGTATGACTTATGTTAATGTACTTCTCTTTTCCTATAAATAAATTTCTTTTGGGTGCAAACAAAAACAGTATAGAGATATTTTACCTTATGCTTCGGATTTGCCGCGTTTCTTTCCTGACTGAAACTTTTTTTTACTATGTGTATTGTTCCCAAGATATTAACCTTTCTTTCTGAACTGATCTAAAATTCTCTCATCAGCTACAGTAACAAACAAAATCATGGTGAAAGCATATGCCCAAGAGTACACATACAAGCACCCATGGGAGCGGGTAACTTCAGCATCTTGGAAAAAATTTGCTGACCCTGAAAATAAACGCACATTGTCTCATATCCTTGAAGTCGACACTCTCAACCACAAGCTGGATCCTTGTTCTGGAAAGCTTTACACCACGCGTGCTATCACTGTCAATACCCCCGGACCATGGTTCATTCGCAGAATTGTTCGCCAGGATGTATGCCATTGTGTTGAATCAACAGTTGTGGATGCAAAAGCACGATCAATGCAACTCAGCACCCACAATATCAGTCTTGAAAAGTTCATTGAGGTGGAGGAGAAGATCAGATATGATCCTCACCCAGCAAATCCTGATGAGTGGACAATCTGCCGACAAGAGACTAGTATCCAGATCAAGCCATTATCAGCATTGGCTACAATGGCAGAAAGGGTCGAGCAAAAGTGTGCGGAAAAGTTTGTGCAGAACAGTGCCAAGGGTAGGGAGGTTATGGAGAGAATATGCAAGTATCTTGAAGCAGAATCAAGGGGGATGTCTGCCTGATCTGACTGGACTTTTGTACTACTAGATTGTAGGACTTTTGTACTACTAGATTGTAGGACTTTTGTGCTGTTTCAAAGTAGAAACAATAAATGAAGTAATGAACGTAAGAGTGTAGACCCGCGGAGAATTATTATCCTTGAATCACTTGGTTGAAGTTTTGATACAACAAAATGTTGCCTTCTACTGCATTTATTTTGTGATATTGCTTTCCATACAAGTAAAACTGATTCGTTAGGTTATATCGGATTCAAGGGTTTGCAGAAGCTAATTAGATTTTGCTTCTCGCTCTTAAGTGATTAGAGCGATGCTGACCAAGGCCGACTTGTACACTAGGGAGTAGAGAGATAATCACATTCCAAGTTCTCCAAAACTGAGGAAAAAAAGACAATTACATTCCAAGCTCTCCCTATAGCCAATAACTCTCTCAATGCATAACATTCCCTCGTTAGGAGCCTTTCAAAGTGTCCAGAACAGCATAAGAACACATCCGGGGAAGACACACTGGAATCATAGTAATAAAAACCATGCGTTCGGTACCAAAAAAATCCCAACCTTAAAATCCAATGGTGCCAGAAGTCCAGAACTGACTGCTTCTGTTGAAATCAAAGTTTAAATCACTCAAAATCGACTATGGTAGAAAGCTTCCAAGAATATAAAATATGCATGAAAACAGATAATATACAATACCAGCCATTGTTGTACACATCTCGGAATTTCAACCAGAAAGTAATACAAGGAGAGAAAGAAATGCCATATTAACAGAACATAGACACATACATTATGACCCATTAACCACCAAACCAACACAGACTACAACATGAAACACTGGAGCAACATATAAAGTTCTCCCAATAATAACAAATACAGAGTTCTTCAAAGTCCAAACCGCCATGCCTCCCAATAGGTATAACATAATAAGATCACATAAGGTAAACATAGCAGATGTTGAAGCCATCTCCTGGATGAAAACAAGCATTAATTTTCAAAATGAAACATCTCCACTCGATCGATTTTAGATTTTGTCAAGCTTCTCAGCTTTGACAACAGGATTGGCTTTCGCAATGGCATCACGACCAGCAGTACGATAATCATAGGGGCAGTCATGTTTGTCCGAATAACGATGTACTGCACAGAAAAGGTCACCACAGCGACAATTGAATCCTGTTAAACCCACCCGCTTGTTGCAGGTAGTGCAGCGCTTCAGGCCCTCTGGCTTTGGCTCACTGTTTTGCCCTGACCCAAAAGTAAATGATTCTGGGTCAGGCTTTGCCACAGCACTCTCTGAGGTCCCAAAAGAGAAGGGGGAAGGAGAGTCATATTCCGACCTAAATGTAATGGCCGAGTTCATAAAGATAGTTTTTGGGTCCACTGGATTAGCAGCAAGAGGTTCCTTCCCGTGGCTGCTTGATGTTCCATTGACA
This sequence comes from Fragaria x ananassa, assembly GCA_034370585.1. Lineage (NCBI taxonomy): Eukaryota > Viridiplantae > Streptophyta > Magnoliopsida > Rosales > Rosaceae > Fragaria > Fragaria x ananassa. Next base: position 30,179,741 of record CP139766.1, on the reverse strand, counting down.
ATACTTCCAATGGATGATGCAGCAAGCTTAGCCTGCTCTTGTTTCATCATCATGTCCTTATGGCACTTGGAACACATATTCATAGTAGCTGCACTTCCAAAGAACCCACAACTGTTTACACACAATATAGAACCTTCAGGAGCAGCTTGACATCCAGTCTCTTCGTGGTCCATCTTATCAACTCACACCTGTCAATAAAAGGTAATAGTTGTTAAATCTCTTGCAAACCCACCAGAAACCAAGGAAAAAGTAGCACCATAGATCTTAATATATTTCCAACCAGATAAAGAGATAGCTAAGTTATTATAGGCTAACATTCAGAGGGGTTCACATATTCAACCACGGTTAGTTCCAGTAATACATAAGCACATATACACACAAGTTATCAAACCATAGACCACCCCTAACAATGTTCAAAGGTGTTCAAATCAAATATGCATAGGACAATTACAGTAATCCAATAAGCTAAAATGCTATTTCTAAGTCATCATTGACAACATTCAAGGTGTTCAACTATTTAAAACATGGATTATTGCAGTAATCCATTACGACATGCACACACAATAATGCTATTTGTAAACTAAGGGTGCGATGGAGGACTTTCTGGACACTAAAGAGTGCCAAGCCTTATACTTGAGCTACCTGAACACCCACCAACTAAATAACACCAATCAAATACTAGAACACTCGGAAACCTTCCTTCTAAGCTCTATACTGAAATTTCTAGTCAATTAGAGACTGGTATGATTTCACAGACTATTGTATACTGACATTGACTTTCAATTGTTATCGAAAACCCGAAAAGCGAACCGGTTAATCCATACTAAACCCCCAAAACTATGAATTTCAACACCCAGGAAGCCCCAATCAGCTCCAATTAACCAAAAACGCAAACTTTAATCAGCTGTAAAATTAATAAGGAAAAAAAAAAAAGAGAGATGCACCCAAAACCTTACACTGTATATAAAGATTATTTGAAATTAAACCTCCGAAACCGATCCCCCAAGCTCAGAATCGCATCGGACAAAAGGGCCTCCCCTGTTCACCAAAATCAACCAAAAACACAAATTAGTACAGCAATCGAGCAATTAAAATCAAACCCAACAAAACCCAAAACCAAAAGACGCGAAATTTGAGCAAATCAGAAGAAATAAATTCAAAAAAAAAAATTCAAAAACCCTAACCCTAGCGAAACAGATTTTAGATCGTCGAGAGGTGAGAGAGAGAAGAGAGACGTGTTTCTCTGTTTTTCAATCTGCGCGACGCTCCTCTCTTTGCAATTTAATAACGCCGGGTTCCCAATTCAGGGGCTGCGTGTCGGCTGGTCATTGGCTGTATCTCTTACCCACCAATTTCCTGTTTTGTCCCTCTTTTGAGGTGGTATTAACGGTTTTACGAAGTTTATGGGGAGAGCTTTGGTGAAGGTAGGTGTAGTGGTGGGTTAATCACAATGCTAATGTTGTGAATAGTCTTTGGTTGACTAAGCTTAACATTATTGATCGAAAATGAGGACCATAAAAGTTGCACGTACGGTTTATGTCAAATCGAAATTAAATAGATCTCGTGTAAGAAATCATCAATCAGCTTCGATTAAAAATTAATCTCATTGCTTTTAGTTAGATTGATAGAATGATACGAAAAATGTATGATCTCATCGACATTCCTTGAAGTTCATCACCTTCTCTTTCTAGGCAAAGATATTATGTATATCTCGTCTGTTTATAAGTATTATTTGCCTCTATTCATTGCATATTCAATTTTCTAACCAAACTCTACCTCTGCAAGTTGAACAATGTTTTCAGTATAAACTCCGTTTGATCGGTAACCTTCTTAGAGGATACTTGGATTATGATCGTACTGAGTTTCGAAAGAAAGTGATGAAGATCTTGTTTACCCACGACATCTATAAACCAGTCCTTTTGGAGAGGCATGTTCATCTTGATCTAGGGGTGGAGCCGATGTTAAAGTTTAATTTTTTACATCTTCTGGGTAGATGTTCTGTCTGCAATATAATCACACATGCTAGAGAAAAGTGTGATGGAACTCATACCGTCTTGGGTACATCCAAAGGCATTAATTTTGGTGCTCAACCAAAATCAGGTTATGCTTTTTCGGCAAAGCCCATAACTGGTGTGGCTATCAATCCAACGCTGGTGATTTCCTCATCTCCGGTAGTGAAGAGAAAGCCTGTGGTACATCGACTGGAGCGTACTGAAACTCCAGGAATTGATGAATCTAGTCTTCAGCATATGAGCTCTTCTTCAGGGTCTGGTAACTTTAATCTTGAGATTGAGGTTGCCTCTGATTTCGAGACATCTCCTATTGTGTTAGAAGCTACTGTTAGAAAGGATGTGGTATTGTCTTCTACTCCTTCAAAGAAACAAGGACGTAATGGGGGTTGTTGTCCCTCCCCGAAGAAAATCAAGGCGTACTATTCTGGGCGGTAAACTTCTCAAACTACAAGCTGAATCTTTGGGTTTGGTCGACACAGGTGGGGATGATGAGCCTCTTGTGACCCTGAAGAAGAAGCTGGGTGGTCGTCTGGGTAGCAGGAATAAGGTATCTCGCTCTACCAAGAAGACAAAGGCTCCTTTGCGTATTACTTACCCGATTGCTGCCAAGGTGGGTGACAAGACAAGCCCTAATGCCAAGGGCAAGGGCAAGACTTAGAATTCGAGTTTCCCTTAGCCCGAGCATCAAAGGTAAACTTACTACTTATTTCCTAAGCTTATTATGTACGTGTATATCAATTGAGGTCTTATGCAGTTAATATTCTGTTATAGGGATTTATGTAGTAAGTTTTTAAGTCTCTGTTTTAGGCTCTTTTTGAGCCTATAAGTAATTAGTAAAAGTACTTGTGTTGGTGCTTGTAAGTCTCCCTTAACATACTCTGTAAAGGACGGTATTTTGATGTACGTGTCTTTTGGCTATTGATTAAACAATATAAGTTATCATTTTCAAAAAAAAAATTAATAATAATAATTTTTTTTTTTGAAATCCAGTATTTGTTAAGTTTACTCGGATATATTAATGTGACAATTGTGTCTAGTACAATACGTGACCAATCTTTGATCGATAACCTATGAATGATCATATGGTTAGTGTGGCAATGTGACATATCAACCACATGCTACTAATGATATCCATGGAATCTCAAAACGCAAGCAAAGTCTGCCTAGCTTTCAAATGGAAATCAAGGTTTCAAAATCTGTCAAACACTAGACTCTTTCTTTCTCCTTTAAGTTCTTTACTTTTGTCTCAAGAATCAAATCTTTTCTCTTTTAATTTTCAAATCTTTTTGTGTAGTTTAAAATAACCAAAAGCATGTATATAAAATAAATTTTGATGGCTATGTTAGGTAAAGCTTTGAACTTTAGAAGCAGTGCTGCTGTTCTGATCTGTATATACTGAAATCAATGTATATATTTCTGAACTTGTAGCAATCATCGCTTTGCATGATACCTATACGTCTAATTTCCTTGCTGAAAAGTACTACGAACTATGAAGAACTGAAAATGGTCATGGAGATCACAAGCATTCATATGGTGGATAGATACCGTGGATATATATGATTTTTGAGTCTCTACAGTATATTTACTACATAGTGGGTATATAAGTACTGCAAAATATTTGATTAACTACAACATACATGATTCTGATAGTATATATATTGCATGTCTTGGGCTATATTGTGCTTAAGGTACTACATGCTACAATTTGTGGCTTTGAGTGACAGCAGCTACAAAGTTTTTGCAACACCAGTAGACTAGCTCCTTCTGCTTGCGGCTTATTTTAATTGGTCTGCATTTGCACTATATCTAAAATCTCTTGAAAAAAAGTTTCTCTAGAGATGACGTTTTGATTAGCTGTATATTTATGCACATATATTGTTCTCATATATTAATTGTTCTTACAAGAATCTTGAAAGCGATCCAGTATCACCTTATTTTTAAACACTGAAAATTCACATGTCACAACTTTAGCTTGCACCAATATCTCAATTTGCTGCATTTTGTTTTAGAGAATTTTTGTAACACTCCGATTGATCTATTTGATATGCATTTCCTCCATCCGTCCACCTCTAGCCGTCCAAAGTCCCACTTCTCTTGACAAGTCGACATATTCCAGCTTAGATCAATCACTAAAATAGAACATTTTCACGCCAATAGTCGTTGTTTTTTTCACGTGAAGAATGACATACAATTTCACTCATTTGGTGTGCACATGATCTTAACTATGTTCTATTGCATGTCTTGCTTATTAAACTGCTACTCTATGCGTGATTTCTTTTCTTCTTTTCTAGTGGCAGCTTCATAATGTTTTTGTGGCATTCGAAAATGTTATTAACCGAATACGAAGGAAAATACTAGGATGAGTACGTGCATCAACTCTTTTGAATATTCTTGATCATTAGATATAATAAAACTTTGAATATATCTAACGGCTTAAATTATTCAATATTAATAACTTGTTTACAATGATCTTAATCCAATCATCAATCTTAGAGACTTTGAACTCCTTGATTTCCACCTCATTGAAAATATACAAGTGATTAGAACCTTGATCACATTAGATGTACCTTGCCCGCATTGTTATGCGGAAGCGGCCGACGGGTCCCGAAAATCCCATACACACGAGTCCAATAATGCCGATACTCCCCCCACTTTAGCCACCCGGATGCGAAACGGGTATGGGGTTTTACACAAAAGGCCTCGACATTAGTGTGTGTGGTACCATTCCTTATAACCCAATGATAACTCTTCACGTTTCTGATGTGGGATTCCAAATGGCTCTAATCTAAGCCACACTTTTTCCAACAATCTCCACCTGGCGTGATTCGAGTCATCTCAAACTGTCTCACGATCCAAATTCCAATATCTCAACCTTGATCACAACCATCTGAATCTTGTGATTCCAATCCAAACGGGAGCTCCACCAAATTGCAACTCGATCGTATGAGACACCAAGTCCCAAGCGTCGCCTGGGCTCTGATACCACTTGTTATGCCGAAGCGGCCAACGGGCCCCAAAAGTCCCACACACACGGGTCCAATAATGTCGATACTCCCCCCACTTTAGCCACCCGGATGCGAAACGGGTATGGGGTTTTACACAAAAGGCCTCAACATTAGTGTGTGTGGTACCATTTCTTATAACCCAATGATAACTCTTCACGTTTCTGATGTGGGATTCCAAATGGCTCTAATCTAAGCCACACTTTTTCCAACACGCATATATGCAATGATATGAAAGAGCAAGTAGTTTGTAGGAAGCAAGATGAACTCACTAACAAGTATGCACACCAATTGTTTCAACCACAATTAAACAAATATTTGAGTAAACAACACAAGATTAAGAACTGGATTGGACTTAATTCAAAAATTGATGAAAGGTGAGTACTCTTCATATGATAAGCCTATGCATTCTAAAGATGCATAAACAACAACTCATGCAAGATGTATAAATCGTCTACAAACTCATATAGACTCGTTTCCTGATCTCCACTCCTCTTATACTTCAAAATAATAGCAGAAATATCATTTTCACAATCAGCTGGCCATGAACTTTAAAAAACGTTACTTCTATTGTAATACCCTAGATTTTCATGTCAATTTCCTTATATTATTTCTGGATTTAGTGAAGGATTATTCATGGAAATTATTATTGGTTTATGCGAAGTTGAAGTTTCGAGAGTTTATTTTAAGGTGCTTGTTTTAAGTAGTCAAAAGTTGACTTTATTTTTCGTAAGTTATTTGCAAAAAACTTCCTTCATGAAAGTTGTAGAGTTTGACGATACGAGTTCGTAAACACGCGGCACGCTTAAAACAAATATTGTATGAAAAAGTTACAATCAGAGGAAGTTAATTAGTTTCCCATTTTGGAAGGTATATAAATAGAAAGTGGTGGGTTTTATTTTTGGAAACCTAGCAGCCTCACTTTCTCTCTCCTCTCTCCCGACCCTCCTCCCGCACTCTCTCTTCTCCGGCTCAGTTCTCCTCCGTTCGGCCACCAAATTGGATGTCGTCGGCCCCGTTGGGTTCACACGGACGCACTCTCCACACTTAGGGCAGGTCGCTCGCCGTCTCACCGTCTAGACGCCACCACGAAGCAGCGGAGCTGCTGCAGTCTTGCTGGGGTTTCTTCTTTTCCTGCCACCAATCGAAACGCTGCCAGTCCCGTTCGACTCACACAGACGCCCCCTTCAATTCTGGGCTAGTGTGGTACGGCGTTACAAGCCGGAAACGGAGTTCTTGGCCGGAGAAGAGCGCGGTTGTGTCACCGATCGGAACCGCCTTTTGCGGCGGCGGCGACGAGGGGCAACCATAAGTGAGTTTTGGTCCTCTCCTCCTTCTGGTTGTGGCTAGGCATAGTTTGAAGCAAGATATTAAGGTTTTGAGCCCTGAAATTGCAGATTGAAGTTTGAACCCGTTTTGGTGTTTTCCGACCAATTCTTGTCAAATTGGTTGAAACTTCAGGTATTAAAGTTGTTCATCTTGCTTCATTCTACAAGTTTGTTGTTGTGAGTTTCCCCAAATTCTAAAATTTTGGGGTGGCGCATGGAGCTCACTCGCCGCCGCTTATGGCGGCGCGTCAGACATTTTTTGTGGGGTTATTTTTCTGTGGTTAGTTAGCTCTTGTTGTTGTGAGCTTATTGAGTTGTGGAATTTCTAGGTTATGAGTAAGGATTGCATACTAGGTTCTATATTTTTCATAGTTGTTTTGAGAGGTTGTAAACGTTGAAAGTTTGAGATTTTGAAGCAGCAGTTTTGGGTCGTTAAATTCGACGACCTTGGAAGGTTGTCCTTCTTTAGGCAAACTCTCGATTTAAATTTTGGGTTAAGAGGGCAAGTGTTACTTTTTGTTTGAATGGTTACAAAGGTTATTAATTTTGTTAATTAGGTAGATTGTAGAATTGATTTGAGCTTGGCTTTTGAGTTTATTATGAAGACGTAGCGGGAATATTTAGGTGAGTAAATCTCACTAAGGTTCACTTTGAGACCAATTATTTATGGTCAATATGATGATATTTATGATGATGATTATGATGATGGTTGTGATGATGATAATGATTATGATGATGATGATTATGATGATGATGATTGTGATGATGATTATGATGATGATTGTGATGATGATAATGATGATTATGATTTAAAAATTATGTTTTTTTATGTTTGTTTTAAAATATATGAGTTTGATCGTCAACAGATCATAGGTAAGTTAAAACAAGTTTTCCTATTATATGATTATTTTTAAGGTTCATGTGATCATAATGTTTTTGGTTATTGATAGATTATTCTTGTGAGGATATCTATGTTTGTTCATATAAATATATCTATGTGAAATGATATAATTTTTATGATGTGCTGCTTGTGTTGATTGATGATGATTTTATTATATTGTGATTTGTGGTTTAGATAGTCAAATCGGGTTCCAAGCCTTTAATCGGGTGATTGATTACGGTTATGATGATTCTACTCTATTGTGATTTGTTGTTTAAATAGTCAAATTGGGTTCCAAGCTTTTAATCGGGTGATTGGTTACAGTTATGATGCTATTATTATTTTGTGATTTGATATTGGACAGTCAAACTGGGTTCCAAGCTTTTGGCCGGGTGATTGGTTACGGTTAGGAATAGAGTTCTAATCCGTCTGTCGGTGTAGGTCATGGGAGGTACCTGAAGGTATCTAGGACTCATGGGTACATAAATTGTTGTTGTAGGTCATGAGGGGTATTTATTTAAATATCTGGGACTCATGGGTACATGTGGTTGTTGTAGGTCATGAGAGATGCCTTATTGGTATCTGGGACTCATAGGTACATGTATATTTGTAAAAGTATTGCTGGTTATGTGGTTTTAACATTGTTCTTAATTGTTGTCAATTAAATTTCTTGTTTTGAGTATCTCCTGAACTATGTTTAATGCAGGAGATTCTTCAATCTTATTTGTGTAATTTTTAATGGAATTCCTGAACTATCATTTTTGCATGATTCACTTATGATTTTGATTGTTTTGGGAATTGTTGTGTTTTCTTATTTACTCTCTTTTGAATTTTCTTGTTTGAGGCGATTCCTGAACTAAGTTCTAAAGTAGGAATTACCGGTTTTATCTTATGTGATGTTGGGTTGAGTTATTTTTTGAAGTTACTCATATGAGCTTTTTAGCTTACCGGGTTTGTTGTTTACAACCCGATGCACCAATTCATGATGTAGGGGTTAGATCTGCAGGTGATGATCAGCAGGGTTGAGGCAGAGGCTTAGTAGCTGGGTTTTGATGATGTACATTTTATTTGTATATTTGGCAGTATGTTTTTTTAAGCTCGTGTGAGCGTTTTTATTTTACTAGACTTTTGCTCGTTGAACTCAGTGTTGAGTTTTGTTGACATTACATTTCTAGCTTTTGAGTTTAGTTTGAAAGTTGTTGATCAGGTTTTGGGAGTGTTATTTTAAGATTTATCATGCACAAATTTTTAAAAATTATCATTCGAAAATTAGGGTGTGACATCTATGACAGAGAGATACACTAGGATCAGTGATACCCATCATACTTAATAACCCCAACAAAACAGAACACCTGCAACTGTCACGCCCCAATTTTCGAAGGATAAATTTTCAAAAATTTGGGCATGATAACTTACAATAATACAATTCCCAATACCTGATCAACAACTTAAAGAAGACCAAACTAAAATTCAGAAATGTAATGTCAACATAACTCAACATCGAGTTAATATTACATTTCATTAATTACATGAACTTGAGAGTCAAGAAATGGAACACTCGAATGAATTTAATGCTGCCTACCAGTATAAAAATATCAAGTACACAACAAACTAAAAACCCTGCCACAATGCCTCCGCCTCAACCTGCTGATCATCACATGCAGGTTTAACCCATACACCATGAATTGGTGCACCGAGATTGTAAATTAACAAACCCGGTAAGCTAAAAAGCTCGTATGAGTAAATCTCAAAATTAACACAAAACCTCCAACATCCAATTATATCACAAGAGCAAGATATATTAATAATTAAATCCACAAATCCAACATCTTTTTCAAATAACATGTACTCATGAGTTCCAGGTATTGATAAATACCTCTCATGACCTACAACAACAAAATTGTGTACTCATGGGTTCCAGATACGATAAGGTATCCCCCATGACGTACACCGACAGACGGACTAGAGCTCTATTCCTAACCGCAACCAATCACCCGGCCAAAGGCTTGGAACCCGGTTTGACTGTCCAATAACAAATCACAAAATAAAAATAGCATCATAACCGTAACCAATCACCCGATTAAAGGCTTGGAACCCGATTTGACTATTTAATATCAAAACACAAAAAATGATAAATAACATCTTAACCGCAACCAATACCCCGATTAAAGGCTTGGAACCCGGTTTGGCTATTTATCCAACAATCACGATATCACAACATCATCATCAACAACACAAAATCACATCATAAATTATATCCTTCCACATAGATATATTTACATGAACAATTATAGATATTCCACAAGAATAATCTATCAATAACTAAAAACATTATGATCACATAAACCTTAAAAATAATCATATAATAGGAAAACTTGTTTTAACTTACCTATGAGCCGTTGGCGATCAAGCTCATATATTTTAAAACAACAAAAACATAACTTTTTTTTAAATTATAATCATCATCAAAATCATTATTAAAAATCGAACATAATAATAATTATCATCATCATAATCATTATCCTCATCATCATAATCATTATCCTCATCATCAAAATCAATCATCATACACAACATAATTATCAACAACACTAGATCCACAAGAATACTATAACAAAAATCAATAAGATTATGATCATGTGAACTTCTAAAAATACACATAAGGAAAACTTGTTTTATCTTACCTATGAGCCGTTGGCGATTAAGCTCATATATTTTTAAAACCAATAATAGCAAAATATTAAGTTCACATCATAACCATTATCTTCATCAAATGACATAATTAAACTTGGTTCAAAAGTGAACCTTGGTGAGATTTACTCACCTCAATATCCCGCTGCGTTTCCGCAAAACACAAGATCAAAGCTAACCACAACCTCACAAATCATCTAAAATTACACAAATAAAACCTTAGAAATTTCTCAACAAGGATTAAAGTGCCCTTAACCTAAAGCCTAAAGGTTGCCCAAAGAAGGGCAATCCTTCCTCCAAGACATCCCAAGGTCATCGGACACTCAACAACAAACCATTACTACCTCCAACAATCAAACTTTCTAAGTTTCCGACCTAATGAACATCATGAACAAACTTAGCACCTAAGATGCAAAAACCAAATCAACACTTAGTCTTCACACACAACAACACTCTAACAACTACAAGGACTATAACACAACAACCAAAGCCTTTTCCCTGCCCGGACGAGCAACTACAAGGACTAGCTAATACAACAACCAAAGCCATTTCCCTGCCCAGACGTGCTCCCACGCGCCGCCACAGGCGGCGACGAGTGAGCCTCACGCCCCTCCAACAAACTTCAAAATTTGGGGAAACTCAAAACATGAAAATTGTAGATTGAAGCATGGTGAACAACTTTAATACCTGAGGTTTCAACCGATTCTGGCCGGAACCGGCCGGAAACTACCCCGAACAGCAACCCGAAAAATCATAATTCAAACCTAACAAACCGGCCCCAAAACATGATTTCTACATCACCAAAGGGTAGAAACATTTATAGAAGAGAGAGGAGAGTAAGACTCACCTAAGCTTGGCCAGAATGGGCGTCGAAATCGCCGACTTTCCGGCAGAACAGCAGCAGCTCTGCCGCTTCGTGGCGGCGTGACGGCGAGCAAGACTGCCCCAACAGTGGAGAGGAGACCCGTGCCGACCCAACGGGACCGGCGTCGTCTAATTTGGTGTCCAGATGAGAGAGAACTCTGCTTGGGAAGAGGGAGATCTGGGGAGCTCGGGAGAGAGGAGAGAGAAGAGAGAGAAAGCTGATTTTTAGGTTTCCAAATTAACTCCCCCACATTTTTCTACTTATACACTTTCTAAACCCGGAAACTAACTTCCTTTGGCCATAACTTTCTCATACGACGTCTGTTTCATGTATGCCACATGTCTACGAACTCTTATTGACGAGCTCTACAACTTTTATGAAGAAAGTTTTCGAAAAAAACTTACGAAAAATCAAGTCAACTTTTGGCCTCTTAAAAGTCAAACCACCTTAAAAGAAAACTCCCGAAACTTCAAAATTCGCACCACCAAAAAGAATTTCCATAAATAATCATTCATTAAATATGAGAATAATACAAGAAAAAATATATGAAAATCTAAGGTATTACAGCAACTCTAGGCAAAATGGCTAATGGTCTGATGCTCCTTGAGAGACTGATTGTCAAACAAACCAATGTAAATCACGTCCTTTTAAAGAAGTTTTAAGTTATGTGACGAAATTTTTACATCGTTTATCGACAATTAAGGTGAAAGTAGTAATTAATGTAAATTTCATGGTAATTTTTTGTATGATAACCATTTGATTCAGAAGTCGACGAATTGTTGAAAAAGTAGTAATCAAGCTTGTATTTGTAGTTATTTTTTCAATTACAAGTTTGAGAACTATTTTACCAATCTGACAACAAATTGTCATAATAGTGGTAAAACTGATGTAGATATGGTAAATAACTTGTTTGTGTAATAAAGTTCTTTATCTAGTAATTAATACCTTACTTTATGTAAATTTTGTTGTCACTACCAGAACAGGCAGTTTAGCCGACGAAAAATTTTCGTCGGCCTGTTAAAAAAATTCGTCGGCTACAACCTTAGCCGACGAAGGTTCGTCGGCTATAGTGTCGTCGGGAAAGGGTCGTCTGTAATGACTTTAGCCGACGAGACAAAAAATTTCGTCGGCTATAGTCATACTATAGCCGACGAAATAATATTGTCTGCTATAGTCCAACCTTTAGCCGACGACATTATTTCGTCGGCTATAGTCATACTATAGCCGACGACATTATTTCGTCTGCTAAAGTATGAACTATAACCGACGAATAATGTCGTCGGCTATAGTCCATACCTTAGCCGACGACATTTTGTGTCGTCGGTTATCTTCCAAACTTTAGCCGACGAATAATTTAAAATATTCGTCGGCTAAAGTTTGTAATAAAAAAATATAAAACATCTATGGCCGACGAAATATTGTATTTTTCGTCGGCTTTATAGGCATTTAGCCGACGAATTAAAGCTTATTTCGTCGGCTAAACTTTTTTTTTTTTTTAAACAAACTTTAGCCGACGAATTATGGCTTTTTTCGTCGGCTATAAGTGCATTCCAGTAAAAAAAAAAACCCCGAAATTTCTGAATTACCATTCCATGCAAGCTGCAAAAGATATATTTAACAATTTCATATAACCAACAACAAACACATAAAAGAATATATGAACTACATAAAAGTATCAATTTACATAAAAGTATATATCAACTACGTAAAGTCTATATCGTCTAAATTGAAGTCATCTTCTGGGGGCTGCTGCGGAGGTTGCGGCGGCTGGGGTAGCGTCATGGGCGGAGGCGGAAGTCCCTGACTCTGGGCAGCTGCAAAGTCCTGCATGTACTGCAACATCTGCTGCTACTGGGCCTGCTGGATGGCATATATCTCGGCAACATAGGCTGCCTGCGCGGCATTAAAGGCTGCCAACGAGGCAATATAGGCTGTCTGCGAGGCAGCCTGAGCAGCTTGAGCAGCTTGAGCAGCTTGCTGTTCTCGTAGTCTCTGAACTTCCGACTCTAGCTGAGTCGTCCTGTTGATCGTGGACGTGGTGCTGCTACTGGTCGAGGTTGCCTTTCGTTGAAATCCTGGAGTGGTCTTCAGGACCCCCTCGCCTCTCTTTCCTAGACCTCGGCAGTAGAAGTTGTTTCCTCTCGGTGGGAAGGCTGTGCCCATGATCCTCGCCCCAATCGTCGGATCCGAATTGTCGATCCGGGACATGGCTTCGGACATCTCGGAATCCTGCGTGTCCGGCCATCCCTCCCTCACTAAGGTACTCAGGACCTCGTCACTAGCCTCCCTCACCCTCGCCTATATGGATAGGAAAACAATTATTAATTAAAATTTTTACATAAATTTAAAAATTTAAAAACGTAAAGTGACTTACAATATCCTCCTGGGAGTCAGGATATGCCTTCTCGTACGTATAGACGTAGGGGTTGACTTCTGGATGTTCCTTGGCCGCCTCGTCCATGAAGACACCGAACGGTCTAGAATCGGCATGATGGTTCCTTGTGTTGCGTTGCCGGTTCTGAGCGTTCACCCGGGAAACCGCCTTCAAAGAAAAAAGTAAACTATTAGTAGAATATTTTAAAACGCACGTACTTATTTTTAAATTAACTAACTAATTTATTTAAATACCTGTTTACGAGGGTTGTTGAATTCTGATGTCAGAAGCCAACGCCACTCGTACTCCCTGTACTGGAACTCAGTAGGGGTACCAGAACGTGCGTTCCCGTGCTTAGTCCAATGGGTCCGCAGCTCGTTCTTCCACTCCTTGTACCTACAGATACAACAAAAATATTAGAAATATTATTAATATCACATACAAAATTGTTTTTCATTAACTTCCCAACGTACCTTCCCCCATGCACAACGTCGGCCCAGCTGTCCCTCAGGTGCTCGGGAACCTCAAACCACACCTGCATTTAACCGATTATTATTAGTTTAGCTTTTGGAGAAATCAACAATTTAATACATAATATTATTTTGTAAACTCACCGACATCGCGTTGTGGACCATGTCCTTAACCTCCTGCGGGACCTCGCCCCAGTCGGACCACAACATAGAGACTCTATCCCTAATGAGAGCACCCACGCGGCCGGAGTACATCCTCGACTTCCCGCCCGATACTGCGTGGCCATCCCCGTCAGTATCGATGGGGATCCCCCCCATGGTACTCACCATCTTCTCGAGAGCTTTCCCTGTGACGGGGCCTCTCTTCTTCTTTGTGCCTATGACATGATTCGGCCAAATTGATTATTAAAATATATATGACCCTTTAAAAGTAATCATGCATCACTGATTACCTGAGGAGCTCGCGACGGATTCCGGCTCTGTCGCCGATGATGATACCCTCGCAGAAATAAGAGGCGTATCAAAAGGCAGGAACCGGTACGCCGCTGATGGAGCCACTGGCGGGGGCAGTGGATAAATCGGCGTCCCTGAGCCATCGACTACAGGTATCGCCGGTATCATCCGCGGAAGGAACAGATGAGGCGGCGGCATCTGTACCCCAGATGACCCACTATCCGAAGAAGTAGGACCCGGAGTGGGCGTCCGGTGTATCTCGGGCATACGAGGTGCAGACACCTCCGTCAAGGGCCTCGGGGAACGAGGGACGGCCGCTTGCCTCGATGAAACGGGCACCTCCGGCGCCGTCTCCAGAAGGCTCGCACGTCTGGCTGTCATGTGGCCCTGAAACGTCGTTTGAGGGTTGCTAGAGGTTCCCTCAGACGATTCGGACCTTTGGCCCTTCGAACTCTTCTTCGATCGAAAAAAGCCGCTCATCCTATTTAAAATATTAATCAAAGGCTTTAGATTATTTTGTCTTTGTTTTATAAAAAATTATACATTTTTAAAATTATACTTATTCAATAAATAGATACACATACCAATATATATATAGATATATATATATATACCAATACATATCATAAATTAACTAACATATCGTAAAACTAAATTCGAAATCAAAAATAAATTAACACATATTCAAAAATAAACACATATATTCAAAAATAAACACATAAACTAACATAATTAAATTAACACAAATTAAATTAACAAAAACAGAAGGTTTTATCTTGGGATTTCACAATAGTCACTGAACGATTCAGTCAAACTTAAAGTCCATAACAGTCTTTTATTCTATACTAAGCTCATGTCTGTTACCACACAAACATACACATTCTATGATTACTGCGCCTTCCACCAGACCTTATAATATATATGTTCCCTACATTTCCAGATTCGTTCCAAGAATCAAACAACAGAAAATTCAATTGGATAGGCTATGATACATCTAAGTCCCCTTTTACGACAATTCCAGATACACACGCAGACACACAAACTGATTAGGAGAAACAAAATGTGATCACACATATTGAAACCAAAAAGATCACCCATCAAGTCAATAACAGACGCAAGGCAAGATTGGATCTTTATGGTCAACAAATTCGGAACTAGCAGTCTGATCAGAAGAGAAGCACATAAGATTCAAACCAACCAAAGTGTGTATTTATTCATCAATCACAGTAACTTGTATCCTCAAAATCCAAACAATACACCCAACGATCCAAAAGCAACAAAGGTTGAAACTTTATGAACAACCATACTATTGTAATCCAAAACTGTATCATAATCTTGTGAGCAATCAAAGCAGCAAATCGGAAAATGAACAAGATTAACAGAAGTGAATCAGCTGCAAAGTGTTTACCTTGCAGGGAGGAGGGAGGAGCCGGCGACGGGAGAGGGAGGGAGGAGGGAGGAGACCGGGAGGGAGGAGGGAGGAGACCGGGAGGGAGGAGGCTAGGGTTGAAAAACTGCAGAAATGAGGGAGGAGGCTAGGGTTCGCAATTAAAACCCGAGGACTTTAGCCGACGAAATAATTTGTTCGTCGGCTAAAGATTAAAATTTCGTCGGCTATACATATATTCGTCGGCTAAACCTTTGAAATTCGTCGGCTAAACCTTTGAAATTCGTCGGCTAAACATTTGAAATTCGTCGGCTAAACCTTTGAAATTCGTCGGCTAAACCTTTGAAATTCGTCGGCTAAACATTTGAAATTCGTCGGCTAAACCTTTGAAATTCGTCGGCTTAACCTTTGAAATTCGTCGGCTAAACCTTTATACATTTGGCATGTTGTGATCGTGATGAACAAACTTGAGAAACACAAATCCAGCCGTCAGATCTGACCATCATGATAAAATACATGTATGGGAAAAAATTCAACTTGATCCGAAAAGAATAAGGGCTCGATCCGGACGGTCAATCTCGTAAGTCAAACCCCTAAACGCACGGAAAAGGTCGTTCGACCGTCTAAATTACGTATTTTGGCCGGACCTCCAACTGAAAATAGTTTTAAACCGATGACACGCAACAAGTCGTATAAAAATTTTACGCAAAATAACCACCGAACCCGGGGCTACCCATAGGGAGAAAGAATGGAAAATTGCATTGACCGCAACTATCGGCACCGACACATGACCGGAATACCGTGATTTTTCAACCGTAGACGTATTTCACCATTCTAGTCATGTCTTATTTCACGACTTTTTTACGTTTGAAGGATCTACGTATAGTTTGTTTTTGAAACGGAACATTTACATAACACTTGGTAAACAAGTTATACAACATTAGTACACATGTTGTGATCGTGATGATCAAACTTGAGAAACACAAATCCAGCCGTCAGATCTGACCATCATGATAAAATACATGTATGAGAAAAAAATCAACTTGATCCGAAAAGAATAAGGACTCGATCCGGACAGTCAATCTCGTAAGTCAAACCCCTAAACGCACGGAAAAGGTCGTTCGACCGTCTAAATTACGTATTTTGGCCGAACCTCCAACTGAAAATAGTTTTAACCCGATGACACGCAACAAGTCGTATAAAAATTTTACTTAAAATAACCACCGAACATAGGGCTATAGTAGGTAATAGAAATATTTTAGGGTTTAGCCGACGAATACCCTAACATATTCGTCGGCTATAGTATTTAATTAAAAAATTAAAAAAATAACTATAGCCGACGAATTATTAGGTTATTCGTCGGCAAAAACCATATTAGCCGACGAATTACAGTGTATTTCGTCGGCTAAAGTGAGTAATTAAAAAAAATAAAAAAACAAGTTTAGCCGACGAAATTAAGGCTTTTTTCGTCGGCTAAGATACTTTAGCCGACGAATCACAGTTTATTTCGTCGGCTAAACTGTGTAATAAAAATAAATAAAAAAACATCTATGGCCGACGAATTAAGGCTTTTTTCGTCGGCAAAAAACATCTTAGCCGACGAATTATAGTATATTTCGTCGGCTAAAGTAAAAAAACAGGGAAAAAAAACAGACGATATTCATAAACCATACATTAAAAAAACCCTGTTCATCATGTATCACCAAAATCTCATATATTCATAACTGAAATATGAATTCAACATGTGTAAACTATAAAGGAAAAAGTCTTTGAAAAATTATACAAATTAATCGGAATCATACATTAAAACTAAGGCTCGTAATCGGAATCATCCGATGAGTCTTCTTCGGTGTCAGAATTAATTTTTGGTAATATATGTATTTCCTCATCGCCAGAGTCTTCGTCTGACTCTTGATTTGGATCAACATCAACAAGCTTTGGCTCTTCATCACGAATTCGCACCGAACGACCCGCTTTAAAATTATTAAGGCGAATGGTAGAGGAGTTAGGAATACCTATTGCGTTGGGCTCTTGATACGCAACATCTTCTTCCTCGTCTTCGGCCTCTCCAAGTGTAGCCGTCCGATAAATGTTTCGAGGGTGCACAAGGTTGACTACTTTCCACGCGTCACCCTTAGCAAGGTCATCAAGATAAAACACTTGTTTGACCGATGTGGCAAAAACGAAGGGGTCATCCTCGTAAGAACTTGTAGCAGTGTTCACCGATAATATTCCGTACTGATCGGTCTTCATGCTCTGCGGCCTAGTATCAAACCATCTACACTTGAAGAGGTGCACTGTCATGCCTTCACCGTAAACGAGTTCCACCACTGAATCAAGAACACCGTAATAGTCAACTCCATTCTGCCCACCATGTGCCATGACCCCAGAATTCTGTGTTCTCTTTCTGCTGTCTCTTTGTTCGCATATAAATTGCATGCCATTCACCTTGCACATCGGATAAACTCTTGAGACTATCGGCTTCATGGCTAGAAGTCTTAGTTCGTGCGACCAATTTGGGTGACCATCAGATTGAATATGGTTCATCTGCAACCAACCATCTCAACTGTAAATATGGATAATTATGCAATAAACATAAACCCGTAGAGAAAAATTAAATTACGTACCCAACCGCCAAAATAATCTGCGAACTCCCTGTTGTGGTACTCGAGATCACCTTGAATGTTGGGATGATTGAGATGGATGTCTTTCCAGTATTCAACTTCTGGACAGTTAATCAATACCCACCAGTGGGCAATGACTAGCTCATGTGGTTGCAACTTGTAGGAGTTTGGCAAAATTCCATCACTAGAGACTATGGAAAGATTGAACTTCGGTACATCTACCGGCATGGTTTGCGGAGTTTCATTCAACGCTCCTAAATACAACTTCATGTAGGTGACGCACTCGTGCGCAATATATGCTTCAGCTATACATCCTTCAGGAGCGGATTTATTAGCGACATAATCTTTGTAGTCTCCAAGTTGCCTGTAAATCAAGTTGCAAAATGTTATGATTATTGAACATGTATATGTATTGAGGAATTCATGAAAGTAAAAAATACCTTTCCATGGGATACATCCAAGTGTAGTGTACTGGACCGGTAAGCAACAATTGCTCGGGAAGATGGATCATCAGGTGAGGCATGATGTCAAAAAAATTTGGAGGAAATATCCTCTCAAATTTACACATGATATAAATGATGTCCATTTGCATTTCCCGGAGGTCACATCGAGACACTTCCCGTGTGCATAACTTCTGGAAAAACCTTCCCAACGCTACTAACGGCTCCACCACCTGACGGGGAAGGAACGGTCGAATGAAAACAGGGAAGAGACGTTGTAGCAGGATATGACAGTCATGACTCTTCAACCAGTACATCTTATTGTCCCGGAAGTTCACACACCGGGCAATATTTCCTGCATAGCCTGAAGGATACTTCACACAACTCATCCACCTGAAAATTAGGTTCTTCTGGTCAGGCTTCACGGTGTAAAGAGCTTGAGGCATTTTTTTCTTCCCTTCTTTCAACCACAAATGTCTTCTTATTCCGCATTTTTTTAGATCAATGCGTGCCTTAGGACCGTCTTTCGTCTTCCCCTCTAAGTTCAGCACTGTGCCCACCACACTGTCGCAAACATTCTTTTCTATGTGCATCACATCCAGGTAGTGCCTGATCAACAACTTACTCCAGTATGGGAGTTCCCAGAATATGCTCTTATGTGTCCAGAATTTGTACCTGTCGGGTCTTTCAGGTATTGCCGCCACAATGTTGGGATGATTGCTGAGCTGCCCAAAATCGTACTCATTAAGCACCGCTAAAATGTCTTCCCCCGTCCATCTTCTGGGAGGCACGCCTTGTTCTACGGTCCCATCAAATGCCTTTTCATCGAACCGCCATTCGTGATCATATGGAAGGAAAGCACGGTGACCCAATCTGCATATCTTGTTGCAATGACTGCTGCTCCCCTCATCGCTAAGGCACTCTGGACAAGCCTTGTATCCCCTAACAACGTTGCCCGACAACATCCCACGGGTAGGAAAATCACTGATGGTGCCAACAACCATGACATGCATCTGGAACATCTCGTGCGTGTACTTGTCATAAGTAGGATGACCAACGTCCCACAAAAATTTAAGCTCTTCAATCAAAGGTCTCAAGTACACATCGAGACACTTCCCCGGATAACCGGGCCCCGGAATCAACAAACTCAACATATTGTACTCCTTCTTCATGCACATCCATGGGGGAAGGTTGTAAGGTACCAAAATCACCGGCCATATACTGTATTGCAGACTCATGTTCCCAAAAGGGTTGAACCCGTTGGATGAGAGCCCGAGCCTCACATTTCGGACCTCTGACGCAAATTGAGGGAACTCCCTGTCTATATGCTTCCAAGCCTCACCGTCAGCAGGGTGTATAAGGGTATCTTCGTCATGCAATTCCCTATCAGCGTGCCATCTCATCGCTTCGGCCGTGTGTGAAGACATGTACAACCGCTCCAACCTATCCGTCAAAGGGAAATACTGAAGTACCTTTACAGGTTTCCTGTTGCCTGCAGGAGTCAGCTTATATCTGTCAGTGTGACATACCGGACATGCGTCAAGGCCACCAAGGTCATTCCCTTCTGGATCTTTACCCCAAAAGAGAACGCAGTCATATCTGCATGCATGGATCTTGATGTAGGAAAGCCCAAGATCTTTCAGGATACATCGGACCTTCCGATGAGTGGTAGGAAGACGATGACCGTTGGGCAGCATCGAAGCAGTGTACTGTAGATACTCATCAACAGCCTTCACGGTCGATTTTGTCTCAACTTTAATCCTCATTACGTCCATCACACTTTCAAGAACGGTCTTCTGACAACCGGGGTACACAGGGGTCTGTTGGAAAGCAAGCAGTTTGTTGTACTTTTCAATACCAGCAGTGTTCACAGCTCTAGGGAAGGGCTGCACCGGGTCAGGCATATACTGTCCTTGAGCGCATACACCGCTCTCATAAGGAAACATGTCGTTGATGAATGTCGTTGTTGGATCGTTGGATGTACTAGCACTGCCCGTCTCGGAAAATTGGCCATGATCATGCGGACCCCCTGATGATGTTTCACCGTGATATAACCAACATGTGTACTTCTCCCAAAACCCGTTACTCCTCAGGTGCTGCCATACTTTGTCAATGGGAAATCGATACATATCGCTGCGACACTGACATTTCGTGCACGGGCAATAGAAAATTGTATTCCCGTTAGCATTATCCATCGCATATTCTAGAAAACTCATAACTCCTGCACCGTATCTTTTGTCCCATTTTGGAAGCGAAATCCAACTCTTATCCATATCCTGAAAATATAACAAAATATATATATATTTATAACGCTGCTAGCTAATTATTAATAAAATTTCATGCCATATATAAAATCTCAATTCATTTAGTATATATATATTCTACGTACGTACTACAACTAATTAATTACAAAATTATCATTATGAACTCATATATATCATCAACAACTTCATACCATATCAACACAATAATATTATAAATTAATATTAACATATATATATATATATATTTACTATTTATTAACAATAAATTAATTCATATATATTATCAATTCAAATCATCAACCAAATCGATCAACACATATATATATACATCCAACGTACTCAAAATTAATCAACTCAATCACAATCAAAATCAATAAACTCAATTAATCACACTAATTAAAATCGATCAACTCAAATAAAACTCAATTAATCAACATATATATACATATACGTACCTATATATGGCTCCACAAACTGATTATGGACAGATTTCGACAACACCCAAACTTTTTCTCCCCTTTTTTCTTCTCCCGTTTTTTTTTCCGTTTTTTTCGAAATGAGCTGCTGCTGCCCAGATCTGCAAATATAAAGCACTTTAGCCGACGACTATGAATTTCGTCAGCTAAACTTTTAAATATTTCGTCGGCCATGGTTTGTGAACTTTAGCCGACGACATAAATTCTTTAGCCGACGAAATTTTTTTTCGTCGGCTAAAGTTTGTCATAGCCGACGAAAATTTAAAATAGCCGGCGAAATAAAATTTCGTCGGCTAAAGTGGACATCATAGCCGACGAAAATTTACCTTAGCCGACGAAAGAAATTTTCGTCGGCTAAAGCCCACTATAGCCGACGAAAAAATGCTTCGTCGGCCTGGTTTTTTTTTTTTCGTCGGCTATAACCTTTCTTCTGGTAGTGTGTGATTGAGATAATTACTTATAATACAACGTGTTTTACTATAAATTACAACAACTAAGGTATAACAGGTAAATATAGTCATATTCTTGATATTACTTGAAATACGATCTCTTTTACGAAAATAACGATAATTTTATCTCTAGTGACAACGAATATTGTAAATATTAATAATCAAGTCTAAATTATCTAAAGTCGTTAATCTTGTAAAATAGTTCTTTTTATGTAATTATGGTCCTTTTTTAAGTAAATTACAGAATTCATTATATGTTTACTACAAATACCACATTTAACGTATTTAGTGGTAATTACAGTGGTAAACCAAGTAATTACAATATTTACGACCCTCATTACAAATATTTGAACAATTCATGTATAACGTAATTAAAAGGTCCTTAAATTTGTAATTTTTTACACATGTTACAATATTACTAGATGACTTGTTTACTTGTACAACATGTTATTCATTTTTATATATTATTTTAAAATAGTTGATGGATATTATACATCAACTCACCCTAGCCTTACCTACTAAGG
Organism: Fragaria x ananassa; assembly: GCA_034370585.1. Classification (NCBI taxonomy): domain Eukaryota; kingdom Viridiplantae; phylum Streptophyta; class Magnoliopsida; order Rosales; family Rosaceae; genus Fragaria; species Fragaria x ananassa. The sequence goes on along the minus strand of CP139766.1, from coordinate 30,157,502 downwards.
GGAAAATACTAAAGGCTGTCAAGGCAGGAAACAACTCACAAACAGAGAAGCTCAAGCTCACATAAGGAACTCGATCAAGACGTAACGCCAAACAATTTTTCTACCTTTCTTATGGGATCAATGCAGGCTAGGCCTTCAGTCGGTAAATTATAAAAAAAATTATTATGTTGCGAATGAGTTTGATACAAAAGCTAAATAACATGTATGTTGTACAAAGATAAATGGGTGGAGTTGGAGAGAGGCAATCAATCTGTAATGATCGCTCCTGCCTTGATGCTGTTGTTATACCTGAATATAGATGCTGTTGGAATGGTGGCAATGGTGGTAGTCGCAAGATATAAATTCACTCATTTTGTGCTCATGGTTTTATTTTGTGTGATTATTTCAAGAATCATAATTAAGGGACTGAAAAATGATGAAAATAAATCCAAGAACAATCCATATTCGCACGAGCGAAAAACTATTTTGATTCATTTATTGGGGTACATATCACACGCACACACCCTGAAAATGAGACATGCATGCATACAAATGGAGGACTACATATGTGTTTAACCCCAAATAAATTGTTAGCCTTCATCTCCTTCTCCTTCTCCTTCAAACCTCTAGTGTTGATTGAGTCACTTACTGGACGTAAAGGGCCAAGAAGGACACGAACGCAGCTCCGGCCAAGGAACCAACTACGGTGTTGGCGGAGGAAGGTGCAGGTGCAGGTGCAGATGCGTCAGGAGCAGGGGCTACTGCGTCAGGAGCCGGGGCAGCGGCACCAACTGTCGCGGTTAAGGGATTTGCACCTGCCTTGGGCTTGGGCACGGCCGCCATAACTGCGGACATACAGACGGCGGCGACAAGGACGACAAAGCTAATCTTCTTCATGTCCATGATGATCGATATGTGTATGCGATCGGTCGACGGGAAAGCTCTTAAGAGAGAATGTGTCAACCGATCACACGGGTGTTGGATTGTTTTTGCCTTTGTGGGTTATTCTGCAAATGCGTCCTGAGGAAAATGGGGTGGGGATGGAAGGTATATATAGCTATAGTTATGGAGGGTTTTGGCTATTATTGGAACGATTCTGTTGCGGGATTTGAAGATTATGTGGCTTTGGTTTGTTCGAGTTTGTTGTGAAATGAGGAAGCTAGGGTTGTCCGGGCGTATGAATCTGCATGAACAACGCCTTGCCAACGCCTTATATCAGTTATATGGGTGCATGCAACAAACTAATCAACAATGTCAAAATCACCTACACGAATACAACGTCCGATGCTTAGAAAAGTGGAAAATGTACCTCTTGCTACTTTGTTATCAGAATTTTCAGAAAATATAATGTAGATTAGAAAGACAAGATATCAAACTATGGTGTAAGCGACATATTGTTTTTCTAGGAAGGTAGGTCAATTGTATTAATAATAGACAAAACCAATGGATTATAAAAATTAACCGGTAGACATGATAAGGATCCCCAACCCTAGAATCCTCTTAATTAAGGTTGTGGATCACAAGCAGTCCAATTAACCCTCAATGGTTGTCTCATTCTGTCTAGCGGGTCTCAAACTCCAGTCCAATAAAGAAATACTCTAGTTCATTGATGATGTTGTTGAGGAGAGAGTTAACTAAACCACTACTACCGTCATAGGGTGGGGGTCTCCTCTGGATAGGCACATCAAGATTAATTTTAATGGCGGTTCAAGGGAACTTGGCTGCAAAAGGATATGTTTTCAGAAACCATGAATTTTTGTAGCTAAAATGCTAAATGATTAAGGGATAGAATGATGTATATATGATGTATAATGAACTGGTAATATATGATGTTAATAGAATGATTAGACCGTGTTGCATACTGCTCAAGATCATTTGAGACATTAAAGACATTGTCTTGATCTAAACCTCTTTCTATATTATATTTATCGAAACCACATTTTTTCTCAAACTTCTACGTCCACAAACTAATTTATGTTGTGAGATCTTCTTAGAATGTTTCTTTCTTCCTCGTCATTACTAAATTACTAATAGATTGAATTTAGCGTCAACGAGATTCAAACATAAATATAAGACTCTTTCATGACTTCATTTGTACGTGATGTTCTGTTCTTTCGTTTGGCTTCCATAACCATAACTAATTCTCCACTGAGATTCATCAATTAGCTCGAGCGGGAGGTAAATATGATAAATTAATATATTTTATGTTTTGATTTAATTCTCCTTTTTACATATTCTTTAATTATCTGGCCGTGGCCATCGAAACAGTTAATCGTCACCTCAAAAGTTAATCGACAGTTTGACACATGCATCAACAAGCTGACCAAGGCAGGTATGAAAGTTTGTTAATGGGATAAATTCTGGTACACAAATGAAAATGATGAACTTATGTATGAATTGGAAAATGCCATCATAATTCAGAAGGTAAACTGTAATTAATATGAAACTGGAGGACTGCATTATGTGTTTAAACCCAAACAAGACCTATAGCCTTCATCCCCTATCCTCCTTCCTCTAGTATTGATCGAGTACTCATTTACATGTAAAGGGCCAAGAAAGACACGAGTGAAGCTCCGGCCAAGGACCCAACTAGGGTGTTAGCGGAGGAAGGTGCAGGTGCCTCTGTAGTGATAGGGCTGTTAGGAGCATCACCAGGAAGGGTGGTGAAAGAATTCGAACCAGATTCGGCGCTACCGGTAGAGGTGACAGGACCCTCCTCGGTGACAGAGGAAGGACTAGGAGTGTTGTCGCCGGAAGCTTTAGCTGCCTTAGGAGCCGGGGCAGGGGCATCACCGGTCTTGGGGGGAACATCTACAACTGCCTTAGGTTGTGGCGGCTTACTGGCGGCCATGACTGCGGTCATGCAGACGGCGGCAACAAGGACGGCAAAGGCAACCTTCTTCATGTCCATGGTGATATTTGTATGTGATCGATTGACGGGAAAACTCTTAAGAGAGGATGTGCCAACCGATCACACGCTTTGATTGTTTGTGCCTTGTGTGTTATTTGCAACTGCGTCCTGAGGAAAATAGCCATAGTTGTGGAGCTTTTTGACTATAATTGGAATGACTATGTTAGGTTTGGTTTAGGGGTTTCAAGATTTCTGTGGTTTTGGTTTGTTCAAGTTGTAGGGAAATGAGGAAGGGTTGTCCACCTGTGTTAGTTTACATGAGCAACCCCTTGCGAGGCTAGAAGGGTGCAACAAATTGCTAAGAATGTCAAAATGACGTTACAAGGTGATTGGTAAGAGTGTTAAGGACCAGTGATGATGGATTTGGTTGTAAACCTAAGATGGTTTAGTAGCGAGTAAGCTTTTATTTTATTCTCTGACTTTCATGTTAGATTGTCGATTACTAAATTTTCATTTGTTTATTTACTCCCATGCTTACATTTTGTTCTTGTATCAAGATTACTTATGAATGCAACTCGAGCAACACGGTTCAACCTTGGCCACAAAATCGTGGTTGATCACATAGCTAACCTTTTATGTGATCAAAAACAAGATCAAAACAGTGGGCAATTCCACTAAAATCAACATCACTGATCATCATCATTCATCTTAAACTACACCATTAAAACTGTGTAAATCTCACACTTTCCAGAAAGACAACGAAGCTTTAGCTGCAGGTCCAACCCAAAACCCAAACTGACCGACCAAGAGAGCCGTTGGTGGGTCTACGGAAAAGAACAAACGGCTGGCATATCGTCTTCTTTTATCAGGGCCCCACCAGACGTAAACGGCAGATAAACGTTACCCATCCTTTTGAACTTTGAATTTCAATTAACAGAGGAAAGAAGGAAATGAAATTTGAAGGCCTATAAATACTTGACCAGTCTCTGGTGCAATCTCACACCATCTTCTTCTTCTTCCTTCACTCTTCTGCATTCTCCATTTCTACTCAAACGTCTCTTGTACACATCTCATTCTCCTTCCATCTGTCTAGAAATGGCTCGCGTTTACATTTGCAAGGCTCTGTTTCTGATGGTGTTGGCCGTGGTACTCGTCTCTGTCACAGCAGAGGACGGACTTGCTCCAGCACCTTCGCCGGACGTTGGAGCTGGAGTTCCGGTGACATTTTCTGGCCTGTTTGTGTACTCGTCGCTGTTCCTCTCTCTGCTTGCACTGCTTTGGCAATAGAGAAATTCGATTTTGAGGCTACTATTTATATGAATATAATTACTATAAATTATCTTTTGTATTCTTTCTGAAGGTCCTCTGCTGCATCATGTATTTGAAACTCTATTAGTTTGCTCCCTTCTTCAATATGCCCTAATCATTTGTTATGGATATTATATTGCCTTGTTACATTATAAATATCCTAGTCTGATCAGATGAGTCTGCCTTTTCTGGATTTCACATCTTTGGCACCCATATTTTGATAGCCACAAAGGAGAACACAAGCCTCAATAATAATCCAAATTAATTAATCAAATGTTTATAACAACATCCTGCAAAGTAAATTCAAAATGCAAGGCTAACCTTATGTCAGACCAAAGAAAAAGGCTAAGCTTATGTAAGATTGTTCAGCATAATTCACATTTCAATGACATAAAGAAGCAGCTATAAATCTGATAATAGTTGCAGAGAATTCACAACAGTTCATACTTCATACAGAAAGCGTTCACCATCTATAAAGGAAAGGAAAAGAAGTGACTGAACAGATAGGTAGCCACAACCAAACGACAATCACTTATAAAGCATTCAACATACAAACAAGGCATATCAACATATCATCCCACATAAACCGCATTATCTATACGCTCGTCCTTACTTTCATGTGGAATACTAACTAACACACTGGGATCTAAACGGCTGGACCTCACTAACTAAAAAGGCACTAAGTTCTCAAACATGAAAATGTGGGTACTGGAGAAGATTTCACAAGAGAAATCAAACATGACAAGATGTCTAGCAGGAAATTCCAATCTTGATTCTGATATTAATGTGTAATATCTAACCAATCATCTTCAGCGTATTGAAAGCTACCCTGTAGGTTCAGAATAGGTCATGAAATTTAACATAGGGAAGAATCTGGCTTCAAAAGATGGACATTCAACTGATTTCACACTAAACGCAACAGTCTCAGTAAACAGCCTGTTAAAATCAGAACTCATAAGTACCATCTAATGCATACGCATCAAATAAAATACCTGCCAGGCATTTCAATTGTTACAGCATTCCCATTGGCATATCTGTCACTGAATTGAGTAATTGACCATATGAGATATCAATACAACCATACAACAATACAATTGGAACCCTCAAAGCCACAAACTGTCTTCCTCAATACCAATGCAATGATGCATATTCCACAAGAGGTAGGACGCAGGGTTCATAAGAACCAAATTTATAACCTTCATGTAGGTAACTTAGTCTGATCCAAGATGGTGTAAACAATTCATCATAACGTAACACAAATGCTTCACCCAGATAACAAACTATTTCAACTCATAACAGATGAATGATGCATCTTATTCAAAATTACACCACAGAATTCAAAGTGAACTTAATTCACTGATGCAAATCTCAAGGCTGAGGCCAGTATCAGATACAAAATGCGCCAAGAATTTCAATAGACTTTGCCATTCCCAATTAATGGCATTATTTGTTACTAAACTGAACCGAATACAGTAGAATTCAGCAATGATAACATACGACAACAACAAAACTGGAACATTTAAAGACTCGAAACTTCCAAAATGTTATCTCTCTTCCTCAACTCCAATGCCTATTACCTCAACCTAAAAGCTAATCGTTAACTCAATTTTCCAACTATCCAAGTATAATAACCCTTTTCGCCAATCAACCTATATATGCTACACAAAAATGAAATATCACCAAATTTAAACTCATACCCCAATCTACGAGCTCTTAACTAGTGCTCCATCAGCTCCACCACCGGCATTGCTCACCGATTCTGCTCCACCTTCGCCACCGGCCTTTGCCTCCTCCGCAAGCTTCTTCTTATTCTTCTCGAGAGCCGCCGCAACTTCCCCGGGCATATACTTCTCATCGTGCTTGGCCAAAACCTCACTCGCAGAAAAATAACAGTCTCCGGTCCTGGCCTTCCCGGAGACGCTTTTCGTCGACACCTCCTTGCGAATTTCGTCGGTAAAAGGCTTCACAAACCCCTCCACCACGACGGAGTGCCCCTCCCGGAACAAATCCGGCAAGGAGCCCTTGTAGCGGACCAGGATATCAGTCATCAGATCGGTGATGACGAACTCCATCTCCGGCGAGGAGGCCGGCTGGACGACGCTGCCTTCGAGGACGAGGCCGCCGAGGCGGAACTTGCTCTTGCTAGGGTTTGTGGCGTACTTCTCGAGCGCATCGGTGGGGGTGACGTAGAAGACGAGCTGGTCCTGGAAGCTGTTGAGGACGATGACGATGAAGCCGGCGATGCAGCTGAAGGTGAGGGCGTAGGTCCAGAGGCGGCGGGCCTGAAGCTGGCGGGCCCGGGCGCCGATGTCGACGGGCTTGGGCCGGGCCGGGCCGCGGCGGGAGGCGGTGGAGAGGAAGCGGAGCGTGAAGGATCGGAGAGGAAGCGGGAGCGGCTGTGGATGGGCCTGAGAGAGTGAGGAGAAGATCAACGGCGAGGATTTGGTGTAGGGACGGCGGTGGAGGAGGGAAGAGGGGAGGGCGGTTGCGCGGCGGAGGAGGTGGGATTTGAGGCGGAGTGCGAGGCGCGTGGCCATTTGGGTCCGGATTTGGGGTTTGGTGAGAACGAAGCAGATAGTCGGAGAAGAAAGGTTTTGGTCAGGAGGGATATGAAGGTAATTTGAGAAAACTGGACCGGATCAGTTCAGTACTTCAGGGCCAAGATTTTGGGCTTTCCGGTACTAGCAACTTTTATTTACACAAAAAATATTCCACAATATATTGCTCTTCATTCTTTATTTTTATTTTTATTTTCATTTTGTGGAATATTTTTTTCGAATAAAAATTCCAATTTTCTCTCAAACTAAGCCAACTCATTACACAATGGACTAACATCCGCAATCATTACACATATATGAAGACATAAATTACAACACAGAAAATTTCACAATTACAATTTTCATTAGATGCTACATTTATTTATGAATCAATAAATAAAGAAATAATGATTGAAATAGACGAACAACATAGAAAAGTCTTCAACTCTTGGTTTTAATCAAAACTGAAGCTTGAGGATTAAGACACTGCTAATCGACACCTAGTCTTGTTGGAGATGGAGAAGACATGAAAGACGGTGAATCATGCATGAGACCTTCTTACGCCAAAGAATACGAAAGGCGAAGAAAGAGAACCGAGAAAAGGAGATGGCTCACATCATGTTCATTGCTCTTGCTTGAAAGGGAAAACCCTCTCCGACTTGGACATGAGCGATCTCCGATCCATGACCTCAATTTATCCTTAAACACCCTCACGACTGAGAGAGTGAGAGGCCTTGAGGTCACATACAGGCGTGAAGCCATATTCCCCTGTTGTTGATCCTACATGAAATTGTCAAGTCAGTTATATAACCAAACAAAACAACATGAAAATCATATAAAATGAGAAATATGTACATATGAATCGATTATAGAAAAATAGATATACCATCTGGTAAAACATCGATTCGATGATAACAATATATAAATCATATTTTGTATGGATATATATCATATTTCTCTTGTTCGTCACCTTTCGAGACCTCATCATCAAGCCTCAAGTTTTTTAGAGACTAATCTCTTGAGTAATTTAGAGAACCATCCTGAACAATTTGACGTCCAACCGAGTTGTCTCATTTATAGATCCACTCGATTGTTCTAGAAAACGGTTTTTTCAAAATCTATGTGCGCCGTTTTGAGAAAGTTGTAAGCGGTTTATGAAACTATGTATTTATTATGTGGTCTAGAAATTATGTGTTTATTACGTGGACCCGGCCAATAGTTATTATGCTTTGTGTTGATTATTGTGAGATTATCATAAATAATATTATTTTAAAACAGGAATAAAAAAACTAAAGACAAAGAAAAAGAATTAGAAAAAAAAAAAAGCTCATATGACATTTCTGCCCTCTATTAAGGTTTCGAAAGTAGGCCATTTTTTCCTGCTCCACAAACATTTTTATTAAGGTCCTAACTACAAAATTAGGTAAAGAGTAAGCAAAATAACATCCATCGAGAAAGGTTGGCAAGCAAAGTGAATCTAAACTTTAATTTGCATCATTCAATAAAAATTAACCTATTCTATTATCAACAGAAAGAAATGTGCAAGAAAGATTAACTTTTCTCTTCGAGACATGCAAGTTCACCCATTGATTTTCATTTTCTCCAATATCTCAATTTGTTGAACGCTCTCAGATTAATATCACCAGTTATAGACTTATAGTGCTATCACTGCTATGTTACGATTAACTTGCCAAAAACCTTCATCGTTGATTTTCACAAACAAAATACTTAGTCTTTCTTCTGTGCGATTTAGCACTAAACTGCTGGAAAATCACATTCTTCTCATGCTCTTGAAGAACACATTAATCATTGCCATCAGAGACGAATGACAAATGTGTTCGTTCATTAATTTTGAATGCTGTATATGATTCAATCCCTAAGCCATTTCTTGTTGAACTTTAGTTAAAATGGTGAACGTACAGAGCATTACATGAATTAATATGATTGATTCGTCATCTCGTAATTAGCTAGCTTACTATGTATTGCTTTTGTTAATTAGCACCTAATCCATGATCACTAGAAACCATACCACACACTGTCGTTATATAATTATCTTTCGAATCTTGAACCGAAAGCATAGGATTGATTAGCTAGCTAATCCACTATAAACCACTGCAGTTTTATATAGTAATGGTGCTTGATGATCTAATCCATTATGAACTCGATCGTCTTAGATAAACTCCCATGAACAATTTCAATGCTTTTATTTTACTCCGATCTAAATCTCTATAGATAAACCTGGCCAGAAAAGAGGTTAGACAGTAAACTATATTATCAGCCACTTTTTATTTTACTCCGAGTTAAATACAAGAAACCAAAACGTTTTCCTAGTTAACATGTGTGTTGCCTCATTACATCTGCCTTAAATATGTTTAAACCAATCGATCCAACAATAGAAAAATGCTCCATATATCATACACGGCACAATGTCATTATCATCATCATCATAAATAATGTTGCTATTAACACATCATATTTTATTATTCACACCACCTTCATGATGTGAGCCAGTTATAAAGCAACTTTAAGAGATAATTATGTATGAGGTCAATTACATAGAAGTTCACTTTAAGATATTTTCTTTTAAATAGGTACACCCAAATATTTTTACTTACATAAGTCCACCCAAACATAAATAGTGTCTTATATTTGGTATTGAAGTTCAACAAAATTACAAATTGTCATCCAACAAAAAAATTAAATTTTCTCTCTTATATTTACAAAACTGCCACTAATGTAAAAAGTCAACAACCACAAAAAGTCTTTGGCCGACCTCCGGTGAATTTTCCGGCCTGACTCCGGCGAATTTTCCGGCCGACCATCAGTGAGGATTCTGCCGACCACAAAAGCTACAATCACCGACAACAAAAGATACTACCGCCGGCAACAAAAGCTACTACGACCAGCAAAGAAAGCTACTACCGACATGAACAAAAGTTACTGCCACCAGCAAAGAAAACTACTACCACTTACAACAAAAGATATTATGGCTAGCAACAAAAGCTACTACCGCCAACAAAGAAAGCTATTACCACTGACAACGAAATATACTACCATCATCAACGAAAACTACTACCGACAGCAACAAAAAATACTACTACCACCAACAACGGAAGCTACTTCACCAGCAACAAAAGATACTACCGTCAGCAACAAAAGCTACTATCGCTGACAACAAAAACTACTGCCGCCACCAAGAAAAGATACTATCTCCAACAACAAAAAATACTACATCCAGCAACAAAAGATACTACTGCCATAAAGAAAAGCTACTACCATGCATAATAAAATCCACTACTAACAAATTCAATAGTACAAAAAGTTTGAAGCCTTGTACAATGATAATTATGTATAAAGCTACTTCCATAGTTACATAAAGCTATTGATGTAGTTGCGGAAGTCTACTACAATAGTTGTATAAAACTACTATCGGTTTTTAATGGTGATGCTCAAAACTCAAAGTCATAATTTTTCCATCTTGAGCGCGATTTTCTTGGTTGACCCAATGATCTCTATGAAGGCTTCAATATCCAAATTCACATGATTTTCAAAATCTATTACTACAAATGCAAAGGGAAGAATTCTGCAAGAACATAGATACAACAAAATATTAACATTTGAAATAAAAATAGAAGCTATTGACATCACATTGAAAAGATACTACGTACTCTTTTGTTGAAAATATACTACCACACAATAAGAAAGCTACTGAAATCATGATGACAAAATATTAACACAAACATAGAAAGATACTACCACACTGTCGAAAAGATACTAATATAGACATAAAAAGATGCTATCACTATGTTGAAAATATACTAACATACAATAAGATAAGAAAGCTACTAACATCATGTTGAAAATATACTGACCTAGACAAAAAGATACTATGACTTAGTTGAAAAGATACTATATGCCAGGTGAAATGGTAAATCAAGACTGCACCTAAACTACGAATGATTCACTCACAGTTGCACATCTTGGTGCAAATCCAAAATAAATGACATGTTCACAAAGTTCAGTTGATTAGCTATGAGTGCAGCAATATATACACTAAATAAGAATAGATCAAAGCAGTGCCACACATAGATCTCACATTGTCTGCTCAAACTTATACACTACCAATTACTGTAAAACTAGATAGATCAAAGCAGAGTCACTGAGATTGAATAGGTAAGCCTACAAATGAAGAACAATCTCCAATTATGCTACAATAAAAAACTTGAAGCCGGTTTAATTCGAAGCATATAATAGTGAGATTGTGAATTTTACCGGTAGAGCACATCGACGGCACGGGCGTAGACGATGTGGCTTAGAGCTTAGGTGTTGAAGATTTCGGAGATGCAGCCGAGGTCGAGCAAGAGGCCTCTGTTGGAATCAAAGATCTAGTCGAGGTCGTCATCGAAGGAATCAGAGATCTAGTCCTGGTCATCGTTCACCAAATTGGAGATGCAGTCGAGATCGAGCTGTAAGACCAAAGCACTCACAATAGAACTCAGTTTATCTAAATGACTTCAATAATTTATTGAATGCAGAACTAGGCTTTATATAGCCTTTACAAGATAAGGAATTCAAACCAAAACAACCACGTTCTAAAAATATGGTACCTATTACAGAACAATTCAAACTCTATTGGATGTTCCTAATATGCAGGAACTTATTAACAACTTTAACTAAGCCAAGCTAACTAAGTCAACAAAACAACCTCAACATATCCTCCCCTAAACTGAAGCAGTATGCTTTCAGTTTAAGCTTGGTACCTCACAAACTCCCAACTTACCACGCAGCTCCTTGAAAACATCAAGTTTTAATGGCTTGGTCATGATATCAGCCAATTGATCCCCTGTTCCACAATGAACCAGCTCCACCACCTTCTTCTTTGTAAGATCCCTTAAGAAATGGAATCTTACATCTATATGCTTACTTCTTCCATGCATGACCAGATTCTTGGATAACTTAATCGTTGAACTGTTGTCACACATCATGGTAGTACACTTGCTCTGTGAATTCCCAATCATCTCTAGCATTCTTCGCAACCACACACATTGACAAGCACACAAAGTTGCTGCCACAAATTCTGCCTCAGTAGTAGACAATGTCACCACCGGTTGCTTCTTTGAAGCCCAAGAAACTACTCCACCATTCAACATAAACACATAACCAGACGTACTCTTTTTGTCATCAGTATCCCCGACATAATCACTGTCAATATAAGCCAAGAGCTCCCCATTACCTCCTCTCTTATATAATACACCCAATCCCACAGTTCCCTTCAAGTATCGAAGAACTTTTTTTGCTACTTGCATATGTAAATTAGTAGGATTGACTATGTATTTGCTCAAGAGACATACCACATACATTAAATCAGGCCGAGTTGCAGTAATGTACATGAGACTCCCAATTAATTGCTTGTACATAGTTGCATCAACCTTAGTGCCTCCTCTACTTACTGACAACTTAGAACTGAGTACAATAGGATTCTTCACTGAGTTGCCATTACATAATCCAAATCTCTCAATCAACTCACAAGCGTACCTCCTTTGACTCAAGTAGATACCTTCTGTCCTATGCACAACTTCGACACCAAGAAAGTACTTCATCTTCCCTAATTCTGTCATGTCAAACTCAACCTTCATGGAACTCTTAAAGCTTTCAAACATGCATGCATCATTCCCAGTAAAGATTAAGTCATCAACATACATACTCACAATAAGAAACCTCTTACCTCCATCTTCTGTTTTGACAAAAAAAGTGTGCTCATAATTGCATTGTTCAAAACCCTCTTTGACAAAGTAAGCTTCAATTTTGTTGTACCATGCACGTGGCGCTTGCTTCAATCCATAAAGCGCCTTCTTAAGTTTGTAGACCTTCTCTTCTTCACCTTTCCGAACATACCCCAAAGGCTGCTCCACATAAACATTCTCATTCAACTCACCGTGAAGAACACACTCCTTACGTCGAGTTGATATACATCCCATCCATTTTGTGCAGCTAGAGCTAACACCATTCGAATAGTGTCCCATTTTGCCACCGGAGAGAAAACTTCATTATAGTCAATTCCTTGATGTTGCGCATAGCCCTTAGCCACCAATCTCGCTTTGCATTTGTTGACTTCTCCTGCTTCGTTAAGCTTAGTTTTGTACACCCATTTGACACCAATCTTTACCAACTGGCAGATTTACCAACTCCCAAGTTTCATTCTTCAAAATAGCTTCTATCTCCAAATCCATTGCATTCCTCCACTTCTCACTCTTTGCAGCCTTTTCATAGCAGGTTGGATCTTCTTGTGAAATGAACAAGGCAAGGTTTGGAGATTCTTCTCATCTAGATAGACCTTCCCCACTTACATAATCTTTCATCCAATCAGGTGCTTTTCCAACTCTTTTTCCAAGAGAGCTCGAACTATCATTAGATGAACTTTGTCCACTACCTTCATCCAAATCAACTCGAGGAGGTGTTTCAGTTTAGTCCTCTTCTTCTTCTACACTTCCTTCACTCTCATCAGAGTCACTGAAATCATGATCACCATCTACACAGTCAACATCTCCCCAATCAAGTACATCGAGCTTAACCTCTTCTTCTGTCCTCCCCTAATTCCAACTCTTGTCTTCTTCAAAAATTACATCCCTGCTCATAATAATTTTCCTTGCAATTAGATCATACAATCTATAGGCTTTGGACTCCTCACTGACTCCGAGAAGCACACACTGAATACTCTTATCATCTAGCTTCTTTCTTTTCTGGTCCGGCACATGAACATGAGCAAGGTATCCAAAAACCCTAAAGTAGTCTACTTTAGGCTTCACTCCACTCCACATCTCTTCCGGTGTCTTGTCCTTAATCACCAGCGCGTAGGACTTCGATTAATGACATGAGCAGTCCACCTTGCAGCTTCTAGCCAAAATTGCTTGGGAACTTGTTTGTCACAGAGCAAACACCTTACCATATTCATAATGGTTCGGTTTTTACGTTCAGCTACCCCATTCTGTTGTGGAGTATAAGATGTCGTCAACTGCCTATTAATACCATTTACTTTACAAAACTCATTGAATTCATTAGAGGTAAATTCTCCCCCTCTATTAGTACGTAGGCAACATATCAATGCATTGGACTCCTTCTCAACTAGACTTTTGTAAACTTTGAAAGTTGTAAATGCTTCAGACTTTTCAAACAAAAAAATACACCCACACTTTTAGACTAAAGTCATCGATGAATGTCAAAATGTACCTCTTGCCACTGTTAGAGCATGGTGTTACTGGACCGCAAAGATCAACATGTACTAGCTGCAATTTGTGACTTGCTCTCCAGTGACTCTTTTTCGGAATGATCTTCCTGTGTTGCTTGCCCACCAAGCACTCAGTACAAGTTCTTGTTGTAGCCTTGAAACATGGAAGCCTCTTCACCATCTCTTTGTACTGTAAAGTACGCAGACCTTTGTAGCTCAAGTGCCGAAACCGCCTATGCCACAACTCTGAAATATCATATGTAGTTGCTTGCAAACATGCTGGAGCTTCATGTACCACACTTGCCAACAAGACAAACATGCGATTGAAGGTCATCATTGCTTGCATAATCAAACCTCGCCTTGAATGATATAGTCTGCTCTCTACATTTTGTATAAGAATAGCTAGACCACGTTCTTGAAGTTGGCCTATGCTCAACAAATTATTCTTCAAATTAGGCACATAGTATACATCTGTCAATACCTGATTAATTCCATTCAACTCAAGCCTTATGTTGCCTTTGCCCATTACTCTCATCCTTGAGTTGTCACTGAGCTTCACAGAGTGTCAATACGTCTCGTCAAGAACTGGAAACCACTGTTTATTCCCACACATATGATTGCTACATCCCGAATCAAGGAACCAAACTTCCTCCCTTTTTGAGTTGTTAGTCTCTACATACGCCATTAGGAGCATCTCATCTACTTCATCAATCTCGGCATAATTGGCTTTCTTTTCCCAACTAGGAAACTCATACTGGAAATGCCCAAGCTTGTGACACCTAAAACACTCCACAATAGCTTTGTTCAGTGGCTGCCTCCCTCTACCTCTTCCTCGACCTCGAGTTGCAAATCCCCTGCCTCGGTCTCTTCCTTCAAACCGTTCCTCATGAGAAACCTTTAAAACCTATTCTTCTCTTATATCTCCAGTATGACGATTCAACCTCTGCTCATGAACAAGGAGACTGCTATGTAGCTCATCTAACGTCAACGTATCCAAGTTATTGGATTCCTCAATCGAGCACACAACATAATCAAATTTTGAGGTCATTGATCTCAAAATTTTCTCGATGATTTCAACTTGTGTCATGTTTGCACCCCCATGAACCTTCATCTTGTTGACAATTGTGAGTGTCCAAGCAAAAAAAATCGTCCACTTTTTCTCCTTCTCGCATCTGGAGAACTTCAAACTCCTTCCTTAAAGCCTGCTGATGTGCCTTCTTCACTCTAGTAGTGCCTTGATACTTCTGTCTCATCGAGTCCCAAACACTCTTCGAGCTCTCCCTGTCAAGAATTGTCTCCATTATTGTTCGGTCTATGGCCTTGACCTTAAGATCTTTTAACTTCATCTCCTCGATCCTCTGACATTGCTCCTCAACCTGCTTACGTTGTGCTTCAGTCTGTTGTCTTCTCTCTGCCACCACCGTAGAGAAAGTAACTGGTTGTTGAGCTCCTTGCGTCGCCGTTGAGATCCTATTCTCTATGAGACCCCAGATTTCCTTGGATCAGAGAAAATTCTTCATGAGCATCGACCAATGGTCATAATGTCCGTCGAATTTAGGAATCGACATGGGCACAAAATTTCCTTCTGCCGCCATTCTCTCTTACTCACTTTTCCTCACTGTGTTTCACTCAAACACTCCAATCAAACAATCAGGCCCCTTTGTGGGGCTCTGATACCAGAATTTGTAAGACCAAAGCACTCATAATAGAACTCAGTTTATCTGAATGACTTCAGTAATTTATTGAATGCAGAACTAGGCTTTATATAGCCTTTACAAGATAAGGAATTCAAACCAAAACAACCACGTTCTAAAAACATGGTACTTGTTACAGAACAATTCAAACTATACTGGATGTTCCTAATATGCAGGAACTTATTAACAACTTTGACTAAGCCAAGCTAACTAAGTCAACAAAACAACCTCAACACGAGCAAGATGTCGTCATCGGAATCGGAGATCCAGTCGAGGTCGTCGTCCATGGAATTGGAGACGCAGTCAAGGTCGAGCTGACGTTGTCGTCGGAGGGAGCATAGTCGAGGTTGAGCCGGCGTTGTCATCGGAGAGAGAGAGAGAGAGAGAGAGAGAGAGAGAGAGAGAGAGAGAGAGAGAGAGAGAGAGAGAGAGAGAGAGAGAGAGAGAGAACGGATGGACTTAGGTTAATATGAATAAAAAGGGTAGTTTAGGTATAATATGAAAGTAAACTGATGGATTTGTGTCACGAAGTGGACTTACGTGGGTAAAAATATTAAAGTGGACTTATGTAGGAAAAAATGTTAAAAAGTGACTTCTATGAAATTTTCTATTATGTATGTAAATACAATCAAAATTGTAGTGATAGGAAAACATACGAGCTGTGTGGATAATAAAATATAGTGTGTTAATAGCATTAACTATAAATAAATAAATAAAAATATTTGTTTTCTTTTATTACCTTTTCTTTCTTTATCATCAATTATATTTTCAGTGTTGGGTAGTTGAGGCATGATTCGTAGCGTACTTAGACTACCATCCCCTATGATTATACAATCTTGAGGATTATGAATTGAGGATATACAAAGTTAGGTACAAGACTCCATCCAACAAGGAAACTTGGTTGCGCCATCTTACACTTGCTTGGAACACCCTTTCAAACATCTCTTTCTTCTACTATAAAACAAAACCAGATTCTCTCTCCCATTTTCTCTCTTCCCTCTATATATACTTACCTCGGAGTAGTTTGCCATTTTTATTTTCTAGTCTTTACCCAAGTGTTTCCTTAGTCACACTCTTTTCAACCCCCACCAAGCCCTCCATGGATTCTCAGGTCTTGGTGGCTCTCGCACTCTCACTTGTGGGTGGATTGAGTACTTCTCTGGGTGAGTTTACCCAATAGAGCATTTTGGAATTTTAGCTGTCCATTTTGTTGTTCTTGTGTTTGATTCTCCAAATTCGGTTCTGGGTATTGTTGTTTATGTTGGTTTTGCTTAAAGTTTCTATCTTGGTTTGTCTTGTTGAGTTTAAGATAGATAGGGGGCTGGTATTGGTGATTTTTCTGCTTCAGTGTTTGAAATAAGAAGCTTTTAGAATTTGGAAATTGCGGGTAAAGTTTCGAACTTTGGGTTTAAGTGGTGTGATTTGTAATGAAGGTGATGTTGGGATTGTGTTTCCAGTGTTTTCTAGACTTATTATTTTTGGTTCTTTAGGCGTCCTAAACTATGTTGATCAGCTTCTGTTCACCTAAAGTTGCAAACTTTGGGTTTAAGTGGTGTAATTTATAATGAAGGTGACGTTTGGATTAGGTTTCCAGTGTTTTCTAGACTTGTGATTTCTGGTTCTTTAGGCATTGAGTAGTTTCTGATGTTTACCTAAATTATGTTGATCGGCTTGTGTTCTGGAGACTAATTATTAATCTTGGAACGGAACAGGTGCTCTTTTTGTAATTCTCAATGAGGCTCCCAATTTGAAGATGCTTGGGCTTTTACAGGTACTCATTTTTGAAAGTTTTAGCATTTTCTGAATTACATTGATGCAGAAAATCTCACCTTTAAATAATGAACTCATCTGGTTGTTAACGATTTACTCTACTCTTCCGCAAACGTATACATGTCACCAATATGTTTAGTCTGCCAAAAATCTCACGCTATGCATCAGACAATTGAAGAAATATTTGTGATAGTATTTTGTTCCTTTGGACTTGATGTATAGTCAGGTTGTGCATAAGCGCAGCACGATGTCATCTAAACATCTATATGTTCACTACAGGGTTTTGCTGCAGGTCTGATGCTAAGCATATCATTCCTAGATTTGGCTCACAATGCTATAAACTCAATTGGATTTTTAAAAGCCAACTTATGGGTAAGCCATGTACTTCAAGTTTTTATCTGATTTGTATTTCAGTACATGAATTGTTCAATTTTTCTATTAGATTTGAAATATATGAAATACTTGGTGGTGCAGTTTTTCGGTGGTGTCATATTCTTTGCCATAATCGCCAATTTTATACCCGAACCATCACTTGCTCCTAGTTCAGATGTGAAAAGTAAAAAGGTATTCATTTTCTTTTCTACTTCTGATGTAGCATTTTCCAAATAACTTTTCATATGATTGGGGATTATACTTGTACCAGACTGAAGGAATGTTTGACTGACTGTGACATTATGCACTATATGCTTAACAACAGAAAGGCGGGGATGAAGGGGGAAAAGACACTCTGAAGAAGCATCGCCGTCAAGTTTTATTCAGTGGTATTGTTACAGCAATAGGTATGACTGTTTTGAGATGGTAATTCTACCTTGCAGAACAATAAAGTTACCTGTGGAATAAGAAGTTAGTTAACTGTTGCATTTCAAAGGTATATATATTTGCGGTCAAAATCAAAATTTTGGTACTTTTAATGGAAAAAAGGAAGCCTTTTTTTTGTGTGTGTGTGTGTGTGTGTGTGCTTTGCGTCTTTTCCTTTTGGTTCTTTCCTTATAGATAAAAAATAGAACCTATGACATGCCCCCTCCATCCCACTCCAAGGCTCAAGGGAGTTTTGCATCATCTTTGTGCTTTATGAGGTTTCGATAGTTTTGTGACGTACTTTAATGCTTGAGCAATATGAATATTTTCTGTGGTTCATCCCCTCTAATGTGAATATTATGATGTTTCAGGCATAAGTTTGCACAACTTTCCTGAAGGAATGGCAGTGTTCCTTGGATCAATGAAGGTACCCCTGCAGTTATATCATTTCTGGTGTAGACTCAATTTCTTCTGTTTTAAATTCCTTACCCTATTTTCTTAACACAAACATTTTGTATTTTAACATTGTTGAACATAAATGTGGTTTTCCTGACCATCTGCTTAACGTGTAATCACTAGTCATATGAACCCTTTAATAGTCTTCGTGGAATCATATAATTGGTGCTAGCCTGTAGCTTTTTAAGCAAGTCACCTTAGTCTATCTTCTGATGCTGCAGTGTAACCTGGGAACTCTGATGAATACTACCTTACATTTCTTGCCAAAACAATTTTAACTTGTTTAGATGCTTTAAGTCCTGGTTTATATGCCCTACTCTTTTCTTGACACTTTTTGAATTTGTGCTACTGAAAACATTAAATTGCATATTAATGGCCGATCTGCGCTATTTTAAGCCATATCCTGAAAAGAGTATGCAAAAGATATCTATTTGAGAACTAAATCGCTCTGATGCTAATTGTTCATATGTAATTTCTGCTTGTTCTATATTTCTTGCAGGGCCTCCGCGTTGGTGTCAATTTGGCTTTGGCCATTGCCTTACACAATATCCCAGAGGTATATTCTCTAAATAGTTTTTATATTTCTGGCTTACACCGTTGTAGATTTGTTATCTAGTGACAAGTTTCTCTTTTCTAGGGAGTTGCTGTTGCACTTCCTGTCTACTTTGCAACACAGAGGTGAGAAATTATGCAGCCATCATCTAGTTCAATAAAAAAGAGCATAAAGTATGTTTGAAAAAGGTAGTAGGGGGTGAAAATGATAGTTGAGGGTAACTATTATGGCGGTGATTGTTAAAAGTGGAGTTGGGGGGGGGGGGGGGGGGGGGGTAGAGGATTGATGGTGGTGATGATGTAGAAGTGGTGTGGTGGTGATGTAGAACAGTAGAAGGCAGTGGTGAATTTTGGAGGTGGGCCAGTATTTCTATCATTGTTCTATATAGGCAGAGGTTTTGTGGTTAAAGCAACTTTGGTGTCCATTTGTGGACATGACTTCTAAGCTTATTCACTTTCCAAGTCAATAACAATCTCACAAGTCTAATGTTACTATATACTATATGGATTTCTATCAATGAACAGAAAATCATTTATACCTAAATTGTTAAATGGTGGGTTTTCTACATGTTTCAGCAAATGGCAGGCTTTCAAATTGGCGACACTTTCTGGTTTTGCTGAGCCTTTGGGTGTTATAATAGTAGGTATGTCATCTGATAAAAGAAACCTTCAGATTTCTTTCTTTTACAATTGTTATACCAAATGTGGGTTTACACCGTTGAAAGTTTCAAATTTATCGGGATATTGCTGTGTTCAGAAGTTGAGTTATTTACTTAATTAGGCCCCACCTGAATTTGAAAAAGATTCATGGTGCACTTATAATATTCAAATACTGTGCCAGTTACTCACCCCCAAGTTTTGAATCTGTTTATCTATATAAAGCAGACAACCTGGAGATTTGCAATATATGTTACTACTACGTTTTCAATGAACTTTACTGTTGGAAAGTTGTAATCACTCTTGTTGTTGAAAAGATTGTAACAACTCTATCTCAATGATTACTCCAATTAATCTCTTCAACTTCAATATGGATTAATATTATAAGAGCGTTGCTATTTATATGTATAGAATCAATAATCTATTAGGGTCTCTCTAATAGATGGAACATTTTGATCTGCTATGGGTTCATGATGTGTGCTAATGATGCAGCCTATCTATTCCCTAGCAGCTTGAATCCAGAAATTCTTGAAGGCCTTCTGGGAGCAGGTTTGAAACGTTAACAGTTGTTCAATATCTCAATTAGTAAACGGTACTTTATGTGACAATTTCAGTTCGTCTGTATTTTTGCTGGGGTGCAGTTGGTGGAGTGATGGCTTTCCTAACTCTGCATGAGATGCTGCCCTTGGCATTTGATTATGCAGGGCAGAAGCAAGCTATCAAGGCTGTGTTTTTGGGAATGGCTTTCATGTCTGCAAGGTAATACCAAATCTTGACATACTATCTTATCATTCGACTGTGTAAAACTTCTGTTTCTGGTTTTCTTTGATTTAGTGGAATTGGAATCGTATCTATGTCTTTGCCAGATAGTAACTATAACTATTAGAAAGATATATAATTGGCAATTCAATTTTGATTCTGAACTTCTTGTAGACACAAACGTGAAACAGGTACTAGAAGTTCAGAAATTTCATGAGTTTTGCTTATGTTACTCCCATTTTGCCTGTTTTGCAGCCTATACTTCCTTGAAATCAGCTTACCTGCAGAAATGAGCTTGTAGCTGTATTCCATTTGCTATTTTAGTGTTGTACATTTATGTACTGCCATGCATGATAGTCCTCAACCGGTGCCCACTTATTGTAATTGGCACTGAATAGTTGTAATACATTCGATTCGGTTTCGGCTTAGAGGAGATTACTGTTGCGGAAAGATAGCAGGTTGATCATATTTAAGATCCTAGAAACATTGCAATCAAATGTAAAGTGACTAGTGTATGAGACTCGACTTCTTCAATCAACTTTAGTCTCTTTTTCATTCTTATTTGCATTTGATTTGATGGAGCTGATAAAAGTCCTAAAACAGTGTAACAAGACTTAAGACAACTATTTGAATACACTTTTTTGCACTTACCAAGAGATTCATATAAATTGTTTCCCAGGTATAAAACTATAAATAAGTATGCAGCTATATTTCTGAGGTTTTTGTTCCAAAAGCAGAGTGGAGCACACAAGATGCTACAAAAGCAGACATCTTATTCTACCTACAACTGTCACCTTACCCTATCCCAGAGGAACTACTATATTAATTCCTTAGACACTTAAGACCTCAATTGGTGTACGTTTTGAAACACTAAAACACAATATGACGGTTATATTCAAATGACAGAAATAGGGCAAGGAAGAAAGCAGACTACCTCCAAAATGCTAGTTCGGGCCAAACTAATTGAAGAAGAAAAGGGATTGATTGAAGAGGCCCTGTCCAACGCCCACTAGCGTCCGACCAGGCAGTATGCCCCTTAACCACCACTCATGGGCCGCTTTGAACCTCAAAACCGCCACTCAAGAGCCGTCACTGCAACACAAGTACGTCAACAAAGCTCCTCGTCACCCACCCTCACGATCCTCACTAACCAAAAAAACTGCGCCGCAGCCTTGCTGGACCACGATGAGCACTCTCTTCGGTGGGAGAACACCGCCGCCCCCTCAAAATCCTAAATTTCGACTCTCAGAAGTCACTTCAAAAAGTACGAAGCAAATCTCTATGTGACTACCTTGATAGACGAAATTCCTACCATGGTTGATTTAGCTAGGGTTAGTTTGGTATTGCTGTGACTTTAAAAAAAATGTTGCTGTTGCTGTACTGCGAAAATAATCATCTGTGAATTAAAACAGTTTTGTGTTTGGTAAATATTAGTTTTAAAAATGCTGTCAAGATAAAATTTATTAATTTATAGTGTTATTAGTGACAACTGCTTTTAAAAGTAACCTTTAGGTTGCTTCTAAAAGCTGGTGACCTGTAATTTAAAAAAAAAAACTATTTTTCTTTCATTTACCAAACACTATAAAATCTAAAAGTTCGGATAAAAACAGATTTTTTTTAAAAGCGAAGCTGTACCAAATTAGGCCTAATCCAACATTAAAATAAAACATTACCAATTTTTCATGACCGCAATGATAGTCATGGTAGAAGAGTGATAGTACACTAATACTCACATATCATAGTATCATTGAAATCAACATGTACATCGTTCACTCATGCACCACAAGTCCAGAACCAATAGTTGGAGTATATCTTTTCAACTACACCGACTCCCTCAATGTACTTTAGTCTAATACAGATCGAAAGCAAGGATGTCTTTAACTAATCTGCTAAACATTTTCATTGTAACTAAATTCAATTTTGCAAACAAAAGAAATTAGAAAAAAAGTAAAATAAAATAAAGCCACACTTCACAAGTAACACGTACAATCAAAAGCATAAATTTAACTCTGACTTCTGTATGCAAGATGCTGTGGCATGCAATGCACAAGAGTTGAACAATTAGTGGTGATTCGTTTAATTATTAAGGAGAATCTGTATATACGAGATTGATTCGATGCAGAGGCTCATCATGGTTTTGAACTGAAATGAGTTGTCAATAGAAATGGCCAGTGTTCTTCACTGTGCAGTCTCATCGATCATCATCGCATTTCATGGAGGAAATCATTGTGATTATTTCTTGGAAATATGCATATGTCTAATTTCGAAACAAATAAAAGTAAATTCATCTGCACAATCTAGTCCAATCTGCACTTGAACATAGGAGAAAGCTGTCTATTCATTATCTGCAGTACTTCTGATCATTGTGATTATTTATCGGAAATATGTCTAATTATGAAACAAATAAAAGTAAATTCATCTGCACAATCTAGTCCAATCTGCACTTGAGCATAGAATTAAAGCTGTTTAGTCATTACCTGTAGTATTTGTAATTGGATTCGTGAAATTAATTGATGAAGAGAAAACGGGAAGAGAGATCATGATTAATAAAAGTAACACAAAGCTAGCAAAAGAAAAGAAAAGACTTAAAGTGTACGTTGTCTGGTAAAATGAAGTCTTTGACAAAAGCTATGGGATATATGAGTAGGCTAAGCTTTATTAGTCCTAAGAACCAAACCGTATTGATTAGAACTAAAGCTATCTAGTTTTCTTTACCTTCTAATTCGAAAAGCTAGTTTTTCATTTGGATGTGTAAAAAATTGAACAGAAAGTGGGATAATACACACTGCACATGGACTAAACATATCTAATGTGTCCATTAACACAGGCACCAAGCTCAGTGTTTTACACAGCAGTTCATGAAGGAATTGTACCCTTAAAGACTAGGAGTAACAAAAACCCTACTAAAGACACAACCACGTACAGTTAGATACCAACCAACAATAATGGAAGTCCAAAACACAAAGAAATCATAGCAGCCGAACCAAATTGGTGAGTTTCAATTATCTCAGTCTCACTACGCAGAGTACAATTAGGTTAACGTTTTCAATATATACATGTGGGATTACAGGTGCTCGAGCTTTTGTATGTTTTTATGTACAAAGGTTCTTTCGTTCTTATATTCCTGATCAAATCGTAAAGTCTCTGGTCCGCTGTCATTGAGCTCAGCTAACAGTCCATAGCCCCTAGAGCACTCCAGTGCTGAATCGGTATCTTCCACACTATTGCATCTGTCATAAAAATTATGAAAGTAGTAAAGTTGCAACACCTTTGCTGTTGTGAACAGCAGATAATGCGTTTAGGGCTTTTATGCTTCCCATGTTCCGTCTGGAGAATATAATGAACCAACATTCCAATTAGTAATTAGTTTACAGCAACTAGTTAAATTTACTTCGAACAACCGCTCACATTTATAGAGGTGACATTTTTTTTTTTTTTAACAAAAATATATGTTTTTCAAGTAACAAGCCGGCAATGGAGAGATTGTTGGCTCTAAAATCTCGTCTCTGCCGTGATAGGCAGGAGAGTACGTAGGGAACAAACGTCATTCTTGATGTAGATTACGGGGCGTGCCAAACTGCTAGCACACAGCCTAGAGGCCATGTGATGTAGCTAGAACATGATATGGTGACAAGAACTCAAAATCAGCAGATGGACCGTCTCATGAAATAATGGAAGGTTGGCCAGAAGAGTTTAATGCTCAAAATGGGCGTATAACTACGATGGCGGAACATAGACAAATTCGAGATTTGTTGCTTGACCAAAACAACAACGTACAGTAATAAGTTAATAACACACCAACAATAATCAAAATCAGAGCAACTTTAACACTATATTTAAGGTTTTAGCTATTTTAGAGAGCGTGTTTAGTTTTTTTGGATATTTTAAGAGCTCCAACAAACTAGTTAAACGTAAGCTATTATAACTTTTAGCTATCTCGCTAGCTAAATATAGCTAGCGAGATAACTCAAATGAGACTAGCTATCTCACATGTATATAGATTGTGTACAAGGCATTAGAACGGTGGACGATTACACATGAATTTCTAAGGTTGGCGGAACATAATCAACGTGGAGCACGTGACAAAATCGCATAAGGTGGGAAGATTAGTTAGTGGATTAAAGCCTTCAATTCAAGATTAAATCGGGTTGCAGACTGTGTGGAGTGTTCCTGAAGCTCGCAATTTGGCGTTAAAGGCAGAGATGATGGAGAAGGTGAACAAACCTTTCTATTCTTACAATGTCGATAGTGGAAGACATACTCTTGAACCTGATTGGATTGTTATTCTTTTCAAAAGTAGAGAAAGTAGCAAGACTCTTGAAAAGGTAGGGAACCCTAATCAAAACCAGAAGTTCGAGCCGTATGCTAAACATATTGTACATATATGTCATCGTCGCAAGAAACCTGACCATTGTTCCAATATTTGTCCAGAACGGAAGAAAATGAACTTAGTGGAGAACGAAGAAGAGGACAATGAGGAAAATATAGAAGATGATGACTATTGCGGGGTTGAGTTCACTATAGAAAATGGGCTGGAAAATGTTACTTTGGTGTTGCAGAGAGTGATGTTGGTGCCAAGACAACGCCACAACATATTTCGTTCTTCATGTTCAATGAATAGCAAGCCATGTGAAGTGATTATACATAGATAACGAAAGTCGAAAGATGTGAGAATTTTGTGTCACATAAACTGGTAGAGTTTATGCAACTACCTACGAAGCATCATCCTAGTCCTTACAAACTAGGCTGGGTGAAGAGGGGTTCCCAAACAAGGGCTACAACATCATGCATGGTTTTTATTTCTATTGGTGGGCACTACCGTGATGAGTTGACGTGTGATATTATTGACATGGATGCTTGTCATATGTGTTGTTAGGAAGACCTTGGCAATTTGATCTAGATTTTACACACAAGGGCAAAGATAATGTTAGATTATGGAAACAACACAAGTTTGTGGCTTCGTCAAACAATTTTAAGGGTCCCAATAAGGAGAATTCAAGTTTTCTCACCATTAGCGAAATGAGCGAAATGAGCATGAGCTTATTAACAAAGCCCTAAAGAAATCCAAAACTATTTTTCCTATAAATGTATTGCTAAAATGCTTGTACTTAATTTGTAAATATTCTTTGATATTATGATTAAATTCAGTTTACCCTCTAAATCTTTGGTGTCAAAATCAGTTCAGTCCTGCAACTTTTTTTTAATAAGTTCGCCCCTTCAACTTTTGTAAATTCACATCAGTCGGGTCCAATTTTTGAATTCCCCTCGAAATATGACGTCATCAAAGCTGTTGGAACTGATAAGGAAACTAACAAGGTTTTGTGTAAGGCACTTGTGGACCAATTTTAATAAAAAGTTCCCTAACAAGGTGATAAAGGACTAGCGCACTGGTGGATTACGATTCTTAGCCTACGGAATATTTCCGTCGGTTAAGAAACATATTCCGTCTACTAAGAACTTAGTCGACGGAATAGTCGTCGACTAAGATCCGTCGGCTAACAGTCGTCTGCTAAGACAATAGCCGACGGAAACATATATTTCCGTCGACTAAGTTATATCTTAATCGATGGATCTTAGTCGACGCCTATTCCGTCGACTAAGTTATTGTTTCCTAAATGACGAAAAAAATCCGTCGGCTCTATTTCCGTCGATTAACATTTACCTAAACGACAAAAGGCTTCCTTCTTTACAGACGAAATATTCCGTCGGCTAGGATTCCAGTTTCTTAAACGACGGAAAATTAGCGTCGGTTAAGATCTAGCCGACGATACGGTCCTCTTTCTGTTTATTCTTAGCCGACGGAAAATAAAATTTTACGTCGGTAATGATTATCTTATACCGACGGAAAGTATACTTTGTCGTCGACTAAGAAGGTCAACGGTCGGTCGTTATTCACTCTTAGCCGACGGAAATGAAATGTTCCGTCGGTAAGGTTTATACCCTTACCGACGGGTTTTCAATTTTCCGTCGACTAAGGTGAGTCAGAATTTTTTTTTCAGAATTGTTTTTTCACAATTTATTATTTGTTTTGGTTTTTTAATTTTTTTACTGATAAAGTAGATATTTGTTTCGGTTGTTTTAGAAATAATTATATTAAAACTAAATATATAGATCGAATCATTAATAATATAAAAATTATGCATTAATAATTAAAATTGTGTTCATACAAACTAAAATTTGACTAATAAAAATTCAAAAACTGATCTTCATCAACAAAAAAATTCTTGTCAAATTCTTTCTTATTTGCTATGACTTCCCGATCTATAATTCCTAACAATGCGTTCATGACCAAATCTGCAACAAGAATAGTAATAATAATAAAGGCCGTGAACATTTGACGCAAAGTGTGTTCCGATCAATATATATGAAAATGTAATTGTTAATACATCGATCTCCGAAGTTATGCAAATTCATAATAATAAACCAATGAAAGTTAAGTTACATCCCCAAATTAATTTAATCATACTCATCTTCATAATCTTGGTCTTCGGGATCATCATCCTCCTCGAATTCCTCTGAATCCTCATCTTCTTCGTCCTCGTATTCGTCATCTTCTTCGGGTTCGGGCATAGTAACTTCAATGTAACCTGTAATGGCCGGAACGTGTTGGTCGTTGACGCGAATGTCCACGTCATTGGGAATTACAGGTGGAGTTTCCTCTTGATATGGTTCGTTCGGTACAGAGCTCGGTTCCGTACCCTCATCCACTCCCAATGTAGCTGCACTCCATATATTCCTATGTGACATTACCTGCACCACTTTCCAACCCTCACCCATAGCCGGATCATCAAGATAAAAGACTTGTTGTGCCATGGCGGCAATAACAAACGGCTCATTCTCATACCATGAAGTGTTTGTGTTCACTGATAACAAACCATGGTCTGTAACCGTACTCCTGCAAACATTTGGGTCAGTATTGAACCATTTGCACTTAAACAACACAACCGGCATACGGTTCCCGTAGATTAGTTCGATAACGCTGATAAGCACCCCGTAGTAGTTGTGAGACTTGCCCTCAACCATAACTCCATTGTTTTGAGTGATGCGACCATCATCTCGTTCTGATGTCACAAACTTAACCCCGTTAACAAAACATCCCGCATGTGCTCTGTGCTTTAGCGGTCCGCCAGCCAAACAGTGCAGCTCGGGGTCGTAAAATTCACGTTGGTTCTGTTGAATATGCATCATCTGCAAAATAACGCAATTTAGTCAAACAAAATGATGAGAAATACATTAAATTTATAAGTAACTTAAGAATAACGTACCCAAATCGGGAAGTAGTCAGGAAAATCTCTCTTGTGAATGGCTTCATTCCCATTTTGCCTGCTCAAATGTTTCTCCAGATAATCCTCCAATTCATCGCAATGTTGAAGGACGCACCAATGAGCCTCCTTCAATTCTTCGCGACTCAATCTGTATTCCCTACCTAGCCTGCCATACGGTTGTACTTCGTCGGAAACAACTGATAAATGGAATTGATTTCCCCCTCTTGAAGATTCCCCTCCCGTGTGTTCATCATTAAGATATGTGTTGTAGAAGGTTACACACTCACTAGAAATGTAAGCCGCCGTGATCGAACCTTCAGGGAAACGTTTGTTCCTGTTCGTCTTCTTGTAATCTCCAAGTTGCCTACAAAATAAAAAGTTATTGCAAAAATTCATGTTATGTGAGACTTTATTGACAAAAGTATAGACTGCATACATACCTCTCGTTTGGATAACACCAGGTATATTGTATCGGACCTGTAAGCAACACTTGTTCAGGAAGGTGGACCATGAGGTGGACCATGATGCTAAAGAAAGTGGGGGGGAAGATCCTCTCCAGCTTGCACATGATGTACGCAATATCGTCTTGCAAGGACCGGACCTCTGACTTTTTTATAGCTCTTTAGCACATAACCTCTGAAAGAAGTTGGACAAAGCCACCAACGTGTCAACCACATCACTCTGCAAATACGGGCGAATGACCACAGGAAGAAGACGTTGCAGGAGAACATGACAGTCATGGGTCTTCAACCCGATAATCTTATTTTCCCCCATCTTAATACATCGAGCTATATTTCCGGCATACCCACTAGGATACTTAACCTCACGAAGCCACTTAAATATCTCCGACCTCTTATTAGGAACCACCGTGTAGCCTGCTTGAGGCATTACATGTTTGCCGGTCTTTTTGTTTAGCTTTATCCATAGTTTTCGACGTATACCCATCTTTTGAAGGTCAGCACGAGCTTTGGCGGTGTCTTTGGTCTTGTCTTTGATGTCTAGAATTGTTCCAAGGATGCTGTCACAAACATTCTTCTCTATGTGCATGACGTCTAAGTTGTTTCTGATCTTCAACGTCGACCAGTAAGGCAACTCAAAGAATGAACTCATGTGCGTCCAATACTTAAACTCTTCAGGGGTGGGAGGATTCTGGTCATTTACATACTTAGCGCTGCTCAAAATTCCAAACCAGTGCTGGTTCAGCATATCCAGAATCCATTGACCAGACCTCCCTTCGGGTTTCGGGCCATGCTCAACAGTCTCATCAAATGCTTGTGCATCGTACCGCCACGGGTGATCCGGTGGAAGCCATCTACGGGATCCTAAGTAAACAATTATGTGGGCATGATGACTGGAATTGACCTCGTCTATACATACAGGGCACGCCTTGTATCCATGGGTAGTTTGACCAGACATCATCCCGTAAGCAGGAAAATCATTGAATGTAAAAAGAACCGCTACTCTCATGAAGAAGTAAGTCTTACTATACCTGTCAAAAGTATGGATTCCATTTTCATATAATTGTAGGAGCTCGTCGATTAATGGCCTCATGTACACGTCCAAGCACTTTCCTGGAGAATACTTGCCCGGAACTAACATAGTAAGAAAATTATACTCCGTCCTCATGCACATGTTTGGAGGCAAGTTGAGCGGAAATGCTATCACAGGCCATATACTGTAAGAGTTATTCATGTCTCCAGTAGGATTGAATCCGTCTGTTGCTAGTCCAAGTCTGACATTTCGACATTCAGAGGCAAAATCAGGAAATGAACGGTCAAAGTGATTCCAAGCCTCCCCGTCTGCGGGGTGTGTGAGATTATCCGGATCTACTCTAGGCCTATCCGGCTCTTGCTGGTGCCTTTCGTGGTGCCATCTCATATGCTTGGCCGTATGTGAAGACATGTAGAGACGTTGTAGACGAGGACCCAATGGGAAATAGCGAAGAACCTTCCTAGGAATGGGGTTTGTCTGTCTAGAACGAGCGTGTGGTTCATACCTCGGCTCATAGCAGTGTGGGCACTCAAATGCGTCCTTATAACCTTTGTAGTATAGGATGCAGTTATTGACGCATGCATCTATCTTGATGTACTCAAGACCGAACTCACTCAAGATGCTTTTGACCTTGTCATAATTTTCTGGACAGTTGTTGTCAGCAGGAAGCAACTCCTTCAGAAGTGCAATGTCATCGTTAAAACAAGCAACGGTCTTGTTCCTCTTCTTTTTGATACTCATCTGCTTCATGACAGTTTCCAATACAGTATGCTCACTTCCGGGGTACAGTGGTGTCTGTGCTTGCTGCATAAGCTTGTTGTAACTATCATAGCCACTACTGCCGACCTGGGAGACATCAGGGAAGGTTGTATTGTTGTTGTCCTGTGGAACACTTCCATCGTATGCTGAGGCGGACGGAAATGCATCGTTTAAGAAATTCATCACACCAGGGTCCCCGAAATTGGCACTAGAGGAAGACTCGCCCTGGTTACGTTGTGCTTGAATATCTACAAGTGTGGGCATATGTTCACTTGCTTCGCCGTGCCATGTCCAAGTGGTATAACTGGGACAAATACCGTATTGTGACAGGTGAACATACATGTCCTCAAAAGTTACAGAATTGGCAGATCTGTTGCGACATTTTCCGCATGGACAAATGTGGAAAAGTTGTCCAAGAGAAGTCTTGCCACGGACAAACTCGATAAATTCAAAAATTCCTCTCATGTATCGCGGATGCCCTCTATGTAACTGCATCCAGCTCCTGTCGGCCATGTTGTAACCTGTAATAATTAAAAGGGGAAATGAAAAATCTAACTATAAAAATACTGCGCGCTCACGTAAACAACGGTACGTATTCACCACAAAAACATAATGTGACGAAAATAACTGATTTAAACAAAAACATCATCAAATCAAATATTTGATTTAAGACCATATATATATATATGCATGAAAATATCGATATCATCACGAAAATAAATGAGTAAATATATCTAAGCACAAATTGAAAATAAAAAATTTAATGTAAGCATAAACAAAATGAAATATATATATGATCTCAAACACAAATTTAATATAATCGATCATAAACGAAAATATTATCATGAAAATAAATATTGTTTTAATATATCACCACGAAAATATCATCATCAAAATATCGATCATTTAATACACATCATGATTTACATAAAAAAAGATAATGATCGAATACATTAATCACATACATAATATATATATATATATCTATATACATACATTGATTTAATAAACATCATCATTTTCTGCTACAACATATATAATATAATCTATATATATACATATATGATTTGCATAAACAAAATTAATATATACAATCAACAAATTAAAAATTCACACACATATATATACATCCATATATATATATATATACAAAATATACGTATACATGCATATATATATAATCAATAATCCACACACAATTAATATATATAGAATATATTAATCAAACCATGCATATATATATATAATTAATCGTATATATGTATATATACACACACACACACAAACACACAATAAAAATACAAATTAAACGAATATAGCCGGAGAGTCGCCGGAAAATATGACCGGTGAACTGAATTCCGTCGAAAATGTAAAGGTTGAAGAATATGTACCAATGATCAAAATGCTAGCTAGCTAGATTAGTTGCTTGAACTTCAATTCATGGCGAGAGGTGTTTCGGCGACGTCGAGAGGTGTTTTATTTAGAGCAGGTGATAGAGAAGGAGGTTTTTGCAGGAATGATATATTCTGTGCCGAGCTGGGTACGTTGAAAATCGCTGAAGATTCCTTCTGCGCGTGCTCAGAGAATAATTCAGCTTTATCTTCTTAACCGACGGAATTTTCCGTCGACTTAGTCTTACTTTGTCGACGGATTATTTTTCTTAGTCGACGGAAGATGTTTCCGTCGACTTAAAACATCTTAACCGACGAATACTTACCGACATGAGTTATCCGTCGACTAAGATTTACTTAACCGACGGAAATTCCCGTCCAAAATTTTCCGTCGGATAAGAAAATCATAGCCGACGGATCTGTTCACCCTTCCTACGAAACTAGGTTCGTTGGCTATGAAAATCTTAGCCGACGGAAGTTAATTTTTCCGTCGGCTAAGATCTATAATCCGCTAGTGGCTGTGGGCAATTGCAAAGTCCACAACCATGATTTATTACGACAAAGAGATGATTATGATGAAACAAATCGATCCTAAAGCTGAATTACTAGTCTCCTTGTCAGTTCCAATGGCTTCGATGAAGTCACATTTCGAAAGGAATTCAAAAATTGGACTTACTGATGTGTTTACGAAAGTTAAAGGGGCGAACTGATTTAAAAAAAAAGAAGTTGCAGGACTGAATTGATTTTGACACCAAAGATTTAAAGAGTAAACTGAATTTTTTTTCTTGATATTATATCATGACGTACTTTTTCTAGATGCTTATTGTAATCAGCAGTTTGGGCTCCATATATTATTCCCTCCTGTATGTGTTCAAGAGTTACATTAATGAAGGCTTGATGACAGTTGCACTAGTTTTTTTTTTTTCAAGTTTGTTTGAAATTTGCATTTCTAAGACCCAGTTTGGTATTGAGTTTTGGGATTAAAATCACTTATAATCACTATTTTAAATAGATTTCATATTTGGTAAAATCTTAAAACGTGCTTATCTAGAACTTTTTAGTTTAAATAACCACGATTTTAGAAAAGCAAGTTGGGGGTTGCTTATTTAAAACTGAGTTTTTAAAAAATCGAGTTTTTAAATCATAACACCAAACTAAGCCTTTACAATCTTCAATCACCTTTTACTTTTTTGGCTACAACTTTTATAAAAATACAAAGCATTACTCAAAGACAAATCTTAACTTAATTATTAAAAGATAAAATCATGAGTGTGGACTGTAATATAAAAAATACATATTTCTTTGTTTTTATAACAAACGTTAGTTACTTAAGACCACTAACACCGACATTTGGCCCATAAAAAACAAAAGGTTGTGGTTCTGCCAAGCCACCAGGTTAGCCCTAAACGTGCACATATCGGCACTACTTAATTGGTTTTTCTTTTGATACGATCCGAGCTACTTGGTTGAATATTCCCAATGCATTTGATCTCTTGTTGGGGACACATTATTTTGGTCGTTTATATTGAGAGAGACCTAACACAACATTAGGGAGACAAAGATGTTCCCTTCGTGCTTCGCATGCCAAGTGTGTAATATGTAATAAAGTTTAGAGATAGTTTGGTTCTACAAAGTTATTATAAGCATCAAATGTGCTTAATTTCACTGAGAATTTTTGTGTCCGGGCCATAGTAGTACTTGGGGTTTTATTTTTTGTGCCCATCTTAATGGAAGTGTGTTGAATGGGCACTAGATATATGCAGATTCATCATGATCATGAGTACTCTAGTCACCATCAATAACTGGAACTGATTTTACAGCACAATACATCAATAGGTTACAGAGTTTGGTAACGTAAGATCGAGATGAGTGAGGTACGCGGTGGCCGGTGCCCCAATTAGGTGAAGAGAGCAGAGAGAAGAAGACAGTGAATCGATCTATCATGCATGCCTCTCGATGCTTTTACTGCTGCAGGCGAAATGGTGGCTGATTGGTGCTGTGACATTACATAACACTGGATATAACAAAGATGAGAGAACAAGAAAAGAATATTATCACAGAGAAAGGGAGAGAGACAGAGAGAGCTGGGGAGTTTATTAATTACGGTGGTTTTGTATTAATTCACTTTTTACCTGCCAGGTAACTGGGTGAGTACCTACGATCTGTTAAGTCTATGGAAGATGACGTACAACGAAACTGTCAAATTCTGCCAATTCTTACCACATCGATCTCATCACAAAGTGCCAGAGACCGAGAAGACAAAGAGAACCAAGGAGCTAGGACATGGCACCAGATCGAAATAATAAAACCCGAGAGACCAATCGATCCCACCAATACAGTACCACACTTACAGTTTGAAATGACATATCAATAGCAGCGAAGCTCTTTTCTCGGTTTTCTTCTGCTCTTTGACTACTCCACACATGTTTTCCCTCTCCCTCTGCCTCTCTTATAAAGCTGCCATCAAGATCAATTATATCCCTTCCGACCTCTTTAGTACTAGTACTCTCTAGTATATTGAAACCCTAATTTCTCTTCTGGTTAATGTATTGAAACCCTAATTTCTTTTTTGGTTGATGTATTGAAACCCTAATTATTGACACCTTATCATCAATGTATGTACTAACCCCAATAATTCGCATCAGATCGTATGAACTCAAAACTAAATTAAGCTACCCGATATTACATGCATATGTCTCCCTAACAAACAAAGTATCCAAGTAACTTCATCTTTTTCGTTGCCTCTTTACATAAAGATGGGTGTACGTTCATGAGGGGAATTGTTAGACTTGAAGGAGTAAGGAGTCTAATGACATAAATATAACAAAAACTTTGATGGCATTTCATGATACATGAATGGGAAATCACTTCTTCTGATCTGCTTTAGTACATTGAGATCATGTTCTCCAAATTCTAGATCAATCCCTCGATCTTTTCTCGAAGGAACTGAAATGTATGCTGAATTGCTGATCAAGGTATTCTTGTTGTGTTTACGATACAGAAACTAAAGGAGACATTACATTGGTGTATTACGAGCCATTACATTACATTACCAAGGCAAAGGAAATTGTTTAAGAAAGAAATAGGAAGGAACAAGAAAAGAACATGGCTAGATAATTACTAAACGCCAATTATGACCTGTAAACTAAGCCCCAGCCATAAACATCAAAACCCACATTACATTCAGGCTTGCAATTATGTGATCATAACTCAATGGCAAGAGTCATTTTCCTCAATTTCAGAGGCTGCATCATCATCTTCTTCTTCTTCAAAACAATCAATGCCATAAGCTGCATGTCCTTGTCCAAATGCCTTGATATGATCCTTGAGAGACCTCTTGTGCTTGAAATCCGAGCCACAAGTGCAGTACCAAAGCTTGCCGCAGTTCTTCTCATGGGTTCTCCAGTCACCTCTCACTGCAAACGCCTTGCCACATTTCCTACACATGAAAGGCTTGATCCCATGTTTTCTCTTGTAATGGGTTTGGAGGGTTCTGAAGTCTTTGAGAGGCTTTGACCTAGGATGGTCAATGTTGTTCCTGCAACCTGGTGCACAGCAATAGCAAGGGAGTCTAAGCATGGCTGTCGGTTGGGTTCCCCTTAGAGACTCTGGTCCTTTTCTGTATTGAGATCCATGCCCCCACATATGCATCTGCATACATAACCACATCATATATAAACAGTACATAATCACGTTTATAAGAACAGAGGTTTTAATTAACAACTGATTAACTAGCTAGCATGTTCGATCAGAATTTGTTTATATATGAACATATTCAAATAAATGCATAACCAGTAGCAATGAGTGACTTAAAACAGTCCGGAATTTCACATATTGGTGTTATATATGCAAAGAAACATTAAAAAGTCTTTAGTGAAGGAAATTTAAAGGAAGATTTATCGAACAAAAGCTGGATCTTGTGAAGGTCTTTGAATGTTTTATTCTTTTAAGACTTCTTTGAATAGCTAATAGTTTGAACATGAAGAAAAGATAAAGCAAATATGGCTTATAGAAAATTGGAGTTTGAAATTTCTTGTCATTCTTCTTTGGGTTTGATTCCAAAACTGGTACAAATCTACCTCATGGTGAATCTGTATGAGGCATTGTAAATATAATTAGGTGAAAATTTTCAAAATAGTATGAGTAGTAGGTGATTTTGCTTTTAAAGTTTGAATGGTTACTGTTCATAGTAACAACATTCGTTTGCTTTGTGTTCTCGGGATATGAACATCTCATCACAATCCCTACCAATTAATATCACATAGTGTACAGACTTCTAGGTGCAAAAAGCACAATTTCTGTGTTGTTCAATCTCATAAAGAGGGTTGCTGCTAGTGATCTATTCTCAGACTGGGATAAGAGCAGGTAGCAGATTTATTTTATACTTTAGTTCATATTTTTCAATCCCCAAACCCATAAATCTGCATACAAAAGAGAGAACAGAGAAGAAAAGAGTACTAGTGGTGCTGATAGCATCATAAAGTATGAAACTGGAAATTACACAAAAGAAAAGAAAAACATGATTTAAAGTATATATCAAAGAAGAAAAGGGAAAACCCTAAGGACCCATGTAGTACTCTTTTCCTTCAGCACATATACAATAAAAAGTTAAAGACTAAAATCAAGCTAGAAAAGGAGTGTACAAAACAAATTATGATGATATCTAGCAAGATAGGAATGGATTTTCTCTTTCTCAGCAAAATCAAAAAGAAAGAATACGATCAAAAACAGAAAGTAAAGCTTTATTTTTCCAACTTTTTTTCCTTCTGCAGCTAAGAAATTACTTAATCATATGTGGTTCACATAGACATGAAAGGCAGAAATGATTAATGACAATATTAATATACCTGCATGTTATTGTATCTGTTGAAGGTCTTGAAGCAAAGGGGGCAAGAGAATTGAGTTGGACCAATTAAAATTTGAGAAGGAGTTGGGATCCAATACTGGCCCTTGTTGAGTCTGTTTGAGACATACCCAGGTGAAGAAGCATTAGGAGTAGCAGCTGCATCTTCTCTATCTGCAGATGAGATCTCTGAGGAGGAGAGCCTTGAGATTAAATCAGCAGCAGAGCTAGGGTTTGGAAGCCCTAAATGCAAAGCCACAGTAACAGTTTCCTCATTATCTTCATCTTCATCATTATCATCAGCATGGTGATCATGATCCTCAGCTAATATTTCATCTGGATGATCTCTAGTAGGGCTTTGGCTGAGTAGAGGAAGGGCTTCTTTCAATGGAGGAGAGGAAGGTGATGATGAAACTGATGATGAAGACTGGGGATGGGTACTGAAAAAGCTATTGCTGTTGTTGTTGATCATGTTATAATTTGAGAAAGGAGCTTGATGATGATGAAGAGTATAGGCAAGGGAAGGTGCGGGTGGAGAGAAGTTGAGATTGAAGCAACCATTGAAGTAATTGGACGGGTAGTAAGGATCTGTCATGATCTTGGAGATAGAAGAGAGTATAGATTGAGTTTTCTTTTCTGGGTTATTGTATACAGCACTTTATAGACACACACTACAGACGGTGGTGTGGGAGAGACAAGAGAGAGAGGACCAAAAGGTAATAACAAAGGTGGAGAGTGAAGAAGAGACCGACTGAACAAAATCACCAAGCAGGAGTAAAAGAAGAGAGAAATAATTAAAGGGTGAGAATAGCTAGGTTAAAGAAAGGTCAAAATATCAAGGCTGATTGATGAAAGCAAACTGATCAACAGAGTAAAAACGAACTGAGACAAGAAATCACTTGTGAGGTGTGACTAAACGGTGACAAAAAAAATGCGCAAAAGCTAAGGATGAGAGAGAAAGATGATAACAAAACCTTGGGACTTGAAAGGACAAGTAACTTGTTCAGCACTGTGTACAAAACGGTGTACACACTGCAGAAATGGAGAAGATGGAAACCGAAGTTACCTTACTAACCCTAAACTGGGACCTTAATGGCTAAATGTGAGAGGATAAGAAGGCAACAAAGACAAAGTTAGCAATTAAGATTTGGAGGTTGTCCCCCATGCATAATCCTATTCAGATGGAGAGGTTTGTACATTGTAGATTGTAGAATCACTATCTTTCATGTTAAGTTTTCGCTTGTGTAAATTAGTGAAGTTGTAATGATATTTTACTGTGCGGTAGGCTTTGGAAAACAAAGAGGTTTAGACTTGAGGGTAATTTTAGATCCAAACAAGCCAGCATTTGCTTTGGTGGAAGCGCCACGGTCGGCTGTGCCTCCCTTTGGGGTAATCCTCATCGCTGTTTGCCTCTTCCATGCTTTTTACATGCACAATTCCACAACAACGTACTCTCTCTCTCTCTCTCTCTCTCTCGTTGGCATTCAACAGAAGTGCATGTGTATAACATTACATCAAAGGTTTTTGATTAACGTCTGAATTCTCATATATATCATTATTAACTTTTTCTTAAATTAACCATGAGCATCCATCAATATGCTCTTATTAGTTTGAGATTACTATGTCCTCATGCAATGTGCAAATTCACGAGACTGCATAAATTGGCAGCTTCAAACAGAAATATGTTTTCACTGATGATGAATGTATGAAGTATGAACAAATTAAATAATCATCTCATGCTGCACTATGATTTGTAGCAATCAATAATTTTGTTCATTAAAATCACATTTTACTTGGCCCCTGAATTCTTTTTTTTCTTTTCTTATAAATATAGATAGGCCATGGATCAATCATGTTCCAAATGTGGGTGGAGGAAATTGACTGACATCTGTTTTCAAGTGCGAGCATTAACACGGGGCTTGCTTATATATATGAGATATATATAACAGGACCTGGGAAACAATTTGAGTGATATGATTCACATGAGTACCATATATATCCTTCAGCAATTGAGGTCAGAACTCTAAAGAAAACAAATAACAGCTAGCTATATAAACATACATACGAAAGTACCTGTTTATGAAACAAACTTGAGCATCAATCACAGTATAAAAAGAACTTAATTAGTTTCTAGGTTCTACATACAACTACTGATAGTGCATAATTATACATTATTTGTATCAAATTCTCTTATACTTTCTATGTTTGTTTGGTGTATTTTTTAGTTATTTACTTTGTTTATTTGTTTTCTAGGTGTTCCGAAACAAATAAAAAGAAAAGAAGGAAAAGAGAGATTGTAAGACGAAATTCAGAAATCTGTCTTTGAAAGTCATCCAACTTCAATAGGACACTGAGGGCAGCTCGAGACGAACCAATGATGAGTTTTATATCAACGGAAAGCTACAGATGTCAGCTTTCAATAGCATTTTACGGTTCTGAATAGCATTTTCGTAGAAGAAGTTATGGCCAATTTAGTATTAGAAGGTCAATTTGGGCGAGAACCTGACTCTTGACTGGAATTTGTGTTTTGAGGCCCAAATCACACCGGGAGGTCCATGGACGAGTTTGCACTTCATATTATTACTTATAACCCCGATGTGAAGCTGATTATGAAGAGTTAATTAAATGAGTTGACATACTTTCATTGGCCCTACAGACGTGCAC
Organism: Fragaria x ananassa; assembly: GCA_034370585.1. Classification (NCBI taxonomy): domain Eukaryota; kingdom Viridiplantae; phylum Streptophyta; class Magnoliopsida; order Rosales; family Rosaceae; genus Fragaria; species Fragaria x ananassa. The sequence continues at coordinate 30,118,503 of CP139766.1, read as the reverse complement.
CAATCATAATATCCAAGAAAACCTATGTCAAGAAGGATCGGTTGAAGGAAGCAATATAAAAGCCTGTGCTATCAACTTTTGTGTCGTCTTCTTCTCTCTCCTCCTTCCTAATCGGTTGTGTTTTTATTATTATGTTTATTTAGGTTTTCTTAGTTAGGGGGCTGCTTGAAGCCCTAGACATGAACAACAAGATGATTTGAGTTTTGTTTTTAGTTTCTTTTAATTCAAGATGAGACTTTGTTTACTATTTCTTTGTTGATGAATTCTTTTCATGTTTGCTTTGAGTGCACGCTTAGTATACATGTTATGGTTCTATAGTTTTGATTGTTTGATGCCAGTGTCAATATTAGACTCCTCAAACTATCTAGAGAATCAATTGTTAGCTTTTGCTAGCAAGTAAACTAAGTCTTTGGTTTAGCAAAGCGCTTAGTTTATTGTGATGCCTTGTGATATCTCAAACCCTTTTAAAACGTAAGGATCTCTGCATGTTTAATCTAATAAGTGTACCTTTAGATTACATTGCTTGAGAATAGTTTATGTGTAGAGCACTTCCTACCTAGCGTACGAAGTAAGAAATAGTAATATGTTGTGTTTCAAGCGTACCGAACCAACCTGAGCATCTTCATCTAGATTAATTGAACTATAACTGAACAAATTGTCTTGTGTGTGATTGTCAAGGTGGATTGCATCTTCCCTAACTAAGAAAACCTAAATAAACATAATAATAAAAACACAACCGATTGGGAAGGAGGAGAGAGAGAAGAAGAAGAGGAGGAGACAAGAAGAAGACGCAAAAGTTAATAGCACATGCTTTTATATTGCTTCCTTCAACCAATCCTTCTTAATTTATTAGGTTTCCTTGGATATTATGATTGGTGCACGTCTTTAGAACCAATGAAAGTATATCAACTCATTTAATTCTTAATAATCAGCTTCACATCGGGCTTATAAGTCGTAATATGAAGTTGTTGATACCCAAAAAATCATGCGATCAATTAATACTTCGTCACGCAATAATTTCATGCAATTTTAGGTTAAATCATTGATTTAACCCAAACGAACATACACATATATTCATGTGGGCCCAAGCCGCATACACACATCATTGGGGCTTATAGAAGTGGGTATGGTGTGGATGGTTACGGAGGCACATAATGCTCGTCCGCCGGTTTAATGTTGTTAAGAAGTTTCGGTCTTGGGCCCGAAACTCAAGCCCAACAACTTAAGTCAGCGACGAATCGGTGAAGAATGTGAGAATTGAACTGCTCATCTCTTAAACCCAAAATACCTTTGAATCTGAAGCCCAACACCCTTTTTTCTTTTAGGAAAAGCCCAAACTCTCTTCTTTTAGGAAAAGCCCAATCCCTTTTTTTCTGCAAAACCAGACACCACTTTATCTCTTTCTCGCAACAGTACGACGACGAGCTTTATACAGCAGAAAATTGCCATCCATTCCCAATCCGAGGAAGAAGAAGGTCAGTGACTGGTTCCAAGGCAGCTCTTTTATCCTTGGATGGCGAAATCGTGGAATTCAAGTTACTTGGTCTGTCTCGTTCCAGGATTTCCGTCTCTGCAGCCGTCCTTGCAGCGCCCCTGCAGTGAGTCGTCTCTTCCATCTCTCAAGGTCAACTACTCTCTGCCAACTTTTGGGGCTAAGGTCATGTGTCTGATGAGAGCAATCATTTTACCCAGCAAAGTAAAGCACTGCAGTGCATGGCAAAACCCTCTAATTTAGCTCTATAAAAAGGAGGTTTGGGGAGCTGCAAAGAGGAGGAAGCAACAACCCAGAAAAATCCCCAAACACTCAAGCTTTCATGCTTTTCAAGCCTCCAAGCCAAAATCTCATTTCTGGCCATCCTTCAATCCCCATCCTTGAAACCCATATCCTTCCCAGAAATTTAACCCTAAAACTCAGTCCAATTTTCATCACCGCAGTGTGCCTTTAGCTCCCACGTCGGCTCACGCTACAAGTTTCTTTCGTCTTTGAATCACGCACAAGATTAACTCAGTAATCCAAATATTTGGGTTAATTTTGGCCTAGTTACATTTCAAATAAAAAAGAACCCCCAACAGAAGTGCAAACCCGTCCATGGGCCTCCCGGTGTGATTTGGGCCTCAAAACACAAATTCTCTTCAAGAGTCAGGTTCTCGCGCAGATTGACATTCTAATACTAAATTGGCCATAACTTCTTCTAGGAAATTCATGAACTGTAAAATGCTATGGAAAACTGACATCTGTAGCTTTCTGTTGATATAAGACTCATCATCTGGTTCATCTCGAGCTGCCCTCAATGTCCTGTCGAAGTTGGATGACTTTCAAAGGCAATTTGAAGTTAGATTAATTGAACTATAACTGAACAAATTGTCTTGTGTGTGATTGTAAGGGTGGGTTGCATCTTCCCTAACTAATTTTATTTTCATTGTTTCCAATAACCAAAACCAAAACCAGTTTTCGTCACTTTCTGTTCTCTGTTTTCCAGTATTTATTTGACATAGCAAATGAACTCCGATTCATCTAAAATTTTGTATGTGAGTCTGTCTGGGTGTCTAGTTTGTGTCTGTAAAGTTTCGTATTTTTATGACTTGCTTAAGTTAGTCAACTAATTAGGTTTTCGACTGCTGGTCGCTAGGATCAGTAGTCAATTTTGTGCATCTTTTAAGTAATTAGATTCATTTAGTCCTCTGCGGGAATGACTTTTATTTGCTCATACTATAAACAACGATCTAGTAGTGAATAAGGAAAATAAATTGATTGGTTTAGAAATAACCGATCAACTACATGTATCTTTTGTTTGTGAAGAATCTTGTTCAGTGCTTGGAATCTCATTGGGTATCTATCTACTCTATGAATGTGTTCAAGCTAGCTAGCTATTGTGTAACTCCCGAACATTGTTGTTGAAAAAATTGATAGTTTTGAAGATGGATTGCTTTGAGAAATGTAAACAGATTGAATAAGGTGATTCAAAACTTTTTGTAGACAATGTTATTGGTAGAAAAGACTATATATGCCCTGGAAATTGAAAATGGTTCATTCGACAATTTGTTTCCTCATTTCGATGATGATGGAACATTTCATTATATGAGGCCGTGAGGCCATACGTTTGAAATATGAATCATGCCATTGATACTCCTGTTAGAGTATAGATTGAATTCATGCATGTTCATAGAGGCTAATGTGTAGCATACTAGCATGTAGTCGATCATGTACAACTATTACCACAAGTCACAAACACAATTTACATATTATTTTGGTAAGGATGAATTCGGCCTATGTTTTACAAATCCTTTTGTGTTTTACTATTTGAGTGGGAGCTATCAGCAACCTGAGAGAACAAAGAAACAAGATAAATAATTATTTGCTACAAAGAATATCAGACCAGCAAGGCTCTTAGGTATATTAATTAAATTAATAAGGCTTGGTGGTCATACTGTTTTGTGTGGTTTGGCCAGTTATGGTGGAGGTCGATCGAGCTCGTGTATTGGGTAGTTGGAGTTTTTGGCCAATCGGAAATCCTGCTCAGCTGCTTAGTGGTCTTAGCTAAATCGAATTTTGAAGTGGGTGGCCTTGGTAGGTCAGGCAATCCAAGGTTGCTTAGTGGCGCGAGAGCTTCTGATCGAGTTCCTGTCTTGTCAATTGATTGCTCATAGTTTTAGTTCATATATTAACTATCTGGGTCAGATAATCTGATCGACTATAACGCATGGAAGTAGGAGATGCGTGTGTGATGTGTGTTCGCATCAAAAAACAAAGACCAAAAATCCTGACGCAGAGGTGAGATCCACAGTAAATATAATTCTCAGCAAAAAAGCACTAAGCATATTTGTACTACTGGTGTAATGGTGTTAGCTTCGTATTTTGGAGGATCTTCTGGTATTGTACTCGATCAATCTTTTAGTGCAGCTCGGCAACAAAGCTAAACAGGAATGACTCGCCGCCATGATCGTCCAGAAAAGTTCTGACGAGTGGAGATGGTGGCTCCGGCAGAGAAGACCAGTTTCCCTCTTTCGGATCGAATTCCCCGAAAGGGAAGCTCAGTGAGTTATCTACTGTGGCACGGCTGAGTGAGTAGTGCTTGCCGTCAAACTCCACTAGCATTGGTTTTTCTTTGGGTGTGGAAAATCCCTCAACTTGTCTTGCCCGATAGTTTGAGTTTCGATGTCCCAAAAGTTGGATCAGTCTCAAACACGTAAATGTCTCTGCATGGATAGAATGTTGGATCCGAAGGCAGCGCAGCTCATGAAAGCAGGAAGATTATCATCGCTAGAAGCATAAGTCACATGGGTTAATGAGGCCGAAGAAGAAAGATCTCTCAGTTTGATTGCTTTGATAACGCAAGCTAAAGGAAGAATCCAACTTGTACTCGTTGAAACAAAGGTATATGGGGTCTTAGGGCTTTTGGAAATACATGAACAACATAGTGCTACCATCATCACCGAAATTGGAGATAAAGCCACAGCTTATTCCGAATAGTGCACTCGTCACTAGCTGCTTCTGTCTTTGACAGGAGTGGATTCCTTGAGCAATCGGGTAACCCATTGATATCCAACTCATAAGCAACAAGGTCTTGTGTTTGGTATTCCAGCTCATGCCAATCAAGAAGCCTTTATACTCTACACTGCAACAGAGCCGAGGGATGTGTTTAGGTCCCTCCCACATCTCTTTTCGAGCGTCAAAAATCCGTACCTTTGTATAGATTTTTCTGATACATGTGTTGACGGGGATGCTCATCATGAATAGGAAGAATGTGCCCCCAGGCAAAGTGGCAGGGGATATTTGGAGCACGGCAGAGGGAGAAGTCTCCGATGTCCATGAACAAAATCAAAAGTGAGAAAACTACGTACAGAAATGTTGCCATTGTACAAACTAACTACAAAGGGAGGTTGAGAGCTGAGCGAAAGGAAGACGATGACCAATGGTACGATATTTAGAGCCAACATGAGTCTGCCAGGATATTAGCAAAGTGATTCATCTCCATTTGATGGTGCGGTTTTCCTCGTTCTAAACCTGTAAACCATGCCAATGGAAACTAGATGCCGCAACACTTATTTGTAAAAGTATCACCAGTAACTGAAAACTGGCATTTCTCTATTAGATTTCAATACCGATCATACTGTCCGAGAAAGAACGAAAAACAGACAGAAATAATTTACAATTGACTCGAGACTGAGCTAGATAATTCGCAAAGAATATGCAGGTTAGTGACTAATTCTATCAATTGATAAGATGAGAAGATATAGGCAGATTGCTGAATCAACAGTTTGAGAGGGGGAAAAGCCTTTCCTATCAATCGCAAGGCATGTACAACAGGAACAAAAATAAATGAAAGAATCAAAATACAATGATCTCTAGTTCCGGTGACCGACCCCAAAGTGAAATCTCGGTGTACCCTTGTCATTAAATGCATATTCAAGACGAAGTGGTCCCAAAGGCGAGTCCAATCTGATTCCCAACCCATAACCATACCCACTTCCAGGCTTAAGCCTAGCTCCGGCAGGATCACCTACATCAATATAGCATTCAAAATTAAAACTCAAAGGCTAAAAAGTCAAATATTTAGAGAATTTTAAAATACTAGTTCTTTACAATTCCAGGAATTTTGTCAGACTCAAAAATAAAAGGAAATGGTTTTGGACAACCAATGCCCAACATATCCTCAAAGCATTACATCAAATGCCAAACCTTCACTCTTAGTCATGACTGTCTGACATGGAGCTTTCTAAGCAAATGAAGAAAATTGGCAATAGTTTAACATGTTAAAGCCTTGGAAAAGAGAATACTGTTGCAACGGCACCTTTTGCAACGTTATGAGACCATGACATCCCACCCAAAAAGGACGGAGAAAAAATAAGAGAGAATTGAAAAGAAAAAATGAAGAGCGAATCAAACTTTAGAGAGACATACCGGGAACAGTTGGACCTGATCCAAGATCCGTGCCATAGTCAGCAAAAATAACTCCCCCAACTGGCCCCACCTGCGACAATAGTGGGACATATTGATCCATCAATGTATACAAGTCAATATTGTAGAAAAGAGATGAGGAAGAATTTGTCCATTAATACAGAGCATTGAATCTTATGAAAGCATGCTAATAAATAGCAAAGGGGGGATATTAACATTGTCACCACATACCAGGGGAAAAGAAATTTCTCCAGAGCCAACTGCATAAGATCTACCAGAACCCACAGCACCTTCTTCATAACCTCTTATGCTATTTGTTCCTCCAATGACAAATGCTTCATGTGGTGGGAAGTTACCAATCACATGGCCACCAGATACGCTAGTAATGCAAAGAGGATTAAAAAAACCACAACAAGAGGATCAATTACTTACTTTGAAAAACGAGAAAAGTATATTGATTTTGGGGGATTTGAGCAAAGATTAGGGGGAATAGATAGCACCATGTTACAAAATTTTACGATTTTACTTTATCTTTTTCAGCTGCCATACCTAAAAAGAAGGTGAGCAAGGCCGATTTCTAGATCTTTCCTGGCACGAGCGTTCATTCTGTTGAAAAACAACCAATCAGGCAAGACAGGAAGTCCTTGTTCCATGTTGAATTTCAACTGCACAAGACAAAAAAGTTAGGAATCAAATTAAACAGTGAGAGAGGTATAACTATAGAAACACAACGGAAGACTAACCATTGAAGACCCACGGTCACCAGAACCTGTGTAGACAGTCTCAAGTTTTGCCAGCAGCATCTCATCAAGGCTATTACCACTGCAAAACAACAGAAAACAATGGTGAGAGAAAATAAGTAACTTACAAGCATTTATCATAAGAAAACTTAAGCAAGACATGATAACTAAACTGCTGAAAGTTGGGCATAATTTGATATTAGACTGGAGTACCTTGCAGTTAGGGGACTGCTAAAGAAATCCTTGATAATAGGACTTCCTTTTTCATCACGAGCACCAGCATGCTGCAACAATTATCCATAGAATGTATTTAATAGTGTAAATGCGTTTCAATAAATTAATGAAGTCAACATAGAGCTTATCATCTTATACAAACCTCACAAGCTACCCCACAAGTAGTTCAGTATTAACACTCATACAAGCCAGAAAAAGAAACCACATAAAAGCATCAGTACCTGATACGTAAGCCCAGCTGTGCCACTCCATTTTGGCCTAATTGGTCGGCTGAAATCAATACCAGCTGAGATGCGACCAATGGTCAAGTTGCTACCGTCAAGTTGGTTACCATGGATAAGTGTGCCAGGGGTCCTTGAATTCTATTGGAAGAAGAATTGATCAATCATTTCAGCAAGAAATTTAGAATAGTAAGAAAAGTTGGAAAGGGTTGCACTAGAAACATAAAACATTAAATCTACCTGAACCATTATTGTCCGGGATGTCCTCATATCGTCCCCTGAAATCCATGGGTCTGAGTAGTTTATACGAAATAAAGAGTCTATCTGGCCCCTCTCTAAAGAAACGTGCAGCTTTTGGTTTCTTCCAAAGAGATTCCTATGAGTATAGGCAAAGCTGCAATGCAAACAAAGATTACATTGCAGCTTAAGAGCTTGGGGCAACTCATTATGACAATGGATCCTTAAGAGCTTGGGGCAACTCATTATGACATGCACACACAAGTTAACAAACCATTCTCAACACAATTTGAATGTAAGCACACTTGTATATTGTATGTATACGTGCAAATACCTAAAAATTCTTACATTAAACTTTTTTTAAATACAAGATGTTACAAGTGTAGCAGCATAACTGTCAGCAAAACAATTGGTGCAGTTGACACCCTAGTCATCTGCTATTTTCATTTAACAATCCAAAGCATGCTGATCTTCACTTACTACTGACTTCAAAAGGGTTACATATCCTAACCAACATTAGTCAGCTCCCATGTCCAAGAATCTAGTACAATTGCCCTGTTCACTTGTAAAGGTATCATTCAAAAAGTCCAATTCACCTATGAGGTATGCTCTACCATTTGAAGTTTCTGACACCATGCCCTTACCTTTAGTTTTACATTTTTCAACAAGAGGATTCAAGACTGAAGCAAATGATGTGAACATAAAAAAGCATATTTCAGTTCAAAATAAAGAAGTAGCCTTTTGTATTGCAAGTCATGGGGAGTTTAACCAACCTAGAGTCTTCCACCAAAAAACAAACATTCCGAAGAACTCATCTAACTGTATCTAGTGAATCAAGATGAAACATGAAAAGCTTGGCGACAAAAAAAATTAATAAAAGCATGAAACACTATCATTACCTTCCAATGAGTCCTGTCAAAGGGCTGCTTGTTATTCTAAAAAGAAAAGATTAATAGTTAGCATTCAATACCACATAGCTAAACTTTAAACTCAATTTTGGCATAAATATAAAAATCTGTGTGCTACACTCATTTGACTTACCCACTTGATATACCACCACCAGCAGAAAAACCTCCACTTGGCCGCTCAACAACGTTCATTGCAATATCAACCTTACCACTTTCTACAGTGTTGCATAATTTTAGAAAACAAATTCAATCATATCCGTGAGCAAACATTAACAAGTAAATTTTTTTTTATCTCAACTGAATTACTTATAGTTATATACCACCTGCTGGTTGGGGGATAATGCTAACATCTTCCATAAGTCCCATAGTCAATACTGTTTCCACATCTCTCTTTCCTTGAAGCATACTGTAGACCTACATTGATTGCAACCCTTTAAAAGTGGACATGTTAACACTAGATTACCATCTCTGCAAAAATCCTTTATGACTAAAAGAGAAAGTCACTAGACTCAAGTTGCCAACCCATAAAATGAAAATGTACGACCCACTGATTTTGAAATCTATAGAGTGGAGCTTTTCTTAGTCACAAGTGTAAAAGAGGTCAACCAATCCCTTTTTACACTACAAACTCTAGTTAAAGGCTTAAAAACAAGCAAACTATAATAATTAACTGTCATTTTCTATCTACCATGTTCTCCGTACCAATATTTCACCCCATTTACTACTTTTACTTGCCAAGAATAAAATTAATAAAGATCAAACTTCTTCCCTCATATAGAAAAAAAAATTAACGAAAAGCAAGAAGATCTTCAAAAATACTAGCATAACTAGACAATCAGGGAAATGCCTTAAAGCAAGACCAATGTTACTACTGAAAATTATCGTTCAAGATACAAAAAAGAAAGGAAGTTCTAGTAAAGGAAGTTCCAGTAAAGTACCTGTCCTTTTTTAGTTGTGAGTTGGCGAAGTATCGTTTCTGGCTTTGTCTTCCCTATAGTAGGCTCACCCCTAGGAAGAGCCATGAAGCATTAGTCCAGAAATCTTGTCATTGCACCTATTCTTTTAAATTTGAGTATATCTAATGATGCAACATCTGTAACTCTGAACTCAAGTAAGCAGAATCTTACGTCTTCCTGTCAAGGAATCTTATGGCGATGTTATTGACTTCAGTTTCTGAAACTTGTAACTTAAGAATACCTCCTGATAGAACCTCAACAGCTGAAACCTATAAAGTAGTTGAGAAAAAAAAAATCTCTATTATTATGTAAATCATTGATAACAAAGAAAGTGTTCGAGTCTGAGGAGTAATTCGACAGTCTACAACACTAAAAACATTAACTTCGTCTGTCTAAATGTTAAGAATAAAAGTCAAATATTATAGAGATAAGAAACATACCATGGCAAAAAGTCCCCGATCCATGTACCAATCATTGATGGAAGTGATTACTTCATTCAAATGCTTAAGATTAATAACTTTTCCTGCACAACTTGATACCAAAATCTAAAATAAATATAGGCCTCCTCACATTTTGAAAAGTGACACTAGAAAAAAAAAAGAACTTTCACGCAATGTCTCTTAACTCCTATACATGCAGCTTTGGATAGGTATATAAGACATCAAAGAAAAACCAACCATATCCATCATAAAATGCATCCTTAAGAAACTTGGCAGGAAGAACATTTGCCCCTTCGCATACTAGCCCTTGGAATTCCTGGTTTGGTTTAACCTTGCAGCATTAAAAGAAAAATAATACTTATTATCCTCATAGTTCCATTTGCAATTGAATAAGAACATACATGACTATGGGATGAGTTCGCATCAGCAATGAAACAATGACAAAATAAGTTAAGGTTTGCTCACACTCACCTTTTCTTCTAGCTAAATCTCTCATTTCAGATTTAAAGACACGGAATAATGGTAAGTTAAGAGCAGGCAAGGTTAGCACATATGCCACCACAATCTTCTACAATATTCTTCTACAATCCTCAATTATTAGCATATGGCCTCAAGACAGCTATGCCTAACCTCACCCAAATGCACCATTATATGAGCAATTAAAACCAATGCTTGGTTCACAAAACCATTCTTTCACTTCCTTTAAGCTCTTTCCCTACTTTGAAACTTGATTACTAGCATTTACTAGCATAGCTACAAGAAAGCTAGGCAAACTTCACCCAAATGCACAATTGTACTCAAATTCATTATTAACAAGAAACTAAATCTCGGTTTAAAAGTCACTGCTTTCTTTATGATCTCTCCTTCCACTTTAACCAACAAAAACCGAAACAGAAGCTACTTGATTCAATTTCGACAACAACCTATATGCACATTACGCCTATACTAACCTCACATAAAATACTAATATGAACAATAAAACACTATTACTTTCTCGAATTTGATTTCGACAAACAATGCACAATGCAACTACCTGAAAGATCAATCTGATACCATCCCTTGTATCAATAGCCACAGGCATACACTGACAGAAGTATCCACTGTCAATGATCCTATGCACGTCTTCCTGCACCTCCCTCACAGTCAGCGCCGAGTTGGCTCGGCACGCCTTCAATGCTCCCAAGGCCTCCAACTCCAGGTCCTTCCTCTCCAACTCCTCGCCGTCCTTGTTCCTTATCAGCACCTCGCTTATCAGAACCCTCTCCTCCGACGATCCCGACCGAGTCGACTCGTCGGACCGGCTCAGCGACAGCGAGGCCGAGCATAGCAGCGGCGACTTCCTGACTAGCCAGCTCCGGTCGTCGTCGGCGGAGCGGCGGGGACGAGGTAGGGAGAGCGACGCCGAGCAGAGGATCGGAGATCGCGGTTGTTTTGAAAGGGACTTGATCGAGTCGATGAGTTGACTCAGCGAGTTGCGGGCGAAGAGAGAGCTGAGGTCGAATCGCGGCGGCGGCGGAGGAGGAGGAGGGTGGGGGAGTTTGAGAGAAGGGAACGAGATGAAGCGTACGTCGTCGTTTTGGCGCATTGTGTTTGGGAAATTGGGAGGGTTTAAGGAGGAAGATAAACCCTAGAGAGTAGAGAGAGCTTAGTTACTTCAGCATAGAAGCCTAGAAGGAAGAGGACGGAGAGTCCAGAGATGGGTCCGGAGCCGGGTCGTGGGTTTGGGCCTAATGTTTCGTTTGGGATTTGGGCTTTCTTTTGTTATATATGCGTTTTACAATGACCAAATAAGCTCGTCATACAATTACAGAAGAGTTGTCAGTTATGGAAGAACATATGTGATTAATAACTGCGAATACAAACCCTTTTACTAGTTGCTTCCATGTAAGGGAATATAACTTTTTAGACGGTTAATTTATGTAATTTATTTTTGATGGTAGGAAATTAAAATAAAATATCCTTAATTAGGTAATTCAAATCCAAGTTTTATAAGAGAGTCAATTTCCAATCATATCTCATATTTTGTTTCTTTTTTAATTTTTATTTACAACCAAGTAACACATTAGAATGAAAAATAATACTAATTTTTCATTCCATACCATGATTTCCTGCCATATAAATGGGACCTTATTAATAGGTTAGCAGCGAATCTAAATTGATTAATAAATATTCCTTTTCCTAATTCTTCCAAATAAGGTATATCCCAACCCTAAAAGGAAAAGAAAAGGATAGTCACGTTAACCCTTATAGAAGTAAAATTTCAATTGGCAAAATCGTAGACCTCTTCTGTGGAAACAAGGTTTAAGCAAGGGGTATACATAATGGTATGGTGTAAGCGGCTATGTCGTACAATCTTGCAAGGTTTTGCTACCAGAAGAACAGCAGCAGCGGCAGCCTCGTCAACGTTGACAAGAAATTGGAAGAAGGAGACCAGGAACATTAGCATGTTATCAGAATTCATGAGAAGAAATTCTTCTACTTTAGTACTACAGGCAGAGGAGAAGATGAAGAAAAAAATCATGGAAGAAGAAAGCTTTAAGCGTAAGTCTCTCTACTTATGTTTTGATGAGGACACTAACAACTATATTTATGTTATTCAATCCATCAAATTAAGCCATTTGTTGGCACCACCGGTACATAGCGGCGATGATATGAAATTACAAAGAGTTGCTTATAGAAGTGGACCATATACGGTTGTTCCCCGACATATGAGCACTGGTGTCGTCGGCTCAAAAATTATTTTCTTTGGTGGTTTGGTTCCCCCGGAGGATATAGACATTGCTTCTCATACTTTACAAAATTCAGCAAGTAAAGAAGTTTGTGTGTTTGAGACAAATCCAAGCATCGATCCAAACCCAAAATTATAGCCTTCGCAAGTTTTCAAGAATAATATAGGTGAACCTGTTTTAGTGGAGGTGGACAACAAACTTTATCGTTTCGGCTGTCGGTGGGACTGTGATTCATTCGAGGTATTAGAACCAAAACATGATGACTGGTTGCCTCTGGATGTGCCTCCTCGGACACTGTGGTTCACTCATGCAATTGCAGGCACCAAAATTTTACTTTGGGGCAGAAATAAGACCGGAGTGTACATGTTTGACGTGATCTACCCGGAAAAAGGATGGACAGAATTGAACCCTTATTTGGGGAGATACATTCACTCTATTGATGGTGATCATCGACTATTTGTCAAGTTGAAGTCTGGTCATGATGATGGTGAGGGTTTCCTAATGTTCTCTATTAACCTGAAACAACCTCATATAGTACTAGTCTCCCACATGTCGCATACATGTGATTCCTTGAAACCTATGCAACCTCTGCAGCTGCAGTTGCCACCAGACAGTCCTCCAAATTCTAAATCCCACTATTCGAGCCGATGTAAGTTTTTCCATCTGGGGGGTCAAAAGGTCGGCATTGTTTTCTCCTGTGACCGCTTACGGAATCATTATGTTGAAATTGATGATTATAATCCTTATAACATTACTCCTGGTGATAGTGAAAAGGCGAGAGTTCTTGTTATAATCTTTGAATACGAATTTGTTGAGGAATCTATGGACATCAAATACAGTGTGCTTAGTTCTCGCTGTCTTGAATACTCTACAAAGCATCCTGAGGAAGAATCTTATTCTGATAGTTCAGAATTGATAGGTGCCTATGTGCTGTAGATGAAGCTTAGAGAGAAACGAAGAGAGTTAATGTGATGAAGCTTATATATGCAACTATTCCATTCTAAAAAAAATAAAAAAATACTACCACTCGGCTAATGTGAAGTTATGAATCGGGATCTTCTACATCTTAACATTCTATTGGTAGTAAAAAAAATGCATGCATGTAATTCGGAAAATGACTACATTAATACAAAGATAACAAAGCAACCTTAGAAGCAGTATTGAATGAAAATGCAGTCTTTGCATGAGTTGCATCCGGTGGCAGATCCAAGATTGAGAATTGGGTAGGGCTTAATTTTTTTCCCCCTTGTTGACTGAAGTGATAAGAAAATCCACCGTAAATTAATAAAAGAACATTAGATATCTAAAACTACCATTTAATTGATTACTAGAAAAAAAAAAATTAGAACATTAGACCCTACAGACACAATATATTCAATATCACATAGAAGTAAGACCCATTGTCCAATTTGAGATAATTATGCTTCTGGAAAATTAAGGGAAAAAAAACAATTTAAAAAAAATAAGAGGAATGTATGCAAAATTGTAAAGAAAATGGGAAATGCAATGGGAGAACTAATGTTGTGTTTGGATGAAGCAATTCAAATTTCCACAAAAATTTTAAAGTTATGAGAATTTAAATTCCATTGATTAAGAATTTCATTGTTTGAATTTCATGATGTAGAATTTTAAAATAACAAGAATCAGTATTTAGACTAACCTCAGTTAAGAGAATTGACAAATGACACTTATTTTGTGAAGAATTCAAGCCGGGAATTTAAGCTCCCAAATTCCATTGGATAATAATCCAAACGGTGGAAAGAGTCCAGAGAAATTAGGAATTTCTCATTTTTGATTAAATTCTTAGGAATTCACCAACATTCAAACACACAGTAAAAGAAAAATGAGAGATGATTATGCATTGGGAAAGTTAAGGAAAAAATTAAGAGAAATTTTATTATTAACACATCCATAAATGCTAGATACACATCATTTTTTATATATAAATTATATAAGACTTTGTGGGTATGCAAAATTACCAAAAAAGATATTCATATTAAAAGACAAAAGTAAAGAAACCTAGTAGAAATAAAATTGAGATATCTCGCTTTATTCATAAAAAAATATCCCGCTATATTAAAATATATATATATATATATATCCCGTTTAAAAGTTTTCTTTTCCTTTACGAGTATATTAGCTATTGTTTTTCTAACACTTTTTAGTTTTTAGCTTGAATCGAGTACCAATATTTTGACACCACATATGAATATTATGCAATGGTTCTCAAAAATCGATTAATTTAGTTTTAAAAATGATTGAGCATTCTAAATTTCTAATGCTGAAAGTTCCGTTAAGAACTCTGGTGATATATTGTATTGTTTTGTTTTGATTCGGTAGGTTTAAGAATTCTTGAAATCAGTTTCAGTAAGAGACTCTTTGAGAAGAAATTTTGTTGAGGAAAACCAATAGGAGAAGATGTTAACAAAAGAAAATCACTTGAGGAAAATCTTAACAAGATGAAACCCTTTAGAGGAAAATAAAAACCTGCAAAGAAGATGTCAGTGAGGTGAAACAGTACGAGGAAAGTTGAAACCTTGAGAAAAATCAAACTAATGTGAACCTTCTCTTTTTTTTTGAATAAATTGAGTAGTAGAAATAGAAAAGTATGTACCTGTATTTAGTGAATGAGTTGTGTATGTTGAAAGAGGGTATTGTAGGAAGTTTGAGTATATATGTGTATATATTAAAATGTCAAAACAATAAAGTTAATAGATGGTGTATTAAGAAAAAGAGACATATGTTGCTGTGATTCGAACTCAGGTAGGCTAGGAACTACAAATATTCTTAACCAAATCTACTATGTCAACTTTTATGCTAGGTGAACATATATTTATATGTCAAAAGCTGACTTGGGCTCCAACCCGGTCAAGCCTTGGGTTGGATCCGCCCATGGTTGCATCTGCAAGCCGAACCTTGAACTTTGGGCAGAAGCATCTAATTCAGATCGAATGGATGTTTGTTGCTTGGTTTCGAAGAAGATGACATGCATCCACAAAACGCAACAAAAATATCTCAAAACCAGATGGGTGCTTACGTACGTTTTCAGATGTAGAACTACAATTGTTCCAGTATTCTTTGAGGACAAGACATTGATTGAAACAACATCGTTATGAAAATTCTCAGGATAACGTACGTATGTAGCAATATAAATTTCTTAAGGAGGAACAAGCATTATTAGGAATCTCCAAGCATCTAACCAAATGAAAAGAACAAAGAAAAAAACAAGAGAAAACCTTTTTAGTGTATGGGTGACAAAATCATTTCGTCTCTAATACTGTGTGACAAATTCTCATTGGTGACAAACCATAAATTTTGTCACTCAAAGGGATTATAGACGAAAACTTGTTTGTCTCGAAGTCCCACTATCTATGTCACCAATACCGTCTAACATTCCCAGAAATTCATCATATGACAGGAAGCCTAGGCTAAATCTGATTTTTTTTCAGTTTTTATTTATTTATTTATTTTATTTTTATAGACCTTAATAAGTGATACATAATCAAAATCAATAACCAATTACGAACCAAAAAAAACAAAATCAGATCCAAAGAGCAGAATTGAACTACTTTCATTGATAAAAAAAACTAAAAATTTACATTGTATCCATCATAATAAAAACAACATTCAACTAGTAACAACACAATTCTAAACAAACTTCATCTCCCTCTTTTCCCACACACCTGGACAACGAACTCATTTTTCCCTTGTATGAACCAGCTTCTTCATCAAGGATATTGTTGTGTCTCAACAGCATTTGCAACTGTTCCCCTATTATTTACCCCCTTTTCAAGTAACTGCAAAGAAATCAGAAGTATCATTAAAAAACACCCTGTTCAAAACAATTGCGAGGAATAACAGGTTCTTTATAGCTATAAGACAAGCTATAAACCCTGTTCATTAAAATGTAAACCCTGATTTGATGTGCACAAGTTCAATAACAGGTTCTTTATAGCTATAAAATAAGAACTTATATTTCATTTGTTTCCTACAATTGCTTTAGCAAGCAAGCAGAAGAACAAAAGCCATAAATTAAACAATTAATTACCAGTTCACTACCACTGCTAACGTAGTCGTCACATTGTTTTTTAACTTCTTCAAACCCTTAAAAGAAAGAAGCAAACAAACCAAAAACTGAAACAGAGAAGCACAAACAGAATTTTTGAAGAAAGCACCGCACCTAGCTCGCCTTGTCCACAGAACTTCTCCTGTTGAGAGTCAAGGCAATTTTTCATGATGGAAGCTTGTTGCTTAGAGGCCTCCCAATAAGATCAAGTCTTCCAAAATCTGCTAAAACAAAATCATTTTTTAACATGAAATGCGAGCCATATCTATGATCACTCCAATAATATTTTCAAAGACCAAGACATGAGCTGAGATAAGTATTACATGCCTTCCAATACTTGTGTGTGACTCATTTGATTGAGCCTCCATTTAAAATCCATTCAAATCGAGTGCTTCACTTAAAATCATAAACCTTAGCCAACACCTACTAGACTAGAACATAAGTGAACATGAACAAAGTGAACACTTACCTGCAAATTGTCTCTCTCTAGTGTGAGTGAGCAATGACGATTGTACTGATGGTAGAGGATGAAGGCATGACATGGAACGTGTTGGTGGATGGTACACACGTCTTTTGTTTTCCTTGGTGTTTCTCAGTGTTGCTTTAAACATCCTTAACATGATCATTTAAGAAGAAAACTTGTCATTTAACCAAATAAGAGAAGAGAAGATGCCAATTATTAATATATATTTATATACATACACACTGAGATTAGTATAGTATCATAGGGATTTAATTAAAAGCATATTGCATAGTCTAATAATTCTGATACAGATAGCAGCAAAGAATTATAACAATGGTTTATGTGCTTGCCTCTTGATTGATATTAGCAACATAATTCTTCTTCCAATTTAATTAACACTTTAAATATCCAGAATCATATAATACTCTTTTCTATTATGTTATATACATGTGTCTTACTGTTTTATCATGTTTCAAGTCTGGTCCTATCCCCATAAACCATGAAGAAAATAAAAAAGAAAATAGAATAGACTACCTGGAAAGTTAGAGCATACATGGACACTTTTTGTGTATTTACTAAAGCAATTTTTGGATTGAAGTGAGCTCTAAAAAAAACCTGAAAATTAATCAAAACAAAAGCAAGAACAAACTGAAAATTAGACAGCTAGCTAACAAAACCAAGAACAAGAACAAATTGCAGCTGTAGTAGAGAAAGATAAAGGGGCACACGCTCCTAGCAATAGCTAACTATAAAAAATGTAGTTGTCTTCTGGTCATTTCAGTTAAACAATGACATTATGCATTTGCTAGCTTTCTGGAGCTCCAATTCCATTCAAGTAAACCAGCATTACTACAGATGCTCCTCGGCCATTAGACCATTTTAACATCAAATTTCAAGCTATTAAGTATCTGGAAATACCAAGCATCACTCTTTGAATAAAATAACAGTCATGTCCAAGACCAACATAGTTATTGTCAAAATCAAAACTAAGAAGAATAGATAACATGAAAAGTAGGGCTGGGATCGGTACGGGACGGGTCGGGATTTGACCTATCCCGATCCCGATTCCGAAAGTAAAATCGGGATCGGGACGGGTCGGGATTCGACCTAATACCGAATCATCCCGATCCCGATCGGTTCGGGACGGGTTCGGGACCAATCGGGACCATTCTGATTTTTCTCTACTACTTTCACTTTCCTACCCGGATAAAACTTGCAGTTAAACTTTAAGTGCCTAAGCATCCCTGAATTTCCATTGCTACGAGAATCACAAGCATAGTCTCCTAAAGGACCCTTAGGACAGTATCTACACTTGGCCCTCTGAGATTCATGTACAATATCTTTCTTACCCTTCACCTTAGTGACTTTCCTGTCTGTATATTCATCAAAATGCTTCCATACCCAACTGCGTTTCCTACTATTCCGAGTATCTTGACTAACATCAGAAGCTTCTTCACTAATTTGGGGCAATGAATTAGAGAGAGAAGGAGTTGTACCAGAAGAAGAATTGACCGGAGTCGTCTGAGCAGAGAGAGACATAGTTGTACCAGGTCCAGATGTAATGATTGCTTCGGCTGCTTCCTCCGGCCTAAGTCTCTTCTTACTCTTTCTAATCTGTAAGAGAATGAAACTTGCAGTAAGAATTAAGATATTCCCAACCCAGAACAATGAAATCTAAATGTAATCCTTAACAATGAAAACCATAAACTTACTCCCAGTTTTCCCATTGAAGATTGGCGAGAGCAGAGAGGCGTCTGAGAGCAGAGACGCGACTGAGAGAGAGTAGAGAGTCGGGAGAAGAGAGTCGCGAGAGCAGACTAGCTAGTAGAGAGTCGACTGAGAGCAGAGAGTCGACTGAGAGCAGACTAGCTAGCAGAGATGCGATTGAGAGAGAGCAGAGAGGCGAGAGCTGAGAGTGACAGAGAGCATCAGAGAAGAGAGGCGACTGAAGAATGTTAGAAATCTAGGTTTCCGTTTCTCTGCTTTAGTCTCTCTCTCTCTTAAGTTTTGGACTGGGCTTCGAGAATTTGGACTGGGCTTAGATATTCGGGACGGGTCGGGATTTTCGGTATCTATTCGGCCCATCCCGATCCGACCCGTTTACTTTAATTCGGGGTCGGGACGGGTCGGGACGACATAATTTTAGAGGTGTATCCCGACCCGATCGGGACGGGATCGAGACGGGTCGGGTTCGGTATCGGGATTTCGGTATTGGATTCTCAGCCCTAATGAAAAGCTAAATTAACACCCAACACGCATATGTCCAATGAACTAATTAAAATAGCAGATCCCAAAACCTATGATGATCCCAAAAGCATCCCTTCTTTAAGCAATCAAACTCAATATGGCAATACCAGTTTCCACAAATATATCAAAATAGTAAAAACCTAGAAAGAGAATCATCTAATTTGAAATCTGTACAGTTTTTCCTACCTGAAACCCTCTAAGTTCGAGCTTGCTCCCCAGAACCAATCTCAAGAACCAAAGACACACAAACAAACCAAGCAAAAACCCACTTCCAATATCTCATCTTTCCCGATCCTGGTCTTTCTTCAGCTACAAAAGCAGTACCCCAAGACAGAAATGGAGCTCCAGATTCGAGTGAAATTAGAGAGATCGGTTATTTGCAATATGGTTAAGGTGACAGTTGGGACGTCAAACATGAAGGGTGAGAAATTGCTTTCAAATTTGAGCAGCTGAGATGAAATTGACTGAGAAATGAAATTGGCATAAAATAAACAGAGCATTCGATTCAGATGGATTTAAGTTAATACCAATTTGAAGCAGCATACAGTACAAACATCGTTCTCCCTAAATTTCATGCAAGTTCAAAGGAAGATTTAAGAGGATAATTTACCGATTAGAGCGCACAAACTCGCTGACGAATCGCGAATCACAACAGCGTAACAAATCCTGAAAACCCAAACCAAATCAAAATTAAAAAGACCCAAACAAAATCCACCCAAATCGAATCAAATTCGCAAAATATAAGATTACAATCGGAGATGTTAGCTTATTGGCTATATTCCTATTCAACACAGAAAATCCAATGAAGGAAGGCAAGGTGGTACATGATTAGGAAAGCATACAATCATGGCCAAAGTACTGCATAATCGGAGGTGTCATGATAAAGATCAAGGTAATGCGATTTTAACATCTCATGTATGGTAAGTTAATCTATTCTTCAAGTTGATGATCTTTGATCGAGGAAATTATGTGAAAAAACTTCTTTTTGAAAAACCTCCATATATCAGGATCATTAAAGATGTTTACATGCATAATCTTGAGTTTTTATAGGATAGCTTGTTTCCATATCAGGTGTTCTAAAAACTCTATCTGCATGAAGGATCATTGAACACCTGATCCTACATTTGAGTGTGCATGATCAGTGTTCTCAGAGTGTTTAAGAAATTGATTTTTAAATTATTTAACGGCTATGTTACAGCATGAAACTGGTGTGTGAGTTTTTAGAAAATGAAAGATGATAGTTGTACTGATTGCATCTTTTTAGAAACGAATTTGATCGTGACATTGAAAGGCATCAGTTAAGGGGGAGTGTTT
Organism: Fragaria x ananassa; assembly: GCA_034370585.1. Lineage (NCBI taxonomy): Eukaryota > Viridiplantae > Streptophyta > Magnoliopsida > Rosales > Rosaceae > Fragaria > Fragaria x ananassa. The sequence continues at coordinate 30,098,049 of CP139766.1, read as the reverse complement.
CACACTTTATAAATTGCTTATGCTGTGTTTAGAAATGGATAACCTTTTTGTATGTTTTGGTAGAAAGAACTTTGATAGTATTGTTTTTGAGTTGACAGTGTATTCATGCTTATTATACAAATTGCTTGTGTGTTTCTAATATAGACTAAGTTTTTTTTCTTACTTGCATACAAGTTGCATTTGAGATTGTGAACAAAAGGCTTTCTGAGAAAGCTGAGTCTAGGAGTAGAGAAACATGTTGTGTCAAAGGACCAAGGTGTTTGTTGGTTTATCATCCTACTGTGAGATAGAGTTTGAGAAGAAGACTGAGAGTGACTAAGTCTCAGTTGATGCTGCACAAATACTGATTGTGTGAGAATCATACATATTTATCATTTGTGTGTTTTGAGTTGTTACTTCTATTATATTATTTTCCCAACAGTGGTATCAGAGATCTTGGTTCGTAGGGCGTGGGTGTTACAATGGAAGGTTCAAGGAGTACCATGGTGTGACTCAACCACTCAAATTGGATTACATGGAAGCCGCGAATGGAGGACATCCTCTATTGCAAAGATTTGCATGAGCCCATCGAAGGAGTCAAGGCTAAGCCGGAAGGGACTTCAGATGCTAATTGGAAGAAGATGAACCGCAAGGCGATCGGTCATATTCGAGAGTGGGTGGACGATAGTGTGTTCCAACATGTAGCCAACGAAACCAATGTGCACGAGTTATGAAAGAAGTTGGAGTCCTTGTTCAAGAAGAAGACCGCCGCCAAGAAAGCCTTTTTAATCAAAGAGCTTGTCAACATGAAGTATAGTGATGGCATAAGGGTCACCGAGCATCTAAACAACTTCCAAAGTACAATTAATCAATTGACAACCATAGGGATGTCGATCGATGATGAATTACAAGCACTGTTGTTGTTGGGGTCGTTGCCAGACAATTGGGAGACTTTTGTCATCACTGTAAGTAAATCTGCTCTTGATGGTAAAATGACTATGGAAAATGTCAAAAGTAACTTGTTGAATGAAGAGACAAGGAGAAAAGTCTCAAGCTCCGACAGTAGCCAAGTCTTCGTGGCGGAGAACAGAGGAAGGAGCAAGAGTAGAGGACCCAAAGGTCATGGAAAGAGTGTAAGTCGATCCAGAACGAGGTTCATCGGAAAGTGTCATCATTGTGGTATTTTTGGGCACATGAAGAAAAATTGTCATAAGTTGAAAAAGGGTCCAAGGGATGTGCGAGAAGGCAGTTCTCAACCAAAGGATGACACAAGGAACACAACCGCTGCCGTGTGCAATGATGTGTATGAGTTCCTTTGCCTTGAAGGAGAATGCCTACATGTTCATGACGATACTCCCGGTGTTCCATGGGTCGTTGATTCTGAAGCCTCTTTCCATGCCACTCCAAATAAAGAGTTCTTCTCTACATATAGAGGTGGAGAATTTGAGATTGTAAAGATGGGCAATGAAGGCTACTCCAAGATTGCAGGAGTTGGAGATGTTTGCCTTGAGACTGATTTGGGGAACAAGCTTACGTTGAAAGATGTTCGACATGTTCTCGGCTTACGTCTCAATTTGATGTCAACAGGCGTGCTTGATCGGGAAGGATATCATCATCACGGAGGAGACCAAAAGTGGAAGCTTACCAGAGGATCACTAGTGGTGGCTAGAGGGAAGCTGTGTTGTACCCTCTACAAGACATACGGCAAGATATGTAAAGGGGAGTTGAACGTTGGAGAAGACTCTTCCCCAAGTCTATGGCATAAGCGGATGGGCCACATGAGCGAGAAGGGATTGCAAGTTCTGGCAAAGAAGTCTCTTATTCCCTTTGCCAAAGGTACATCTCTTGACTCTTGTGATCACTGTTTGTTTGGTAAGCAGTAGAAAGTCAACTTTTCTAATACATTCGCCAAGAATGAGAATCTTTTAGACCTAGTACATACTGATGTATGTGGCCCCATGGAAGTTGACTCACTAGGTCATAACAAGTATTTTGTTACTTTTATTGATGATGCTTCACGAAAGGTTTGGGTGTATTTGTTGAAATCAAAAGACCAGATGTTCCAAACCTTCAAGGAGTTCCATGCCATGGTTGAGAGGGAGACGGGATGAACCCTCAAGTGTCTCCGTAGTGATAATGGTGGAGAGTACACTTCGAACGAGTTTAGAGGTTATTGTTCAAAGCATGGCAGTAGACACATAAAGACAGTTCCTGGCACCCCACAACATAATGTTGTAGCAGAGAGGATGAACCGCACCATCTTGGAGAAAGTGAGAAGCATGCTAAAGACAGCTAACCTGGCGAAAGAGTTTTGGGACGCAGCAGTGACAACCGCATGTTACCTCATCAACCGAACACCATGTGTACCGTTGGGCTTGGAGACTCCAGAGAGTGTGTGGACCGGTAGAAGCGCTTCATATTCTCACTTGAAGGTATTTGGGTGCAAAGCATTTGCACATGTTCCAAAAGAGAAAAGATCGAAGCTAGATGACAAGGCCGTGCCGTGCATTTTTCTTGGGTACGGTACTGAAGAGATGGACTACCGGTTGTGGAATCCAATAACCAAGAAGTTATTCAGAAGCAGAGATGTAGTGTTCCATGAGGATCAGACTGTTGCAAATTTTGACAAGAACATACTAGAAAATGCAGAGCGTCTCACTTATGACTCGTCTTCGCTCCAAGAAGAGTCTAACAAACCTCAAGAAATGGTTAATGAAGACGTTCCTGATACGGCAGAACCAGAAGCTACAGGTGCTGCAAATGATGACCAGGAGAATCAGGTTCAGGATGATCATGATCAGGGGGAGCCTAATCAGGAAGAGCTTAATCAAGAGCAGCAACAAGAAAATGCCCAAGCACCAATTCGAAGATCTCATAGAGTGCTGAAGCCAAGTACCAAGTATTTTTCTTCTCAATATATTTTGCTCACCAGTGATGGAGATAATCCATATTCCAAATATATTCTGTTGACTGGTGATGGAGAGCCTGAATGCTTTGAGGAGGCAAAGACTCATGCAGATGGCGACAAGTGGATATTAGCTATGAAGTCTGAGATGGAGTCCTTGTTGAAAAATGGCACCTACGAGTTGGTGGAGCTTCCTAAAGGCAGAAAAGCACTAAAAAATAAATTGGTGTTCAAGTTGAAGAGGGATGAGAATGAATAGTTGACAAAGTTCAAGACTCACTTGGTTGTCAAAGGTTTCAGGCAGAAGGAAGGAGTAGATTTTGATGAGATCTTCTCACCAGTTGTCAAAATGACATCTATCAGAGTTATTTTGGGCATGGCAACTAGCATTGATCTTGAGGTGAAGCAGTTAGATGTAAAAACAGCATTCTTACATGGTGATTTAGAGGAAGAAATATACATGGAGCAACCAGAAGGTTTTGAGGTCGAGGGCAAGGAACAGATGGTTTGTAAGCTAAAGAAAAGTTTGTATGGGCTGAAGCAAGCGCCAAGACAATGGTACAAGAAGTTTGACTTATTCATGGTGGGTCATGGATACAAAAGAACTGATGCAGACCCATGTGTGTACATTCAACGGTTCACTGGAGGTAAATTTATAATTTTGTTGCTTTATGTTGATGATATGTTGATAGTGGGGCAAGACGTTTTTATGATCCGCAAGTTGAAGGCAGATTTATCAAAGTCTTTTGATATGAAAGACTTAGGTCCAGCTAAGCAGATTTTGGGCATGGAGATTACCCGTGACAGGAAGGCAAATAAATTATGGTTGTCACAGGAGAGGTATGTTGAACGGGTGCTTGAAAGGTTCAACATGAAAGAAGCCAAGTCAGTGGGCTCACATCTAGGTAATCACTTCAAGTTAAGCAGATTATTATGCCCAACTACACAAGAGGAGAAAGACAAGATGGCAAGTATCCCTTACTCATCAGCTGTTGGTAGTCTTATGTATGCCATAGTATGTACTAGTCCAGATATTGCTCATGCAGTTGGAGTTGTTAGTAGATATTTATCTAACCTTGGCAGAGAGCATTGGGAAGCTGTTAAGTGGATACTCAAATATTTGAGGGGCACCTCAAAGTTGTGCTTGTCTTTTGGTGGATCCGAACCCATTTTGGAGGGTTTCACATATGCAGATTTAGCTGGGGACATTGATAACAGAAAGTCCATTTCTGGGTACTTATTTAAATTTTGTGGGGGAGTTGTATCATGGCAGTCTAAGTTACAGAAGTGTGTTGCTTTATCCACCACTGAGTCCGAGTACATAGCGGCAAACGAAGTAGGCAAGGAAATGATATGGTTGTAAAGGTTCATTCAAGAGTTGGGTGTGAAGCAAGAAAGATATGTGGTGCAATGTGATAGTCAAAATGCTATTCATTTGAGTAAAAATTCAGTTTATCACCCTCGCGCTAAGCACATTGATCTACGTTATCATTGGATACGAGATATAGTGTCAAAGAAGCTTTTGCAGTTGAGGAAAATTCACACCAACAAGAATACTTCAGATATGTTGACTAAGGTTGTGCCACAACATAAGTTGGAGTATTGCAGCAAGTCTGCTGGGATGAACTTCAAGTAGAAGTCTTGCCGCGTATTTCCCCGGGTTGGTCTGGAGGGGGAGATTGAAATAATATCCAGACCAAAATAAATAAAATAGTATGAAAGGTATCATGAGTTACACAAACGTTACATGAGTTACATAAACGTTACATGAGTTACATGGATGATTTTGGAGTTATGGTCAAGACATGAGTTACAAGAATATTCATGAAGCATCATCTATTGGGAGAGCCTAATGAGGTCTAGATGGCTCCTCCTTAGCCTATGAAAGGAGAGTCATTTGCTCATTCCAAACATCTCATCCATCTCAAGCATTTCTTCCAAGAGAGAAACATTCATCTTCCAAGTAGAGAAGAGTGTCCACTCCAAGTTGAGAGTGTAGAGTAGTTGATAGCAAAACAAGTGTGAGAGAGAGTTTCCTTCAAGTACTGTTCTTGAAGTTGTGTATCTTGTGTACCCATTATTTCATAGTGGAAGTTCTTGTTATTGATGCCCCGTGGACGTAGGCATATCGCCGAACTACGTTATATCTGGTGTTCTCTTTCCTCTATCTTTTACATCTTTGCATATTTATCCTTTGTGTGTTTTGAGTTGTTACTTCCATTATATTATTTTCCCAACACTAATATCAATATCATGTAGGCACAGAGTGGGAGATAGGCATGGCAGCTGCTATTCGGTCTATGATTGGGAAGGTAGGAAATACGAGATCAGTGATAAACAATGTTACATCTTTTCCAATTTCAACCCCTCATCTACACTTCGGCTATTCCTCTCATCGCCCTCTTGAACTATTTCCACCCCTGAAATCAAAGACTGCCAAAGAAATCGGAACCTGGCAACCGGCCGGTATGCAACTCGAACTGCAGGCTCCTTCCAATGCCATGCCATGCCATAATCTTGTTTTGCTGTTCTTTTTCCTACTTTCAACTGGTACTATATGAAGAAGGCACTTGCATTTGTACACTCCGATAGAGCATTCTCAATCTATTCATGCATTTTGATTGATATTTGCTTCCCATTTTCACTGTCTTTCCCTCTCATCGCTGTTTCTTTGAAACAGTCCATTCCAGAAATGCCATACCTTGGAACAGGTCCTATCAATGACTCCTCCAGAGATTGTCCAAGAGTTGTGATTAACGCACATTTCGCTTTGGAAGAGTTCAATAAGCAAAAGGTTTGAACTAGATCATATATTTCTTTTGCAGCTCATAATGTCCTATCATATATTTCTTTTGCAGCTCATAATGTCCTATCAAACTAAACAAGTTTCTTCAACCTATGATATTATACCCATCCTCTATGTTTCTTTGTACTAATGCGTAATCGTATATATGCTTGGCTCGAGCTTTTCCATTCCTGACTGCTGCACATAGACGTTTCCCTGGCCAGCAATTAATGGTTTTGTATATTGATGTTTTAATACCAACTCGATCTGATTTTGCTTCCATACTTTAGAATGCTCAACTACAATTTGTACGAGTGGTGAAGGCATATAATTAACCAGGAGTGTGGTGGTGCTTTCAATCATATAATGCTTAAGTTGGAGGCTATAGATGCTGATAATGTGATCCGGATCTACCAAGCAATAGCGAAGCAATTTTGGATTGCCAAACGTCCATTGCAGCTCCTATTATATGGTCTCGTTGCTGATAATGGCAATGGGGATTTGATCAAACTTATTGACAACAGAAGTGTGGTCGGACTAGAACCAACTGATAATCGATTTAAGTCACCTAAGTGGTTGGAGCTTAGATCATCAAACCTACAAAAATATGAGTGTATTTTTTTTATCAATACACATATACGGTTGGTATACTGTATATATACCGATAGTATGGAATCTTAGTACCATTACTGAACCGTGTTATTAAAACCGGTACGGTGTACCGTACCAAATATGTTGGTTACCAAGTTTTCAGTATACCAATTAGGTTGGTACATGGTTGGTTGATTTCGACAGGACCTAAATTACCAACCATATTTATATGTTCATGGAGTCATGTGTATTAGGAAGTTTAGTACAAGTCGGTTGAGAGATCGACTTCAGCCCTAAAAAAATACACTCATATTTCATGATATACTTACCAAGTTCAGTTCCTTCCCTTAATTAAATTCTTTCTATACCATTTGTTAGGTACTTAGGTATGCATTTAGGCAATTCAAAACAATTTTAAGTTAACTGATGTCAAATATATTGATCAGTAAAAATTTGGCACTTTAAGAATAACTTGTTTACAAATGTGATATTTATAGTACTAGCTTGCAGCATCTTCATGAAGACTGACCAAATTTAAATTAGAAACTTACAGATGATCCGCTCTTCTGATTAGGGCATCATTCAACAAAAAAGTTATCTGCTTCAATCAAGCAAATAAATAGATTAATAACGATAAATAATATGCAACCAAGCAATATGCATAAAATTGATTGAATAAATAAATATACGAGTACAGTGGTTACCCAGATAATGATATAGTCTTGAAGGGTATCCGGTATCACGGAAAATATATAATTCTTTCAACCACATTCCCCTCTCCTTCATATCATTCATCTTGACATATGCCAGGTAAAGATTTACTACACCGGCAGCATCAACCGCCTCCAAGATTAGTTCATATACACATGCGCGATGATACAGCGGCTTCATCCAAGTTCTATGTAGTCTCACAAATTGCAGTTGTAATTTCTAAAAGAGGATAATGAAGCAAAACAAAAGCCGTTGATCAGATAATCATTAGATAGATGCGAATGATACTTATGCTTTGTTGGTTGTTGCAAGTCCAAAACCAGGTACTTGGTAATAAGAAAGAAATGTACAAGAAAATCAAGTGTTTTATTAAGAATCAGCATCATCGACAAGTTTGATAGACAAACGAGATGCAAAAATGTAGACGATCGATATGGGAATGGAAGTTCTGTTCGCATTTTCAATTTTGATGCATGTGTATATGCACCACCTATATATATATAGTGATAGTATTCGAATTGCATTTGCATTTTCAACATCTAACGACATTCGGTTTGCCAACCTTTTTGATGGCTCTAACCAAATTGCAATCAGAAGTCCAAAACAAACTTGATACGTCAATTTAATTAGGTTTGGAAACAAAGTCACTACCTATCAAAAACATAAGGCCAGCTATTTGGTACTCACTCACACAAGGGCCAGCTAGTGAATCAGTGTTATAAGTTCATGTATACATAATTATATATACCTTTCGCTTGTTCAACTCTTCCACAACGAAACAGGCAGGTCCTGTTCCCCCTAAATCCATATGACAATCGATTCCCTGTTTAAATAGAACAACAGTAAGTATGATCAGGTACTGCATTTTGATACAAAGGAGCAGGAAATAAAACCACAAAGGTTTCCAAAACATACATGCATACCCTATTAACAGTCAAGGGAATTCGAAACCCATTTTCATCAATACACCCGAATTCAAACAGATAAGCATTAGCAGCAGTACGTACTACAGGCGCCTTCTTCTTATTGTTCCTATGATTGTGGTTGTGATTCTTCTTGTGCGCTTCGGCCTCGCAATTGTGAAGCATCAAAACTAGTCTTCTGTTTTTGTGAATACATTTACTACTAGCCATAGTCGTAGTAGTAGTCCCCATCTTTCCAAGCACAGAACGAAAAGCCATAGTCTGCTAAAGACAGTATCAATACATGAGACATATCTAACAAAATCTCATACAAGAAAAACAAAAAGGGTTTTGTTCTCCCTTTACCCAGAAATTTTGCACAGGGAGATGTGAACCCTAATTTGAGCAAAAAGATAAGTAAGAAACTCTTTACGGATTATTTCTTTTTTTGGTCAAATTAAAATTTTGGGTTAAAAGATATTTGGTGAAAGGCTGAAGCCCAGATGTAATAGTCCAGCCCAATTATTAGACTGGTTTTTCCTTTCTGACATAGATCAGGGTTCAAAGAGATAGCAGGAGATTAAGGGTGATTGAGCAAATGCACCGATCAGGCAGAGATAAAGAAACAGAATCGAGTAATTCAGGTAAATTGTAGTGTCTCAGATTATTTTACTCTACAAAGCAAGTTTAGGTATTGACGATTCACTTTGCTCTGTAATCTGCTATAGAAAACAGTCCATGCATGAAACCATAGCTCTACTCTGCTTGTAAATCACTGTAAGTCGGTCACAATCTTCTCTACTGGATATGGGATTTCAGTGATTCAATTTGGTTGGCTTTGCCTTGCTAGGTTATCTCACTACAAAAAATCTGGCTAAAGGTGTCCCATATATTCTAGTTTGCATAGAATTAAGCTAGGGTTTACGGTTGTGGTTCTAAACTTCTAATATCGTGTTATTGTAATGATCAGGCACAGAGTGAGATCAGGTAGGTATGGCAGCTGCTATTCGGTCTATGATTAGAAAGGTAGGAAATACAAGATCAGTAACAAACGATGTTACATCTTTTCCAATTTCCAACCCTCATCTACACTTGGGTTATTCCTCTCGTCACCCTCTTGATCTATTTCCGGTAGTACACCACCCCCGCAATCAAAGGCTGCCAAAGAAATCAGAACCTGACAACCGACCGGTATGCAACTCGACCTGGAGGCTCATCCCAATGCCATGCCTTAATTTTGCTTTCTTGTTCTTTTTCCAACTTTCAACTGGTACTATTAGCAGAAGGCACTTGCATTTTTACACTCTCCAATAGTGCATTCTCAATCTATTCATGCATTTTGATGGATATTTGCACCGTCTTACCCTCTCATCGCTGTTTCTTTGAAATAGTCCATTCCAGAAATGCCATACCTTGGAACAGGTCCTATCAATGACTCCTCCAGAGATTGCCCAAGAGTTGTGATTAACGCGCATTTCGCTTTGGAAGAGTTCAATAAGCAAAAGGTGTGAACTGATAGATCATAATAAGTTTTGCAGATCAATGTCATATAAATCTAAGCATGTTTCTTCAGCCTATGATCGATTATACCCATGCCCTATGTTTTGTTGTACTAAACGCATAAATGTATGCTTGGCTCGAGCTATTCCATTCTTGACTGCTAGCGGCACATATAATGTGGTTTTGTATATTGAAGTTTTAATATTATGTCACTTGATCTGATTTCGCTTCCATGGTTTAGAATGCTCAACTACAATTCGTAAGAGTGGTGAAGGCATATAACCAGGAGTGTGGTGGTGCTTTCAATCATCTAATGTTAACGTTGGAGGCAATAGATGCTGATAATGTGATCCGGATTTACCAAGCAATAGTGAAGCAGTTTTGGATTGCCAAACGTCCATTGCTGCTCCTATTATTTGGTCTCGTTGCCGATAATGGCAATGGGGATTTGATCAAACTTATTGACAACAGGGGTGTACTCGGAGTAGGACCAACTGATAATCGATGTAAGTCACATCAACAATATCATATTTTGGCATCAATATATATATAGGGTTCTTCCATGGCTTTGATATTGTTTTGATATACGTGGTTCCTTCACTACCTGATATGATAAGATGAGGCTAAAGGACAGTCTTTAAGAGACTATGAGGGACAAATTAAATACGGATAGAGAGGATTTACTTAATTGTCTACTCTATTGTTGTAGGTTTTGGTCGACAGATAAAGATTCAAAAGACAAAGAGATATACCCTCGAGGAGGAGATACTAAGCACCTTGCACTTGCCCCATAAATGATTTTTAGTTGGGTAAATTTGAATCTTATGATGTTAGTTACTGTTGATTTACAATGACTACTGTTGCGAATTGTGAGTGTTTTGATAGTGAAAATGTCTCTGTCTCATTATTTTATGATGATGCCATTTATGCGATAGTGTACCATCTCTTCCTTCCTAGGAGGCATGTGTAGTGGGAGAAACAATCTCTTGTGGGAGAAGTTTAATCAAATTGGAGTGTTGTATAAATGATAATGCTTCTAAGTACATCATTTTAGGGCGTTGTATAAATGTATAGTGTTCCCAAGTATTGGAAATTTTGACTCGGATTGATTGCGTTGTGATTTTTGCTCCAAAGTTCTTTGCTTTTTGGAGACTCATTCGGGTACATGTTCATCTTGTTGCTTTTGGCTGTCCCTTGCTATATAAAGTCCTGTATTTTTTCTAAGAGGATGAAGTAATGCAATTCAGCTTTGATTCCCCAGAAGCTTAAAGATTTGGATTATATATTTGGAATTTGAAAGAGCAACAAAAAAGCTTGAATGAATATTACCAAGAGTCTACAAACACGCAGACCACCTGTATTTGCCCTTTGTCACTTCCATTTTTGGTGGGACTTGTATATATCATGGCTTTTTTGCAACCTTTTGCTTAGTGTTGGACCAACAAGGGCCAAATTGTTCATTGGTTTGAGCTCAGTTTTTGCCACTTGCCAGATTTGAATGTGATGATGTGCCTCCAACTTGTTCATCAAGATCACAGATCGAGAAGAGGATTCTTACGCTTTGAATTTTGTTGATCGATAGTTATGATATTATACATATTCTTACCCATTTTCTGGAAAATATAGATGACTTAAACTTCGCCAAATGTACGTGATGCAAGTGATACTGTGATAGTTATTCTGCTGCAAGCAAATAGGCGAATTTTGAAGCTATGAAAAACTGTGGTATATTTGCAGATTCTATTTGGATAGGTCAAGTCTCATATCAGTGATATCAATACTGATGAATTATTCAAAGCAAGGAAGATTGTATTCCATAGTGTTAGCAATTCAAAGCAAGAGCCCAAACATGTCGATGAAATTATGGAAGCAGTGAAACCTTGTGATATCACACCCAGTTGTGAGAACTTATTAAAGCAAAACACTGGGATGCCACAGCAATGTCAGCAAGGACTTCACAACCAGTTGCTATTATTATCAAGATACATCGAAAGGTACAATCTCATTATTTAGACACTAAGACAGACAGTTGAAAAATGATGATGTTTATTCTGAGAAAGTATAGTGCATGATACGAATGAGATGTTATAGAAATTATCCCCAGGTTATAGTCTTCCCACTAGCTTGCAGCATCTTCACCTCCATTATAGTTGAAATACTACTCCTACACATATGCTGATCAATCGAAACCCTAATCTGTACACTCTTCCGATCGAAGAAGACATCATTCAACAAAGAAGTTGTCTGTTTCAAGCAAATAAATGGATCATTAAGGATAAATATTATGCAACCAAGCAATATGCATGACATTGATTGAATAAATAAATATACGAATACAGTCGTTACCCAGATAATGATAGAGTTTTGAAGGGAAACCGGTATCACGGAAAATATGGAATTGTTCCAGCCACATTCCCCTCTCCTTCATATCATTTAATTGGACATAAGCTAGGTAAATATTTACCACACCGGCAGCATCAACCGCCTCCAAGATTAGTTCATATGTACATTCGCAATGAAACAGCGGCTTCATCCAAGTTCTCTGCAGTCTCACAAATTGCAGTTGGGTTTTCTAGAAGAGGATAATGAAGCAACACAAAAGCCGTTAATCAGATAATCATCAGATAGATGCGAATGATACTTATGCTTTGTTCATTGTTGCAAGTCAAAAACCACGGACTTGGTAATAAGAAAGAAATGTACAAGGAAATCATGCCTTTTTGATGACTCTAACCAAATTGCAATACAGGCAATACTTAACCAGTTGTGAATTCACACCGAAAAGACCAGGTGGTGGAATCAGAAGTCCAAAACAAACTTATACGTCAATTTAGGTTTGGAAACATAGAGCCAGCTATTTGGCACTCATCACTCACACAAGGACCAGCTAGTGAATTAGTGTAACAAGTCATGTATATATATACCTTTCGCTTGTTGAACTCTTCCACAGCGAAACAGGCAGGTCCTAGTCCCCCTAAATCCATATGATAATCAATTCCCTGTTTAAATAGAATAAGAGAGAGTAAGAATGAGGTACTGCACAGCATATTTGATACAAATGAGCAAGAAGCCATACATGCATACCCTATTAACAGTCATCGGAATTCGAAAACCATTTTCATCAATACACCCAAATTCAAACAGATAAGCATTAGCAGCAGTACGCACTACAGGCGCCTTCTTCTTATTTTTCCTGTGATTGTGGTTGTGATTCTTCTTGTGAGCTTCGGCCTCGCAATTGTGAAGCATCAAAACTAGTCTTCTGTTTTTGTGAATACATTTACTACTAGCCATAGTCGTAGTAGTAGTCCCCATCTTTCCAAGCACAGAACGAAAAGCCATAGTCTGCTAAAGACAGTATCAATACATGAGACATATCTAACAAAATCTCATACAAGAAAAACAAAAAGGGTTTTGTTCTCCCTTTACCCAGAAATTTTGCACAGGGAGATGTGAACCCTAATTTGAGCAAAAAGATAAGTAAGAAACTCTTTACGGATTATTTCTTTTTTGGTCAAATTAAAATTTTGGGTTAAAAGATACTTGGTGAAAGGCTGAAGCCCAGATGTAATAGTCCAGCCCAATTATTAGATTATGGTTTTTCCATTCTGACATAGATCAGGGGTCAAAGAGATAGCAGGAGATTAAGGGTGATCGAGCAAATGCACGACCAGGCAGAGATAAAGAAACAGAATCGAGTAATTCAGGTAAATTGTAGTGTCTCATATTATTTTACTCTACAAAGCAAGTTTAGGTATTGACGATTCACTTTGATCTGTAATCTGCTATAGAAAACAGTCCATGCATGAAACCATAGCTCTATTCTGCTTGTAAATCACTGTAAGTCGGTCACAATCTTCTCTACTGGATATGGGATTTCAGTGATTCAATTTGGTTGGCTTTGCCTTGCTAGGTTATCTCACTACAAAAAATCTGGCTAATTAAAGGTGTCCCATATATTCTAGTTTGCATAGAATTAAGCTAGGGTTTACGGTTGTGGTTCTAAACTTCTAATATCGTGTTATTGTAATGATCAGGCACAGAGTGAGATCAGGTAGGTATGGCAGCTGCTATTCGGTCTATGATTGGAAAGGTAGGAAATACAAGATCAGTAACAAACGATGTTACATCTTTTCCAATTTCCAACCCTCATCTACACTTGGGTTATTCCTCTCGTCACCCTCTTGATCTATTTCCGGTAGTACACCACCCCCGCAATCAAAGGCTGCCAAAGAAATCAGAACCTGACAACCGGCCGGTATGCAACTCGACCTGGAGGCTCATCCCAATGCCATGCCTTAATTTTGCTTTCTTGTTCTTTTTCCAACTTTCAACTGGTACTATTAGCAGAAGGCACTTGCATTTTTACACTCTCCAATAGTGCATTCTCAATCTATTCATGCATTTTGATGGATATTTGCACCGTCTTACCCTCTCATCGCTGTTTCTTTGAAATAGTCCATTCCAGAAATGCCATACCTTGGAACAGGTCCTATCAATGACTCCTCCAGAGATTGCCCAAGAGTTGTGATTAACGCACATTTCGCTTTGGAAGAGTTCAATAAGCAAAAGGTGTGAACTGATAGATCATAATAAGTTTTGCAGATCAATGTCATATAAATCTAAGCATGTTTCTTCAGCCTATGATCGATTATACCCATGCCCTATGTTTTGTTGTACTAAACGCATAAATGTATGCTTGGCTCGAGCTATTCCATTCTTGACTGCTAGCTGCACATATAATGTGGTTTTGTATATTGAAGTTTTAATATTATGTAACTTGATCTGATTTCGCTTCCATGGTTTAGAATGCTCAACTACAATTCGTAAGAGTGGTGAAGGCATATAACCAGGAGTGTGGTGGTGCTTTCAATCATCTAATGCTAACTTTGGAGGCAATAGATGCTGATAATGTGATCCAGATCTACCAAGCAATAGTGAAGCAGTTTTGGATTGCCAAACGTCCATTGCTGCTCGTATTATTTGGTCTCGTTGCTGAGAATGGCAATGGGGATTTGATCAAACTTATTGACAACAGGGGTGTACTCGGACTAGGACCAACTGATAATCGATGTAAGTCACTTTCAATATAAGTACTATACTATGTTACTTAAATTCTTAATTGTCTACTCTATTGTTGTAGGTTTTGGTCGAAGGATAAAGATTCAAAAGACAAAGAGATGTTCCCTCGAGGAGGAGATTCTAAGCACCTTGCACTTGCCCCTTAAATGATTTTTAGTTGGGTAAATTTAGTTCCACCAAAGAATCTTCCCTAGCAAGTACATTGGTCAAGACACCTCTGTTATTGAAGTTTAGTATATAGTTTAACAAATACACATGACTTGTGATTTGTCTAAGTCTCCTCTATCTTAACATATGTCAATAATATTATGTAACGGCTACATGACATGTGTGTTGTATTATTCCATTACTATTGTTCGAGACATCTGCAGATGTAGGCCTTGATCACATGATGGCCTTTCATATTTGTCATTATTGAAATCTCTAAAATCAAATCTTACAACTGCAGTTCTGGCTTTCTGGAAGTGCAGAACTTTCGATTTGAATGTAATTAACTAATACCACGAGAATCCATCATCCTTGAGTTTCAGTGCCTTCTTTTCTTAATCATTACTTGCTTGGGTTAGCAAATCGCGAGTCATCGTGGCACGGTGCTGTTAGTTTGCACTTGGTTTTGCACAAAACTATGCTAAATTATTAGCAAAATCATTATAATACTCCACCATTATGGGTAATCTTACTTAAATCCATCGTGTTAAAGTGCTCTTTGAACAATCTAGTAGCTTGGCTAGAGCTACTAGCTAGCATAAGAATGTTACATTGCACTATGCTATTCAAATAAACAATCGATGAGGAAGTTATGATAATTCAACGATCAAAATCAAACGTTTTTACAAACATTAAGAATTGAGTCTCAATCTATTAACGTTTTGTATAATTCTACAAAGTTACAAATATCAAATTTGGCATGGCCTAACCTGAATCATAAATGAGCACAACAAAGTGGATCGATTTTAAGCTTAATCAGACAGTGTTTTTACATCTGTCATCAGCTCTGATAGTCCACATTTTTAGTGATTCAGTCACCTTTCATACCAAGATTAACCTTTCCTCGAACTCCAATTAACGTCACCTCCATATATAAGTCCATATGCCTTTGTAAACAATATCATCTAAACTATCCCTTAATCTCAATCTTCCTTTAGCTCTAAACCGAGATTTGACCATGTCACAAACGCCGTCGTTTCCCTCTTTCCCCTCATAACCGTTACAAACCCAAACAAAAGAACAAGCCCACAACATATATTCCCTCTCACACCGACCCACTATACGCTCCATTTTCTCCCCCAACCGTTTAAACCCCACTACTCTCCTCCTTCCCTCCCTTAAACCCCAATCTTGAATCCCCACAATCTTCACAAATCTTGAATCTTTTCCAGAAACCAAGAGAAACCCGTTTCCTCTCTCGAAAAACCCAGAAAAACCCAAGTCATGAATCCAAGAAAGCTTCTTGCTTTCTTTTCCATCTTCTTCCTCCTCCTCCGCCACCACTCTGCCGCCGC
Source organism: Fragaria x ananassa (assembly GCA_034370585.1). NCBI lineage: Eukaryota > Viridiplantae > Streptophyta > Magnoliopsida > Rosales > Rosaceae > Fragaria > Fragaria x ananassa. The sequence continues at coordinate 30,082,092 of CP139766.1, read as the reverse complement.
CGAGAATCTCGCCTTCGACTTCCCCTCCTTCAACTTCCGCAACCTCACCTTCCTCGGCGACTCCCACATCCGCAACGGCGTTGTGGGCCTCACCCGAGACCTCCCCGTCCCCACCTCCTCCGCCGGCGCCGTCCTCTACTCCTCCCCCGTCCGCTTCTTCGACCCCGACTCCAACATCACCGCCTCCTTCTCCTCCCGCTTCACCTTCCTCTTCTCCAACCTCAACCCCTCCTCCCCCTCCGGCGACGGCATGTCGTTCTTCCTCTCCCCCAACAACCACTCCCTCGGCTCTCCCGGCGCGTTTCTCGCCCTCCCCAACGACACGTCGTTCTTCATCGCCGTGGAATTCGACTCCAAGCGGGACCCGCGCTTCGACGACCCCAACGACAACCACGTCGGCCTCGACATCTCCTCCCTCGTCTCCGTCAAGACCGCCGACCCCATTGAGCAAGACGTTGACCTCAAGTCCGGCGCCGCCGTCACCGCCTGGGTCGACTACAAGAACGACCAAGAAACCCTCAAGGTCTACCTCAGCTACTCCCCCGCCGTCAAACCCGAGAATCCGATCCTCGACGTCGGCATCGATCTTTCCGGCTACCTGAGAGAGACCATGTACGTCGGCTTCTCTGCTTCCACCGAAGGCTCCACAGAGCTTCACCAGCTCATGTCATGGAGCTTCAAGACTTCTGGGTTCGTCCCCAAACGACCCACATTGCATCCCCACAACGTTTCCGACACTTACGTCATTGTCAACCCCCGGATGCCGGCGCCGGATTCCGGTTCCGGCCGCCGGAGAATGGGGCTGGAGCTTGGTATTGGGATGCCGGCGGTGTTCTGCGTTGCGCTGGCGGTTTTTGGGGTTTTGAGTGTGAGGAAATGGAGGGAGGTGAGGAAGGAGAAGAGTTTTAAGGCGGAGGTGGTGGCGGGGCCGAGGCAGTTTAGCTATAGAGAGCTGAAGGCAGCTACTGGGGGGTTTCATCCGAGTAGGGTGATCGGACACGGCGCGTTTGGGACGGTTTACAAGGCGTTTTTCGTGTCGTCGGGTACTATTGCGGCGGTGAAGAGGTCCAGGCATTGTCATGAGGGGAGGAGTGAGTTTCTTGCGGAGCTGTCGATTATCGCTTGCTTGCGGCACAAGAATTTGGTGCATTTGCAAGGGTGGTGTGTCGAGAAGGGGGAGCTGCTGCTTGTGTATGATTTCATGGCGAATGGGAGTCTTGAGAGGGTGTTGTATCAGGACAGTGAGCTTTGTCAGGCTAATTTGTTGGATTGGAGTCATAGGAGGAATGTGGCGATTGGTTTGGCGTCTGTTTTGACATATATGCATCAGGAGTGTGAGCAGCAGGTGATTCATAGGGATATCAAGACTGGTAATGTGTTGCTGGATGGGAATTTCAATGCAAAGCTTGGTGATTTTGGACTGGCAAAGCTTATGGATCATGATAAGAGCCCTGTTTCGACACTGACTGCTGGGACAATGGGGTACCTTGCTCCTGAGTATCTTCAGTATGGGAAGGCGACTGAGAAGACTGATGCTTTCAGCTATGGTGTGGTGATACTGGAATTGGCTTGTGGGAGGAGGCCAATTGAGAGAGTACCGGATTGTCACAAGATGGTGAATTTGGTTGATTGGGTTTGGGGGCTACATTCTGAAGGGAGGATTATTGATGCAGCTGATCAGAGGCTGGCTGGAGAGTTTGATGTGGATGAAATGCAGAAGCTGTTGCTTGTCGGTTTGAGTTGTGCTAACCCGGATAGCTCCAAGAGGCTTACAATGAGGAAAGTTCTACAGATCTTGAGCAATGAGGCAGAACCTCCAGCTGTGCCGAGGGTTAAGCCGAGTCTCAGTTTCTCTTGTGGCGTGTCTCTGTCTGTTGATGACATCGTTTCAGACTGTGAGGAAGGCTCAATGTGTGAGATTGTTGTCAACTGAAGCAGGTTTCATAGTGTTTTTAGTCTATATGAGATTGCAGAGTTTTAGATAGTTCAATTCTTTTATTTGTTATGCTTCTTTTTCCTGCAATTTGAAGATAAGAGTTTGTTAGAGTTCAATGGCCAAAGTTCAAGCCTTCTATTGAGCTTTGTGGTCTCTGCTTAGATCCAGGATAAAAGAAGCTTGCTTGAATATATCAATTGTAATACTCGTTCAAGTAACATGTTTTCATAGTGGGCAATGAAAGATCCTTGATTGATTTCTACACTATTTTGAGATGTTCTGTTCAGTACCTTTCTGCTTATAATTTTGAGTATGCTGGTTGACTTCTACATGGACTATGCAAAAGAGTAGCTATACAGCCTATGCTGACAGCAGTAATAAAAATGTATTGTTGGTTAATATTTCTCTATTGAAGGTTATGCTTCATCATATAGGGTAAATGGTAGTCACTCTATTACTGGAAAGCAGATGTGCTGATCTCAAAATGCTATCTGTCACCCTACCTAGGAGATCATCTACAAATTTTTCTTATAAAAACAGGAACAAATTTCAAGCTTCTATCAATATACTTCTTGAATCTGGTTACTAGATCTTCTGATAAATTGTGACAGGTTGCTGTTATTACTAGTGGGCTTTTCCATCATCATTTTCTACAGCAATCGTAACCATAACTTTGCTGTGGCTATTCTTATTCCCATACCTCCAAAAGGATTGCTTCAGCTGTTAGTTGTCCTAGGCCCAGTAGGAAAGCTGGTATCAGTGTAGTCAACTTAAAGATGTCGGGCATAATCTTCATTACTAATCAAGTGCAGAACTGTAGAGCACATTCTTATTCCCATACCTCCAAAAGGATTGCTTCAGCTGTTAGTTGTCCTAGGCCCAGTAGGAAAGCTGGTATCAGTGTAGTCAACTTAAAGATGTCGGGCATAATCTTCATTACTAATCAAGTGCAGAACTGTAGAGCACATTTATAATCAGACTGGTTCTCCAGGTAAAGAGTTAACTCGCTGAGACCACCATACTAAATACACTTCTATATACAGCCACACATTGAACAGCTCTGGGCCTGTTCAACTAGAATTTCCTTGTTTCTAGCTAAATACTAGCTGCCCTCAGAAAGTAATTTTAGTAGTCTAGCCAGCATGCCCTTGTGTAACTGACAGTAGTAGCATGAAGAGTATGGCTTTAGTGGTGTTACTACTAGAAATGTAAATTTACTGGTTAGCTACCCGATCACAGGAAGTAAAGATCTGGATGTGTTTTTATCAGCTATATATATTTAAAATTTTAGTAGAATTCTTACATCTTTCTCTCTCTCTTTTTGAATTACAGACTTCTTATAACTAATCACTCAAATTTTATGGAGCTATACCGGATGAGATCATGACAAGATCTAACATTTGGTGTCTGATGAAGATCAGCTGCTTGGCGACATGATTAATGATGGGAATTACTGTTAAGCGATGATAACAGAAGAAGAGAGAGCACACTCCCAACAGTGACAAAGTTCTCTTTCGCCAATGGCGGGTTGTGCTCTCTATCTTCTGTCAACATAATTCCTCATAACCATCCATAGATCATTAGATCAGTCATATATCCATATCCTCCCTGCACTATGAATCCTCTTTAGAATCAGACACAAAAGTATGAAAGCTCGTAGATAATATAGATCACATACAGGTGAACTAACATGTTTGTCAGTTACACATAAAACATTTCTATCGATCCCTTGCATAAACATCCTCATAGTACCCAATGCATTCAAAATTTCATCCTTCAATCAATATAATCCAATTATTTGATAACAGATATAGAATTAAGGTAACAGAACATGAGTAATTGATATAAAAAGATATATATATGAATTCACACATGTGTAATGTAAGAGCTTGAGAAGACCTTACATCATGTGTTGAATGAAGGTCAGATCGGTGCTGGTGATCAAGATGATTAAAGTGGGGAGTAAGTGTTGTTGATGATGCTGACAGAAGAAGAGTGAGCACACTCCCAACAATGACAAAGCTCTCTTTCACCAATGCGGGGTTGTGCTCACTCTCTTCTGTCAACATAATTCCTCATAAACCATCCATAGATCAGTCATTCAGTACCATGTATCCATAATTCCATATCCTCCCTGCACTGGAAACCATGAATCCTCTTTAGAATGAGACACAAAAGCACAAAATCTCATAGATAATACAGATCACATACAGCTGAACTGACATGTTTTTCAGTTGCACATAAACATGTCTATCACTTGCATAAACATCCACATAGTACTACATGCATTCAAAATTTCATCCTTCCATTACTATAATGTAATTATTTGGTAATAGATAGAGAATTGAGGTTATATGACATGGGTCACTGATATATACATAAGTATAGAGTAAGAGCTTGAAAAGACTTTACATTATGTGTCGGATGAAGGTCAGTTTGTGCTGATGATCGAGATGATCAAGGAGGGGAGTAAGTGTTGATGATGTGGCTGACAGAAGAAGAGCGAGCACACTCCCAACAGTGACAAAGCTCTCTTCCACCAATGCCGGGTTGTGCTCACTCTCTTCTGTCAACATAACCTCTCTCCCTCACAAACCATCTGTACACATCAATCACTTTACTAATCTCCCCTGAATGAATAACCATGAATGGACATAAAGCACAAAATCTCATAGATCATATAACATGCATATATGTACTAACATGAATATCAGTTGCACATAAATAAGATTCAACTTGGTAAATAGGCCATGAAAAATAAGAATGAAAATAGAGAGATCAAAGATCACACACATACCAAAATTTGATGGTTTCTGCAAAATTTGATGGTTTTTGCTCCTCTCCATAAAACCAAGAGGAAGAAGAAACCTAACAAGTATAGCACCAAAGAGCTCTGCCCCTCATCTTTATACACACGACACGAGTACTCTATAGTCTATACTATAGATACTTGAGGCTTGAGAGTGAGAGATATGTATCAGCAACAAACTCTACCTCTTGTAGGGACATGTCCACCGGCTGCAGGGGGTCACTATTGGACTGTGACCGGCTAGTGAGGTTAAAGTGGTTATTTTTTCAAGACCTTTCACTGTCTGTGACCTCACTGTGGAGTTGTTTATTTCAGAAACGACTGAAACGTATAAGAAACCCCAAATTTTTTTTTGTGCAACTGAAAGAGGAAGGGGGATGTTGACCGGTTATTCAGGCATTAAAGCCGGAGGGAGAGGACAGAACGTTCAAGAAAAGAGTCTGGTCACATTAGCATGATTAGCATGATGAGTGTGAATAGAAAGACTGTTGTTTTCATGATTTCTGGTGAAGATAATGACCGTTTTATGTTGACATGAACGGTGGTTAGTAATTACTATCTTGACCAAGTGAAAATTTCACGGCTAAAGCGACATGACACTTGGTTTAGTAATATAAGTCTCGTCTTTATGTTTTAAATTATTATATATGATCACATTATCGATAGATTATTAATCTTGTGATCGATGAATTTCACATAAATAATTAATAAAGTATTGGTGCATGTAAACATCGATCTATATATCATGTGTATATCTTTCTCTTGGATAAGATCTGTGTCTTAATCTTTTAACTAAAAATGGAACAATTCAGGCTTTTCTGGGCATCGAATTGAATATGAACTTCTACCAGACTAGTGATGAATACGTAGAGGCAACCTCCAGGGTAGCTTTCATCAGTCACCATAATCTCATATTCTCCAATAACGAACATTCTTGTAATTTTTTTTTTCTTCTGAATATAATGCTGGTATGCTTTCAAGCCCTGGTTAGTGAAACCATCCGAATACAATTGGGACTTGTATAGAATGAGAAAATGCACAAGAAATTGAAAAGGTATTTCTCATAACTAGAAGGTTTAATCCAACTTAGAACTTGCAATGAAAATAATCACCATTACTAAGGTTTATGCTATGATTTACTTGAATTTCAAAAAAATGCCAGTCGTAATACAGTGATTTCTTCTGTTCTTACTGTCACATTCCTAACCAAAGTATACATAATTCTCACTAACCTACAGAGCTCTGTAACTAGAATCTGTAGAAATTAATTAGCGCAACTGATTCAGCAAAACCCAGAACCAGTCACATATTAGTTCTGACCTTGTCAGCTCTAGAAGCAATCAAAGAATCTATAATCTGAAAGTGTGAGACATGCACACTGGATGAATCACTTTGCACATTGTCCATGTCTTTTCTTTCGGATTTCTCGTCGACCTTTGAAGCAGGATCTAAAGCATTGTTTTGTACACCTGAACTCTCACATTCTAGGCTATCCAATGATGCCTTAGCTTCAACCAACTTGGTTTTCCATTGGATACCAAATGCCTCAGCCTGATCTGCAAACAAGACTTTTGCGTTGGGTGAACTACAAATTTCTTTGTAAGTTTCATAATCAGCAGCTCGGGTATTTCCACCTTCCAGAAGTCCTGCAAAAGGATGCAAAACAGAGACAGGACCATTATTTCTCTCTAATGTGTCCTTCAAACTGAGAAAATCAGAAACCAATTTCTGCTTCTTAAACTGAACGAACACTGCAGATTCATCCAAGTGATAGATAGATACAACCGACGAGGGGCCAAAAACTTTGGAAATGCATTCTCTTATCTCTTGTGCCTTGAGCTTGGATGAAAATCCCCATATCAAAGCAATTTTCTCAAACGAAATCTCTGAGTAACGGTGTTTTTTCTTAGATCCCACAGACATCGCATTCTTATTTCCTGTAGTTAAATCAATAACATCTCCTTTATTCCAACTAAGGAATAGAAGGTTGATGTGCTTTTTGAGCTTTTCATTGTGGGCCAACTTTTCAGAGGGCAAACATGCTTCAAAATCAATACCTAGATGTCCACATGCCTGCGCAAAGACACACCCTGTCATAAAAGCATCATATCCAGCTTCATGTTTGGCTCCAGAATTCCAGTTGGAGGACCTGCAAACAGATCAATTTGATAGGAAAGAGTTATTTCTAAGGTGTCTCCTCTGCTTTTCTTGTTCTTCAATAATTATTTTAAATGTTGATGTGGTAATTATTTTACTTCAGTAACTGAGAATTGCCTATAAGATGCACCCAATTATGCATACAAATTTTCACGAGCTGATCACATCCATGTATGTAATGCATATTTGTTCCCAGTCAGATCTAAACGTTATAATTTCTAACCACAGCCCTTTGAAATTTACATCAGAAAGTTAAATAATTATATATCTGTTTTCACTATTTATCTGTCTTTATACCCTTTTTCTATACATATGGCAAAAATATTCATTATTCCTGTTTATCTACTTTTTTCTTTCAACATATGGGCAATGAAAACGGTAAGACTAGTAAAAGGGTCATAGCTATTGGCATATATCTTCCTTACCTCAAATCATCAACCTGAACCTCAACTTTGACACACAATTGGAATGCCAGATCAGTGCTTTTCACCCCCAGAGACATTTGTGGACATAATGATGCAAATGCTGACGAGAGTGATGTTTGGGATTTCTTCATCCGTTGTTGAAGCACAGTATTAGCATTCAAGAGTAATTTGGTGTCAATGATGTGTGGAAACCACTCGTTAACAGAAGAGACGAATTCTTCAGCAGTTGAAGGAAGAGGACCTACAAATTTGCTGTATATATGTGCAATATCTGTATGACAGAAAAAAGGCATCTTAGCAAGTATATAACATAACAAACCTGTTTATGAGACTACAACTGATATTTGTACCCAGAAAGCAATTGTGACCAACAATCAGCTTTTTTTCTGAGGAAAGAAGGTCAATAACATGACGAAACCCCACTGCAGCTTGAACCTTGGATTCTGCTTGTCTAAGATGCTCATCCTTCACCTCTTTCTGCAAAATATTTGAGATCCTTCACATTTGAAGCACTTTCAGAATTTCATAACAGGTGCCACGTCAAGAGCAATCCACCGAGTGGAAATTAATTACTTACCATAAGTGACTCTCTATCATCCTCAGAATCTGTATGCACCACTAGATGCTGTTGACAGGAATTTTCCCCATTTCCCTGAACATAAGAAAGATCTTGGAAATGTCTTCTGATGACCTGCAAAGTTTCACTTTTATGATCAACTTGCTAGTGCCATGATGGTGAAGGTAAACGGTACTTTAGACCCATATATGGCCATCTTGAAATAACGGGAAACACAAATTTAAGGAAGTACTTGAACAACAATTGCAAAATCAAGTGAAATTATTTTTCTTTGAACATGCACATTATAGTTGAATTCATAGAACAACTTAAGAATCTCGTTGGTGACGAGAGGGCAAGGAGTGCCCAAAAAAAACCCAATTCCATAATAAAAACGCTTTACTGCCTGCTCTTGATTCATTGACTGCTAGCTCGCGCAATCAAGGAAAAGGTTTAATTCACAGAAAAAATTAACAAAAGACTACCCCAAGAATGATATTCTACACTTCATATCCAAGATATACTTAACACAAGTAACAATCTTATAGTGAAAGATTTTACCAGAATAAAAAAATATTTTACCAGTTGAATCAACCTAAGCTGATGAGATGTAAATCCATTTAGACTAAGAGCTGGACACATCTTGAAGAAAATCGTTTCTAAATGTTGTTGGCGGTCATTTGAGATTCCCTGAAATTTTGACCCTCCATTTCTACTTCTCAACAACCCATCACGCCACTCAGTAAATGTATTCTTCATCCGTTCAGTGAAGAGAGTGTCAGCCATCTTAACCAAAGGGGCATCCCTTACTTCTTTCAAGTTAGATTCATCCTCATATGCCAAATGTAAAAGTCTCAGTGCTTTACTTTCCTGCCCTCTGGATACATAAGATATTCCTGAGCATACCCAGCAGCTCAATTTCAGAAACCAAAAGTACCATAGAATGACTTGATCAAAAATATGCTCATACACTACATAATTGTACCATTAATCATGAAATTGAAACAATATGCACACCAAACTGTTGTACCTTCGTGTATGCACGCATTGAAATCAAACTGGTATTTGGCTAAGAAGTCAATTGACGTAGTCTGGCAAAGAAACTCATAAGTGGGGCTTTCGACAGGAAGCTCTTGACGTGGAAAGATATAGAAATTGTGCCTGCCAAAGTACACATATTAGCAGGTAATAAAACTATTAAAAGTTTTAGACAAACAGCTTTTTTACATAAGAAATATCTCGGATACAAACATGATAAAAAGTTTTAGGAAATAACGAGAAGAACTATACTGAGTACCCTGCATTGCAAAGAAGAACTTCCCACCAATTCCATAACCACGAACTACCCAAGTCTGATATCACAATGATTTAGAAATTATGATGACTGAAGTGTGACAGAAGCAAATAATCCTTACATTTCTTTCTCTTATCCTCAATGTCCTAAGCAACCAAACAGAGCAAACCAAAGTACCATTCCCATTTACATACACGTCCCCTTATGTAGATGTCAACAAACCCCCACCTTGCAAAACTAGAGCTTTGCATACAACCTCCTATTTCCAATATTCCAAAGCAATAATAAATCATAACCACCAAATGGATTCCTTACTTCCATCTGCACTAATCCCTAAATTCCTTATCTTTGTCCTCAATTTTCTATCGAAACAAGTGTCATTCCCAATTTTTCATTACAATAAACCTGAACAAACCCCTGCATTGCACCACAAGAGCTTTCCCTCCATTTCCATAACCATACCGCCCGTTTCCGATACTACTAACAGCTAATAAAAAAGCGATTTTTCGACGTAGCAGCTGCATTAAACCCCTAAATTTCTCATATTTGTACTCAAATTTTCTATGCAAACCAAACAGAACAAACAAGAATGAGCATTCCTACCAGTTTATCAAATCACAAAGCCCTAAGATATCATCATGATGATGAAAGCATGAACAAAGCAAATTGCAGAGAGAGATAGAGAGACTGACGGATGAGCGATGAAGGATTTCTTGGAGGAATCCCAGCGGAAGGGGCAGACGCCGAACTGGAGCACGGCGAACTTCTCCGCCGAGTCCTTCACCTTCAGGTAGCTGACGTCAGGGCGGTCGAACTCTAACGAGTCCCTCCACGGCGCGCTGGTGACCCCGCTCATCTCGAGGTCGACGGCCACGAAGTCGGCGGCGGCGACATGGCGGCAGAGCTCGGCGAGGACCGGCTCGAAGTTTGATTTGGTCACGTTTTTCAGAGGGAAGGAGGGTTCCGCCGCGGCCGCGGAGGAAGAGGTGGAGGATAGGGCACGTGACAAGGCACGTGAGAGTGCCCTCACCGGGCGGTGAGTGTTCATGGCGGGAGCATTGTCTGAGCTCAGAGCTCTCTCTCCTCAGGGTTTAAGAGACTCTCTCTTTCAACTCACCCCAGAAACGACGCCGTTTTTACTCTAGTTCCCTAAAAGACAAAAATGACATTTTGTTTTCATAAATAAAAAATAAAAAAATACATACGAGCGATAAGTGGTAATAACCGAAAGAGAAAGATTGTGATCCCAACTTTGCAAAGTTAGCAGTCTGACCAAGCAATTGCATCAGCTAATAAGACGGATTCTCTCCAAATATGTCGAAATCCAAGTCTAAGCATTATTTATACCGTCGAAGATAAATCATTAACTATACTGCTTTTGATCACCTCTTTTAGAACTCATTAAGTGAAATTTCAGAGATTGTTGTTGCAATCAACGTTAGCTCTTACCAACTCGACCACATGTGATGATCATTGACATGTTGTCATATATGTTGTTGCAATCAACATTAGCTCTTACCAACTCGACCACATGTGATGATCATTGACATGTTGTCATATATGTGCGCGTGTGTGATGTTATCTATTGCATATTCATAACAATGATCATAATGTTGGGATTTGGTAAGAGTGGGAATATGAATGCGGTTGGGATTTCTTGGACGTGGAGGTTTTGCTTAATGTGATCATGATTGTTTAGGGTTACTACTTTCTCTTCAGGTTCCTGAATCTTCAGTCTTCAATTTATGCTTCTGGAAACTGTAAAACAATTGCATACAATCGGTAATTCATTCAGTTGAGAACATGAATACAAAGAAAGTCCCTATCTGTGTGACTCTGTTTAGTGTGTTCCAAACTCTAAAGAGCATGTGATGCCTGGTTACAAGCATACTGTCTAAACAAATTAGCCTATGCTCACATATGAACCCCCCACCAAATCATTGTGATCCTTTGCTGTATCGACTCGATGTAGCTGTACGCATATCCACCGTGCTTCGTGCATAGGCAAAATTTAAATCCTGAATAGGTTCAGCTCGCATGTCTTCGAAGAATCCAACTAAGAATCAGTGAAGACAGCTATGGCAATCTTGATTATTGTCATTCCTATGCAATGTCGGTATATAGCATTTTGACTGTACCCAAGCGACTTGGGATCATCAGCCCAGAAACCTCTCTAAGATGTCGAAAAGGTTTGTCTTCTGCACAATTTATCATTGTACCTGTTATTGGACCACTTCAAAAAATAACCCTCAAATGTGAATATGGCTTTCAATCAAAAATAAAAATGTGAACATAGCTGATTGCAGCTAGCTGTCAATTCGGTTCATTTCAGTCACACTCACCAATAAGAACTGCACAAGTTGTTTGAACCCAGAACTCAACTCCTGTTCAAGAAAGAACTCATGTATCAGGATATCTTGTTCATAAGAAGTTCCACATAGACATGCAAAACTGTAATCTGATGAAACTCACTAACCAAATAAAAAAGGAAAGCCTTACTTTACCTACATTTACAAAGCTCGACTTAAACGAGCAGCAAAGGCCCCATCCAGGGAATGTTTCACAGGGTTGGAGGAATAGAAACCATGCTCCGTTACGAATTCAGATGGAACATATTTGTCAGCAGGATCTACACAAAAATACTGAACCCAAAAGAATAGTAGTGATTAGAAAAATGCCCAATACTGCATATCTAAAAATCTGGAATCCAAATATGCATTTAACAAAAATGTTACTTTGGGTACTTGGTAACGAACTATGCAACCATCTACTTTTGTACGTTCAACATGGAAATACTATAAGAAATAATGAAGTTATAGCCCTTACTGGATGCCTGAGAAGAAATGCAGCAATTCTCTCTTCATTCTCTTCCGGATCTATGGAGCAAGTGCTGTATACTAACACTCCACCAGGCTTGACCAATCTGTCATTGAACATTAAATAATAAGGAAAAACTAAAAAGGTATTGAACTGAATGATATATAATTATGTGTGTGTATTTGTGTTTGATCATGTCCTTATAGAAAGCTTGTGAATTGTGAGAAGCTCTTCTAATGAGGACCCTTAAGTTGAGGATTTGTTGAGAACTTTTCGGCTTATCCCACCTTTCGATCTTATATCCACATCTTGACTGTTCAGTTTATAGGTATTTATTAGTAGATCATTGCTCTAAATTTTCAGCTATATTGAAAGTTGTTAAGGCATTCATAAGTGTGATTTACTTAAACGGTTCATATTTGACATATTTGGTTCATCCAGTAATTTGATCTAGTTTGTTATCTTAACGAACACCAATTTGACTAAAAATTTGTAGAAATTATCTACTCATATAAACCTGAAAACTAAATAGATGAGATGTCAAAATGTGATCGAAAAATTGGCCTTTTAAACCATAAACTGAAAAGTCTTCAACTAGTCCTCAACTTAAGAGTCCTCACTAGAAGGGCTCTCGTGAATTGTGATAGTCACATTCCATAAAAGGGAACCATTTATTCAGTTCATTAAAGCTAGTCTTAATGTTAAACTTGGCAGTTTGTGATAGATAATTCAATGATCAAGGTAAAAGTACTACAAACGAGAGGGAGAGAGAGAGAGAGAGAGGTTTTGTTATTACTGAGTAGCTGCATCAAGGAGCTGATCCTGCAAATTCTTAAGCTCTTCCATGTCCTCTAATCTTCTGTTCCAACGCAAGTCTGCCCTCTTCAAAAAGTCAACAAGAAACATAGCATCAAATAGCTAAACAGAAAGTTGGTGCACAGAATTAACGTGTAATTTCTTATACAATCACCTTGGAGAGTACACCCAGTCCAGAACATGGAGCATCCAACAGAACTTTGTCACACTTCATCGTATTATTGTCCTGAAAAAAAAGGTAAGGAATATATTTCATAATTTCCATGTCCCAAAGACCAAAGTTGTATAATAACTTACAGCATAACTACGCATATCAGCATGGATAGTTGTGATGACACCATCTACTTGGTGCAACTTAGCCGTTTCTTTAAGGATTCTCAGCCGCCCTTCATTTATGTCAATTGCATATACCATACCTGAAAGCCAATGATTGTAAAAGAAGACTAGAAAGTAAAATCCAACTTATCATACAAGAATAAGAATTCCAAAATTCTTCCTCAGTAGGTTAATATAGAAAGACAATAATTTAGATAATGAATTACCTTGGCCACTCAAAAGAGACGCCATGTAAAGAGTCTTTCCTCCAGGAGCAGCACAGCAATCAATAATGCTTTCACCCTGTTGAGGATCTACAACAGAAACTACCAGACCTGCAATGAGATTGCAGAATGAAATATAAGGAGGAGGCATATAGTAGGTCAAAACAATAATGACTTGAAAACTAGAATATAGCCTGAGCAAAATAGAACACAGGACAAGCCGAATATATAAATTCCCTTTATAAAAATGAATGCTCGGACAAATGACATTGTTTAAAGAAACCATCTAACACACAAGTAAGACGTGTCTGGCAAGCAGAAATGATCGTTAAAAAAAAAAGCAAGTAACTGAAACCCATTAACTTATTCAAACAAACTAGCAATTACTAAACGTATGCTTGATTAAAAATAAGATAAAATTGACCTGCACTCTCATCCTGTACTGAACATAAACCTTCTTTTAGCAAACCAGCCTGAATTACAATCTGAATCAACAAAATTTAGGAAGTTAGTGTAGGATCTATACCAGCTTCCCCAAAAAGTACAGCAATACTGATAGAAAAACTTTAACAGGAAAAGAAAAAAAAAATAGTAAACTCATACCTGCAACCCTTTTTTCATACGGACAAAGTCATTCAAATGCGAAGAGATTTCATGTGGGACCTGAGGTTCAAGAAAATAAAAGCAAATAATTAATGACCAAGTATATCTGGAGATACTCATGCCGGCAAAATCATGTCTCCCACACAATCAGGCATGTGTGTGAGTCCAGTTAAAGAATCTCATAGTAGGAAAAGTAATGTCACAAACCTATAACAACTTTTCATTTCAAATCATTTCAGCATTACCGGATTATAACTTAAAAAAATCATGCACCTTCAATAAATTAAGCTTTGTCACAAGGTCAGCTCTTGAAATACCTTTCCCACTATTTGCCCTGAAATCAGCACCAGCAAAAAGGCAATCAATAAAAAACATGTCTAAAAGTACAGTTGAAAGAAAGAAATAAAAAAAGAGATAAAACAAAAGAAGGAAGGGGCAAAAAAATGTCGAAATAAAAACCTTAAGCTGAAACTAGGATCACTATTATTCCATGTCATCAATCTAATTGTTTCTTCTTGTCCCAGATGCTTTGTCCATCGCCTTACCATCCACTAGAAAATCAATTAAACATAAGGAGTGGAGGTGAGAACAGATTACCAAGCTGGCTGTGCAAGGTTCAGCAACTTCAATCTTTGATTAATCTAGAGGTATGGAATTTTAAGGAAAGCTGCAAATATTTTGCAGTACAGCATCTAGGATAGAGTGATAAATAGTTCTTACTTCCTCAAATGATTAGCTGTTTACTTTCTCTTATGTAGGGATATGACCAGTCCCAGATTATCCTACTATTCAAAAGATAAATGAACACACAAGTACGACTATATTCTTACTACAGGATGAGAGTACAGAGTGGCAAGAGCACGTGCTTGTGTGCGATCATCACCCTCCACTTTGGGTAGAGGAAGAGAGTTACTTTCCTACAAACCAATTTTAAAGAAATTAGATAATATCTCATAGTAATGATTATAGAATATCAATTTTAAATGGCAAACCTTAAGTAAAACAAGCTTCCGGAGAATCCCATTGACCATGTTGCCAGCACCATGTCTAAGGGCGATTTTTGCAAGCCTCACATTCTGCAGTTGTTATAAGAAATATGACATTTAGAGAAATCACTCAATCACATACATAGAAGAACAGTTATATACACTGCCAACAAAATGGGGGAAGAGACTTAATACTAGAAAAATTATGGGCCAGCTTGACAAAAAGTAAGAATAAATAAACTTTCTGAACCCCAAATATGGTGGAAACTAAAAAATCAGACTTCCTTAAATGTCTTTAAAATCAGAGTATTCAGATAAAATTACACCCAGGGGCCAGGGCTTTGAACACTCCAGCTCTCAAAGTAGATAAAGGCAAAATCTAAGAAAATTAAGGGATGAACAAATAGAAAGTCACCTCATCCACAACAGCATATGGTGGCATCTTAAGCTTGACAATCTCGTAGAAACCAATTCGGAGAATCTAGATACACAGGTAGAGAAAACCACTATTAGCTACTTGGACAGACACCCTCCAACTTTTACTTGAGAGTAACTGCAGTTAATTGCATTTCACTGTTAGCAGTGCTTAGCACTGATCCAATTGATAAATAGGTCCATCTATTACTACATTGCAATGAAATGACTATATAAGTGGAAGACATTCCACCTTATTATAATAGACCATGTTGTTGTGATTTTCATATTGGTCACATGAGCCATAATAGTTGTAAGTTTGTGAGAACTAGTATGTATTAGAGGGTAAAT
Organism: Fragaria x ananassa; assembly: GCA_034370585.1. Classification (NCBI taxonomy): domain Eukaryota; kingdom Viridiplantae; phylum Streptophyta; class Magnoliopsida; order Rosales; family Rosaceae; genus Fragaria; species Fragaria x ananassa. Next base: position 30,066,389 of record CP139766.1, on the reverse strand, counting down.
ACCTGTAAAAGAAGTGGTTCCATCCTGCTAAATGTGTTTGCATCACGACATATTGAACTGATCAAATGATCAAGATATCGCTTCCAACGTATGGTGCCTCCAACAATATCAGTGACCTATATAGTGGAAATGAAAAGGAAATATAATTAATCTTCAAGAAAGACTTCAGGCTTAGATAACATCCATATTCATTTTCACCTCAAGCATGTAGGCAGCATAACTCAAACCCCATTTAGTATTTACAGGTAAAACTCAAAGTGCAACAAAATAAGAGGAACGGAGAGCTGACCAGTCTAAGATCGCGGTCCTCCAAATCCCGTGTGCGAAACCCTAAAGTTCTTTCAACATATCCCATCTCATTTTCACCAGAGCCCTTCCCTCTCTCATTGAGCAGATCAGCAAAAGCACCTCCCATCTCTATTCTCATCAATCTCACAGCAGAAACTGAAGAAACCAAAGCAATTTCAAAACTATGCCAATCAAAATTCATACCAGACATCCTTACAACACACTCTTCTCATGTTTCTTTCAAAGCCATACAAAATGCAGAAAACATCCAAACTCACTATTGCAATAAACCCAACACACACACTTACCAGCTCTGTGAGGAGAAATTTCTGAATTTAGCTTCTGGGTTTTTCGTGACTGATGGAACTGACCTATAAAATCACACTCTTTAGCAACACAGAAACAAAAGAACAACTATATCATCGTAACATTCAAAGCGAGCAAAACAATGCATATAACAACATACACCAAATTCATTTCACATTAAAAAACCAAAAAGCACTTTCATTTCACATTGACAATTCCCAAACACACAACACTTATGACTTACTTACCACCTCTGTGAGTAGAAACCTCGGAATCCAGCTTCTGGGTTTTGCGTGAAGGATTAAAATTACCTATAAAGTCACGAACTTTTATTCACAGTGACAAAATCAACCCTCAAACGAAGTTCACATTCCTACTATGAAACAGCCCATCTGGGTTTCAATAAACATAACAGTAAATAAAGCATTTTGAAAGCCAACTAAGCTCAGTGAATATATGGAAATGAAAGGTGGGACCTTTTCTTGGTGCAGAAATGGATGTCTTTGTTCTCTGTTCAAACTTGAGTGACTTGGAAGAAGACGAAGAAGATGAAGAAGGCCGGTGGGTCTCTGCAGATAGAAAGACATGGAAAGAGAAGACCTGCGCCATTGGTACTGAGCTCAGACGTAAAATTTGTCCTCCTTTTGGAGCGCGCAACTGGATAGAAGTGTTTCCCAACATGAGCCAAGTTTCTAACTTCTTGTTTTTTTCTGTGGTTAATTTTTGTTTTTACGTTTTTTACTTTTCACCGAATTGCTTTGTTGGGCTAGAGTGTACTTGATTATTGTGTCCTACACTCCTACCATTGCTCGTGGTTTCATTTATGTTCATGTGTAAGGAGATTTCAAGATCCTAACTAATAGGGTCATTTCAATTTCTTGGCGCATCAAGTTTCTAATATGTTAATAGACAAATGTTCATATACCAATTTGAGATGTTCGAATTTTGTAGCATATGCAATTATTGTATGCGTATTATTTCACTTTATAACATGTTAAATTGTACATATACTTGAGAGGCATATGCTTCATCTGGCATAACTCGAATTGTCAAATGTTTTGGGATTAACTGAAATGGATACAAAAAAAGGAATAACCTAGTATATAGGGGTCTAACCCTTTTTCTCAACTTTTCTCTTCGTGGTGGGGAGGGATGTTTTCACGAATCTGCTTCACAAAAGTAACAAGAAACATGTGGGTTCCTTCGAGAAAGTTTAACATGTTCTCATTTTTGTTCCAAAACGATAAGTAATGCATATGTTCATTGTAGTTAATTAATGATATATCTTTTTGTGGTTAGGCACATCTAATCACAACTAGGAAAAGATAGTGGGATTCTCCCTAACTAAACAACATTAAAACAAGCACATGTATGGTGCATCTCCATGTAGGGCTTCAAATCATCAAATGTAAATAAATAACTTTACGAATTTCAAATGCTTATATTAAATTACATGATATAGCGTGTGAAGAGACAAATATTACTTTATCACCGTTTATATATATATAAGAAATTGTAAGCATTACGACAAATTGACAAACATGTAATGTGTATGACACCGTACATTCACGCATATGCAAATTCAGTGATTATTAATTTTTTTTTTCAAATAATCAGATTATACAAAAGTAGTCATTAATTTGTTTCCTATCCATCCATGGCAATCAAGTAAGTGGTCATCATTCAACAAAGCCCCCTCATCACCCTATAATACAAAGTTACAAACACTAATGTCATGTCTCAATTGGGCTTCTGATACTTGTCCCTACTACGTACGCACAAAGTGTGCTTGGTTTTATTCTTGTAGATTTGAGCTTGTCATTGGGCCTCTGACTTCCCTTAACTCGTTTTTACTTCGCTACCAAGCAAGCACAAAACCTATGAAGTTGGTATTGCGTCCGTGAAACCTATGAAGTCGACGATGAGAACTTGAAGGGGCAAGACTAGCTTGTTACAACAAACAGGTTGTTCTGCACTTGTGACCTTGTTTTATCAAATTTGAAAGATGTATAATTGAATACGACTGAGACTATTTTATTATATTAATAAATAAACTATACGTAGTTAATCTATCTAATTTATATGAGTTTACCGTTATATAATCATGTTATACTTGATATCAAAAAAATTAGTTTTAGTTACTCTAAGATGATTAGTCATTAGACACACATATGATTTGTTTTCACATACTCTACGACACTTTTGTGGTATTTGTTAAATCAAAGTAATTAACTCTTTCGTAGGTAGATTATCCTATGCATTAAATTCTATGACGCTTCCACACATTCATTACTTTTATTAAACGATTTATTTTTATAAGTATGTCATTTTGACGTCAGGAGTGTCGTTATGATATACTTTCATAACATGATTTCTATTAATAGTAATTTCTTTAATCAAGAGGGAAAATATAAATTTTGGATTTTTTTTATATTAATGGAGAAATCATTTTGATTTTATTTTATTTTTGTTGGCAATCTCCTCTCTTTTATCTCTCACAGTTTCCCTTCTCACAGAAACTCTCACCTTTCTATATAAACGACACTCTTTTAGCTTCGCCTCAGTTATTTATTTCTTCTTCAATTCTCTCCTTCCTCTCTTTCTCTCTCTCTCTCTCGCTCTGCGATCTCATCAAAACCCTAATTTCTGATCGCAAACCTCCAATTCCCTTCCGATCACTCCTCGGAAATCCGAGCTCGGCGATCCGATCATCGTGAAATTTGCGCCCTCCTCACTCACTTGGTTATTCCAATTTCACAGTCTCTGCTCTTCGATCAATTCTCGGCGTTTTAGGGATTGATCGGTTCTCAGTTCAAACCCTGTCTGATTCGGGCAATGCTTTCAGTTCCAACATGAAGTTGAAGCGAAGGAGGGCCGTGGAAGTGGTTAGTGTTGTGTTTTTACGAATTGAACCAATTTGATTGTATTGAAATTGCACATGTGAAGTTGTGCTTTTAGAAGTTTGATGGTTTTTGGTTATGCTTGTATTGATTTTCGTGGATTTCGAGAGTTTTGGGGGTGGTTTAGTGAGTGTTTGGTTATCTATTTGCTAATGTTTTTGTTAAGGGGTGTGATTTTGTCATCTTTTATGAGGTCAGGGATGGAAAGGAGGTTGAGTTTGTAATCTTTTGCATCTTATCAGGTGAAATTGTTTATCGAGTATGAATGATGATGAATGTAATGATATTCAGTACACGAAAGCTAGGATTTTGCTTTAGTTGTATGGCTAGTAATCATCCAACCACATAGAGTTGTATTTTTCACTTCCCATTGTTTACTTATGTTAGTTTCACCGACTGTTTTAAGACCGTTATTGAAAAATTTATGGTAGGAGGGGTGTCTTTGGTGTGTCTTTTAGCGTGGGTGTCTTCATATCGTTCTTGAAACTTATATGAAACTAATGTGAGACTGGACAAAACTCTAATGAACAAGGAATTTTAAGCAATTGCACAAGGATATAAATAGCTGGACGACTGGACGTAACATGATAGATTAATTTTTCAAAGTTAAATTACTGTGTTTAGCTATGCGGGTTAGTTGAACTGAGCGATCATAACTTTACTATAAGAACCTAGACCATCTGCCTGTAGTAGCATGAGTCGGTGATTGAAACACTTCAGGGTTTTAGTAATTTCTAGTAAGTATAGCAACCAAACCTGGGTTAGAGCTTGCCATTGAAGCCAAACTCCTGCCCCTCGTAGTAGAGATTGAGGTCAATGGAAGTCCTGACTTACGGGAAGCTTGCTGGTTTGCAAATAGAGTGGCAGTGAAAGATATTGAGTATCTTTTGAATCAAGGTGGGTTGTGACATATACCTTAATCAAGTCGCTTATTTCGTGGAGAGATATGCATTAGAGGAGAGTGGTTTCATGCTTGGGATCATTTTGGACTGCAGTGGTTGGTGCAATGTATTGAGTATGGTCTCCACCCGACTTGATGTTCTACGATGAAGTTCTGGTACTCATCTTCCTTCACCTAGGATCCAGTTGAGCATGGCGTTAATGAGACCATTGTCTCCACTTTTTCAATAAAAGCAACCCGGTACTTCCGAATTCAGTGATCCAATTGCAGACACTAGTTGATATGTATTTATTAGATTGGGGCTAAAGTATGATAGGACATTTTACTTTCTGGATTTGGATTCTTGCACTATTTTATAGGGTTATACTTGCCATTTTCATTGTTTGCCCTTTTTTTGTACTGCCGTTTTTCAGTATCTGCCCTTCTTTGTACGTTGCTCTGTTAGTGTCACTGAATTGTTGTTCTCATTGCATTTTGAGAACTTTATCAATATAATCATTTGTTTCTAGCTACTTGTTATTTGTTTATCAGGTGGGATACCATATCAATGAATTTATCAATGCTGGGAAATAGTTACAACTATTATTAACTTCTGCCTTGTTTTATGTCAGCCTCCGAAAATTAGATCCTTCATCAACAGTGTCACTGCTGTTCCTTTTGAGAATATAGAGGAGCCCCTAAAAGGTTTTGTCTGGGAGTACGATAAGGTGGTCCTATAACTTTTACCTGTTACATATTTATGGTTCTGTTTTGCAGTTTAATTTATGTGCTTTTGTTTTTTTGGTGCAGGGTGATTTCCATCATTGGGTTGATCTGTTCAACCATTTTGATTCTTTTTTTGAGAAGCATATAAAATGTAGGAAGGATTTACAGGTTGAGGATAATTTTCTTGACTCTGATCCTCCTTTTCCAAGAGAAGCTCTTCTTCAAGTTCTCCGCATAATAAGAATAATTTTGGAGAACTGCACCAATAAACACTTCTACAATTCTTATGAGGTAAATAGTGTACCATTTACCGTATCAGTTTCAGTTAGGTGAATTTTGGTTGTTTAACACCGCTTAATATTATTTACGATTTTCATCTTATACATTTTATTGCTATAACTATAAAAACATATATTGTTACTTTTATTGTTATTATGACTGGCGTTGTTAAGATGGGTGACTTTCCTACCTCATGCAATTTGTTACTTTCCAGTTCCATTTATTTTATATTAATTATATGTCTTCGGCTCATGTGTTAATGCAGCAGCATCTCTCATCTTTGCTTGCTTGCACTGATGCCGATGTGGTTGAGGCTTGCCTGCAGACTCTGGCTGCGTTTTTGAAGAAAACGGTCGGAAAGTATTCCATTAGAGATGCTTCACTAAATTCAAAGTTGTTTGCTCTTGCACAAGGTTGGGGAGGAAAGGAAGAGGGTCTTGGATTAGTTGCCTGTGCGGTACAAGATGGTTGTGACCCCATTGCTTATGAGTTAGGATGCACCCTTCACTTCGAGTTTTATGCGTTGAAAGATGCAAGTGAATTATCAATCACAGAACAACAGACCCAAGGTTTACAAATCATACATTTACCTAACATCAACACTCATCAAGAGTCTGATCTTGAGCTTTTGAGCAAGTTGATTGCTGAGTACAAAGTACCTAGTAGTTTGAGATTTGCTTTATTGACAAGATTGCGTTTTGCAAGGGCGTTTGGCTCTTTAGCTACTCGTCAACAGTATGCCTGCATTCGTCTGTATGCCTTCATAGTTCTTGTTCAAGCAAATAGTGATGCCGATGACCTTGTTTCTTTCTTTAACACTGAACCGGAGTTTGTCAATGAACTAGTGTCACTATTGAGCTTTGAAGATGTAGTTCCTGAGAAAATTCGAATTCTATGTCTCCTTTCATTGGTTGCTCTTTCTCAAGATCGGTCCCGACAGCCTAATGTTTTGACTGCCGTTACATCTGGTGGGCATCGTGGTATCCTATCCAGCCTTATGCAGAAGGCCATTGATTCTGTCCTTAGTGATACATCAAAGTGGTCTGTTGTTTTTGCTGAGGCTCTGTTATCTCTTGTTACGGTTTTGGTTTCATCATCATCAGGTTGTTCAGCAATGCGAGAAGCTGGGTTCATCCCCACCCTTCTCCCTTTGCTTAAAGATACAAATCCACAGCACCTGCATTTGGTCAGCACATCTGTGCATATTTTAGAAGCTTTCATGGATTACAGTAATCCAGCTGCTGCATTGTTCCGGGACTTGGGGGGTTTAGATGATACCATCTCTCGCCTGCAGGTGGAAGTGTCTCATGTAGAAAATGGTCCAAAGCAACAAGATGAAGATTCTAGTACCGCTGGGAGTAGTGCACAAGTAGTTGCAGGAACTTCCACTGAGATAGACAGCATGCAACCTCTGTATTCAGAACCTCTTGTTTCATATCATCGACGACTGTTGATGAAAGCTCTGCTGCGTGCTATATCTCTGGGAACTTATGCACCTGGAAACACTGCTCGTGTTTATGGCTCAGAGGAGAGTCTGTTGCCACAGTGCTTATGCATAATCTTTAAAAGGGCAAAAGATTTTGGTGGTGGGGTGTTTTCACTTGCAGCTTCTGTCATGAGTGATTTGATTCACAAAGATCCTACCTGTTTTCCTGTTTTACATGAAGCTGGCCTTCCCTCGACCTTCCTCGATGCTATAATGGATGGTGTTCTTTGCTCAACCGAGGCCATTACATGCCTCCCACAGTGTCTAGATGCTCTGTGTTTAAATAATAACGGTCTTCAGGCTGTCAAAGATCGCAATGCGTTTAGGTGCTTTGTGAAGATATTTACTTCAAGAACTTATTTGCGTGCTCTAACAAGTGATACACCTGTCTCCTTATCTAGTGGATTGGATGAATTAATGCGCCATGCTTCTTCATTACGTGGTCCTGGTGTGGACATGCTAATTGAGATTTTAAATGCCATCTCAAAAATTGGACACGGGGTTGATGCTTCTCTCACGTCCACTGAAGTTCTGTCTTCTTCTACTCCTGTTCCCATGGAAACTGATGGAGAAGAGAGGAATGTTGTCATGTCTGATGATAGGGAGTCATCCAAAATGGATAGTTCGGAGCAGGGAACTGAACCATCTTCTGATTCTGTAGTGGGAAATGCTGAACTATTGCTTCCTGATTGTGTAAGCAATGTTGCACGTCTTCTGGAAACTATACTTCAGAATGCTGACACTTGTCGTATATTTGTGGAGAAGAAGGGGATTGAAGCTGTCCTGCAGTTGTTTACCTTGCCTTTAATGCCTCTTTCTGTTTCAGTTGGTCAGAGTATATCTATTGCATTCAAGAACTTCTCACCACAGCATTCTGCTTCATTGGCTCGAGCAGTATGTTCATTTTTGAGAGAGCATCTGAAATCAACAAATGAACTCTTAGTTTCAGTTGGTGGGACTCAACTTTCTTTGGTGGAATCTGCAAAGCAAACTAAGGTTTTGAAACAACTTTCCAGTCTTGAAGCTATTCTGTGTTTGTCTAATATTCTATTGAAAGGGACAACTACGGTGGTGTCGGAATTGGGTGCAGCAGATGCTGATGTATTGAAAGATCTTGGGAGCACATACAGGGAAATCCTCTGGCAAACATCTCTGTGTAATGATGTCAAATCTGATGAGAAGATCACTGCTGAACAAGAACAAGACAATGCTGAGGCAGCTCCATCGAATGCTTCTGGAAGGGAGAGTGATGATGATACTAATATCCCAGTGGTGAGATACATGAACCCAGTCTCTATTAGGAATCAGCCCTTCTGGGGTGGAGAGCGTGAGTTCCTGTCAGTTGTTCGCAGTGGTGAAGGTTTGCACCGTCGTAGTACTCGGCACGGGATTACACGCATGAGGGGAGGAAGGACAGGCCGGCATTTGGAGGCTTTACATATTGATTCTGAATCTTCTTCCACAGTGTCTGAGTCAACTACATCCCAGGATTTGAAAAAGAAAAGTCCTGATGTGCTTGTTACAGAAATTCTCAACAAGCTGGCTACCACTCTACGTTCCTTCTTCACAGCTCTTGTCAAGGGATTTACTTCACCTAATAGGCGTAGAGTTGACTCTGGATCATTGAGTTTGGCTTCAAAAACTCTTGGAACTGCCCTAGCTAAAGTGTATCTTGAGGCGCTTAGTTTCTCTGGACATTCTACTTCTGCTGGGCTTGATACTTCATTGTCAGTTAAGTGTCGATATCTTGGGAAAGTAGTGGATGATATGATGGCACTTACATTTGATAACAGACGGCGGACTTGTTATACTGCAACAATTAATAATTTCTATGTCCATGGTACCTTTAAGGAGCTGCTCACAACATTTGAAGCTACTAGTCAGTTGTTGTGGACCGTTCCATATGGTATGCCAACATCAGGCATTGATCATGAAAAGAATGGTGAAGGCAGTAAACTGTCCCATAGTTTGTGGCTGCTTGATACTTTACAAAGCTATTGCCGCGTGCTGGAGTATTTTGTTAATTCTTCTTTACTCTTATCTACAACCTCTGCATCCCAGGCACAGTTGCTTGTTCAGCCAGTTGCAGTTGGTCTATCAATTGGTCTTTTCCCTGTGCCAAGGGAACCAGAAGTTTTTGTTCGTATGCTGCAGTCTGAAGTTCTTGATGTAATACTTCCCATCTGGAACCACCCCATGTTTCCGAATTGTACTCCAGGATTTGTTGCTTCCATTGTTTCACTTGTTATGCATGTATATTCTGGTGTGGGAGATGTGAAGCAGAATCGCAGTGGCATTGCTGGCACTACAAACCAAAGATTCATGGCCCCACCACTTGATGAAGGTACAATGAGTACCATTATGGGTATGGGTTTTTCAAGGGCCAGAGCAGAAGAAGCGCTTAGGAGGGTGGAAACAAATAGTGTTGAAATGGCCATGGAGTGGCTTTGTAACCATCCCGAGGATCCTGTGCAGGAGGATGATGATCTGGCCCAGGCACTTGCTCTATCACTAGGACCTGAAACATCTAAAGCTGATAATGTTGAAAAGTCTGTAGATGTGCTGGCAGAAGAGAGTTGTGTGAAAGCTCCACCAATTGATGATATTCTTGCTGCATCAGTTAAGTTGTTTCAGACCAGTGATACCATGGCTTTCCCATTGACAGATTTGCTTGTGGCACTTAGCAATCGGAACAAAGGTGAAGACCGTCCTAGAGTTACATCTTATCTAATTCAGCAACTCAAACTTTGTCCATTGGATTTTTCTAAGGATACCGGTGCTTTGAGTATGTTATCACATGTTATAGCATTGCTGCTTTCTGAGGATGGAAGTACAAGGGAAATTGCTGCACAGAATGGTATTGTATCTGTTGCAGTAGATATCTTGATGAATTATAAGGCCAAAGAGGAGCCAGGCAATGAACTTCTTGTTCCAAAATGTATTAGTGCTCTACTGCTTATTTTGGATAACATGTTGCAATCAAGGCCCAGAATTTCTGAGAACATTGAAGAAACTCAGACTGGATCTCTGACTGAATTATCTGGAGATCATGCTTCCTTGTCAATCCCTGGTGCAGTGACAGAGAAAAAAGAGGTTATGGATGCCCAGGAAAAAGATTCTGGCACTGGATTTGAGAAAATATTGGGGAAATCAACTGGTTATTTGACAATGGAAGAGAGTCAAAAGGTGCTAGCCGTTGCCTGTGATTTGATAAAGCAGCATGTCCCAGCTATGATCATGCAGGCTGTTCTACAGCTGTGTGCTCGTTTGACGAAAGCACATGCTCTTGCGTTGCAGTTTCTTGAAAATGGAGGATTGGCGGCTCTTTTTGGTCTTCCTAGAAGTTGTTTTTTCCCTAGATATGACACTGTTGCATCTGCTATTGTTCGCCATCTTCTCGAAGATCCGCAAACACTGCAAACAGCAATGGAATTGGAAATTCGCCAAACACTGAGTGGCAACAGGCATGGTGCACGTACTTCTGCAAGGACATTCTTGACATCAATGGCACCTGTAATCTCTAGAGATCCAGTGGTTTTTATGAAAGCTGTTGCTGCTGTTTGTCAGTTGGAGACGTCAGCAGGTAGGACATTCATTGTCTTAATGAAGGAAAAAGAAAAGGAAAAGGACAAACCTAAAGCATCTGGTGGTGAGGCTGGATTATCTTCCAATGAATGTGTCCGCATTCCTGAAAATAAAGTACATGATGGATCAGGTAAATGCTTGAAAGGTCACAAGAAGATCCCTGCTAATCTTACTCAAGTGATTGATCAGCTGCTTGAAATTGTCTTGAAATACTATTTCCCAAAGAGCCAGGAAGATTCTCTGAATGACCTATCTTCTATGGAGGTAGATGAACCTGCTACCAAGGTAAAGGGTAAATCAAAGGTTGATGAGACAAGGAAAGTGGAGTCTGGATCTGAAAGATCTGCAGGACTGGCTAAGGTAACATTTGTTCTCAAGTTACTGAGTGATATTCTTCTCATGTATGTACATGCAGTTGGGGTTATACTTAAACGGGATATGGAACTGACTCAATTGCGGGTAGCTAATCAACTGGAAAATCCTGGACAAGGTGGTATACTTCATCACGTGATTCATCGATTGCTTCCACTAACCATTGATAAATCTGCTGGACCTGATGAATGGAGAGACAAGTTGTCAGAGAAAGCTTCTTGGTTCCTGGTAGTTCTGTGTGGTCGTTCTGGTGAAGGGCGTAGAAGAGTAATTAGTGAACTTGTGAAAGCTTTATCATCATTTTCAAACATTGATAGTTGTTCTTCGAAGAGCATCTTATTGCCAGATAAGAAGGTTTATGCTTTTGTGGATTTGGTGTACTCTATTTTGTCGAAAAATTCATCATCGAGCAACTTACCTGGTTCTGGGTTTTCCCCAGACATTGCAAAAAGCATGATAGATGGGGGAATGATTCAGTGTCTGACTAGTATCCTACAAGTGATTGATTTGGACCATCCTGATGCTCCCAAAACTGTGAATCTCATACTCAAGGCTTTAGAAAGTTTAACAAGGGCTGCTAATGCTAGTGAGCAATATTTTAAATCTGATGAGACAAAGAAAAAATCCACGGTGTTGAATGGAAGATCTGATGATCAGGTAACTACTCCAGCTGATGATACATTGGGGCATAATCAGAATATAAGCAGTGAGCAGGATGTCAGAGATGCAGTACCAACTGAACAACAGGATCTAGGAACTTCTCAAAGTGAAGGTAATCCTGATGCAACTCCGAACCAGTCAGGGGAACATGATATGAGAATTGAAGTTGAAGGGCCATTGGCTACTAACCAACCCATGGAGCTTGGGATGGATTTCATGCGTGAAGAGATGGAAGAAGGCAATGTGTTACACAACACTGACCAAATCGAAATGACATTTCGTGTTGAAGGTAGGGCAGATGATGACATGGGTGATGAAGATGACGACATGGGTGATGATGGTGAGGATGATGATGATGATGGAGAGGATGAGGATGAGGATATAGCAGAAGATGGTGGTGGCATGATGTCTCTGGCTGATACTGATGTGGAAGACCATGATGATACTGGCCTGGGAGATGATTATAATGATGAGATGATTGATGAAGATGATGATGATGATTTCCATGAGAATCGTGTCATAGAAGTGAGATGGAGGGAAGCCCTTGATGGGCTTGATCATTTACAGGTACTTGGGCAACCTGGAGCTGCAAGTGGACTGATTGATGTTGCTGCCGAACCTTTTGAAGGGGTTAATGTGGATGACCTTTTTGGTCTACGAAGGCCATTAGGTTTTGATCGACGTCGTCAGACGAGTAGGTCTTCCTTTGAGCGATCTGTTACAGAAGCAAATGGCTTTCAACATCCTCTCCTTATAAGGCCTTCCCATTCTGGAGATCTGGTATCCATGTGGTCAGCAGGTGGAAATTCATCCCGGGACTTAGAAGCTCTATCATCAGGGAGCTTTGATGTAGCTCATTTCTACATGTTTGATGCTCCTGTTCTTCCATATGATCATGTCCCGAACAATCTTTTTGGTGACCGTTTGGGTGGTGCAGCACCGCCACCATTGACTGATTATTCTGTAGGTATGGATTCGCTGCAGCTAGCGGGACGGAGAGGCCCAGGTGATGGCCGGTGGACTGATGATGGCCAGCCTCAAGCAAGTGCTCATGCTGCTGCTATTGCTCAGGCAGTTGAGGAACAATTTATATCCCAATTGCGCAGTCTTACTCCTGTTGACACCCCTGTTGAACCGCATTCTCAGAATTCAGGAGTGCAGGAGAAACAGCCAGATATGCCTCCTTCAACAGATAGTCAAGTAGTAGTAGATCACAGCCAACAAATTGAAGACCAGGACCAAGATAGGGGTGTTGAAGCAGCACATCAAGTTATCTCCACACCTGAGGGTATTCCTTCCCAAGAACAAGTCAATCCAGAATCTTTTGTCGAAAATGCTGCGGACTGTTTGCAGGGACCTGAACCAATGTCAATCCAGGCACCTTCTTTGGACTGTGCACGAAATGATAACATGGACATTGGAGAGGGGAATGGCGCTGCTGCACAAGTAGGGTCTATGCCAGCATTTGTCAACTCATCTGCAAGCACAAGGGTTGATTTACAACAGGATGAGGGTTCTGAAGTGCCTTCTGATGTCAATAATGCTACAGTAGAAGCTATGGGTCAGGATGGATCTTCAGGCAATCTAGTTGGTGATATGCCGGTAAATTTCGGCTTCAATGTGTCTAATTCAGGTGATTCTCATACTATGGTCCCAGAAAATGTTGATGTTGACATGAATTGCATTGATGAAGTAAATCAAACTGGCCATTCCATGCCTGCTTCTGAAAATGGTACAGATGACCCATCAAGCCAAAACACATTGGTTGCTCCAGAACCTAATCGGGCTGAACAAGTTAACAATGATACTCCTGGTGCTAACGCGATTGACCCTACATTCTTGGAGGCTTTACCTGAAGATTTGAGGGCGGAGGTTCTTGCTTCACAGCAAGATCAGTCTGTTCAACCTCCTCCTTATGCGCCACCTTCTGCGGATGACATTGATCCCGAGTTTTTAGCTGCCCTTCCGCCGGATATCCAAGCAGAAGTTTTGGCTCAACAAAGAGCACAAAGAGTTGCACAACGGGCTGAAGGACAACCTGTTGACATGGACAATGCTTCTATAATTGCTACATTTCCTGCTGATTTACGAGAAGAGGTTTCCATCTGGAACTGTCATCTTCATTATCTTGGGTGTGGTGATTCTTTATCTTTTGTAGTAATTGTTTATTTTGCTTGTGCACCAGGTACTTTTAACTTCTTCAGAAGCAGTTTTGTCCGCATTACCTTCTCCACTACTGGCTGAAGCTCAAATGCTAAGAGATCGAGCGATGAGTCACTATCAGGCTCGCAGCCTCTTCGGGAGCAGCCACAGGCTGAATAATAGGAGAAATGGATTGGGTTTTGACCGGCATACTGTAATGGACAGGGGTGTTGGAGTCACAATTGGCCGGAGGGCAGTTTCTTCTATTACAGGTAGCTTAAAGGTTAAGGAAATTGAAGGCGAGCCACTTCTAGATGCAAATTCATTAAAAGCCTTAATAAGGCTTCTACGATTAGCGCAGGTATAACCTTTTTCTTCAATCTTCATTTTTCCTTACATTGTTTTATCCTTCTCAAAGAACTTGCCTCTGCTCAAGTGGTTAAGAAAAGTTAGTGTATTTGATAGTTAAGTTTGAATTCAGCTTCATGTGAATGAAATATCGAGTAATTTATGTCAACTCCTGGGGTTTCAGAGTTTGTGTGTACAGTTGAAAATACTAATAAATTACCTATTGATTAGAAGAATATTGAACAATCTCATATAGAAAAGCATCTAAAATTCCTAACCTCTTATAGTACACCGAAACAAGTGTGTTTAAAGTTTGTCTAAAAATCCAACATTTTCCAAATTCTCAATTTTTGTTGCAAAAAATCACAATAGAAGATCTACATGATAGTGTGATGCACACATAGATTTACGGTCCATAAGAACAATTATTGATATGACATAGAACTATTGTTTTTTTTTTTTGGAAATGGGTGTGTAGTATTCCAGCTTGTAACAAGACATGGGTATACATGTGCATCAAAAACTCAAAGTCATTTACTTATTGATCGTTTCTACTGTAAAAAAAATAAAAGAAAAGGACAGTTGTCTAACGTGGTGGATTTGTTTCTTTTTGTGTGGTTAGCCCCTTGGTAAAGGACTCTTGCAGAGGCTCTTCTTAATCCTATGTACACACAGTGTTACAAGAGCAACTTTAGTACGTCAATTGCTCGATATGATCAAGCCTGAGGCTGAAGGCTCAGTCACTGGATTAGCTACCATTAATTCCCAACGGCTTTATGGTTGCCACTCAAATGTTGTATATGGCAGATCTCAGTTGTTAGATGGTAATTCATTTGATGTGACCACTATTAGTTAATATTATATTTATATATTAACCACTGATTAACTTGTCTTATTTTCATTTTCAACAGGTCTTCCTCCATTGGTGTTGCGTCGGACCCTTGAGATTTTGACTTATTTAGCTACAAATCATTCCACAGTGGCAAATATGTTATTCTATTTTAATTTCTCAGGTGTTCCTCAGCCTTTAAGTCCCTTAAATATGGAAACCAAGAAGGACAAAGGCAAAGAGAAAGTTGGAGAAGGAGGATTTTCATCTAATCCTGTCAATGCACAGGATGGGGATGTTCCCCTGATATTGTTTCTGAAGCTCCTTAATCGACCACACTTCTTGCGTAGCACTGCTCATCTTGAGCAGGTATGAATCACTACCTTAGTTTGAATCCGTTTCTTAAAATGTCGTGCTGCGGGAGTTTCGTTTGCTATATTATTCCTACACAATGAGAAGTATTGAATCCCTAAATTTGTAGTCCATATTCATACCACCTCATGTGACTAGAGAGTATGTGTAAATTTAAGATTTAATGGTCAACAGTAATCCAGTTGTGTAAAGTTTCCTTAATTAAACCCATTCTGGGTGAACTCTATTTAGTTGTACCTACCTTATAACTAGATTGAGCTTCTTAAACATATGATTGAATAATATAGTATATGCCAGAGATGTGTATTGGTTTCTATATATCTAGTGTCCAATCTCGCTTTATTCCGTTATTGAAATAGCACCTGGAGTCTAATGTTAGGCACTTTCCTGATCTCTCTACAGGTCATGGACCTGCTTCAGGTGGTTGTTGATACTTCAGCTTCAAAACTAGAGGTCCATTCTCAATCTGAAAGGCTCGAGGGGAATTCCCAAAATTTACCTGTAAGTGAAACTTCTGGAGATGGTCAGAACAGTCATCCTGTAGAACCAGAATCTCATCAAGAGGTTAAACCTGATGGCGTTGGATCATCAACTTCAGATGCAACCAGGAGTACAGATACCTATAATATTTTCTTGAAACTGCCAGAATCCGATTTGCATAATCTTTGCAGTCTTCTTGGTCGTGAGGGGTACGGTTTGTTCTTTGACTGTTTTATTTGCATGCTTTAATTTATTGTGTGCTACTTTTAGCTTGTTACTATTGTGACTCATATGAGCAGATGCTCCTGAAATGAACTCTAATCTGATCCCTTTTATTTGATCAGGCTTTCAGATAAAGTTTATATGCTTTCCAGTGAGGTGCTGAAGAAGTTGGCCTCAGTTGCAGTGCCCCATCGGAAGTTTTTTATCTCAGAGCTTTCAGAATTAGCTCATGGTTTGAGTGCCTCAGCTGTTGGCGAGCTTGTCACTCTCCGGAATACACAGATGTTGGGTTTAAGTGCTGGATCTATGGCTGGGTCGGCAATCTTACGTGTACTGCAATCACTTTGCTCACTCACTTCACCCAGTACAAATGAGAGTGCAGGTTTGGAGAATGATGCAGAGCAGGAGGAGCATGCCACCATGTGGAAGCTAAATATTGCACTTGAGCCATTGTGGCAAGAATTGAGTGACTGTATAAACGCCACTGAAACACAGTTGGGCCAGAGCTCTTTTTGTCCAACCATGTCCACTATAAATGTTGGGGACCATGTACAAGGTTCCTCTTCTTCATCTCCTCTGCCTCCTGGAACCCAGAGACTGCTTCCTTTTATGGAGGCTTTTTTTGTTTTGTGTCAGAAGCTACAAGCAAACCACTCTATCACGCTGCAAGATCAAGCTAATGTGACTGCAAGAGAAGTCAAAGAGTCGGGTGGAAATTCAGATCCTTCAGTTACTAAATTCCATGGCTGTGGGGATTCTCAGAGGAAGTTTGATGGTGCTGTCACATTTACAAGGTTTGCCGAGAAGCATCGTCGTCTTCTGAATGCATTTATTAGACAGAATCCGGGCCTATTGGAAAAATCCCTTAGCATGATGTTGAAGGCACCGAGGCTAATTGATTTTGATAACAAGAGAGCATATTTCCGGTCAAGAATTAGGCAACAGCATGAGCAACATCTCTCTGGTCCGCTGCGAATAAGTGTTCGTCGAGCTTATGTCTTGGAGGATTCTTACAATCAGTTGAGAATGCGTCCTAATCAGGACATGAAGGGACGATTAAATGTACAATTCCAAGGGGAAGAGGGTATTGACGCTGGTGGTCTAACACGAGAATGGTATCAATTACTATCTAGGGTGATATTTGACAAAGGTGCATTGCTTTTTACCACTGTTGGAAACAATGCAACGTTCCAGCCAAACCCTAATTCTGTCTACCAGACGGAACATCTTTCTTACTTCAAGTTTGTCGGCCGCGTGGTAATTATTTGGACTGTTGGGATTTCAGGACAATTTTTTATGATATTGCTGTCTGATTAATATTTCATTGAGTTCTTATTGCTTGAGTTTTTTTTTGTGCAGGTTGCAAAGGCAGTATTTGATGGGCAACTTTTGGATGTTTATTTCACTCGATCTTTCTACAAGCACATACTTGGCGTAAAGGTGACATACCATGATATAGAAGCCGTGGATCCTGATTACTACAAGAATTTAAAATGGATGTTAGAGGTTAGTGGTTTTGTGAACACCATTTAGTTGTTTGACAGTTAAAGCTTATGTTGGGCTGGTTTTGGCTGTGGCTACATGTTGTGGAACTGATATAATGTGTATCCTTGGGCACACAGAATTCTCACTCTTGTTTCTCTTTGTATATTTTCTTTTCTCTAGAATGATGTGAGTGATATTCCTGACCTGACGTTTAGCATGGATGCGGACGAAGAAAAGCATATTCTTTATGAGAAAAACCAGGTTTGTGAATATCAACTTTTGATTTATAAGTGACTTCCATTATTTTGTTTCTTTTTTCTTCTCAGACTTCCTTTTATATTGATGTGATACTTATTCGACTTAATTTGGACTTTTAAGTTCATAGGCCTTGTAATTTCTTGCTTGTTTGTTGTGTTGTCTAATTAGTGTTTCCTTCTCGTTGCATCCTCTTCTTGAACAGGTGACTGATTATGAGCTTAAACCTGGAGGAAGAAATATCAGGGTTACAGAAGAAACTAAGCACGAGTATGTAGACCTTGTAGCTGATCATATTTTGACAAATACTATTCGTCCTCAAATCAATTCTTTCCTGGAGGGGTTCAATGAATTGGTGCCACGTGAGCTTATCTGGATTTTTAATGATAAAGAGCTTGAGCTACTTATCAGTGGTCTTCCGGAGATTGATTGTGAGTTGGATTCTGAATCAGATAATATATATAATGTGCTTATTCCCCTGAAGAGGTATCTAAATTGTGGGATTGGTTTTTGCAGTGGATGACTTGAAGGCGAACACCGAGTACACTGGGTATACAGTAGCATCTAGTGTTGTACAATGGTTTTGGGAGGTGGTTAAAAGTTTCAACAAGGAGGACATGGCAAGACTGCTTCAATTTGTGACTGGCACATCAAAGGTAGATATAACTCAAATTGTTCGTGTGGTTCTCTACATCTGCTTGTTCAGTGGGTTTATTTGAAGTTAGTAAATCCAATATATAGTTGTTTTATTTGAAGTTAGTAAAACCAATTTATTGTGGTTCCAGGTTCCATTGGAAGGTTTCAAGGCTTTACAAGGCATTTCTGGTCCTCAGAGGTTTCAGATTCACAAGGCATATGGAGCTCCAGACAGGCTACCCTCTGCTCATACATGGTTAGTGTGTGCATACATTGCTTTGGCCTGCCTCATACAAAGAAAAAGGCAACATAATGGGCTTTCCCCTTGTGCTTGTTAAGCTTGATGTTGTTGTTAATGCAATCTTATTTGTTGCCAGCTTTAATCAACTAGACCTTCCTGAGTATACCTCTAAGGATCAGCTTCATGAACGGTTGATGCTTGCTATTCATGAAGGGAGTGAAGGATTTGGCTTCGGTTGACCGGAAGAGTGCTGATTTATTGCCCCAGCGTGCCAGTCATCTGTCTCAAGTACCATGTACATGTCAGTGAGATATTTTGATAATAAATATTTATCTCCACATTCTGGGGGGGGGGGGGGGGGGGTGATATAGCTCCACCTTTTTACAAACCACACCGTTTCATGCACATGTTTATTAGAAAATTACTCACAGAGGGGTATGATTTGTAAAAAAAGTAGGTGCCAATATCAATCCCCTCCATCAATCCTTCTTTGCTTTTTCTCTGAACGATTCTAGTTACTGTAGTTGGTTCAAGTTATCATTGCTGATTGATTATTCTCTCTGCAGATGAAAGAGCCGGTACTGATTTAGAGCTTTCAGAATTACAATCACCGAGGATATGAGGATGGGTTTGGGTACATGAAAGCATCGTCTGTTTATTAGAAGGGCGGTGAAGGAATGATGCTTTTAGATGATCGTACTATTCTTGCTGGCTCATGTGTGCTCCTCGGTGGCAATGGCTGGGAAATTTTAATTCTTTTGCGAATTCTTGTCAGAAATTTGGGGAGCGTACAAATGTTGATAGAAATTATGTTTATTGTTTATAGTAGTATTCACGTTATTGAGTTCAGTCTGCTTTAGATTAGGCTGTCTCTTTCTGTGGCCTGGAAGTTGGTAATAAGCTTAGGAATCTGTACATGTAATAGAATCATTCCCAGAAGGATTTGTTTTGGGTTTTAGTTATTGAAGGCCAGAAAGGTGATTCAGTTTTGCTCTTCATTTTGATCAATCTTCTTCGGTTTTGGGTGCTCTGAGAAATCCATTCTCTTCCCTTGAGATTGGTCGGAAACCATGCTCCTGACGGCAAATACACCGTCAAAGCTTATGACCCCTATATACCATGGTTCGGTCATAATCCTAGTAAATCAGATTAGGATTGAGATCCATCTCTATTGCTGCGGAAACACGAGTACACGACATGTGACCGACGTGAGGCGCTGCCTTGTAACCATAAAAATGCCAAAATTTCTTGAATACACGGCGGTGCAGCGCCTAACAATTCATATGTTGCAAGTTGTGACCAACATGTATCTATATTAATGTCTTT
The DNA here is from genome assembly GCA_034370585.1 of Fragaria x ananassa. Classification (NCBI taxonomy): domain Eukaryota; kingdom Viridiplantae; phylum Streptophyta; class Magnoliopsida; order Rosales; family Rosaceae; genus Fragaria; species Fragaria x ananassa. Next base: position 30,046,571 of record CP139766.1, on the reverse strand, counting down.
TAATTTTAACTATCTATATAGTATCGTGTATTTACATGTCCTCGTGTTAAAAGATTCTATAGTTTGTAACCTTAAATTAACTGTGCATTTGATTTCATGAAAATAACTGACATGCAAAATGAAATAAAATCACTAATCCATATATACAGTTAACTTCACACTTTATCCTTAAGCCATGCTAACAATACAGGATCCACTGTATCCTTGGACAACAAATCAACAATCAATTTCATAGTAGATGCGTCTCCAGAGAAACCCCTCTCACTCATTTCTTCGATACGACTCGTAGCCCTCGATGTGTCGTTGTTATTGATATAACCTCGGATAATTGTATTATAGGTACAGCCATTCGGAGAACAGCCTTTTTGTTCCATCTCTCTAAGCATCTCTTCAGCTTCAACTAAGAGGCCTCCTTTGCAAAGTCCACTGATCATTATGGTATATGTCCTTACATTAGGCTGAACTCCTTTTATTGATAAACCACAGAAAAGATCTTTCGCAGACTGAACTTCACCAGCATTGCACAACCCTTCAATGACAATAGTGTAAGTTACAACATTTGGCTTCAACTTGTTCCCTTCCATCTCTCTAAGAAATTCAATTGCCTTAGAAAGTTGTTGGTTGTTACAGAGGCCATCAAGTATAATACTATAAGTTTGAACATCTGCAAGTTGGCCACGATCTTGCATCTCAGAGAACAGCTTTTCTGCTTCTTGTACTCTCCCCGCTTTATAAAAACCATCAATTAGAGTGCTATAAGTAACCGTATTAGAAACAAGTCCTCTAAGAGGCATGTCCTTGAAAATTTTGTAAGCCTTACTGATCTTTTTCTGCTTACAGTACCCGTTTATCAATATGTTACAAGTCTGCACATTAACCATGGATCCCTTGGTAACCATTAGATCAAAAACTTGTTTCGCCTTGTCCATTTCTTCTCGCAAACAGTGACCATCCATAAGGGAATTGTATGTAATGGTGTTAGGTGCAATTCCTTTTTGAATCATAATCTGAACCACATTTTTGGCTTGCACGACCATCCCGTCCTTACAAAACGCATCAACTAGGATACTGAAGGTGAATACATTTGGAAAGATACCTTGACTGGCCATTTCATACAACAACCTCTTCTTTCCACTGGCCTCGATTGCAAACTCCTTGAATCAATGAGGTGTAAGTAACAACGTTGGGAGCAATACCTCTACCAACCATTTCCGAGAAGAGGTTCTTTGCTTCGTCAACCAGTGTATCTTTGCCCAGACTGTCGATGATGGTGTTAAAGGTAATTATGTTAGGCTGGAATCCATTTGCTTCCATATGCCAAAGTAATTGAACAGCCGTAGTGTTGTTTCCCATTGCGCAAAAGCCCTTTATAAGTGTGTTGAAAGTAATCGCATCCGGCTGACAATAACCTCCCACCACCATATTCCTGAAAACTCTTGCTGCATCAGCCACTCTATTTCGGAGAACAAAGCCGTGAATTAGAGTGTTGAAGGTTGTGACATTTGGTTGAAGACCCAATTTGAAGAAGTGGGCCAAGACAGACAAGGCATAGTCCATTCGGTTCAAACGACAGTAGCAGTTGATGACAATGGCCAGAGTATAGTGATTATGACGAATTCCCGAGAGAAGCATTTGTGAATTCAAAGAGAGGACTGTTGGATAGTGCTTGAGTTTGACAAGTGGAGCCAATACCTGAGTGAAACGGACAACAGACGGCAGAGGACGTCTCTGAAGCATTTCGTCGAACACCTTCAGGGCATCCTCAACATTATGATTTTCCGGATGGGTTTCTCTAGAGTTGCTTGGTTTTGAGGGTTGAGAATGAAACAAAGCAGTAATAAGGGTAGAGTGAAGAAAAGGCATACCTCTTGTGCTACTGCTGCTGCGACAAGAATAACAACCAGAGGAACTCAGAACTGATTTGCGCATCATCTTCAACATTTCTTCACCATCAAAATCAACAATAGTCGGGAATCTCAGATTTTGCTAGAAACAAAGAAAAGAAGAGGCTTTGCTTTGTCAATTGAGTTCCTGCTGCATCGATACAACTAAAAATGAATTGGGCTTTGGCCGTTAAAGTCCACCACATCTGGATCGCCTAACTGAATTGGGCTTCGGCCCACATAAGGCCTAAACCACTCGTCATATTTCCTTCCTTCGTCGCCGATGTGTTGAGAAACTTGGCTGTCATTATCAAACTCGGTATGAGAAAACCGAAAGCCAACAACTATCGGGTCGTTTTTCATCTTAGCTCATAATAAGCTTCATTCTTGCTTCCAAAGTTTGTTAGATTTCACTTTGGGAAGCTTTGTTTTACCGATTAGCTTTTGGGGACAGGTAGAGCTTAGACGTTTTTGGAAGAGGGGAGGACAGTTGAAGGCTTGTTTTTAGAGAAAAGTGATAGGTGAGTAAAACCTTTAAAATCTCATGGTTCAGGATTATGGTTTACCATCTTTTCCTTCTTTTCCTTTTTATCTTGGTTGATCATTGAGCTGTTAGTTTGCCATTTAATCCATCTAGCTTCAAGAGCTCAATGATCAACCAAACTAACAGCTCAATGATCCATCTACAGAAAACCAAACTAATCCATCGACATAAACCCATGTAGGATTATGCAATTTTTGTTTTCGGTAAATTAGCACTTCATTGATTGACTTGCTAATTTTGAAGAATATGCAATGTATTTTTGGTTGGGATGGGACAGCAATCCTGACATTTTCCTTGATTGGCTACATGGCTCAGAAAGTTACTTCAAATGGCATCTGTTAGCGGAGGAGTGAAAGATCTCTTTTACAGAAGCTAAATTGAAGGGAACAGCTAGAGTTTGGTGGGAAAAATATCAACAAACTCATTTTGCAGTTATTAGAACCTGGGTAGACATGAAGATGGCTTTGACACATTTCTTTGTGCCATCTAACTACAAGTAACTGGTCTACCTGCAGTTTGTAGAGTTGGTGCAAGGAAGCCTCTCTATTGAAGAGTATACTAATAAGTTCTATAGCTTGGCTGCAAAATCTGATTTTCCATGGAATGAAGACATCATGATATCGATGTACTGAATCCTTATATTTCCTTCAGGATTAGCCGCAAGTCGAATTTATAAGATGAATGATGTTGTACATATTGCCTACCAAATGGAGGAAGAATATAAGAAGAGATCGTCCATGTCATTTTCAAACAAAGCGAAAACACTAGACAAACCTTTTGGAAGATTCACCCATGTATCTAGTGATTCAAATGACAAAACTCATAGTGAGTCTTCATCTTCCAATTAGTTAATGAGTTCTTCATGTATGAATTCCAGATGGTTGATTCTTAAATTTTTCACCTTTTTAGTAAACACATGAATACTTTTTCATCGAAAAAAACATATGAATATTTTTACTCATAATAATTACATTCTTTCATGTAAGTAAATGTATCATTCAACTTAAAAGAAGAGAATAACTCTTTAGGAATTATTTTTAAGTTATATTTGATGTCAAATTGTCAAAAATAACCCCAAAACATGTCCAAAAAGAGGGTTTTGCCACTTTTGCGTATCTTAGACCTACCCAAACAGTTAACCACTCAACCTCATAGCATCATGATTTGTTTTTGGTTCCTAATGCGCACACAAGATGTATCCAAGCCATATCTATATCCATATCCGATACGGACACAATACAACATACCCAAAAATACATGTCTAAAGTCTAAACGTAGTTGCATCTTGATCTTCCAATTCACAAAGCCATCACTCCGTCGGCCTTTTCATTTTCCTTTCAGATTTTTTTTTAATCAGATAAATAACTTAAGTTTAACAACTTTTTAAGTCGTACTTACAACATTTTACTTACTAAAAGAGACTACGCCGTTGTACCAAATGTTACTGGACAGAATTTACAGGCCTTTATTCTTCAAATCTTTCCCAAATTTATTTATTTATGTATTATAAATTTTTATTCCATTTTTCTATTTTTAAGTGCTAGAAGCCTAAAAGTTTCAGCCGTACGATTTGTCAGCGCCAACAAATAGTCTTTCTGTTTTGCTGTGCAAACTTGTCATGACACTAGATGTTGCCTTCGAAGACTAAACTACTCTCCCAAATTTCCCACAAGATTTCAAAGTTCAGAGCTATTCACGGTGGCCCCTATCATAATGTCAGAAGCAATCTCAAAGAAAATGGGATCAGAAACAGAGCTCAAACCTCAGGTATATCACTCTCTCTACTACTCTCTCTGTTTTGATGCTAAAGTTTCAATTTTGGGTAGAGGGTGTTTGTTTCTTATGCTAAAATTTCAAATATAGGAAGTGGGTGTTTGTTTTGATGCTGAAGTTTCAATTTTGTGGAGAGAGTGATTGATTTTGAGGCCAAAGTTTTAATCTTTGGGAAGATAGTGTTTGTTTAATTTCTGAAGTTTCAAATTTAGAAGAGGGTGTTTGTGTTGATGCCAAAGTTTCAATTTTGGGAAGAGGGTGTTTGATTTTTAGGCCAAAGTTTTAACTTTTTGGGAATAAACAGGTTCAGAAATGGAGAAAAGCATATACTCGATTCTCACTATAGACCGATGGGAGTCACTGAACCACATGGAGTATAGTTTGGCTTCTCTGAGACCAGTGCATGGAAGATTGGCCCTGAAATTCTTCAACTGGGTAATTCAACAGCCTGGTTTGGAACTCAATCATCTCACTCATATACTCTCTGTTACAACTCATATACTTGCTAGAGCTAGAATGTATGACTCTGCCAGGTTGATTTTGGGTCATTTAGCAGAAATGGGTGTTGGTTCGAAATCCGTTTTTGATGCTTTGATGGATACTTACCCTCTTTGCAATTCCAACCCTTCAGTATTTGACCTTTTGATTAGAGTTTACTTGAAGGAAGGGATGGTTGGTAGTGCTGTAGAGACTTTTTATTTGATGGGTTTAAGGGGGTTTAGGCCGTCGGGTTGTACTTGTAATATGATCCTAGCTTCGCTGGCAAAGGACCGAAGGGCTGCATCGGTATGGTCTTTTTTCAAAGAAATGCTGGCTAAGAATGTTTGCCCTGATGTTAGTACTTTTAATATATTGATTAGTGTCTTATGTGTTGAAGGAAAGCTTAGTAAAGCTAGTTATCTTTTGAGGAAGATGGAAAAGAGTGGTTATGTTCCTAATGTAGTTACTTACAATACTTTGCTCAATTGGTACTGCAAGAAGGGGAGGTTTAAAGCAGCTTTTGAGCTTATTGATCTTATGGGTTCTAAGGGTATTGAAGCAGATGTTTGTACATATAACATGCTTATTGAGGATTTGTGTAGAAACAGTAGTAGTGCAAAAGGTTATTTACTGTTGAAGAAGATGAGAAGGAAGAAGTTATCTCCTAATGAGGTTACATACAATATCCTTATTAATGGGTTTGTCAAGGAGGGGAAGATTGGTGTTGCTACCAAGGTTTTTGATGAGATGTCAAAGTTTGATCTTTCACCAAATTGTGTTACTTATAATGCTCTGATTGACGGGCTCTGTCAGAAGGGTAAGCTTGAAGAAGCTTTCAGACTCTTGGACATGATGGAAGCAGTGGGACTAAGACCTAATGAAGTCAGCTATGGTGCTGTTTTAAATGGGCTGTGCAAGCATGGTAAGTTTGACTTAGCAAGAAGTACTTTGCAGAGAGTGCGACTGAATGGGATTGGTAGTGGTTGCATTATGTATACATCATTCATGGATGGGTTATGCAAAAATGGTTTTCTTGATGAAGCCGTGCATTTTCTTAATGTGATGATCCAGGATGGTGTGAATCCTGATATTGTAGCATTTTCAGTGCTCATAAATGGATTATGCAGAGCTGGGAGGATGAAACATGTGGGAGAGATAATGTGTAAACTATATAGAGCTGGCCTTGCACCCAATAAAATAATAGATTCTACCTTAATCTACAACTGTTGCAAGATGGGCAACATAATGGAAGCATTAAAGATCTATGCAGTTATGAATCGTAATGGCCACAGTGCCGACCATTTCATATGTAACATATTGGTTACTGCGCTTTGTGAAGCTGGGAATCTTGGTGCTGCAGAAAATTTCATGCGTCATATGAGCAGCATGGGTCTGGTTGCTAGTTCCATTTCTTTTGATTGTATGATAAATGGGTATGCAAACATGGGTAATGCATTAGGAGCATTTTCTGTGTTTGATGAAATGATTGAATTAGGTCATCACCCAAGTCCATTTACTTATGGCAGTATACTGAAAGGGCTATGCCAGGGTGGTCATTTGGAGGAGGCAAGGAATTTTTTGAAGAAACTCCACAGCATTCCATATGCTGTTGATACTGTTGTGTACAATACAATTCTTTCTGAGACATGTAAGTCTGGGAATTTGCATGAGGCTGTTGTCCTTCTTGATCAGATGGTTGAGAATAATGTCTTGCCCGATACACATACGTACAGTAGCCTTCTTGCTGGGTTATGCAGGAAGGGAAAAATGGTTACTGCCATTCTGTTGTTTGGAAGAGTGATGGAAAAAGGGATTTTATCACCGAATGCCATAATGTACACCTGTCTAGTTGATGGCCTTTTCAAGATTGGCCAATCTAAGGCTGCTTCATATCTGTTTGAAGAGATGGAGAACAAAGGTCTGAACTCGGATACTACTGCTCTTAATGTAATGATGGATGGATACTCGAGGATGGGAAAAATGATGAAGGCAAATGATCTCTTTTCAAGTATGGGTAGCCGAAAATTATTCCCTAATTTGGCTTCATATAACATTCTCTTGCATGGATACTCAAAGAAAGAAGATTTATTGGCATGCTCTATGGTGTACAAAGACCTGATCAGGGTCAAATTATTGCCCGACAGACTGACATGTCACTCTCTTATTCTTGGATTATGTGAGTCGGGTAAGGTGGATATTGGCCACAAAATGTTGCATAAGATGATTATAGAAGGTGCTGTACCTGATCTTTTAACATTCAATTTGCTTATCAGCAAGTATTCTGAGATTGGGAAGATGGGGATGGCATTTGAACTAGTTAGTGTCATGAATCTGTTAGGAGTTTCTGCTAATACAGACACCCATGATGCAATCTTGAACGGACAGTTCAGAAGTTCAGCTTTCCGAGCATCCCGAAGTCTTCTGTATGAAATGTTGGCCAAAGGTTTTACTCCAAAGTATACACATTATTTCACTATAATTAATGGTATGTGTAGAGTGGGAGATATAAAAGGAGCATTTGAACTAAAAGATCAGATGGAAACTCTTGGTGTCACTTCCCGTGACATTGCTGAGAGTGCTATGGTTAGAGGGCTTGCGAAATGTGGGAAGGTTGAAGAAGCGATGCTGGTTCTGGATCACATGCTTCGAATGCAACTTGTTCCAACAACTGCTACTTTTACTACTTTGATGCACAAGTTCTGCAAAGAAGCCAACCTTGCAGAGGCTCTAAAATTGAGGGGTGTGATGGAACATTGTGGTGTGCCACTTGATGTTACTGCTTTTAATGTTCTCATTTCAGGCTTTTGTGCTAATGGTGATGTTGCGGATGCATTTGAGCTGTACAAGGAGATGAAACAAAGTGGTCTCTTTCCCAACACAACAACATACACTCTTCTCCTTGCTGCTGTTTCCTCTGGTAATTATCTTATTGAAGGTGAAGAGATTTTTGTAGATCTATTGGAGAGGGGGTTGATATGTGGAAATTTGGATGGAAGGACCTTAACACTGCATGAGCAGTTGAATGTTGCAATGGGAACATTAAACTCCTGGAGTTGCAATAAATGGAAATAATACTAGATTTAGGTTGTGAAGTAACATCATGGATCGGTATGTGAGACTGTGATGGGCTCTCCCAAGTAAGGATATGAGCTCTTTACTTGAGGTCTATTGAGAGATCAGACTGCCATGGGCTCTCATTTCTTATCCAAGTCATGATGCAACATGACCATAATGGTATAGATTACAGTTCAATTTCCGTATCTCAATTCCTTATTTGTGCTTTTAGCATTTTTTAACGACACGTATATCTTAGAGTGACCTGTTTTTTGTTAGTTCTGATGAAATGCATTCCACCTGATGCTTGGGTATCACATTTCTTGATGATATTTGCCTAAATGAATGCCACATGCTATGTAAGTTTGCCCAATTTCTTTTATGTGTGTTTGCTATCTGAAGGTTCAATCTATGATTCAACTCCTTGTTCTCTTTAGGTAGCTGATGCTTCTCTCAAGCAATGAGTACCTCTGTTGTTGCTGAAGACCCTCCATATTATGCACTGGAGTTCCTCATAGGTACTAGGCTAATATTTCATTTAGGCAGCTCATTCTTTCTTTTAGTATGATGTCTGGTTTTACTTCATTGTTTCTTTGTAACTAATTAATAGACAATCTATCCCTCTTGGTCTCTGCACAATGGATGATCCATTACGATCTCTTCTTGCACCACTCTTCTTGAGCACTATGGTTTGAAGGCTAGGATCCGTAATCAGCGTCATGACTTGAAGAAAACCAATCTGTAAGTTTTGCTTTGCCTAGAAACTCGTTCACAATGCTTTCCCTGTTTTTATCTCTAAATTGCCTATTTCTGATTCTAGTAATTGAATTATACATATCATGCTAGGCAGTCGTGACTCATGACTCATGACTCATGACTCATGACTCATGACTCACGACTCAGGACTCTTCATTATTCAGAATTTTATACAGACCTAACATGCCAATAAATGTGGAGGAAACAGCTCTTTGATAGAGAAAGATGTTGGCCACTGATGAGGGAACCAAACGAATTGGGTGTCTCAAGAAATATCTGCAGCTTGCACATTGATGATGGCAGCACACAGGATATTGCAACAGAATATGCTGATGATACAAGTAAACCAAATGAATTGGGGTGTCTATATCAACACCTGCAATATGCACCTGGTGATGGAAGCACAGAAACTACATTGTAATGCCATATGTTGATGATGGTGGCACAGGGGTCTGCGTCGCATATTCTCAAACGAATTTGATGCCATGGCCATGGCAGACAGAATCTAGCATTGTATTTGTTGACTTTGTATTAACAAATGCACCCGTGATATTGTTTGTATATTTGCACATTCCCCATTTTCTCACTATTTGCTTTGGTTTTAGATCAATTCCTCTAGGCTAAGCTAAGGTTCGAATTACAAATATGTTCATAGCTTAAAACTTGCAAGAAAGCAGAGTCGCGTGCTCGACTTTTAGTCGTGCATTACAATTTCAGAGGCGCACCATTCTCGGGGTGTCATCCGAATTTGTAATACACGACTACGATTGATCAAAGTACATCTAATCCAAGTACAGAATCAAAATCATACAACTGACAAACACAACATACATTTTTAACCGATCTTTGTCCTTTTGGTAAAATACTTGCACTAGCTAACAGAATCACTGACTTCCTCTCCCAAATTACACTATCAAAAACGACACTGAAAACGCCCTAAATCAAAATTAATTGATTCAAAAGCAAACACTTTTGCACTGCCAGCTAATTCCAGTGTGCTCTTTGCCTCCGTGCAACCCTACAGCTACTCCCTCCACTCCGTCTGCCAGCTCACCACTCCGTTCCGTTACTCCCACCCACCAGCCCACGTCACTGCTGACGCTCCACGTAACAGTCTTCCCCCCTTCCGTTAACCCATTAACGCCGTCTATTTAAGGAAAATAAACCGTTAAAACCATCCCATCCGCTTTTCAATAATAGGCCCATTTCTGGCCCAAATTCACATTCTCTCTTTCTCTCTCTCTCTCTGGTTTTCTGGTATTACGTACTTTTCCGACTCATTTCTCTCTTTCCCGGAAAAAAAAAAGCTTCCCCTTTTTTTTCGATCATCGAATTCATGTCGGTACGTAATCGCTTTCGTCTTCTTCTCTCAAATCCAACCTTTATTTTTTTATTTTTTTTATTTTGATTATAATCTCTCTGATGCTAAATCGGCTCGATTTAAGCTATAATATATTGGATTTCTTCGTTAATATGTATTAGTTTAATTGAAATCGGCTCGGATCATTTGTTCTATTTTTTTTTTTTTGCGTTAATTTGGAGTTTAAATTATTATTTTTTATTTGTATGTGAGTTTTACGGTGTTCATTCATTTCTGGAGGAGCAGATTTGGATTATTAGTTTTGGTTCAATGGTGAATTTTTTATTTGGTTTATGATTGTTTGGAACTAATAAGTTTGTTTGTTTGTTTGTTTTTTTTTTTTTTTTTTTTGAGTCTGGAATCTGTTTAGAGGAGGTATTGGTTTTGAGTCTGTTGGGATTGATTGTGTATAGTTTTATCTGAGTTGCGAATGATGGACTTTATCTGCTGGAACCTCTCTGGGCTATAGCCCAAATACCACTCCGTCTCTGAGGCTCATGCTTCGCGTTTTATGCTTCGCGGTTACTTAACCTGAACTCTAATACAATACAAGGCTCATGCTTTTATAATCTTGTACATAAAAAACTAGATGTTAAATCACCTCAACAACACTTGTGTCGTTGATTGCGTTGTTTCGGATAATGATTTTCGCGATTTTTGAATAGATAAAGATTGGTGTATTCGGAGAAGTTGAGAAATGATCAGTCTTTTTAGTTTCAATGAGTTGTGTTGTGCTTACGAAAGTGTCGAGCTCTTTGTGAGCATGAGCATGAGTTATCTTTCGTAGATTGCTTTTTGTGTTGATAGAGCAATCACTTGGTGTTTTTGAGCATTTTCTTCTTCTGCCAGCTGGATTTGCTGTCGTGATGTTTCTGGTTGAACATTAGCTGCTTTGCGTGCTGATCGCATTGTGTCTAAGGGCTTAATGCTTCCTGAAAACCATGTTGTTTTCTATAGTATATAGTTCTTTTGGCCTTTAATTCAGTTAAATGATTATATGAATTTGATCATGGGAATACCTCTCGACTCTCATTTCTAGGACAGTTCTAAAGGCACACCACTGAATTTAAGTTCAGGATGCTAGTGGTAGGTAGATTATTAACTCTTTGTTTCCGATGAGAAATATATAAGCTCTTAGTTTCTGATTGAGAGGCTTACCAAGTGTTTTTGGAATAATGAAAAGGCTTAAATGATTTCAGATTGAATTGCTGTTTTTCATTTAAAAACCAAATAGCAAGTTATCGATTTTCTTTAAAAGATCCTGTCGGGAGAGTTCATTAGGCCGTCTAAAAGTCTAGGGGTGGTGACTTTGGTTCTGGTGGTCTCTTCTGTCTTGTTGATGCAATGGTATTAGAAACACAATGTTGGGCTGTGCTTTTTGTGCAGTATAGACTATAGAGGATTTTTTTTTTCACGTGTGAATCATCAGCTCTATATTTTAATGAATCATTGTTGTTTCATGAATGATAATAATGTAGAGTTGTATATACGGTGAGTTCTAGAGGCTACATGAATTAGTGTAATTAATTACGTAGTGGTGACATGTGTTGGAATCCAACTGTGCTACAAAGCTGGTCTTTAGGTTGCGAGTCCTTGAAATGACAGTTCTGAGCTGATATGCATTGCACTACGGTTTGATTCCATTTTTCAGATCACTTTGACTGTGGTTCTAGCTTCTCACTTTGTAAATTATATTGTATTAGTATTCACATTTACATATGGTCAACAAATAAACGACAACTAAACACTTGCAAAAGTGTTATCTTATCGAATCCAAGTCCATATAATGATACCAGTTGAAGTTTACTTAGTATTTGAAATTATAGCAGTTGAAGTCAATCTTTGAAAAGATACCAGTTACTTATTTACTTGGCTGCCTTATGCTGGTGCTGGATATTAATGGAAATACTTTACTGTCTCTAACAGGACAAGGGCAGGCCTCTCCCAAAATTTGGTGAATGGGATGTCAATGATCCTGCTTCAGCAGAAGGATTTACTGTGATCTTTAACAAGGCTAGGGATGAAAAAAAGACAGGTGGCAAACCTGAGTCACCAAGCAAGGCTGATCAGAATAATGTCAGGCCTGGAGTGGATCCTGGAAGGCCATCATCTGTAAGATGTTTTCTCATATTATCCGTTTATTTATGTTTCAATTATCTGATATATGCTACTCTGCCCAGTTCTTAAGCTACATGCTTTTGCTTTAAAGTGATGGCAGTACAATCTACAACCATATAGACTTCATAGCCATTTAAAACTGCCTTATCAATGACACTCAGCCAGCCAGCCCACCTGTTAGTTTTAAAATCAATGTTGCTAACTTCTTATATGAAACTATAGTTGGGAATAGACAAAAGGAATTGTAATTTTAGTGCCATAATATTGCAAAAAGAAAAAAGAGAAAGGAACGTTTGGCTGTATTATCAGTATCATATTGCTCCATGGAGCAGGACTGGAACATCAAAAATTCAATTCATCTTCTTTTAGACAGAATTCAATCTAATTTGTACAGTTAAGTATCAGTAGAAAACCGTAGAGGCCCTAGAGATTGGTGCATATATCTTCCTCTAAACCTATAACCACATTTATGCTCGTTGCTTTGGTGCATTATAGTCTTTCTCAATCTGAGCGTATATTTTTGTCTTCATATAGAAAAAATAATTGGTGTGTAATTATATTTTATTCTCAGTTTGACTAATTGTCTTGATTTTCTTTCACTTATGTTGATGATCCCTGGCTCTCAGAAAAAATGGTTTTGCTGCATGGCCCAACCACCCACACAATCTTGACAAGGTCCCCTACATGTAAGTGCCTTCAACAGAAGAGCATGTTGTTCTGTAACTGGCTCCACCATATTTTTCCAAAGAAGATAGGGAGCTGTATAGCAGTGATGGATTTATTTGTGTGGCGTAAAACTTTGTGATGGGAAGGCGTAAAGAAGGCAAATACTTATTGTATCTATATTGTCTGAAGTGATTGTTATTAGATGCCAATCTGTTTCCGTCTTTGTCTTACCTATGCTACACACCTTAGAGCCTTGCTTATGACATTCTTTTCTTCTCTCATTGTATTATCAAACTGGGTCTTGTTTGTGAAATGATATTCTTTTTCTTTTGAAATATTCTACAACACTTTTGAGGCGGCAAGAATGTTCCCATCTCAGTGATGTCTCTACACAATAAAAGAAGAGTGAAAGTACAGTTAATTTTGTAACTCTCATCTTACTTGATATCAATCAAGTACAATGGAATATGGGGTTTTGGGTCTGAAACTTGGAGATTTGGCATTTGGGTGTTGCTTGTTTCGGACTTGGGTTTCTATTTGGGTTGTGAAGTTGGAATTTTGGGTATGGTCTTTGGGGTTTGCAGAATTGCTGTAGTGCTTCAAGTGTCAACGACTCAAAATGTTCATATCATGTGTGATCCGTCTCGATCATGAAATCCATACTTCTGTTCGTTCTTAACTCTGATCATGATTGAACAGTTGATTGCTTTCGAATTTTTAACAGGTTACAGTGCCTATCCCTGATGTGGTTTCAACACTAGAAAGACTAGACATGCAGCGTCTCCTGAACGTTAAGTCTGTCAATTGCTTTTCTACTCTGCCTCACAATTTAGAAGTAACCATGAGAGATGTTGTCTTGATCTTCTTTAAACAATCGTCTTGAGATAATTTGTCGATGCTATAATTTGAGGAAAATTTGGTGCGAGAAATGGTTTGGAAATTGGAATAGTTGAAGGCCAGCTAGTAAACAGACATAACAGTAACACTTGAATTCTACACTACCATTAGCCTTGTGCCTTTATGACTGAAATATTTAAGCTCTTGGTAATTGGAATTTGTAACAGACAAGAAAATATCAAGTGTAAGATCAAGGATTTCACAATAAACAAGAGATTAGATTAGAATTTCCAAACTGATGGTTTCTATACATGATTTATTCTTACTGGACAAAATAGAAAAGAGAACAGGGCAGAGGCATGGAAAAACAATGTGTGAAATTAACTGCTAGATAGTCAAGTGCAATCTTCTCAAAAAAGAAAAAAGACAGTCAAAGTGCAAAATCCCCAGGGTGACTATAAAAAGGTCACACTCTGGACATCCCAAGCTTCCGTTCAAAGAGGCGGCGAAGAAGGTAAACTTGGAGAACACTAGCACCAACAAGTCCTGCTGATTCAAAAAAGGCCTTGTGAATCGCCCTCCGGCTCATTGCTTCGTTCACTGCATCAACGATTGAGCAATTCACTTACAAAAGGATTGACAAATCCAAAGCTTACAAGTTTCACAATTAAATGGCATATGCATATAAGAAAGAAAAGAGAGATGAAATATGCAACATTTGTTTATGGAAACACTACGAAAGTGAAAAGGGAATGACCAGTCACGCCTTATTTCAGCATCTATAAGTCTAAAGACACATCAAAGATTCAATTAATGATAGTGAAACGAGGTAAACTATTAACTTCAAGTCTATCAAGGATGGAAGGTTGCAAGCATCAAATAAAGGACCACACTCCCTCAGCTACTAAAGCTGCTCGAGGAGGTATTCAGAGTTCAGCAGATACCTATTGCCTGACGTTCGGTCTGAGCCTCAAGCCAATGCTGCTCAAACTGAATGTTGTAAAGAGCTTCCTCCAACTTTGATATCTGCTCTAACAAAGGGTTAAAATGCTCTGCAGATAAACCACAAAACTATAATAAGTCCAACCTCATTTTCCAACCAGCTCAACAGTTTTCAGAGACCTTATTAGAGACTCAAATAAAGAATTTCCACAAAGCACCACGTCTCACCATCTTTTGCATGCTGATCATAGTATGTAAAATGGCTGACATGTATGTCAAAGTCTATTGTTTCATGATAAGGTGACTTGTTGGTGAAGCAGAACTGATGGATTCCTTTGTGACGAGTGACGAACTCATATTTCTCGCTTGTCTTATCACGAAACTCATGTATCTGCTCACCAGAAGGTCCCTTCACCTACAGATGCCATCGAAATTGCACAGATCATAGGTTGGTACACAGTTGACTACGAACATAATACTATGTCACCACTCTCTTCATAACATGGATATATGCATATAAAAATAAATTGCAAGGTCCTAGCAAAGTTGGCAAACTATGCGCCCAATTTAGGCGAAAAACATGGGACTTACCATGAGATCAACACCGTCTTGAGTATAATGCCAAGATGCATCAACCTTAATTACAACAAAAGAGAGATGGATAGTATCTCCTTCATACAAAACATTATGAGAGAAGCATTCGTCTCTGTCAATCACAAATCTGATGCTGAAAGCTCCTTGCAGGCTCAACAAGAATGCCAAAAATATAACAGCAGCGCAGCTTGAAAACCCAATTTGCATCTGTACATTCAAATACAATTGTTAACAACTTAACAACATATAAAAATACCCTTATATAACATTCAAAACTTCATAAAAATCAATTTCAAAGAACAATTAAAATCACATGTCTTATGATTTATTTTTCATGCAAAAATTCAGTCAGGAAGTCAAGGCACAAACTTTAAAAACCAAACCCCTGCTTAAGGAATCACCCAGAAACTATTACAACAACATAAACACACAAAAATATCTAGAATTCCGATACTGCAGGATAATTATTCCACAAACTACACGATAATCTGATTCAGAAATTTACATGAAAAGCAAGCTTTCTTTTTCAAGAGATTGAGCATAAGGGCAAGGAAATTAGAGGTACCCTCATTCTAAACATGAAGAAAGGTAACAAATTTCACCGTTTGTATTAGCTTTGTTCCAAACGCAGAGTAACAGAAACGATCGAAGAGAAAGAAAATAGAAGCGAATAAAGATTCAAAAATTATAGAGGAAAATGAGATTTACCTTGAAATTTGATTAAAGCCCAGAAAGGATAGAAGAGAACAGAAAGTGTTGAATGTTAAGGAAGAAGAAGAGGAAGATTGTTTGTGTTGTTCAGGTTTCGAATCTCAGGGAGACATAACGAGACTGCAACTACACGGGAGGCTTTTTGTATTTGAGTTTCGAGTTTCGACTTCTATTTTGTCGCTTCGACAAAAAACGACTTGTCAAGAGCGTTTGATTTTGTCGTTGGGTGGTGTAATTAACCGCGGGCATAGTTTTCCACGACAGCATGGTTCTTATAATTTACTTTTTACCATCTTGTTACCGTGGTCCGAGACTAATTTGATTGATCCATGATCCATCATTTACAATTCACACTCCTCCTTTAAAAAGTAAGTTATCAAAGAAAGGAAATAAGAAGTATGTCGAAGGAGTGCAAATTTTATTTTCCTTATTATTAGATGATTCGAACGTTTTATGTCCAATAACTCTTAAAAATGAAAAATTTAGATCAAATGGTATTAGGATCATCGAGTTTATTAATACTAAATGTTAAAAATTCATCGTGATTTAGGAACCTAATAGGTTTGGATGTTCATCATCATAGCATTTACCATCGATCCTAAACAATACCAATTATTCATTAGGGGATGTTGAGCTGGTTAAGACGATGAGTGGAGCTAGCTAGTTGGGACTGGAAGAAAGGATTACATAATTGTGACAAGTGACTCCTTTAATTAGAAAGAGGAAGTTCAAGTATGGCTTTCTGAGTAGTTTTCCACACATGCACATATACTTGAAAAGTGAATCAAATCAACCGGAAACCTTAAATTAAAGTATTTTGATAACAAATTACAAGAATTAAGACACGAACTAAGCATGATCCTGCTTTATTTATCCGACATGATGAATAAAATGGGAACAAATTGACTGTAAATGAGTTTTATTGGACAACCTAGCTTGCTAGCCTGAAAATTTGAGACAGGCTAAACCAAAGACACCAGCTACCATCGACTTCAACGCTATGGAACTCGGCAACTTCCCCTTGTCCTTCCTTATATACAGGGCTTGATATAAGGGCAGGTTGATGAGAATCAAAATCCCACATAGAAGAATTTGCAATGCCATTGTGTCATAAACTTCTGCAATGCCCTGTGATCCCAGACTGATTGCTTCCTTCACAAAACCAGCGAAGCAATACAAATTTAGAACTGCAAGTGTTGCCAATACTGTAAACAATGGAGAAGAGGCTCCGAATTCCATAATCTCTTTCTCGTATCGTTGTGACTCATCTTCATCCGAGGTCTTGGCTGTTATTACAAATGCTGAATCAGAATATCCCAGAAGGTACAGCATGGTGTCGATGAAGGAAAATATGTAGGAGCTTGATCTTTTGTATAGCAACATTCTTTGGTCGTTCCACCAACCTAAGGCTGAGCCACCTGCCCATAGAAACTCCAGCATGCTCACAGTGTACTTGGCAATAATCACGTATGCAAAAGGTATGATCCATGGACTTGAAACCTGAATCCAATTTGTAAAACGCATTAGATACATGGATGGAGAAAGTGGACGAGTTTTATGTAACTATGACATGAAAAAGTATGAGAATCGAAAACAGTAATGTACCCGAGGGAATAAGGAAATGCCCTTGAGGAGGTAGAGTGAAGGGATCACTGTGTAATATAGGGTTGGAAGGAAATTGATAGACCAAGATCCGACATAAGCGTATCCAAGTTTTTGGCCAAAGCTGATCTGATCAGACAATGCCGGATTGTTCTTTGAAAGCAAAATCTGGAGGCCACCTTCCGACCATCTCTTTTGCTGCACTAGCATCTGAAGCAATGTGGTTGGAGCTACTCCTAGGAAAGCTTTCCTTGTTGGGTTCAAGTACACCGATTTCCAACCGCGGCATTGGATCGATAACCCCGTGAACGCATCTTCAATAGCACACCCGTATTTCACACCCACCTGCCGCAAACTTTAAAGCTGAATGTGTGCAATTGTGATATATGATCATATATATATGAGAGAGAGAGAGAGAGAGACCTCTTTTCCCCACTCGGTGTTTTGCTCGTATGAACAGTTTGCAAGAGCTTTCGAATCTTCTTCCAATTCATGAACGGTAGTTTCTTCTCTTTTTCTACTTATCTCCCATTTCAAGTCACTCTTACATCCCTTGGTGAACTTCCTTCCACAAAGAGTATCCCTTCTGTGGAAGCATCCACTTCCAACGTAAAATGGGCCAGTAAAACCATCCAAAGCATGCATTTCCACCTTCAATTTCCCATATAACTTCAATAAAATGAACTAAAACTTTTATCCAAAAGGTTGGATGGATCCGTTGTTAAATATACATTAACAATGGATCTATCCAACCTTCTAACGATGAATCCATCGTTAAGATATGTTATATAGAAAACTTGAGGATTAGGCGAGATCGATAAATTTATCTATATATGTATACATAATACATGTACTTACCTCGCTGATTGTCCGCATGAATGCAAGGTATAGTTCATTCTTGGTAAGATTTTCAAAATTTTGTGGGAACTGTACGAATGCAACCTCATGGCCTTTTTTTTCATCCATTAAGCAGCAAAGTGCATCTCTTATGGCCATGGAATTGTTCGAATACATGTCACAGTCTACATTTAGAATGACCTTCCCGTTGCTAATATTTGAAGAAACCCTAATCTGTATAAAACCAATAAATGGAAATTTTAGCAAATTAATAAAGTAAATGATTTGTGTGCACAAGGTTGTTTTACCCTAATCCCTTATACGTACAGTTATATATATACTTACCAATGCATTCATAGAGCCAGCTTTGTAGTTATGGTGATACTGTGGTCTCTTCTCGCGAGCTAAATACACTAAAGTTGGCAATACAATTCCTTCGACATCGATTGCATTTGTGTCTCTTCCATCAATTACAACCTGAGAAACAGTAGAAGCATGCATTACGGTAACAACATATGAACATAATGAAAAATAGAAGACAATGAAGATGAAGCACGAGTACTACAAGGTTCAGCAAGTTGTATCTCTTACTTGAAGATAGGTATCATGATCACGTTTAGACGAATGCGAGTCCCATTGAGAAAACCCTTTCTGTTTTGATCGTACTTCGTCCGGAATGTAGCCTAACTTGACTGCATTTTCGACTTTAGTCTCCATGTCCTTATATGACTTCTTAATGACAGCCAAGTCATTAGCCTTGTTATCATCACAATCAACTACGTCAGAATCTATCGAGACAAAATATGCAGATGGTGACCTCGGCTCCACACTGTACTTCTTGCAATACGGTATCCACTGCTTAGCAAACTCAGCAGCCTCCAAGAGAGCGTAGTATGTGAGCTCGGAACCGCCGTCATCGGATAAGTAGACGCTGAGCTTCTCCGTTGGGTACTCATAAGCCATGACTGACAGAACGGTGTCCATGACCATCATTGGGGGCTCTATGATTGGATCTGCTGTGGTCACAAATATGTCCACTCCCGGCAACTCATTCTCAAATCTGTAATTCCCAAATGAATTAATACATGCAATATGAGCAGAAGAAGAAACAAAATTCTTTTAAATATTAGCCATATATAGCAAACATGCAATGGCTATATATATCTGTGTTGCAACAAGAGGGCAATAAGAATAGGAGAGCATTGTGTGACATATATATATATATATATATATATATATATATATATATATATATATATATATATATATATATACCTTTGAGATAGTCTATCCTTGAAAGTTTGCCTATAGGTAAGATTCCACCGGCAGGACTGGGTGAGGATCCAATAAAACCCGAACCATAACTCAGCACCCAACAGCCCTATCCAGCCAAACCTTCCATCTTCTCCTGGCTTTGGTATGTGACTCGCTCTATAAACCCAAACCAAGCATATAGCTGCAAACAAAGAAGCAGCAAACAGCCTATATAGCACTCTTCCTTTTGCTCTCTTGGTCTCAAACAGTGGTGAATACCCTTCCTTATTCCCCATATCTTTCAGCTAAGTGATCGATCGAGTAGTATCTCTGAAACTCTGAATGGTTCAGCGAAGTTGTGTTAATTTATAGTAGCTAGCCATTGCAGTCTTGCAAAGGTTGAATAGAGTCGAACAAAACATAGCCAAGTCTAATCTCACTATGTACGTAATCCACGAGCGAGAGAGGTAAAAAGAAATGGAGATTATTAGAGCCGCCGAGGAGAGTCTGCACTTCAGTTCAAAACTGAGGCATCATATCAGAGTTAAGAAACACACCCGAGATTACGAAATTTTATGGCTTAACATGGATCGATCCAGGGGCGGATCCAGGAATCGCAATCGGGTGGGACTTGGATTTTTAGTAGGAAAATATTTTTGACGGTGCTAGAGAAATTTATAGTTTGAAAATAAAGATAAACCTAGTCATAAAGGACGTAGTGGGCCTTTACCACTCCAATGTTTGTTTAATTCATAAAACACTTTAGATGTAACAAAAAAAAAACTAAATAAGCATTTCAATAAGACCGACAACCTCGCGTCCTCACCGATGATGCGTGACAAGGGTATGGCAAGAAAAAAAAAAGATAACAGACAACATAAACGTATATCTTTTTTGAGAAGATAGAGAAACTTATCTTTTTCTTTAACAAAAATGAAATTAAATGTACGTTAGGCACTTGGATCACGTCAATGCTAGTTAGGACTTGAGTGAGACTATCCTAAAAAATATTTGATTAGTAATTGTACAAGATGAAGGAATTTGAGTGGGACTTAAGCTCAACAATCTTACAATCACATTATAAAATTAATAATAACTAGAGAAAAATGACCATTTACTACTAATTTAACATCATTTTAGCCCATTCCAATGAAAATGTCTTCAGCAACCCAATTCCAATGAATTCTAACAAAAAGACTTCAATACTCTCACCCTAATTTAACTCTCTTTCTCATCTTTTTTCCCGATCATTAACTCTCTCTCTCTCAGAAAACTCTCCCACTCTCTTTCCTCTCTCAAACGTGAATCTGATTCCTCTCCGGCGAAGCACCGATGACATGAAGCATTGGCGAAGCACCGCACCAGTGACACTGCCTCGACGCCGATGAGACTAGATCCCTCACGTCGGTCCTCGTCACCGCCGAACTGATCACCAACACATCTCTGACCAGATCTCTTCCTCCTTCTCTCCTCTAATCTGGAAAGCACACACACTCTCTCACTCTCTCCTCCCGTCGAGACCGTTGAGCCGAAGAGCAGCGTCAAATCCAGATCAGGTTACAGCGCATCTGAAGTCGACGGCCTCCGATCTCTCCTCTCCGACATCGACGACCTCCAATCACTCCTCTCCGACGTCGCTCGTCAGTGTTCTCCATTGCAAGTTCGACGCCTCTAGAGATCCGATCCCCACTCTCTCACCATCGGCATCTCTCTCTGTTTCTCTCCAAAGTCTGAAGACAGAGGTCAACTTCACTGAATCAGACTGGTTCAATTTCACTGGGTTGAAATTGATGGCGCCGGAACTGTTTTGAAGGTCGCCGTTGTTGTAGAGGATGAGCTAGCGTTGTGCCGCCGTCGTTGTGGTTTCTGGTTTGTTTTTTTTTTTTTCGTGAACAAACGTTGAGGTTTATGGTTAACAAAAGGTTTATGTACCTTTGTTAGTCTCTCATTGATGTTTGATAATTATGAAATCAGTTTTGGTTAGATAGAACTGTTAGATACATTTTGGCGTTGATGTATATGAAATAATTAAGATTTTTACTGACGGTAGTAATATTTCATAGCATCTTATTTTTGTGTTCTGCACTCAAAATATAAAAATTACTAGGGGTAGTAATTTTCTATTATTTGCTTGTGTGTTGATTTTCTCTGGAGATAATAGATTGCAAGTTTACTACCCCCAGTAAAAGTTTACTAGGGGTAGTAATCTTCATTTTTTCGCATCTAAGTTGATTTTTCTCATTTTCAGTGTGAATTATGGCATTGGAGCTGCTGTTTTGCAAGTTTACTACCCCCAGTAAAAGTTTACTAGGGGTAGTAATCTTCATTTTTTAGCATCTAAGTTGATTTTTCTCTTTTTCAGTGTGAATTATGGCATTGGAGCTGCTGTTTAGCAAGTTTACTACCCCCAGTAAAAGTTTACTAGGGGTAGTAATCTTCATTTTTTCGCATCTAAGTTGATTTTTCTCATTTTCAGTGTGAATTATGGCATTAGAGCTGCTGTTTTGCAAGTTTACTACCCCCAGTAAAAGTTTACTAGGGGTAGTAATCTTCATTTTTTCGCATCTAAGTTGATTTTTCTCTTTTTCAGTGTGAATTATGGCATTGGAGCTGCTGTTTTGCAAGTTTACTACCCCAGTAAAAGTTTACTAGGGGTAGTAATCTTCATTTTTTGGCATCTAAGTTGATTTTTCTCTTTTTCAGTGTGAATTATGGCATTAGAGCTGCTGTTTTGCAAGTTTACTACCCCCAGTAAAAGTTTACTAGGGGTAGTAATCTTCATTTTTTCGCATCTAAGTTGATTTTTCTCATTTTCAGTGTGAATTATGGCATTGGAGCTGCTGTTTTACAAGTTTACTACCCCCAGTAAAAGTTTACTAGGGGTAGTAATCTTCATTTTTTCGCATCTAAGTTGATTTTTCTCATTTTCAGTGTGAATTATGGCATTGGAGCTGCTGTTTTGCAAGTTTACTACCCCCAGTAAAAGTTTACTAGGGGTAGTAATCTTCATTTTTTCGCATCTAAGTTGATTTTTCTCATTTTCAGTGTGAATTATGGCATTGGAGCTGCTGTTTTGCAAGTTTACTACCTCCAGTAAAAGTTTACAATGGGTAGTAATCTTCATTTTTTTGCCAGTATGCTTCCGGCAAGATCCGGTGGGTTCCGGTGATATTTTTTTCAAAAAAATCCAATGAGACTCCGGCATATCCGGCGATTTTCCGATCACCATCAATTTTCCGGCGACCGGTGAC
Organism: Fragaria x ananassa; assembly: GCA_034370585.1. NCBI lineage: Eukaryota > Viridiplantae > Streptophyta > Magnoliopsida > Rosales > Rosaceae > Fragaria > Fragaria x ananassa. The sequence goes on along the minus strand of CP139766.1, from coordinate 30,023,909 downwards.
GGGAATCCGGCGGCCAGTGTCCGGTGACCGGAATCCGGCAACCGGAATCCGGCGACCGGAATCCGGTGACCGGCGCCGGTGTCTGGTGTGCTTTCGGGAAAGTTTTCCCTACTTCTTTTTCATTTTTTCTCTTTAAATAAAGGTTAAGGGTAAAAAAGTCTTTTAAAATATCAATTTATTATATTTTAATAAAGATTTGTGTATTTGGGCTTAAAATAAGTACCTTGTATTCAAATGGACTAAGAAAAAAGATTATCATTGAAATGGGGTTTGACTTTTTCTATTTTGTGCATTAGGGCTTTTTCCCTATTAATTAGCAAAGTCTATATTGCCTTACATTATTCCACAATTCTTGATGTCCAAAGTCTGTCAGTTAGGATTAAGGAGTTAATTACCGATTAGCTTAATTATATTAATTAAGCTGCTAATTACCATTTTTGTTGCATGTTAGCTCATATTGATCTGTAGCTATCAGCCACGTGTCAGTCATCTAGTATGTAAACTATGTATGTGATTTGTTACTTTGATTAATTCTGGGCATATAGAAGTTTATCTTCGATCTTCATCATTTTTATTTATGGTACACATTAATTCAATCTCTAAATCTGCAAATCATCAATTTAGAGAGAAATGAATAATTCATTAAGGATACATTAAGCTTCGCGATCGGAGAATTCGAAGCTCAGCATGTATCATTGATCAAAGTCGTCCGCATCGAATTGAGTCATCTATGACGTTCATGGGTGTGCATGGAAATTAAGCTTAAGCTTTTGGCAGCTTCAACGAGAATGTATTGAGAATATATAGTGGAGAAGTCAAATAAAGTACGTCTCTGGTGTCTGGACACATATAAGAGTCATGATCCCTTCGTCCGATCGAGATGTTCAATTTTGATCCATGCATGCCAACTGATAATATACTTGATTCATGTAATGAATCACAAATTTCTTGTTATTAAAGTAGACAAGGACTGCATTTTCAAACAACTACGAATTTCATAATAATTATTTTTAGAGATAATGGCTTACTCGCTTCATCAAGATCGAGTAACTAACAAGTTATCTATATATGTTCGTGGACGGACATGTTATATGCTAACCAATGGAGTACGTGTTTTCATATCATGTTGTTTGGATATAATATATACCCGTCGAATTTTTTGACACGTTTACTGACTTAAAATGTGAAATTCATACTAACTAATAACCAAACAAATTTATCAACAACCATGCATGTATTTTCCAATTAAGAATGAAAAAAAAATGGAGAAGATCTAAGAGAGGGGGAAAATTGGTATAACTACCATTTGAGTCGAACCGTATTTTTGTTTATCATGTTGTTGAAAGGATTCACAATTTATTGAATTGAAAGTGCAAAACTGAGAGTAAAGAACGTAGAAGAGGTTTAGAGTCTACATCTTGTATTTCTTCACTAACTGATGAACCCACTATGGAGGAACCCCTCAATCTTCTTCCTATTCAAGCTGAAATTCCTTTTCCTGGCGGTCAAAAGAAGCTTTGTAATTGTTGTTTGTCTATTCTGTTTTGGTTGGTTTGTTTAAAAAACCTCTCGGATTTGTTCTATCTCTATTTCCCTTTGGCATTCCTTTCCAAAAAAAAGGGGGAGAACTAGTACTAGTTTGTAGTTTCTCGGTTGTAGTTCTGCTTTAATTATTGACATTGTTTTGTTGATTGGCTTTTGGCTGTTCAATGAATTATTTGGTATCTTCATTCATAAATTGTCATTTCTGTGATTCTTCACTTGTTCTTGAGTTATATTATGCAGGCTCCTACAAATGTATGTAGTGTTTTGTGAAGGAATGCCAAAGAGGGAGATTGAAGGTATAAGGATGATTGACAATCCTAGTCTAACAAAACACTTGGAGACTCTCTCTGAACAAGAACAAGTGTCACTACAATCTTATATGGTCCTAGGTAAATCATGCATATGCATATCACTGTTTTTCACAGAGGATAGCAGCCTTGTTTGCTATCCTAGTTCTGAGTCCTTCATCTGTCCAGTTTTTCAAAGAACATGTTATATTAGTTTAATAGATCTTTGTTGTTTTTCAATTTCAATTGGATAACTGAGTTTGTGGGAAACGTCTTGGCGCTCAAACCGGTCTAAGGGTTGAGATCTTTTGTTATGCCAACCCGTGACCAAATGGTTTGATGTTCAAGGTTCCAGCTTGGATCCTATGACACTGTATCTTATGCAATAGCTGGTCCTTGTGTGATTCAAAGACCAGTCACTTTCAACTGTGACAAGTCCCTTGATGGACTGAGTAAGAGGGTCTGAATCCTCTTTGCTCCCTACTTTGAATCATTCATGTTTTAGGAAAAATTTCTTTATCTTATTGAGATTGCTCTTGTCATCTCTTTTCTGGTTACATCGCTCTCAACTTTAAAGCCAAATGCTACTGTCCGAACCTTCCTTAAACCTGCTGAGGTCAGCTGGCATCATCATTGATGCCTTGTCTGCCTATATATAGCTATAGCTTTGGCTTTGCTCGATGGTTGTTGAAAACTGTTGTGGTAGCGTTTTCTGTGTTGAGTCTAGTTTTCAGCTTGTATTGTTCATGCTGCTCTAAGTCTTACTCGTAACTGTAAACCTTAGAGCTTGAACTCAAAACTTCTTTCATCAACTCATATCATGTTGCATACCAACCCAAGAAACATTCAAGACTGAGTCTGCTAGTGGTTAGCAGAATTCACAGACAAAGATTCTAAATGTATTCCATGTTGTAAGGGCTAGCTTAGGAACAAGAGAGGGAATATGTCTAGACTAGTTTGAGACTAGGAGGGATATTACTGTGGTAGTGTATCACTAGAACTATTATTCTTGTAAAGAAGTCACTTCAACTTAGTGGAAAGATTTGTCTCTCCAGAGTTAAAGACACAGTTTTTCTCCCTGATTTCAGGGTTTCTGCGAGAACAAAAACATCCTTGTGTTGTTTCTTTTCTTGCTGAGTTTTTATTTTCTGCATTCTCGCATACTGTGAATCTGGGATAACACTCGCTATTGTTATCCTCAGATATTGAAGTTATCGAAAATTAAAAGAAATGTCTATTCACCCCCCCCCCCCCTCCATCTAGGACCTTCATTGTAGAATTAAGTTGATACATTAACACATTGTAGAATTTTCCAATTTCTTTGAAAAAAAATATTCATGTTTTACTCCACACTACTACTTTACTAGTACAAGGTGATCATCGAACAATCCGCAGAAAACCATATGAAACGGTCAAGTGTATCTATATTTTTGGTATTCACACCGCGCGGACACAAGACGCCCGAAGCCCAGCAAAAAGGTTTTCCAAACTTGCAAAAATGTACTCATCAATGAATTTGAAGAAGAATAAAAGATTGAAAAATAGATTGATCGAAATGTTATGATTCGATCTCTCACGCACTGACTCATGATATATAGTAGCTTCGAATATATACAGATTGATCATCTTTAAGTATAATCTTTTCTTTAGCAATGGCTGCAAACTGTGCCTCAGAAATTCCATAGTAGCGCTAGCTAGCTAGGGACAATATTTCCTAGAAGTTGCATATTTGTAGGAAATATATACATGGTCTTCTAATGAGGAATCCCTTTTTTTGTTCATTTCTAGGGATAGATCATTATTTGATTAACTTTTCGATCACAAAATTAAATCTTCACCTTTCAGTTTATTGGGCTATATGAGTATATCATTTTTATAAATTTTCAGAAAATTTAGTGATCGTTAAGTTATTCAAATGAGTGATTTATTTTTAATAATCTTGAACGGTGAAAGTTTGACATAAATGTTAAGTTTTTTGTTTTAATCTCAATCATCTAAGTCCATTAAAAAACAGATCTTATAGTGTGGACCTATCCTTATAAATGAAAAAAAAAGGATCCCTCATTGGAAGGGTCCTGATATACAATATATATATATATATATATATATATATAGGATCAGAAACGGACGCCCGCACTGTTCTTAAAGTGCAGACATCTCTCGGTTTGCCATTGTACGGCTCCGGCGAGGGCGCGCCTTCACCCCAGCGGACTCCAGCAACGTCTCCTACCACTTTCCATCCCCGGCGAGTCCGCTGAATTCCAGTTTTCTGGTCAGATCGACTTTGTTTGAAGTTTTGGGTGATCTGGCCGGAAAACTGAAATTCGGCGGACTCGTCAGAGAGGGAAAGTGGTTGGGGACGCTACTGAAGTCTGATATACTGGCTTAAGGTTTTGGGAAAGGGCCTTAATGATTACCAAATTGGCTGAAATTTTGCAGAGATGATAAACACAATATTATCTAGATATTATACGGTGAAGATGAGAAAATTCGATCGAAAAGTGTTGCAAAAATGAAAATTCGCACCAAAACTATTGGTGCGGACGTTTGTAGCGAAGAAGCCATGTGTGTGTATATATATATATATATATATCAAAGGTGGTGGACGCATGCTGAATTAGGTAGAAAGTGATGGGTTTGGTACCTACGTACAACGAATATATGAAGGACTTGTTCACCATTAATTACTAAACCATTCTAGATACACAAAAAGAGAGGACGAGCAATTAGAGCTGAAAAATGGAAGCGGAAAGATATTTGCCGCTGTTTGAGACAACGAGAGCAAAGGGAAGATTCGTATACAGATTATTTGCAGTGTCTGTTTTTGTTGGTATATGTTTGATATGGGTATATAGAGCGACTCACATACCAAAAGCTGGAGAAGATGGAAGATTTGGCTGGATGTGCTCGTTCGCTGACGTGTTATGGTTCAGTTTTTACTGGTTCGTTACTCAGGCCGCTCGGTGGAGCCTCGTCTACAGGCACACCTTCAAGGACAGGCTTTCTCAAAGGTATGCATCAACTTAATTCCAAGATTCACAGTGTTTACAAAGTAATAATTAAGGTGGTTTTCTTATGAGGGTATGTTAATTAACTTGGAAAAGATATGAGAAAGAGTTGCCGGGGGTGGACATATTCGTGTGCACAGCTGATCCGATCATAGAGCCCCCGATGATGGTGATGAACACTGTCTTGTCCGTCATGGCTTACGACTACCCACCGGAGAAGCTCAGCGTGTATCTCTCCGATGATGGCGGCTCAGAGCTAACGTACTATGCTCTACTGGAAGCAGCTGAGTTTGCTAAGCACTGGATACCCTATTGCAAGAAGTACAGAGTGGAACAAAGGTCGCCGGCTGCTTATTTCGTCTCAACAGCTTCTGATGCAGTTGGTGGTCAAAATCAGAATCAGGCTGGTGATTTGGCTCTCGTCGAGGTTATAATTTATTTATCGTATTTTATTCATGCAAACGAAGAATAGAAAATTTCATCTAAGTCACATTCTCCACATTTTCTCCCACACAAGTCCACCATGATTTTTTTACCCAAATAAGTCCACTTTTCTTTCTCAAATTATTTCATCTTGACTATTTTACCCCTGTACTAAAAATCTATCCCTCTCACACACCTCTCTCTCTCTCCCTCTCCTTTCTCTTTCTGCCTTTCGCTCGACTTCTCTCTCCTTATTCTTCCACCTCCGATTCCGAAGACGTCGCCGCCACACACCTCTCTTTCTCTCTCTCAAACATACGATGGTCGACCGAGACGGTGGCAACCGACCAGAATTTCAGCCCTAGCAGGAGCCCTAAGCCTTGGGGCCTCCACGGCCTTCCACAACCTCCTCGGCCTTCCACAGTCTCCTCCTCGTCTCTCTCCATCCCCGACACCATCTCATCGGAAGTCGGAGCTGACCGTTGAGGAGCGCGTGGTGCTCGGCGCTCGTCAAGGATCTCAGATCGAAGGTCATGGCAGAGCTCTCTAGGATTCCCTCCACCCCATCGCCGTTGTCGGCGCCTCGGCGGCCAGGTTTGATCTCCGATTCTCATTTTCCTTGTCAAGGAGTATAGATTGAAGGTCGAGGTTGGAGCTCTCTCAAACTCCCTCCCCTCTGTTGTTGGCGGCGGCGCCTCGGCAGTTAGGTCTTTCTCAGATGAGCTCCGGTAGGTGAGGTCGGCGGAATTTGTGTTGACGGATCGTTATATGTTCGTCCATGTTAGTGGACTTAGCTGCAATCATTTCTAATTTTTATGTATTGTTGGATTCCAAATAGAGTTTCTTTGGTGCACATGTTGGTGACTCTGCCAACTTTGATAAGATCCAAAACAGAGGAAGAAATTCATGAAGAATACTGCAGTATTAAGCTTTGCTTTTGTTACTAGCAGTATTAAGCTTTTGTTGTATACGGTAGTAGCTTTTGTAGGCTGTGGTAGTAGCTTTTGTAGGCGGTGGTATTAGCTTTTGTGGCTGGTGGTAGTAGTTTTTGTGTTCGTCGGAAACCTCACAGTAGTAGCTTTTGTAGGCTGTGGTAGTAGTTTTTGTGGCTGGTGGTAGTAGCTTTTGTGGCTGGTGGTAGTAGTTTTTGTGTTTCGTCGGAAACCTCACAGTAGTGGCTTTTGTAGGCGATGGTAGTAGCTTTTGTAGCTGGTGGTAGTAGCTTTTGTGGCTGGTGGTAGTAGTTTTTGTGTTTTGTCAGAAACCTCACAGTAGTAGTTTTTGTAGGCGGTAGTAGTAGCTTTTATAGGCGATGGTAGTAGTTTTTGTAGCTGGTGGTAGTAGTTTTTGTGGTTGGTGATAGTAGTTTTTGTGTTCGTCGGAAACCTCACAGTAGTCGCTTTTGTAAGCGGTGGTAGTAGCATTTGTAGCTTGTGGTAGTAGCTTTTGTGGTTGGTAGTAGTAGTTTTTGTGTTCATTGAAAACCTCACAGTAGTAGCTTTTGTAGGCGGTGGTAGTAGCTTTTGTAGCTTGTGATAGTAGTTTTTGTAGGTGGTAGTAGTAATTTTTGTCATCGTCGGAGGTCAGTTGGAAACCTCACCGGAGGTCGGCCGGAAACCTCTCCGGAGGTCGGCCGGAGACTTTTTTGTGTTTGTCGAAAACCTCACAGTAGTAGCTTTTGTAGGCGGTGGTAGTAGCTTTTATAGCTGGTGGTAGTAGCTTTTGTAGCTGGTGGTAGTAGCTTTTGTAGCTGGTGGTAGTAGCTTTTGTGTTCGTCGAAAACCTCACAGTAATAGCTTTTGTAGGCGGTGGTAGTAGCTTTTGTAGCTTGTGGTAGTAGTTTTTGTGGCTGGTGGTAGTAGCTTTTGTTTTCATCAGAAACCTCACAGTAGTAGCTTTTGTAGGCGGTAGTAGTAGTTTTTATAGCTGGTGGTAGTAGCTTTTGTAGCTGGTGGTAGTAGCTTTTGTAGCTGGTGGTAGTAGCTTTTGTGTTCGTCGAAAACCTCACAGTAGTAGCTTTTGTAGGCGGTGGTAGTAGTTTTTGTGGCTGGTGGTAGTAGCTTTTGTTTTCATCAGAAACCTCACAGTAGTAGCTTTTGTAGGCGGTGGTAGTAGCTTTTATAGCTGGTGGTAGTAGCTTTTTTAGCTTGTAGTAGTAATTTTTGTCATCGTCGGAGGTCGGCCAGAAACCTCGCCGGAGGTCGGTCGGAAATCTCGTCGGAGGTCGGCCGGAAATTTTTGTAGTAGCTTTTGTAGGCGGTGATAGTACCTTTTATAGCTGGTGGTAGTAGCTTTTTTAGCTTGTAGTACCTTTTGTAGCTGGTGGTAGTAGCTTTTGTGTTCGTCGAAAACCTCACAGTAGTAGCTTTTGTAGGCGGTGGTAGTAGCTTTTGTAGCTTGTGGTAGTAGTTTTTGTGGCTGGTGGTAGTAGCTTTTGTTTTCATCAGAAACCTCACAGTAGTAGCTTTTGTAGGCGGTGGTAGTAGCTTTTATAGCTGGTGGTAGTAGCTTTTTTAGCTTGTAGTAGTAATTTTTGTCATCGTCGGAGGTCGGCCAGAAACCTCGCCGGAGGTCGGTCGGAAATCTCGTCGGAGGTCGGCCGGAAATTTTTGTAGTAGCTTTTGTAGGCGGTGATAGTAGCTTTTATAGCTGGTGGTAGTAGCTTTTTTAGCTTGTAGTAGTAATTTTTGTCATCGTCGGAGGTCGGCCGGAAACCTCGCCGGAGGTCAGTCGGAAATCTCGCCGGAGGTCGGCCGGAAACTTCGCCGGAGGTCGGCCGGAAACCTTGCCGGAGGTCAGCTGAAAATCTCGCCGGACACTGTTCCGAAATGAGAGTGATTGTTGACTTTTTATACTAGTGGCATTCTTGTAAATATAAAGAAGAAAATCTAATTTTTTTTGTTGGATGGCAGTCTGTAATTATGTTGAACTTTAATACTTAATACAAAACTTTATTTAGACTTGGGTGGACTTATGTGGGTAAAAATGTTGAGGTGGATCTATGTAGAAAAAAATGTCTCAAAATGAACTTATATATAATTGGCCCAACGAAGAATGAGATAAGCTTTTTGTTTTGGTCGAAGAATGAGATAAGTTGGTCGGATCCAATTTGGTCATGATCAAAATATAGTAATTAACATATGACTTGGGTCTTCTATGACGTTTATAAATATAATATGGATGTCTTTGTGGAATAGTAATTAATCATAATCAGAGTGGTAAAATGGAGAAGGATGCATGGTTATTTCTTTTGAATCAACTAGCTTAGAGTTACCTGCTAATTATTGCTTATCTCGATTGAATGTTTGAACATGATAGGAAGATTGAGCACACTAGATCCTCCATCTTGTGCAATTTTCTTCTTCGTTTCATGCTCAGCTTCTTCCTTCTTCTTTTTATGCTTAGCTTCTTCTTCTAATCTTTTTGTTTCCTCATTAATGACAGCTGCCTCTTTAATATGCCATTCATATTCTTCTCTTTGTATTTCCAATATCTGCACATATGATGAAAAGCCATAGTTAACAGAAAGGATAATGGACAAGAAAACAAGGTTTGATTACAAAAAACACAACCACAACACATGCAAACATAGAACCTTTTGCTTTTCCCATGATATAGGCAGGTGAAATGGGACACAAAAGGACATACTAATATACCAGTTCACCAAATAATAAATGACTTGAAGACCGACTACAATGGCAGTAGCATAATTTTGGAGAAGAACCTAAGCCTGCTTTACTAAGTTAAGCTGAAAATAATTGGTACGAGTAGACATGTGCAAGATAATTAAATGCCCAAATTTGACTGCACTCACCTTCTACATTATATCCTGCCTGGACATAATTTGAGGAACTGCACCTTCTCCAGAGGGGGGACATGAACTTCCACCTGCTTCATTGGTGGACTCTACTGAGTTGAGGACACCTGGTGACGGGAAAGATGGACCTGATGCTTGCATATTCTTCCATTCCTGTTTTCTTGACTTTGCATTGGGTGTTTGTAGTTGCGATATGGTTGTGGCAGTAGCCGACCCAGATACATATTTTGCAGACTGTTCCTGATCTTCCTTTACACAATGAGGCTGAGAAAGTGGTTCAGACATGCTGGCACCATCACCTTGCCGAGCTTGGTTACCCAGAGTTTGAAAATCCAACTGGATTTGGCTGCGTACAGTAGCTTCAAGATTTGAGTTGACTGATTTCTCCAATTTCTGCAGCACACGCATCAATTACATAATTAAAGCCAACTACCTTAAAGAAAAGGCCATATCATCTAAATTCTTACCTGAAAGCAATCAGATATAGCCAAAATAATTTTTGTTTCTATAGCTGATCCAAGAGCAGCTATTTCTTTTTTCACCATTTTATCTAACAAGACCGGAAAGTCCGTGCGTTCTACAGTTCCTTGTTGAATACGTTCTCGCCATAATTTCTCAGTCTTTGAAATATCTTCTCTAACCCGAGCCTGCAGAGCATCAGTATTGTCCTTTCTAGCCTTCTTCCACTCTTGCAATTCTGTTTGCAATTTTGTTTGCATAATCTCCAGCTGCGCATATGACGAAAAGCCATAGTTAACAGAAAGGATAATGGACAAGAAAAAAAGGTTTGATTACACAAAACACAACCATAAAACATCCAAACATAGAACCTTTTCCATGACATAGGCAGGTGAAATGGGATAAGAAAGATCATATTGATATACCAGTTCACCAAATAATAAATTACTTGAAGATCGACTTAAACGGCGGTAGCATAATTTTGGAGAAGATACTAGACCTACTTCACTAAGTTAAGCTGAAAATAGTTGGAGCGCCATACACATGTGCAAGATAATTGAAATTCCAAATTCTTCAGCACTCACCTGATTCATCTCATCCTGCATGGCGTCAATTTGACATTGGAATTCCAACAACGGGGTGGGAGGTAAGCACTTCGATAAGTCCAAAGCATACTGTTGAATGGCTTGTGTCTGGACACAATAAACCTGAACGATTTGTTCACCATGAGGAGATATACTTGTCCCCGTAAAGCTCAAAATAGGCATTGTAACAGTAAATTCTGCTATGTAATCCATGTGTGTAGCTGCTGGCTCACCACCAAAGTCTATGTGCACGGCATATATGGCATTCTTCTTAGCATTTGCAAGTAAAAGAAGGCCAGCTTGTGACAATGCTATGACTTGATTAAAGAACGCAACCTCAACTCGAGGTTGAGCAGAGCTCTTTAACTCTAAGGTCTGGGTACATTTCCATGACTCATCATCACTGGTAAGCACTTCAGTTGCTGAGGACCAGATCTTCACTTCCCGATTAAGTGGGCCCTGTATTATTACGCTTCAGCACACTAGGACAGAGAACACCTTTTGGTACTATGTAAATAAATCAACGATCACTTACCACTGTTACAAGTATGATGTGATCTGGTTTGTTGGGAGCTGTCATAAATATAGACGAATAAACAGGAAGGCCATCATAGGGTCTCAGTACTATAAGTGGTTGAGACTTGCGATCTTCCCAGATCTTTATCTGCATCAACCAAGTATACGACTCAGAAAACTTTTATCAATCAACAATTTAGGAAATAATTATACATGCATATATGGCATGTGTGAGAATATAACATACTTAAACCTGTTCAGAAATAATTTTTGTATTGTTCATGATGAAGACGGCCCAAGGAATTAATTTGAAACTGCCTGAACCATTCCTAAATAGTATCGATCATACTATCTACTAAGGTTAGAGAAATTGACAAAATTACTGCAAAGTTCAACAGCTTCCCCTCTTAAAATCTCTTACAGTACTTTTTCCTTATAATTGAGAAAAGTAAAAGTTCATCTGTCATAGCCATTTCATGTGCTGTACCACATTAAAAGGGATTTGAAGGACTAGACCAAATAATCTGTCCTAATTCATACCAAACTCCATGAAGCATAAAGAAGAAGCCGGATTAGCCAACACAGATTTTTTTGTAGCCATAAGATTATCCCTATTTCACTGAAAGAAAAGGAGAAAAAACTATCCATGTAGATACATGGATAAGGGCAAGCAGGGGCCAAATGTTCCCACCCAACTCTGATGAAAATCGCACTTCACTACTTACTTGACCAAAGGAAATATGCAGAAAAGGCAAATGGTGAAGATTGCAGTTTACCAAACAAAGTCAGCAAAATGGGAATAAGCTTACCGTTCCATCCATAGAAGCAGAAACCAGCCGGGTGGTAGTCATCCCTTGGCACATTGATAAATCTGTCACCTCTCCATCATGTTCACCAACAAATTGAACCCCAGAAATGAGTTTTTCAACAGGACATTTGATAGGATCCTCAGCAGAAGGGACTCCACACTTCGCAACTTTAGTAGTATCAATTCGTAGAACACGCTTCCCAACCCCAACAAACAAAACCTCCTGTGAGTATACAAAACAAAAGATAAATCAATCAACCACTTCAAGACCAACAGACAACGATCACGGACATCAAAAGCATTAAGTTATAACTCTTCTGTTGAAAATAGCATTAACAGAATCATTTACTTGTTTAGAACAGTGCCAACAAACTCTTGGATGAACAGCTTCCCCCTCATCAACTATTTGAATGGCAGTAACAATCTTTCCTGTGATTTGTGGCGTACCTCCTTCATCCAGACCTTCAGAAATTTTCCACACAAAAAGCCGTCCTTCTATACTCACACTGCAGAAAATTATGACGTCAGATAATGCAGAACCAAACCAGACAATGAAAAGTATCAAGCATGGACAAACATTTCTTACTCTGTTATATCTTGTTTTATTTTGTGTTGCATTTGAAACTACTTTTTTTTCTGCTTCGTTCGGTTTTACATTAATGCTTAATACATAAGCTCTCATGTCACCAAATAATATTGATGCAGAAACTATACGAGGACATGGCAACAAAAGTTGAAAATGCAGTGAAGCTAGGCCGGATTCCGGAAGAAGTAAGATCAAAACATAAAGGTTTTTCCCAGTGGGACTCATACTCTTCAAAACGTGACCATGACACCATTCTTCAAGTATGACATTCCATTTGAATTTTTTAATGTTAACTGATCATATATATGATTTGTACCAGATGTTTAAATTAGTCGATGAACTTTTCTCCCAGATAGTAATTGACGGGAGAGACCCAAATGCAAGAGATGTTGAAGGGTGTGTGTTGCCAACTTTGGTGTATTTGGCTCGGGAGAAGAGACCCCAGATTCACCATAACTTCAAAGCTGGTGCTATGAATGCTCTGGTAAACAACATATACTAAATTTACAGGATATATATGTGTGTGTGTGCCTGTAGGGTTTATATAACAGATGCGATCCTTTGCATTCACAGATTAGGGTATCGTCAAATATTAGCAATGGGAAGTTACTTCTTAATGTAGACTGTGACATGGATGCAAACAACTCCAAGGCCATAATGGATGCACTCTGCTTCTTCATGGATGAAGAACAAGGCCATGAGATTGCTTACGTACAGTTTCCGCAGAATTTCGATAACCTTACTAAGAATGAATTATACGCTTCATTGCGAGTAATTAACAGGGTGAGTTGATTATGTTCGTGGACATATTATATGCTGCTGATTGAGATATTATATTCAAAATATGGTTCACTTAACATTATTCTTTAATTTATATCATATTATTTGAACTTCAGTTATTGTTTTGGCATATACATGAAGGTGGAATGCCATGGTCTGGATACTTATTGGGGGATGTTATATATTGGAACTGGATGCTTTCACAGAAGAGAAACTCTTTTTGGGAAGAAATTCAGCAAGGAAAATAAGAGTGAGATGAAATGGGAGGATAACAAAAGAGAAGAAATTGGCATTCATGAATTAGAACAAAGTTCAAAAAGTCCTGCGAGTTGTACAATTGAAGAAAACACACAATGGGGAAAAGAGGTATATTCTCTCTATCAATTACACTTACATATTATGTTCATATTTACTTATACATCACTTATACAAATTAAATCTTTATAATTTGTAAATGTGTGTGAAATATGGGTGTCCGGTTGAAGATGAGAGGATTCGAGGCGAGATATCTCACGTGGAAGCGAGGCGAGATAGCTCGCAGGGGAGCGAAGCGAGATGACCCGCCCGGGTTCTTTTGTCATCGGGATTTTACCAAGAGCAGAGCCACAACGGCTCATATCCGACGCCTCCAGCCATCACTCGGAGATGAGTCACCGGGATCCGGAGCTCAATCTTGTCAGCTTGGAGCTTCGCCGATGACGACTCACTCCTCTCGCTGCCAGATATTCATCGTCTTCCCTACCGAGACCATCTTGGGGATTAAATATTGGAGAATGCTCTCGGGACCCGAGTGTCAACCCGATCTGCTGGCGCAATGGTCGTTGGATCCGGGATACGCTTCCCAACAGCTACCACCGACGTCCCCTGATTGACTTGTCTGGTGCACAACCGAAAATTACTATGGACACCCGGTATGAGAGGTATGGGGTGAAGAAGAAACTGGTGGTCAGCCCTACCGTACTGGCAACAAGGATTAGAGAATTGGCATCCCGCCCAAAAGGCATTCGACCGAGAGATTGGCAGGAGTGACATTGCATGGAAGCGAAGCGAGATGACTTCGCCAAGAGACAAGGAGAGGCCTTCACGTATAAGGACAAACATTGACAACGAGCAGTTCGCACATATCCAAACAGTAACATGAGTTGCGTGCGAGCTGACTTTGCGAGAAGATATGTTACGCGAAGTGATAACTTCGCGCAAGGGACCTCGCATGAGAAAAGGAAGTCAACAAAACTTGTAGGCAACCCGACCGTACTGGAACCAAGGATTCATCGTCCGGGAGTAGTACGGTCATGAATCTACACCTCCTGTGTGCACCTATTCGGCAGCTATTTTCACAGATAAGTCCCGTCCAGATTACGATTGTTATAATCTCATTGGTTTGTGAAAATTCATAACATTCTACTTGCAAGTCAACCTGCATGTTTTGGCATTCCACCGAGAGATAGGCATTCGACCAAGATTGGCTTTCCACCGAGAGAGTATTACACAATTGCGTGAACTATTTTTCTTTTCGATAATTATTATGCCATATCCATACTTGGTTAGCCCCATAATTGTGTCGATCATTTGTTCATTGTGAAGGTACAACAATCCTCGCCATGTCGAGTCAGTTTTGAGGCCGGGGTCGGGAGGGGCATTTTTTATCTCATAGGCAGACACCACAGCTCGCCGGTAATGTGGTCCTGTGCGAAGCGAACTCCTACAAAGCTCGCACGTGAACCCAGCTTGCACGAAGTCCTTGTGGGCGGAACGAGATCCACAGCCCACGCCGAGCGTGTCTTTGCACGCGGAGCGAACTCCAAAGCTCGCGTGTAGGCAATGTATGCGAGACGAACTCTTCAGCTCACGCGGTAGACGAGGCACGCGGAGCAAACTTCACATATCGCTGCACGTGGAGCGAACTCAACAGCTCGCGTGGTAGACAAGGCACGCGGAGCGAACTCCACAGCTCGCGGGCTAAAAATGGCACGTGGAGCGAACTTTACAGCTTGCGCGGTAGTTATGGCACGCGGAGCCAACTCCACAGATCGCGCGGTAGTTATAACACACGGAGTGAACTCCACAGCTCGCGTGGTAGTCATGGTACGCGGAGCGCACTTGTCAGCTCGCGTGACCTGTTTAGTCCTTGTGCGCGAGGCAGACACCTCACCTCGCGGATAGCATATGAGTATGCGTGCTGGTCAGTAGGTTTTGACATTCGACCGAGAGAGAGGCATAAGTCAATGAAATCCCCAGAAAGACCAAGCGGGATGGGTAATCCACCGAGAGGCATTGAAATCCCTAGTAAGACCAGGCGGGATAGGCATTCGACCGAGATGCATTGAAATCCCCAATAAGACCAAGCGAGATCATGACCAGGCGGGATAGGCATTCGACCAAGAGGCATTGAAATCCCCAGAAAGACCAAGCGGGATGGGTAATCCACCGAGAGACATTGCAATCCCCAATAAGACTAGGCAGGATGGGCATAAAACTATCTTCCCTTCAAAAACGGAGCAAGTGGCTTGATAAACCACGGACAGTGTTAACACCCGGTCACTTGAGTAGTAACACCAGATATGGAAAGGGATCGCTACCCTTGTCCATGAAATTATAACACCCGAGTGTCAGCCCTTGTGCGCGGATCGAACTCAGCTCGCGTGACAATTTCAGTCATAATGGTGCGAGGTGAGGCAGACTCAGCTCACCCGAGTGTCTACCCCTCTAGGCAAGGCGGACTCCTCAGCTCGCGTATAAGTATTATACGCAGAGCGGACTCCACAGCTCGCGTATAAGTATTGTACGCGGAGCGGACTCCTCAGCTCGCCCGAGTGTCAGTCCTTCTAGGCGAGGCGGACTCCACAACTCGCGTATAAGTATTGTACGCGGAGAGGACTCCACAGCTCGCTTGTAAGTATCGTACGCGAGGCAGACTCAGCTCGCCCAAGTGTCAACCTTTCTAGGCGAGGCGGACCCCTCAGCTCGCGTGTAGTACTGGTGCGCGGAGCAGACCCCTCATCTCGCTTGTATTCCTTGTGCAAGAGGCGGACCCCTCAGCTCACGTGTCAGTATCATATGCGGAGCGGACTCCAAAGCTTGCGTGTCAGTATCATACACGAAGCGAACTCCAAAGCTCGCATCTTGTCCATGAAAGTATAACACCAAAATCCACCTCGCATGTGTCACCGAAACTCATCTCGCGTGGAACAAGATCCACCTCGCGTGTGTCACGGAGATAGTCATTGTACGTGGAGCGGACTCCTCAGCTCGCATGTAAGTATTGCACGCGAAGCGGACCCCACAGCTAGCGTGTAAGTCTTGTACACGGAGCGGACTCCACAGCTTGCGTATAAGCCTTGTGCGCGGAGCGGATTCCACATCGCGTGTGTAAGTATTGTTCTACGCGAAGCGGACTCCTCAGCTCGTCCAAATGTCAACCCTTCTAGGCGAGGCGGACTCCACAACTCGCGTATAGGCATTCTACACGGAGCGGACTCCTCAGCTCGCCCAAGTGTCAGCCCTTCTGTGCGGAGCGGACTCCTCAGCTTGCCTGGTAGTGTTAGCCTTTCTGTGCGAGGTGGACCCGTTCAACACACGTCTTGAGTACGAACTTGGGGGGACTGGGACCGGGTCCGGGTCCGTGTTAGGGATATATGACTGGTCTATGGGTATTTTGTATATTAAGTCCCCACTCAAGATGTGTCTTGAACATGATCTTGGGGAGACTTGTAGTCGGTAGTCAGTAAACTACCTTCCCCGCCCATAGATCAGTCATGAAACTTGTAGACCGACGTCCGGGCTACCTCGCCATGGTGAAAGATCGTCGGTACTACATCGGGAAGGTGCTCCTCCAAGCTCCACAAGAAGGCACCATGATAAGATAAATGTATAGTTAGTTCCACATCGGTAATGTGTAATAAGAGGAAACTTTCTTTATCTATAAAAGGAAGGCTCCCCTATGTAAAAAAGGGCTCACTCACTCATGACTCTGATATAGATAGATGATGCTCCCTCTCCCTCCCCTACTCCTCCTGGGCGGGATGAAGGGATGTTTTTGTAACACCAAATGCCTATTGGCTATGATAGTTGATTCATAAGTGAACATAGTCATGTCCTCCGAGGCATGGTGAACCACTATATGCCTTTGCGTTGTCTACTGTTCATGTTCCACTGTGATTCCGTATAGCTTACGGGATTATGCAGAAACACTAGTTATGCATGATTGCATGTAACTTGTTTGTTTTGTAATTCACATCAGAGATGTGAAAGGTAGCATTACATCAAAGTTGCGTTCGCGGGACGCATGTATTAGCTTCAAAGTTAATTGGTTTTTATAAATGAAAGCAAGACCTGGTCCGGGGTCCTTCCCTGTATATATTAAATCATCTCCACTAGAGAAAGAAAGCTTGAGCAATCAGAGTTGGCTCAAAAATGGGAGAGGAAAGA
This sequence comes from Fragaria x ananassa, assembly GCA_034370585.1. Taxonomy (NCBI): domain Eukaryota; kingdom Viridiplantae; phylum Streptophyta; class Magnoliopsida; order Rosales; family Rosaceae; genus Fragaria; species Fragaria x ananassa. The sequence goes on along the minus strand of CP139766.1, from coordinate 30,006,668 downwards.
CATTTACCACTGTTTGAAACAACGAAGGCAAAGGGAACAGTCTTCTATAGGTTTTCTGCAGTGTCTGTATCTGTTGGTATATGTTTGATTTGGGTTTATAGAGTGATTCATATACCAAAAGCTGGAGAAAATGGAAGATTTGGTTGGATGTTGTTGTTCGCCGCTGAGTTATGGTTCAGTTTTTACTGGTTCATCACTCAAGCTCTTCGGTGGAGCCGCACCTACCGGCATACCTTCAAGGACAGACTCTCTGAAAGGTATGTGTATTAACGAGTATATATGAATGATCCGTATTGATAGTTTAACAACATAACATGTTATATATACTGTTAGCTTAATATAGCTCTAACCTAACTTCTTTCGTAACGATGATCTTCATATCGTTTAACTTCGCGTGTATTACTTAACAGATATGAGAATGAGTTGCCGGGGGTGGACATATTCGTGTGCACCGCGGATCCGATCATAGAGCCGCCGATGATGGTAATGAACACTGTTCTATCGGTCATGTCTTATGACTATCCGCCGGAGAAGCTCAGCGTGTATCTCTCGGACGATGGAGGCTCAGAATTTACGTACTATGCTTTTCTGGAAGCTGCTGAGTTTGCCAAGTACTGGATACCCTATTGCAAGAAGTACAGTGTGGAGCCGAGATCACCATTTGCTTATTTTGTCTCAATAGATTCTGATGCAGTTGATGATGAAAGCCAGAATCAGAAAAAGGCTGCTGATTTGGCGCTCATTAAGGTAATTATTATTTTATGATTTTATCCGTATCATAAAGTCTTCCATAATCAAAGTGTCAAGAAATAAGAAAAGTCATGCAAGTGTTTGGTAAATATTTAATCAGGAATTCTTGTATGTACACCGTGTATGTATAAGATGTCATCTTAGTCCTATAATTATATTACGAGACCGTCGTGTTTATGTAATTAAGTCATAGATTTTAACCTTCTATAATATCGTATATTTACATGTCGAAAAGACAACGATTTTGATAATTAATTATGCGTGATGAAGATTAAAGCGATAATTAGGCCAGCGATGACGTACACATTTCCATTAGGTCCCGGTTGTCCAATTTAGACGACAAGTAGAGTGCTCCAAGTATGATGATGGGTGGAGTCAATTAAAGTGGAGAGCGTAAATGGCACAGGTTGTCCAATTTAGACGACAAGTAGAGTGCTCCAAGTATGATGATGGATGGAGTCAATTAAAGTGTCTTGGAGACTTGGACATAAGAGTAGCGATGTATTGTCAGGTCCCGGTTGATATTTTCTTTTTGTTCACCGTTGATTAAGAAATTTTGAAAGAAATATATGGTCATCGATCAAGTGAGGCATGCCTTAACCTTTTTTTGTTAATTTGATCTATTCGACCTCATTCAGTCAAAACAAGAGATTCGAAGATCACCTGTTACAATTTTTAGTGCGCACAGTCACCGATTACACATTGAACAATGACTCGTAACAAAAACTTCTGGCTAGCTTAGACTATACACCTTGATCCAAACTTTAACCCACCAGCATATCCACCTAAAGACCTACCTTTAAGGGTACTACAATCTTCCCCATTAGGGACTGACCAATAGGGACTGTTAGTGATCGGTGTGAAATGGAAACAATAAGCCTCTGTTATAAATTACCGGTGGGAAAATTTTGGGTGTACATCATGATCACAAAATTGGATTAAGCAGTGTAACAACCAAAAGAACAAGAAACATTTCTTACTCTGTTATATCTTGTTTTATTTTGTGTTGCATTTGAAACTACTTTTTTTTTCTTCTTCTTTCGGTTTTACATTAATGCTTAATACATAAGCTCTCATGTCACCAAATAATATTGATGCAGAAACTATACGAGGACATGACAACAAAAGTTGAAAATGCAGTGAAGCTAGGCCGGATTCCGGAAGAAGTAAGATCAAAACATAAAGGTTTTTCCCAGTGGGACTCATACTCTTCAAAACGTGACCATGACACCATTCTTCAAGTATGACATTCCATTTGAATTTTTTAATGTTAACTGATCATATATATGATTTGTACCAGATGTTTAAATTAGTCGATGAACTTTTCTCCCAGATAGTAATTGACGGGAGAGACCCAAATGCAAGAGATGTTGAAGGGTGCGTGTTGCCAACTTTGGTGTATTTGGCTCGGGAGAAGAGACCCCAGATTCACCATAACTTCAAAGCTGGTGCTATGAATGCTCTGGTAAACAACATACTAAATTTACAGGATATATATGTGTGTGTGTGCCTGTAGGGTTTATATAACAGATGCGATCCTTTGCATTCACAGATTAGGGTATCGTCAAATATTAGCAATGGGAAGTTACTTCTTAATGTAGACTGTGACATGTATGCAAACAACTCCAACGCCATAAGGGATGCACTCTGCTTCTTCATGGATGAAGAACAAGGCCATGAGATTGCTTACGTACAGTTTCCGCAGAATTTCGATAACCTTACTAAGAATGAATTATACGCTTCATTGCGAGTAATTAACAGGGTGAGTTGATTATGTTCGTGGACATATTATATGCTGTTGATTGAAATATTATATTCAAAATATGGTTCACTTACCATTATTCTTCAATTTATATCATATTATTTGAACTTCAGTTATTGTTTTGGCATATACATGAAGGTGGAATGCCATGGTCTGGATACTTATTGGGGGATGTTATATATTGGAACTGGATGCTTTCACAGAAGAGAAACTCTTTGTGGGAAGAAATTCAGCAAGGAAAATAAGAGTGAGATGAAATGGGAGGATAACAAAAGAGAAGAAATTGGCATTCATGAATTAGAACAAAGTTCAAAAAGTCTTGCGAGTTGTACATTTGAAGAAAACACACAATGGGGAAAAGAGGTATATTCTCTCTATCAATTACACTTACATATTATGTTAATATTTACATATACATCATTTATACAAATTAAATCTTTATAATTTGTAGATGGGTGTGAAATATGGGTGTCCGGTTGAAGATGTGATAACAGGACTATCAATCCAATGCCGAGGATGGAAATCAGTGTATTACAATCCAACAAGGAAAGCTTTCTTAGGATTAGCTCCAACCACATTGCTTCAGGCACTTGTGATGCATAAGAGATGGGCAGAAGGCAACCTTCAGATTACGCTATCTAAGTACTGTGTTCTATGGTATGGCCTTGGAAAGCTTAGTTTAGGCCATCAACTGGGATACCTTCGCTTCAACTTATGGGCTGCTAACTGCTGGGCAACACTAATTTACTCCACTCTTCCTTCACTTTACCTCCTTAGAGGCACATCCTTATTTCCCCAGGTGAAGTTCATCTCACAAAATTACAGGTTTCTAATTACTACTTGTCATGCACCTCATGCGTGCATGCATTATATTTCACGTACGGCTTTTCTTTCTTAATATGGATTTTTTTTCTTGTCGGGTTAGATTTCCAGCAGATGGATCATACCATTTGCATATGTGATAATTGCTAAGAACATTGGGAACATTGGGAGCTTCGTGGAGTATCGGTGGTGTGGAGGCACGAGCTTAGGTTGGTGGAACGACCAACGTATATGGCTTTACCAGAGAACAACCTCTTACCTATTTGCCTTCATTGACACCATTGTACACTACCTCGGGTACAGCAGTTCAGCATTTGTAATAACAGCCAAGGTTGCCGATGAAGACGTGTCCGAACGATATGATAAAGAGATCATGGAATTCGGGAGCTCGTCTCCGATGTTTACAGTGCTGGCAACACTTGCATTGCTCAATCTGTACTGCTTTGCTTGGGTTGTGAAGACAGCAATTACTGGAAAAAAGGGTATTGGAGAAGTTTATGAAACAATGTGCTTGCAGATTCTTCTATGTGTGGTTTTGATGGCCATTAACCAACCGTTATACGAAGCCCTATACCTAAGGAAGGACAAGGGCAAGCTGCCGAGCTCCGTGGCATTTAAGTCGATGGCATTTGCTGGATTTGCTTGTATATGTTTCAAGGTTTTATATTAAAGCATGAGAGATGCTTCTCATGCTTTATACTGAGAAAGTAGATATATTGGCTCCTTTTGAGATCCGTTATAAGACACAAGCTAGAGCTGCTTCTCAGTCCTAGTATAATTTCTAGAAAGTTCTAGAATTAGCACAAATGTAAACTTATCATGTTTTTTTAGCTCGTTCAATATTTATTCGAGTCATTTACTTCAATTATATATTTTGTAGATGTTGTGAAGCAAATAAATAGAAAAGAAGCCAAATCGGCAAATCTAGCTACATGCATATGCATATCAATTAATTAACTTTGATAATTGATAGAGAGCAACTCAGAACAAACTAGAAAATGGAAATTCGACCTATGATGAACTTATTGTGACACACAATATATGCAAGAGTGAGAAAGATTGAATAAGATAGATCGTTTTATGATTATTTGGCAAGGATTGTTTTTTCTTTCTAATTAAGAAGTTTACTACATACACAAGATAATGCAACAAACGCCATCGATTTAAATACCACAGAACCTGGCATTTTTCCATTGTCCTTCCTCAAGCAAAGAGCTTCATACAAAGGCAGGTTGATGACAATCAAAACACCACATAGAAGAATTTGCAAAGCCATCGTCTCGTAAACTCCAACAGTGCCATTTCTAGCGATTGCTTCCTTAAGAAACCCAGCAAAGCAGTACAAATTGAGCAATGCATCTGTTGCTAATATGACGAACATTGGAGAAGAGGCTCCAAATTCCATAATCTCTTTCTCGTACCTTTGTGACACATCTTCATCGGCCACCTTGGCTGTTATTACAAAGCCTGAATCCGAGTACCCCAGACAGTGCAGAATCGTATCGATAAAGGCAAATAGGTAGGAGCTTGTTCTTTTGTATAGCCATATTCTTTGGTCATTCCACCATCCCAACATTGTGCCTCCAGACCACATAAACTCCCCAAAGCTCCAAGTGTACTTGGCAATTATCACATACGCAAATGGTATGAACCAGGGACTTGTGATCTAATTCCACAAAACAAAACCCCATTATTACATATAGTAATCTCTATCTCGTTTCATTGTGACATATATTGTGACAAATTAGAAAGAACTGACAGATCGAGGATCTCCCATTACCTGTGGGAATACTGAAATGCCTTTGAGAAGGTAAAGTGAAGGGAGAATGGAGTAAAATAGTGTTGCCAAGCAGTTTGGTGCCCACAAGCAGTAGCAGCAATAACCAAGTTGAAGGCCTAAACTAATCTTTCCATACCCATACAATGCAGGGCTGTACTTAGAAACCAAAATCTGAAAATCCCCTTCTGACCATCTCTTGTGCTGCACAAGTGTTTGAGGCAGTGTAGTTGGAGCTACTCCTAGAAAAGCTTTCCTTGTTGGATTGCAGTACACAGATTTCCATCCGTGGCATTGGATAGATAACCCCGTAATCACATCTTCAACCGGACACCCTTATTTCAAACCCATCTGCAAATTATAAAAACTGATCAGGCTCAATTGTCAACTTATTATGCACTTGATAATGTGTGTGTGTGCGCGCGCGCGCGTGTGCGTGTGTGATAACGAGCGAGAAAGAGAACAGAAGACCTCTTTTCCCCATTGAGTGTTCACTTCAAATGTATAACTTGCTAGTCTTTTTGAACTTTCTTCCAATTTAGGAATGCTTGTTTCTTCTCCTTTCCTATTCTCCCACTTAATTTCACTCTTACATCCTTTGCTGAACTTTCTCCCACAGAGAGTATCTCTTCTGTGAACGCATCCACTTCCAATGTATAAAGGACCACCATAACCATCCAAACCATGAAATTCCACCTTCAGTTGATACCCAACACAAAGAGATCCAAATTTTTCAGCATAGTTAAATTAAATAAGTTCAGTTAACTATAGCATCATTCATTAATGACTGCAAACAAATGCATACCTCACTGATTACTCGTAGTGAACTACTATATAGATCATTCTTGGTAATGTTTTCAAAATTCTGTGGGAATTGTACGAATGCAATCTCATGGTCTTTCTCTTCATCCATTAAGAAGCAGAGTGCATCCCTTATGGCGGTGGAGTTGTTTGAATACATGTCACAGTCTACGTTAAGAATAACCTTCCCATTGCTAATATTTGAAGATACTCTAATCTGCATAAGTTAAGGATCACCGTAACAAAAAATGAACGATGAAAATTTTTGTTATATCCAAGACTGCTCTATCTAACAGAATTCTATCGAGATGTGCAGCTTACCAGTGCATTCATAGAACCGGCTTTGAAGTTATGGTGATGTTGAGGTCTCTTTTCGCGAGCCAAATACACTAAGGTTGGCAATCCACACCCTTCAACATCTCTGGCATTTGGATCTCTCCCATCAATTACTATCTACAGAAAACATTGGAGTAAATATCTAGCTAGTGTTATCATGTTGATTCTCTAAATTATTTGACTTATGATGATCGATCAGTAAATTGAGATATAGATCCATATATACTTGTAGAATGGTGTCATGGTCTCGTGGAGATAAATACGCATTCCACTGAGAAAAGCATTTGTGTTTTGATCGTACTTCTTCAGAAATGCTGCCTAACTTCACTGCACTTTCGATTTTATTCTCCATGTCTTTGTATAATCTCTGTTATAAACATAAGCAATCATATGTTACCAATAGGAAGGCAATCATAAGCAAACATATCACAGTTATAAACCCATGCATTCTTCAAATGTTACCAATTGGTCTATCAATTTGAATACTGGTAAATATACTCTCTTTTTCTATTGAAATCACATGGTTTAATCAAAGAGTTTCTAGATTCAGAGACTGATCATTAGCGGGAGAACATGTAAAAACGTTCCCCCCCCTAACCATCAAGAATATATTGAAATTGAACTCCAATCATTGTCGGTGTAATTCAAACTTGGGTATGAAGCTTCTACGTTTAGGTTCTTACCAACTCGACCAAATATGATGGTTGACTACTTATTTACTTTCTCAAGTGAAATGATCAAGTACTTTTCATTTCAAAGCAATCTAACGGTTCATGGCTTAGATACATGTCATACCATATGATATAGTAGAAATTTCCTTTGAATAGATGGTTTGTCTAATATTAGTTTTTTCTTTGTCCAAAACCCATCTCATTTTCAAAAAGTTGATTGAAATAATAAATAATGAAATAAAAACAAAATAATTGTTGACCTTTAAACTGTGTACACTATGTTTATCTTATCCTTTCCAAATTGGGACATTGGAATCTCGCAGCATGATATATATGACCAACTCTGATTTAGACCCCATTATAAATAGATAAAGACTTATTAACAATTAGTACCTTGATGAGAGTGAGATCCCCTGCATTATCAGAAGCCTGGGAGGCAAAATAAGCTGCAGGTGACCTTGGCTCCACATTGTACTTCTTGCAATATGGTATCCAATGCTTAGCAAACTCCGCAGCTTTCAATAGAGCATAGCATGTAAGTTCCGATCCACCATCATTGGACAGGTACACACTGAGCCTCTCCGGTGGCTAATCATAAGCCATTACTGATAAAACAGTGTTTATAACCATCATCGGCGGCTCTATAGTTGGATCCGCCGTGCACACGAATATGTCCACTCCCGGCAACTCTTCCTCATATCTGTTCCAGAGAATGAGAACCAATTTATAGCATTCATAGTATTACTACCCCAACTTATGATACTGATTTACAATCTCATTACATATAGTGTCACTGATATGCCTAAAAGTACATTCTAACACTTTTTCTAATTATTTTGATCCGCAGACAACATAACATCGACATGTTTGTTAATTAAACGTACCTCTGCGAGAGCCTGTCCTTGAAGGTGTGCCGATACACGCGGTTCCACCGGGAGGCTTGAGTGAGGAGCCAGTAAAACCCGAACCATAACTCAGCAGCCAGCAGGCCCATCCAACCAAACCTTCCATCTTCTCCAGCTTTTGGTATGTGACTCACTCTGTAAACCCAAATCAAACATACACCCACGAAAAAAGACGCAGCAAAAAGCCTATACAGAACTATACCCTTGGCCCTCTTCGTCTCAAACAATGGTGAACTGGTCCCTCCTTCTCCCATATCTATCCAATTCAGATCTCTCTGTTCTGTCTTTCTCAGCTTTTCTGTTTATATCTCAGGGACATATATCTCATATATATACTTGAGCATATATGTCAATGACATTTGGCATGGTTCAGTAAGGAATCTTTTCATCTTTTTTGTCCTTCTTTTATGGCTGCTATATCTTTATCATATCTGAGAAATATATTAATAATTACATTAAACTTTTTTAGTGTATGTCTGAATCAAACTCAGGTAGAACTCTTGCATTTGGTCCATTTCTGCTGTATTGGTTTGAATATTCAATATTTGAAAGTTTATTCCAAAAGGGGTTCTATAATTGCCATCCCTTAAGAAATCAATTTGATCTGGTTGTCAACTGCCCACAAGGTTTGATCGACTTAGCTCTCTATGATATCATCCATGCATCACCTTTGAAAGCGTTCTGTTTCCGGCCGTAACCAACCAGGCAACCAGTTTGCCTATTTTGCTTGGTTTGGTTGATTGATACATGCATCAACTACCACACTGCTATAGTTCATCACTTCATGGTGATATTATTTAGCCTAAAAGCACAATAGGGTTCTTTACCTAAATGTGTGTGTATATATATAAAATATAAAAAAAAGTGAAATTTGCAATCTTTCTTTTACAATCCACACTAATTTTTTTTTAGATAATGTTTTTTTATTTTCCTTGTTTAGAGAAAATTTTTATATAAAGACAAAACACATGTTATTAAAGATAATACTTAAATTACTAAAAAAACGAAATAAACGTGGATTGTAAAAATGAGAATGTAAATTTCAATTCTAAAAAAAAAAAAATACGGTTTCGGTATCAAAGTCGTACATTTTTCCTCCAAATCAATATCAAACTTCTTTTAATAGAACTTAAATAGAGTTGCCAAATTTGTCTTTTGAAGTTCGATTCAACCTAAAAAATAACGTGCTCTAAGAATAAATTTACGGTATAAATTTTGAGGAGCTAGGAACCGCGAAATGATCGAGTTGAACTAAAACAAGGACTCAAAAGTTGATCTTCGAAATGTTCAATTCTTTGAACAAAATAATAAAATAAAAAATAGTCTAGGAATATTAAGGATATTGCCCGAAGGGGGAATGCTCATTTTCACCATAATTATTATGCAATCTTTGCGCAAGCTTTCCTACTGTATAGGCATCAAGCATACCAATTAATGAGAGCACAAAAACAGACTTGTACATGACAGAGGATGGTATGTGGCCCTTATCACTGCGAAAGAAGAGAGCTTCATACACTGGTACATTGATCAAAACCAATATGCCACAAAGAATAACTTGACTGATGAACTGGTCTAAGGCCTTCAACTCTAAATCCATCACAACCCTCTTTGTCCCCCAAACTAAGCTTACCAAGCTCAGCAATGCCGTTGTTGTCAATACAGTGTACATAATGCTTGAGCTTCCAAACTCCAAAACCTCTTGCTCGTACCTCTTTAACACATCCTCGGAGACAACCTTGTCGGTGAGGGCAAAGTGTGTTTCAGATAGCCCTAATTGCCTCTTTATGGTGTCGAAGAAGGCAAAGAAGTAAGAAGTAATTCGCCGGATCAGCCACATTCTTTGTAAGTTCCACCATGCTTTCAGTTTACCCCCACACGTCACAAATTCAACTATGCTGTATGCATTCTTTGCTACAAAAATATAAGCAAATGCTAGGAACCATAGGCTTGAAACCTGAAAGATAAATTAGAATTTCCCATTTTAAACACGACAGTGTTGAATTGGCTTAAATTCAATGTTTCATGTTAGCATCCGCCCTTAAATTCTCATGCTCAATTGGCTAAACAAATCTTATGTTCATCAAGATAAAAGAGTGAGAAGAGGTACCTTGGGGAACAAGGGAATGCCATGTAGCAAGCAAAGAGGAGGAACAATTGCATAATACATAGTTGGGAATGAAACTGGAGCCCATAGAAGGTAGATGCAGTATCCCATTTGGGCACCGAAGTGTATCTTCCCATGTCCATATATGAAAGGGCAATACTTGGAGAAAAATATCTGAAGCATTCCCTCAGACCACCTCTTTTGTTGAACAAGTGCTATCTCTAGGGTGTTTGGAGCAACACCAACAAAGGAAGGCCTTTCTGGATTGTAATAAACTGATTTCCAACCCCTGCATTGTATTGCCAAACCAGTAACAATATCTTCGACAGGGCGTCCATAGATCAGTCCCATCTGTAGCCATAACAAATATTTCATCATTAGTCATTACGTTTAGAATTTGTGACAGAAAAGAGAGAAACAGAGAACGAGACCTCTTTTCCCCATTGACTGCCCTTTTCGTAGCTACAATCGATTAGTGGTTTTGCAGATTCCTCCAGTTCTTGGATACTTTTGTCAATAGTATTCTTCTGGTCCTCAATGTCCCATTTTTCTCTATAACCCTTTGAATACTTCTTCCCACAAAGACACTCTCTTCGATGGAAACATCCAGTGCCACAATACAAGGCCGCTCCATATCCACCTAACGCGGCCAGTTCAACCTTGTTCCATAAATCAAAATTTGTTAGTTTAAGTGCAAGATCTTCAGCTTACTTTTATTAGTCCTAACTTGAAAGGAAATAGGCAGTTAGAGCCATGGTCTACATAACTCACCGCATTAGTTACATAGCAAGCATTTCCATAGATATCATTCTTGGTCAAATTGTTGTAGTTCTGCGGATGTTGCACATAAGCTGTCTCGTGGCCAGTCTTTCCATCAAGGAAGAAGCAGAGGGCCTCTCGTATTGCATCTGTGTTGTTTGCGTACATGTCACAGTCCAAGTTGAGAATAAAGGGCGCGTTGCTCATCTGTGATGATACTCTCAACTATAGAAAGGAAATTGCCTTTTCAGTTACATGTTACTTGCAAATTTCAAGTTAAAACCACTTTACACTTGGAATAAGCAAAGAAAGCTAAAGCTAACCAGTGCATTCATGGCTCCAGCTTTGAAGTTGTGTGGCTGTTGGGGTCTCTTTTCTCTTGACATGTACACGATGGTTCGTAATCGGCATCCATCATTGTCCGCGGCATTTGTATCTCTTCCATCACTTATAATCTTCAACAGAAATCAGAGGCAGAGCAATGAAACAAATACAGGACTGATAAAAACTGACAAATTAAGATTAATTCATTCAAGAATTTTATACCTGCACAATTGAGTGATGATCATTCTTTGCTACTTTAAGGTTCCATTCTGAGAACCCTTTGTGTTGAATCCTTGTTTCTTCTGGTATCTTGCCACTTTCAACAACAGAATTGATCCGATCTTTCATTTCATCATAAAGTTTCTTCAACATCATACAAATTTGAATCAATTAGTCATTCTTTCAACAAAATCAAAGAAGTGAAAACATTAACCTTGTTCTTCTAGTTTCACAGATGACAGTACTGACCTTCATGTCAAGCCATTCTTGACCATACTTGATGTCATGAACATCAGAATGCAGGGCAAAGTAGGCCTCCGGTGCCCTCGGTTCAACCTTGAACTTCTTGCAAAAGGGTATCCAATGCTTCGAGAACCGAGACGCCTCCAAAAGAGCATAGAAAGTAATCTCAGAACCGCCATCATCAGAAAGATAAACGCTCAACTTCTCAGATGGGAAATTGCAGGACAGAACTGATAACACAGTGTTAATCACTAAACTTGGCGGCTCCATTTTCGGGTCTGCAGTGCATATAAACACATCAACACCTGGTAACTTGTCCTCATATCTGCATAACACAAACAAAGGTTTCTGTAAACTCAAAGTACGTAAGCAAATCAAAGGGTCAGGTAAAATTTGAAATTTTAAGCATACTTCACACAGATATGTCACTTCTCTATACGAATGCAAACTTAACTTGTTCTTCTTTTCTTTCATACAAATCCTCTATATATAAATATATATATATATATATATATATTCAAATAAATAGAGGATTAGGCGATATTTTAGCTCCTCTGCAACAACGGCCGATTTGGGCGACGCTATATATATATATAGTAAACCTATGTGAGAGTCTGTTCTTGAGAGGTTGACGATAAGTGACACTCCAGCGAACAGACTGAGTGATGATCCAGTACAGACCGAAAAAGACGTCGGCTATGATCATACCGATCCAAGCCCATCTTCCTCTCTCTCCAGCTTTTGGGATGTTTACTAGTCTGTACACCCATATCAAACACACACCCACAAATATAGTTGCTGCAAAAGCCCTATAAGCACCTCTATATCTCGCTGCTTTGCTCTCAAACAAAGGAAGAGTAGTAGTACTAATCTCTTCTCCTTCTCCACCTTCCTTCTTCCCCATCACTCACACTCTCTCTCTCTCTCTCTCTGTGTGGCTACAAATATATACCACCAAGGTAGAGGCAGAAAACGAAAGTAAGGCTAATATGTTGTCCTGTGTCATCCAACAACGTACCTCCACTGAATTAATAAACAATGGATTATGGATAATTGGATATGTATTTATAATGGCGGCCTACTGACGATAAGAGTGGATTCAAGAATGTAAGGTGTCGTGAAGATCAGGTAGCCAGATGTTACAGCACCTCCACATGATTCCTTGGTCTTGTTCAGAAAGAGAAAGACAACATGGTAAGAAATGAGAAAGCCATAATTTCAAATAACTGTATGATGTTTTCCGGTTAAGGTATCTTTGTACGTTGAATGCATTTAAGAAATTACCATTACCATTACCATATATCTGCTCTTTGGTCGACTCTGCAGAAAACTGAAATCACTGTTTTCAACACTATTACTGATTACTGTTTGTACACAACGCAAAACCCTGTTTCTAACACTGTTTTTAACTACTGTTCGCATAAACAGATCTGGGCCTCCTCCTCAAGTTTCCAGAACGATCTTGAGACTTCTTCGTCTTTATATTTTTTCCTATCTCTTTCTCCCTCTCTCTTTCTCTCTCCGTCAAAACCCTCTATCTCGACTTCTCGGGCTTCCGGTTGATGACCGATCCAACAACGGCGACAGAATATGAAACCCATTTCCAATTGGGTTTTTGATATGAGCACGATAAACATCGGTTAAAGGTTTGAATTCGATCTTTGAGCCTACGAAATTTCACTATTCGATTCAGTTTAGTTTCTGGGGTTTATCCGAATTTGTATTTTTGTTGTTGCTGACATTCTTATGGGTTTTGGGTTTTGCAGTCAGGAGATTCTTCCTCCCACCGTCGGATGCCAGTTCCAACACACCTCTTCTCTTTGATAGCACCACCAGCTTTACCTCTTCAATTTTCACTGTATGATTTGCTATTCCGCTATCAAAGTACCAATGGCCTCCTGTGAATCTCTCTCTCTCTCTCCTCTTTATCACACATATACTAAATTTAAATTTGATTTCTTTACGTGTTGCTCATTATCTTTGATTCATTACTTTTGACTATGGGGAAATTGGGTTTTGGTTATGGTTAAAAATCAGTTTTTATTTTACCAAATACATCATGCATCTCATATCTTCAATCATTCCATAAGGAGTGATGAGATTTGACTGTTCAATTTGAGACATATGTATGCAAGCTTCGGAAAACAACCAACATGAATCATAAATCAATATTTTATTATGTCATACATTAATCATAAATCAATATGTTCTTATTCCATACATTGATCATAACCAGCAGGCATTATGAGGTCCACGATGTTTAGCTTTTTTTATATGCAGTTGGTGTCTATGATTTTTGAGTTACTATTGTTATCAAGTTGCTGGCTTTTCAGTGACGGTTTCATTTGCAAGTTCTTAGATTTATTCATTCATCACATTTTTGGTCAGATCCTAAATTAACTTTTTAACTTATACATTTTCTTTCATTTATATCTCCATGTTTGCAATTCTATATATGTTTATCTACAAAGTTGGAAAACACTCACAATACTAAGAACTTACAGGTATTCCAGTTCAAATGATAATGTATAGAACTCCCCCTCCATAAAGACAATTGATAGCATAAGAGGTTTGAAAAGTGGCTTTGACAACGGTCCTTGAGTTAAACAAGTTGATTCCAGTCATACAAGGTAAAAAAATAAAACAATAAAAAAAACCATTTGACATGCATGTACAAATTTAACTTCAAATTTCTCAGATTTGGATACAAAGGTAATATTGAATTTAGAATATTCAATACAAAATGGCTGAGATTTTGGTTGCCACATTTTAGTATGTTCTCTTCTCATATATGTACTAATATTCCTTTTATTTTTAGGAATTGAGCAATTTGGTTGCTTTTAATATTCATGCAATTTGCAGATCCTTTCACATTCTCACTTAATATATACATATTGCAGGAACCAATGGTATACTACTGCGATCCTTCGATCTGATTTGTGATGCATGATCGTTAATGGTATGAAGCATGCCGACATTGTTACCTACACTTAAAACAGAAAGACGACAGCGATCTACGAATCTATCTAGAACGCAACATGCAAGTACCTCTTCCATGGTAATCCCTTCTCTCTTATGGGGATATAATATGATGTATGAAAAGGTTCAATTTATGTGCATGAGACTTTATGCGGGTACCTTTTGTTTTACCAAAGTTTACGAATAGTAAAGCATGTCTTGATAAGTATATAAAAAAGAGAGAACAAAAGAATTTGACATTTTTTTGACATAAGTCAAAAGCATTCTATCACTTTGTGAAAAGATAAAGTTTGATTCTGATATAATTGCCTACTACCCTACTTTTTTGATTCTATCATACATTAAACATTTAAACCTAACACTTAGTAGTAAACCATAGACTCTTATTTCTTACCTCCATAACTTTTTCCAATTAGGCTAAATGCTCTTTGCTTTTGGTTTGATCTCAATCCTGAAACATGTCCATTTATATATTACTTCAATTCCCTTTCAAATCTTAACAAAACAAGGATATATAATTTGTTGGTGGTTTCAAATTTTATTATTGTTAACGAGGAGTTATCATATAAGGCTGAATTTATTATGAATTTGATGTAGCTCTAGAATTTCTTTTATCTGATTTATCTTTCTATATTAAATTGAATGCTTGGTAAAAATTTTGGTTATGAGAGGTTTTTAGGACTATAAATATCCGTTCTACATCTAAACAATACTAAGAGTTTTAGGTTATCTTCATATTTTTCTTTTTTGAATAAATATTCAACTTTTTCTAAAGCTTCAGAAATGTTTTTTAATAGTTTCATTTATGAAAAAAAAAAAAAGAAGACTTATAGCTGTGATGTGATTTAAAGGTATTTGTGATTACAGTTGCAATAGTGTATAAAAATATTATTGCAGAGTTTCTCTATTGCATGAATTTTTACAGATATTTGCTGAGTCTAGGTTTTATATGGGAAATAACCTGCTGTGTTTGAATATTTAAAGATTTATTGATTTTCTTTTGTATTACTGTGTACAGATGATCATTTTGTTACTTTAAGCTCTAATTGCAGTTCCCTAGATGCTCTTTCCAAAACCTTTCATTTTGAGGAAGCTTCATATAGAGGTATTGTGGTATAATTTTCTCATCATTTGTTTCATAGTTCAAAGAAAACCAGTAAAGGGATGAAACACAGTAAAGGGATGAAACACATAGAAACTTTGAAAAGATGTTTCTTTTCATTGTAAATATTGAAACATACATAGAATATTAGTAGTCAGTATTCCAAATTGTTTTGTGGACTCAGCTTAGGTTTTTTAGTATTTTACTACATAAGCTATTTGACTGGAGGCATCAGAAGCTTGGGAGGATAATATTAGTTTGCTTACCTGTAATTTTCCACAGGTTTCAAGGTTGTGCATATGAGGATGCTTGGTACCTCAGAAAAGGACCATGACATGGAAACTGATCCTGCGAGGCAACATCATGGGAAGTTTAATTTCAATGAGGTGTTTGTTCTTGGTGCAATTTCAAATACGCATCCTACATCCAATAATGGGCTGATCTGATCAGGGAGGAAATCACATTGCTGCTAGCTGAAGGAAAGCTGCTCAAGTTGATGTTCTCTTACATGAGCTCTAAATTGGGTAATTGATTCCTTTTAAGTGGATTATTTTCACGATTGTTTTTGTTTTTGTTTATTTTCTCTTCAATTGCATTTTCAAATCGCTCTTTAGTTTTACTTTCTCAGAAACTTTTTTCCTTTCATTATCATCTTCTCTTTTTATAGTCTCAGGTGTTGGATGGTTGCTTTGCCTGATATTTGCGTTTGCTTTATTATGCAGGAAATGTCTATTTTGCTGTGAATGAATTTTGAGGTTAATAAATTGTTGTGCTTGAAGATTGCAAATAAAAATTGATTTTGTTTATCTGAGTTTGTTTTGGTTATGTGGGAATATATTGTTTTGATAGCTTTGTAATGTGGTTTTTATTGTTTGGTTCAATTAGTTGCCCTGTCGTGATTCGACTGAAATCTGCAGAAATCCAATAGGCATATTACTTTATTTGCTTGGAACGGCAATTGGCAATCAATCAAAGTAGTAGTTATATATATAATTAAGAGGCATACTCATGTATTTTATTCAAGATATTGTGATGAAGCTAATGTAGTTTATTTGATTTAACGTAGCCATTATTTAATTTTTATTGCTTTGCTAACTTTTATTGATTTTTCATGGTGCTTCAGGTGGCAATAGAATTATTGGAAAGAGATCGATTTGTGGAAGAATTTATGCAGGTAAATGCTTATTTTTCTAACATGTAGCTGCTTTTCTCGGTTCATATTCTCTTTTTCCTCCGTTGTTCTCGGGTAGGTGGTTAATAGAATCACAGACTCAAGCTGGTGATATTTCCCAGATTTTGTTTATAGAAATTAATGCTTAGGGGTTTATAGAATTCATAGGATTGTATTTAGGGAACCATGTTATTGTTTTATTGTCTTAGGGGTTTATCTTCTTAGCGTATGAATATTTGTGTTTTATATACAACGTACATCTTACGACTCTGGCTGCGGCTCTAATTTTGCTTTCACTATGACATAGTTGTTTAGTTTGTTCCTTTTTTTTTCCCGGCTTTTCATCAATTTTACTAATCTGAGGTTTTCTTTTTCTTTGCTTCTTCGTTTTCCTAATCTGAGGTTCAAGGTCATCATATATGCATTTATATTGTGTTTTGTGTGATTCGGTGCAAGTGTGTAACTATTACTGCTCCAATTTTACTATGAATCTTATTTCATTATCATTTTTCATCTTAGAAAAGGAGTTGTTAGACGTTTCATCTTAGAAAAGAAGGAGCTGTTAGATTATGTGCTTCAAATAGATCTGTTCAAGAGCATCCGTTTTTTGGTAAATGACTCCGGATCTGAGTCCAGTGTGTGGCACGACTGTTTTTGACATATAGCAGCAGTTTTTGGAAGTTTGTGTACAAACAACAACGGAGATGTAATGTAATGCAGTAATGTACAGTTATCTT
The DNA here is from genome assembly GCA_034370585.1 of Fragaria x ananassa. Lineage (NCBI taxonomy): Eukaryota > Viridiplantae > Streptophyta > Magnoliopsida > Rosales > Rosaceae > Fragaria > Fragaria x ananassa. Next base: position 29,989,206 of record CP139766.1, on the reverse strand, counting down.
AAGTGTGCAATACTATTTATACAACAATTTAGTTCATTGTATATTTACAGTTATGTATGAATCATTTTGGCTAATGGAATATGAACACTAAATGGGCCAAAACTTTATGTATGAATCATTTTGGTTGATGGAATATGAGTACTGAATGGGCCAAAACTTCGCTTCATATGCTATCTCCCTTTACTGAAAATTTGATGCACGTAGTCTGAACCCCAATACAAAAACGAAAGGGTTAGCTCTCATTTTAACTAGAATTTAGAACAATATCAGGTCTGTTTTTTTACCTACTTTCAACTTCTTTTTCATAAATTACAAAATTATAAAAAGAAAAGGTGCTGGTTGCAGTACCATAAGAGATAAACCCCGCAGCAACGCGCGGGCAACCTTCCTAGTTTAGCTATATATTATAGCATGGTCGACTGTTTATAAGCATGTGAACAATGAACTTTTTTACTTTTTTACTCTTCAGACCCCATTTATTTTTATTTCTCTCGTTTCTCTGTCTTTGCATCTCAGAGAATATCACCGCTTTGTTTCATCTCTTTCACCATTGTTCCGTTTTGTGTCTATTTAACTATATATATTTGTTAGTCGACTGTTCATAAGCATGTGAACAGCGTGAAAACACTGTTCATTAACAACAGTGAACCTTTTTTTTTTTTCTTGGTTCTGAAACAGGTTAATTTAGATTTTTTTAGATAGGCTCTCTCTCGGCAAAAAAAATTTTGCCCTTTATTTTTTAACTATATACTATAGCATGGTCGACTGCTCACAAGCATGTGAACAATGAACATTGATTTTTTTTTTTTTTTTGAAATAGGTAATTTAGATTTTTCTAGATAGGCTCTCTCTCGGCAAAGAAGTTTTTGTCCTCCATTTTTTACTTTTCTTCTGAATCTTCCGGATCGATCTTGCCTCTTCAGACGTCATTTATTTTTATTTCTCCCGTTTCTCTGTCTTTACATTTCAGAGAATATCACCGCTTCGTGTTATCTCTTTCACTATTGTTCCGTTTGGTGCCTATTTAACTATATATATATATATATATATATATATATATATATATTGTTAGTCGACTGTTCATAAGCATGTGAACAGCATGAAAAAACTATTCATTAACAACAACGAACCCTTTTTTTCTTTTTCTTTTTGGTTTTGAAACAGGTTAATTTAGATTTTTCTAGATAGGCTCTCTCTCAGCAAAAAAAATTTTGCCGTCTATTTTTTACTTTTCTTCTGCCTCCTAAATCTTCTGAATCGATCTTGGCTCTTCAGACCTCCTTTATTTTTATTTCTCCTGTTTCTCTGTTTTTGCGTCTCAGAAAATATCGCCGCTTCGTTTCATCTCTTTCACTATTGTTCCGTTTTGTGCCTATTTAACTATTTTAACTATATACATTTATTGGTCGACTGTTCATAAGCATGTGAAAAATGTGAAAACATTGTTCATTAACAACTGTGTATTTTTTTTTGTTCTGAAACATGTAATTTAGATTTTTCTTGATAGGCTCTCTCTCGGAAAAGAATTTGTTGCCCTCCATTTTTTACTTTTCTTCTACCTCTTGAATCTTTCTAATCGATCTTGCCTCTTCAGACCTCTTTTATTTTTATTTCTCCCATCTCTCTGTCTTTGCATATCAGAGAATATCTCCACTTTGTTTCATCTCTTTCACTATTGTTCTATTTTGTGCATATATACTATTGCTTGGTTAACCATTCATAAGCACTATAAACAATGTGCAGGCCTTTTTACCTTGTTGATGGGCTGTGTAATTCCGTATTTACCCTTTTTTCAACTCTAGGTATAATTTTTTTTTTCCGCCACTTCTCGCTCGCTCTCTCACCCAACATTTCTCCATATTTCTCACTCTCTAGACTCTTCTCGAAATAGCTTCAATATTTCTCACAAAGCAGAAAAGTCTAGAGATATTAATATATTACCGCAATAATTTATATGTGATGCTATTAACACACCATATATACACTTTTGAAGTAAACACAAATAGTGACAACCAATCATCAATTAAATTCAAGTGATAAGTTTGTAAATAAAAAAAAATGTGTGGATAGGAAAATAGATGGGGTGTGTTAATAGCAAAAACGAGTGTATTAATAGCAATACCCTTTAATCTATCACCCCGCTGTTTCACAGAACTATTTCTGTCATTTTCTCTTCTACTTTGTATACATACAAATCAAAATAATTGGAGCATTTATATTTTTGGCAGAAGTGTATAACACAAGACTAGATGTTTTATTATATAAAAGTTGTTTTTGTGATATCTCTTATACATATGTGAAATATGTATAATATGGATATTATACCGCGCCAATGTGCGGGTATCCACACTAGTATTGCATATGCAACATCGAATACAACCTCTAGCATGTATCATCAAAACTCACTGCCCATTGTACCCTAGTGAACAGACAGCAAAAGTGATTTCTGTAACACGGGTGAGAAAACCATGTCTATATAGAGGCAAACTTTGTGACATACGTTTTTGCACATGAAGGTCACCGGCCAACTCCTTAAAAGTCGTGTGTGGCAAGATGAATACTTGGTAGCTTCTGCGTCTAAAGTTTTGTTGTTAATCTTGAGTTGTTCGAGATGTTTTTCTTTGTAACCTGGTCTCTTAACTTTTTCATTTGATAATTAGTGTTATATCTTACGTGATGGTAATCTTGTAGTAGAAAGCGATAGTGTGTTACAAATTTTAAATGGGATCGAGAATTCGAGATCTGATCAATTTTTTTTTTCTCTATGGCAAAGCTAATATTCATACTGTTTCTAGTGGTGCATATATGTTGGTCGGGCCAAATCGAATATGTCCATGCGAATGAAGGTGACTCTTAATAATCAAGTCGACAGTAGATCACAACAAAGAGCATCATTACGTCCAGCAACTATATTTATTCTAATCCGTTTCGGGACAAAAATACAAACCGACGAGGTGGTCAAAGTCAGTTCTCGATTTGGCCAGCCAAGGATTTTAATCCCGACGTCATAGGCGGCTGATAAGCCTGGTATGGAATGGGGACCCTAGCTCTGATCGAGAGGGTATAGTTTTTGTCTCATCTATCATTCAAACTTTCAAAGTTAGAGAAGACCGTCCGGTACCGGTCACAACTTCAAGATGCCGGAAAGTACCAGATCGACCGTTATGTTCAAAAACACTGCAAAATCACCCACATATGTCTTCAAAACCAAACCCTGGCAAGCTACTACTCCATACAACTCGATTTATGTCCCATTGTTTAACACGAATCGTACCAGTAATACCGTAATTACAAATAACGCTATTCATGTTGGTATATTTTATATATATAACCGAACACTCAAATAATCTCAATTAATTAGAACACAAATCACACATCTTATGTCCGGACACTCAAATAATCTCAAAACATGAGTCGTATTCGTATCGATATGTTTCTGCATAATCTTGGAGACTATATAGAATCACGGTGGAACACGAACATGAACAATAAACAACATGGGCGAGAGACAAGGACATATAATAGTTCACCATGCCATCAGAGGACATGGCTACATCCACTTATGAATCAACTATCATGGCCAATAGGCTTTTGGTGGAGTGAGTAAAGATTCATCCATCTATTTATGGGAAGCCTTCCTTTTATAGCTAAGGAAGGTTTCCTCACATATTTTGTTTCCGATGTGGGACTAACTACACATATATCTCATCATTGTGCCTTCTTTTAGAGCTTGGAGAAGCACCTTCCTGATATGACACAGATGATCTTTCACCATGGCGAGGTAGGATATACATCGTATCTATAAGTTTCTTGACTGGTCTATGGGCGGGGAAGGTAGTTTCCAACTACCACCTACAAGTCCCCCCAAGTTCCCGTTCAAGACACATCTTGAGTGGGGACTTGCTAAAATAAGCTAATAGACCAATCATTTATCAACGGGTACCCGGTCCCAGTCCCCCCAAGTCCGTACTCAGGACGTGTGTTGAACGAATCTTGCGCATTTCGGGTCTTACTTTTCTTGATATACACCGTGATCTTTAAGTCCGCCGATAAGATAAAAATTGCCCCTCCCGACCCCCGGCCTCAAAACTTATTCGGCCGGGAGAGGTATTGTCACGTTTCCAATGGCAAGGTACGGTTGATTCCCCTTCTACGGCCATCCGGGTGTTACGTTTTTCCATGGAAAAAGGTAGTGAGCCCTTTCCATATCCTGTGTTTCTACTCGAGTGACGGGGTATTAACGCCGTCCGTGGTTTATCAAGCCGCTTGCTCTGTTTTTAAAGGGATGATATAAAACTTATGTGTTTCGGTGGATTACCTATCCCGCTTGGTGTTACTCGGGATTTTAATAACTTATGCCTCCCGGTGGTGTGCCTATCTCGGTGGAATGCCAGTCTCCGATGAATGCCTATCTCTCGGGCGAATACCAATCTCTCGGTGGAATGCCAATCTCGGGCGAATGCCTATCTCACTGTGGAATGCCAGTCTCGGGCGAATGCCAATCTCTAGGGCGAATGCTTATCTCTCTGTGGAATGCCAGTCTCGGGCAAATGCATATCTCTCGGGCGAATACCAATCTCGGACGAATGCCTATCTCTACGTGGAATGCCAATCTCTGTCGAATGTCAAAACCTAGTGACCAACATGTCTAAGGAACTGGGAGATAGGCCTGAGACCCGCTACTTGCAGATTAGTCTGAGGCACTGAGCCTTCCCCTTTCGATACCCGGAGATAAAGGTGGTGGAGCCCTGACTTGCACATGGGGTCAATTCTCTACCTTCTTCAACTTCTTTTCTGCTTCTGGATGGCTAACTCTTTAAACCTGGAGTCATTGGGGTAAGTTGATTGAAACCTGGAGAGATGAAGCTACTGCCGAGCTGGGTGTCCATAGCAATTTTCAGTTGTGCACCAGACAAATCAACCAGAGGAGATGTTGGTGGTAGCTGCCGGGAAGCGTATCCCGGATCCAGTGACCATTGCGCCGACATATCGGGTTGTTACCCCGGATCCCGGGAGCATGCTCTAATATTCAATCCCCAATAGCTTGTGCCTACCGAGAGACATTTCCATGTACTGGTGATGGTCAATTGATGGAACCAGTGACCAAGAAGGTGAGCATGGAAGGGAAACTGTCGGCGATCCATAAAGTGCGAGCTGGTCTGGTGATCCTGACTTCCACATGAACCCCCTCTCCTGATGAATCCAACCAACCGGGTACATAAGCTTGCATTGCCTAAACATGGACTCTTCTATCCCGGAGGCAAAGAAACTATCGATTACTTATTTCGATATCAAATCTGGCACTGAACTCGACCGAGACAAAGCGGGTTCCCGACCAATCTGTTTGCACCTGATTGATGAACTTGACCCGGGAGAGCTCATGAGGCCGGTCCCGAGTGGTGGAGACGATCATGGGAGAGATATAGCTGACTACCAATGACTGGTAAGACCTAGACGCTGCCACTTGGGAACCCGGAGAGTCATTCCTTTGGACTGAGGGGACAAGGGCCCGGGATGGGCGTGGACTCCAGGGCCCGGGATGGGCGTGGACTCCAGGTCCCGGTGAGCTTTCCCCGGGCACTCCCTGCCTGGTGGCGTCGCTCAGAGCTAGTTGGCCTCTTGGTGATGACCCGGTGATAAAAGAGCACTCGGGCGGGTCATCCAATCACCTTGCTGGCTTGGGCCTGCATATTGGATACCCGGGCTTACCTTCGTGCATGAGCCTGCTGGCGAAGCAACAAGACTTTTAGTACTGATTCTCACAGACGACGTCAAATGCTTCTGCATAATCCCTATGTAGAATCATGGTGGAACACAAACATGAACAATAAACAACATGGGCGAGAGACAAGGACATATAGTGGTTCACCATGTTATCGGAGGACATGGTTACGTCCACTTATGAATCAACTATCATGACCAATAGGCCTTTGGTGGAGTGAGTAAAGATTCATTCATCTATCTATGAGAAACCTTCCTTTTATAACTAAGGAACGTTCCCTCACATATCATGTTTCTGATGTAGGACTAACTACACATATATATATATCTCATCATTGTGTCTTCTTGTGGAGCTTGGATAAGCACTTTCCCGATGTGGCACAGATGATTTTTCACCATGACGAGGTAGGATATACATAGTATCTACAAGTTTCATGATTGGTATATTAGCGGGGAATGTAGTTTCCAACTACCGACTACATGATATCTAATAAATATTAGTCAAAACACAAATCGTATTGATAATGAATGATGCATATGCAGGACCATGTTAATTTTCAAACTTTCAATTATTTGGAACTTTGATATATACAAGGATCAAGAACTTATGGTACAACGTACAATTTGGTAAGAAAGTATAGTAAATTAACATCTTAGTGTGGGTACATATATCTCATACAACTACAACATATGTCGTACGTATAGTAAGGCTGGAAATTAAGACTCAAACCAAAAGATATCGAACACAAAAATCTTACAAATAACAAAGACAGGATGAGCTAGCAACACCAGTACACCACATCGAGCTAAATATCTCACCCTCATATATAGACCATCGATCATTTGATTCATTTGGGTCGCTCGGTGATCTTCTGGACACATTTGAAGTGGTCTGCTTGCTGGCTCGAACCGCAACAGTCGGCAACATCAGCCGAGCCATCATCGCTATCATTCCCTACTCTATGCTCTATTGTCTCACAAAATCGACCGCGCTGCGACTGCAACCGCCCGCCGGTAATTTCTGCCACCACTTCAGGTGGTGCGTTTGCTCGCTCTAACCCTTCTGATGGTGCCCCGTGGTGGAGGTTGTTTTCTTCTTTGATGCTTGCCATTTTTGTTGAAGCTTACTGAAAGTCGAGGGAGTCGTACGTTCGTGTTATACGTAGCTAGGGCTCCAGTTCTTATCATAAGAATATAGAAAACCGTCCACGTGTCGACTCAAACCGCTTTGTGAAAGCTTCATAGTGATATCAGACTTCGATTTGGGTGTCAAAATTTTGGGCCTCCATAATTTGATTTGGGCACGTAAAACTATATGGGCCTAAAGCATATACATGTAACCGAAGAAGATATGGACCGAGGTAATACATGCCAACCAAAAAAGGAATATGGGCCGAAGCAGAACATACCATCACTACAACCTCCACAAGAAGCCCTAAAGTGCTAAACCCTATGCCATCGACCCTTCAAAGTTCAATCCATTTGTGGTAGTGCCACTAGCGTGGTACCAAACTCATTTGCCTATGAGAAAAATAAGTTAATTGTAGGAGCAGTTGTATTAGATGAATTTAACCACAATTCCCATTATATGTTTTCGCCAAACGTACACAAGACTCATTGTTATATGATGTTTAGGAGGCTCGAAATTAAATTTTATCATGAAATAAGATCGCGGGTAAATTTTAATAATAGCATCATAATTTCGTTTGTTGTATGAATAGTTGAATACATTGCTCATTTACATTGGTATCAACATGTTCGCCCGTGATGGTGAAAGCTGAACCACTTCCATACTCAAAGGTAAAAGTCTACCTAGTTAGTTTTACCCCAAAACAGCACATGCGTTCATAAAGCCCTTAGCTGCTTTTGTTGTTTTTTTCTTTTGAAATGAAAATGACGCCTCTTCTTGTTGGCCCAATTAAATTGTTCTTCTTTCCGTTACATTTAGTAGTTGCCCACAACTGATATCTGGACGTGTTGGAATTATTTTCTTGGAATTTATTTCATGTCTTAACTAATAATATGATTTTTGGACAGTTACATCAGTCATGTTGGACCAATATGATTACCCTTATTAATGTCTAAATTTAATTAGGTTATAAATAAGTACATTCAATCACAATGCCCTTCAAAAGAAAAGAAAAGGAAAAAAAAACACAATCTTACCCAACCCGCGTTCAAATCACGAATCGATCAAAGTGACTAAATATTGTGTTGCAATATATAGTTAACGACATTTCAATTTCATCCAAATTCATCAAAAAGATTAATTTCTATTGCTCTAACTATGAAAATCCCTTGAATATGCATGTTCATCCATTTTCAGGTCAACCAGAAAAGATATGTATCCAAAGCCCCACATCCACATCATATGAGAAAAAAGACTAAATAGTGGTGTGACATTTGAGCAAGACGAACTAGAAAGAAAACAACTAAAAGGCAAAAGGCCTATCCGATCCCATTTTCACAAGCCAACTAAAGCCGTCTCTTTCTCTTTTGGACGGTGCCACTTGTACAATGCTCCCATCATTCAAACCATTGTACTTCTTACAAGAGGGGCAAAATGGTCTGCAAGGTACAATAGTTTAGTTCATTATTTTGAGCTCAAAATTTTGAAATTACTAGAACTGTAATTTGTTTTTTCTAGAGTTTACCAACACATTCAATCGAAGGGCAAAAATGTCCATTTTTACTTTTACCAGCCTCGCCACGAAGGGCAAAAATGTCCTACCAAGAAAGCACATTAAGAGAGCACAAGCACAGCTGCAGGTAACGACAAGATATTCCACGGGATTCTGCTCCCATCTCTCTCTTTTCTCAGCACCAAGTCAGTCTGATATAAAATTTGTCTCCAAACCAGCTTTCGAATTTTCAAACCTCTCTCTCTCTCTCTCTCTCTCTCTACCCGCTTCTGTTGTCCAGCCAAAGACCCATTTCATAATCCAACCCCTCAAAGATTGCTCCTTTTTCCCTCTCAGTTTTCTTGCACAGATAAAAAAGCAATCTTTGCCGAGAAAGCTCGAGTCTTTCTTGGCGATTGAGGGATTTGATCGGTGGGTTTTGCTTTTCGGGTCGAGAATTTCAAAGGGTCTGTGTCTTTTTGTCAGAACAAGACGATTGGCGAACATGGTCACTCTTGTTTTTGGGTCTGGTCCGACTGGAGCTCCGGTTTCGAGCTTTTAGGGTTTGCGGTTGTGTGAATTTTGTGGCTTTGATTAGGGTTTCTGGGTAAGAAATTTTTACATTTTCTTGGTTTCAGGTTTTTACCTTTTTTTTGGGGGGGGGGGGGGGGGGGCTTTGTTTGATGGCACTGATTGGTTGCATTATGAGTCTGATTTACTGTTGTGGGTAGTAAGAAATCTGGGTTTTTGATTATTTAGGTGCTTTCTTATTTTAGTGTTTTTGGAATTGAATTGTATCAGTGCTTGAGTTTTCATTATTAATGTTGGTGAATCATTTTTTGGGACCATTTTCTTGAAGGATTTGCTGTCATAGAAAAGGTGTGTGTCTCATGATGAAAGAGTTCGGCTGAATATTTATAGTTTTTCATATGAATATTTGAGAACTAGGTGTTGGTGAAGCGTAGCCGTGTTAGATTGTCCTTTGAAAATTGAATTATCTCCTTTTCTTTCTCTCTGTTTCATTTTCGGGTATAAAGTGTGTGGTGCTTTGCTGTTGTTTGTTAAACTTCGAGAACTAGTTCTGGGAAATGCTAGTGGCAAAATGTGCTGTTGGGTTGATTTGTTTGAGCTTACTCAGCTTTTTCCTTGTGCCGTTAACCTTTTTGCAGTTAGCAGTTGTTAAACCTTATATGGTGGTGTTGGGTGGCCCTGAACACTTTGGTGGTGGCCTTTGTGCTGTTTATGAGTTGAATAGAAATGGTAGTGAGACTGCGGGGTAGAATTGGGTGTAATGTGAGGAAGAGAACTTATTAAACACTGAGGCTATCATATTCTTCTTTACCTTGCTTAGTTGTGAATCTGCATTATGAAAATGCTTCTGTAGAATTGAGTCATGATTTCTTTCTGGTGTTTCAACTTTCCTGTTTGGTTTCTTAACGAAGTATAAAAGGTGCAAGAGGTTTGACAAGGCCCAGTACTAGTTTATATTCCAATTTCACGTGGATTTTCAGTATCAAATGTTGTCATCTCCAACCATAGAGTGAGAGTCTATGCAAATTTCATAGTGTCAATGTAGTTTGGGTTAGTGGGGATTTGTGTCTGCCTTTTTTAGCATTCTAATCATATCGGACATATCCTATGATGCATGTGTCTTGCCTGTGTATGAATGCTAAATGAGGGTTGGGTAAATTGCATGTTTGGTAGGCTGAGACGTGTTGTTGGTAGCAATTGGCGATTATCCTTGCTCCTTTTCATTGGATTACATTTTAAAGTGTTATTCTATTACTTTTTCAGAAAACCAGGATCAGAGGTATTACAATAAACAGAGCAGTATGGTTGCAAAAGACCACAAGAGTGCCACAAACTCTCCTAGTCCTAAAGTGGAAGTGGGAGAGATTGACACTAGGGCACCTTTCCAATCCGTTAAAGATGCTGTATCACTATTTGGCGAGGGTGCATTCTCTGGCTCCGGAGAGAAACCTGCCATTAGGAAGACAAAACCTCAGTCAGCGGAGGTATTTGTACACCACATAATGTGACATTTATATTTTAAATTGGCAAGCATTTGTAACTTGTTGCGGAATTTTTGTTACATGATCTCCCCTTCATAAATTTTTCTTGTGAAGCTAATCCTGATGTCACATTAATTAAAACAACTTTTTGTCCCTTTTTGAAGAAGACCTAGAAAACAATTGTTGTTAAAGTAAAAGAAGTGTTAAGATCATTCCGTGCTCAAGTTTTTCTTTGTGGATTTAAGGGCATGTATGCAGCTTCCTTCCCACCCAAATAGTTACAACTCATAATATTTTCAGCTGTCTATAAAAGTTATTGAGATGGAACCTACTACTTGAAAGAATTCGTAGTTTGTTTCTATGGATATGAATGATATAGTCTCGTTCAACTCAAAATCATAGCGACTTTTTAGTTAATGCCGATACTTTTAAAAATATCCAGATTTTTCTTGTGGGAAGCTGTTAACACTTGTTGTTTTCAATGCAGCGAGTGATAGCCAACGAGACACAGCTTCACCTGGTCCAGAAAGAATTGAACAAATTGAAGGAACAACTAATGAATGCTGAAACTACTAAAGCCCAAGCACTTATGGAGCTTGCAAAGGCCAAGGTAACTCGTGAAGAGCTGACTAAGAAGTTGACATCTCTTGGTGAATCTAAAGAATCTGCAGTAAAGGCATCAGAAGCTGCAAAAAATCGGGCCAAGCAACTCGAAGAATCAAACTGTGGGAACCTAGCTGGAACTGATGGTGCTTGGAAGCAAGACTTGGAAACAGAAAGAGCAAAATACATGAATGTAATTACTGAACTTGATGCTGCAAAGAAAGAGTTGACAAAAATCCGTCAGGACTGTGATGCATCTTTAGAAGCAAAAGTTGCTGCCCTGAAGCAGGCAGCAGAAGCTGAAGATGCAGCCAAAGCAAATGCGGAGAGGGTTAGTGAGCTCTCTAGGGAAATTGCAGCTGTGCATGAATCAATTGGGCAAGTGAAGCTCGCATCTGTGGAAGCCCAGCAAGAGCAAGCAAAAATATTTTCTGAAAAGGATGTCCTGAGGCAAGCATATAAGGCTACGGCAGAAGAGTCTGCAAAGAAAGTGCTTTCTCTAAAAAAAGAGTTTGATCCAGAAATTTCCAGAAATCTTGAAGCACAACTTGCTGAAACGTTGAATGAAATTGGAGCCCTGCAAAAGCAAATGGAGAATGAAAAGGCTTCAGATTTAGATTCTGTAAGAACAGTCACTTCGGAGCTGGATGATGCTAAGGATTCACTGCATAAAGTTGTTGAAGAAGAAAGCAGCCTCAGAAGTTTAGTTGAGGCGCTTAAGGTGGAAATTGAGAATGTGAAGAAAGAGCATGCTGAGCTCAAGGAAAAGGAAGCAGAAACAGAATCTATTGCTGGGAATTTACATGTCAAACTGCGGAAAACAAAGACTGAGGTTGAAGCATGCCTAGCTGAAGAATCTAAAGCCAGAGGTGCTTCCACTGAAATGATAGCAACGCTAAACCAGCTGTTCCTGGAAATTGAAAATGCTCGACGGGATGCAGAAGAGATGAAGATTAAAGCGGTGGAAATGAAAAAGGAAGCTGAAACTACCAAAACCGCTGTAAAAGAGGCAGAGAAGAGGCTGAGAGTTGCTCTGGAAGAAGCTGAAGAAGTTAAATCAGCAGAAGAAAGGGCCCTTGATCAGATTAGAACTTTATCCGAGAGAACTAACGCTGCTCGCGCATCAACTTCTGAGTCTGGTGGCCAGATCACTATATCAAAGGATGAATTTGAGTCTTTGAGCCGAAAGGTTGAGGAGTCCGACACATTAGCTGAAATGAGAGTGGCTGCTGCTATGGCTCAGGTGGAAGCTGTGAAGGCTAGTGAAAATGAGGCCTTGAAGAGGTTAGAGGCAACCCAGAAGGAGATTGAAGATATGAAGGCTGCAACTGAGGAGGCTAGAAAGAGGGCTGAAATGGCTGAAGCAGCCAAAAAGGCAGTGGAAGGAGAGCTCCGAAGGTGGCGGGAACGCGAGCAAAAGAAAGCAGCAGATGCTGCCTCACGGATATTGGCAGAAACAGAGACGTCAGTGGAATCATCCCCACGCCATTACAGGATTCAAACGCAGAACCCCCAGACGAAAACTGTCCAGGTCCGGAGTATGGAGAAATCAAAGACATCTATGTCGAAAAAGACACTATTGCCAACTCTCAGCGGCATGTTTAATAGGAAAAGGAACCAGATTGAGGGCGGCTCTCCTTCTTATCTCCCTGGCGAGAGACCCGTTTGATACGTGTATGTGGAACTACTCTGAAACATTGAAGACCAGAGCAAGTTTGGGTGTGTCACTGTGTCTGCATTAACAAAGCTTGAATGAGCTTGGCTGTATGTAACTCGAGAGAGCGTGTGGTTTTGTATATTGCAACAATTCTTGGATTATCGGTTATTAGAAAATGTAGTCTCGACTCTTCTACCCTTGGTCAGTTGGTTGTGCTTCACATTCTTCCCCCTTTAGCTATGCATTGAATGAAAAACTTCAATACTTTAGAGCACCGTCATGGGGGCCCCTTGTGCATTTACGCACCCTCATCGTATTCTCTTCCAGAACGACACAACGTCGTGTTTTACCTCCCTCCCACGCCTTAAAATTTAATTACTTCAAAACAGACCGTTTAGTAGAAGATCAACTATTACATAACAGTAATGGAGCATTGCATACATACAGGTAGAGTGGTGGACTGACTCCATGCGTAAGCGAAGACTAAACCCATAAAAGCACGTGTCGTAATTCCCCAAATTGGGAGACCAAAGTCTCTTACTACTTACTAGTAGTAGTAAAGAGAAGAAGAAAAGCCCATCACCATTCTCCACTTCCCAGACCACTGGAATAAACAACAACAAATCTCTCAACTCAGAACCCTTTTCTCTCTCTCTCTCTCTCTAAAATGGCTACGGCGGCCAGAGACCGAACCTACGACGCGTCGTCTTCTTCCTTCTCATTATTCGCCGCCCCGTCGTCCTCCTCCCCGATTGTGATATCCGACCCGCTCGCTGCTGACCCGAACCCGCACCAAGCCTTCGGCAGCAGCGCCTCCGGGAGCTTCCAGAACGAGGGCCTCCTGGCGGACAACAGCGGCGGCGGAGAGGCGGAGTTCGGGTTCCTGAGAGCCGAGTTCCGGACGAGTCAACTCGCCGGGACGGTGGAGTTTTACGAGAGGCATGTGTTTTTGTGCTACAAGAATCCGGCGGTGTGGCCGCCGAGGATCGAGGCGGCGGAGTTTGATCGGCTGCCGAGGCTGCTGTACGCGGCGGTGATGGCGAGGAGGGGTGATATGAGGAAAGAGGTAATGAGGGTTTGTGGTTGTAATGTGGGGAATTGAATTGAAGTGGGTAGGGTTTGGATTGTGAGGAATCATGTTAAAAGGTGTGAGCTTTATAAGTTTAGGGTTTTCAATTTTTGGGGATTTTGGTTTAGGGTTTGTTTGTTTGTGGGTTTAAAGGTTTTTGCTTTTAAATGTGGGTTTCTTTGTTTTGAATTTTGGTGGATTGGAATGTGGTTCTAAGACTGGTTTGGTAGCATGTGATTCGGTAGCTGTTTACTTGAATTTGAAGAAACTTTCATTTATTTTTGCATTTGGTGGATCGGAATATGTCCTTTTGGAGTGGGTTTGTGATTTTGGTGTGATGAAAACTTGATTGTTCTTTGATGGAGGTTGCTAGATTCGATTAGATTTGAGGTTCATTTTGATGAGGTATTTAGGGTTGTTGAAGGAGGGTGTTTCGGATTCTGAAAATGCATCTTTTCCTTTTTCTGATTTTGGTTGTGGTGTTTGAATTCAAAAGCCGTTTTGAGGATATAAGTAAATGCATTTGTGTCATGCTACAGGATATTATGGAAAGTTGGGGATTTTGACCCAAGTACAAGACGTTTAGTATAATTATTTCAACAAGAGAGATCTATGGCATTGAGTTTACCTCTTGTTTAATGTGATCTATGACATTGAGTTATCTTCTTCTTTTTCTTCTCCTTTTAGTTGTTCTTGGTCACTTCAAAAACATGGTTTACTCGTGTAAGATGATGGCATATTAGTTTCCGAGTCGACATTCACCTTTGCAGATCATGATAATGATGATAGATGGTCAGGATACTTGTCTAGATACTATTTCAGTATACCTCTCTTTCTAAAGATATGAAATGCTGCGAGAACATCCATTAGAAGGGTAGTTGTCCAGTACATGGATATGCAGTCTGTTTTGTTATGAATAAATCTATGAAAATCTGGTAGGGGATAAGTCTCATAGCCAGAGTGTTTATTTGCCGTGCATTGCATGTTACTTGAAACAGCATGTCATAACTCTCAGCTTATTAGTGGTTATATAATTTCAGGTGATTCATTTTCATTCATTGATTCATCTCTTTCCTCTTGTAGACTCGCTTAACAATATGTGAAGGGCATGATGGAACTGAGACGTCAAATGGCGATGTATTAATATTCCCCGACATGATCAGATACAGGTCATATACTTGCTACATGAGAGTTTCTTTAGATAATATTCTCTTGAGGTCTGTTGTCCCTAAAATTAATACTGACTGACTGGTTGGAAACATGCAGGAGATTGACACATTTTGATGTTGACACATTCGTTGAAGAAGTTCTTGTGAAGGATGGTGAGTGGCTGCCTGGAACTCCTGAAACTCTGAGGGGTTCATACGTATTTGTATGTTCTCATGGGTCCAGGGATCGCCGCTGTGGAGTCTGTGGACCTCCCTTGATCAGTAGATTCAGAGAAGAGATAGATTTGCATGGTCTACAAGGTAAAGTGTCTGTTAGGCCATGTTCTCACATTGGGGGGCATAAGTATGCAGGAAATGTTATTATATTTGGATCAAGTATCAACAAAGAAGTCACTGGCCACTGGTACGGAAGTTTGTGCCCCAAGTCGTTTAACTTTTTCATCTTTTTGCGGTTCTCATTTCCAGTGGCTTCATACTGTGATCCAGTTCTATTATTTACCGTAATGATATATGAGCTATCTGATAATTCTATTTCTCATAGGTATGGATATGTTGCTCCAGAAGATGTACCTCAATTGCTTGAGCAGCATATTGGGAGAGGAGAAATTGTAGATTGGCTGTGGAGGTAATCCTTTTTTTTTTTTTTTTTTTCTTTTTCAGTTTCAGTTGTGTGTCATAATTTTTAGGCTGCTATGGAAGCCATTTTCTCATGTTTCCAAATCAGACTACTAATAACAATTGGATCTTAGTCAAAGTTCTCCTCACTTCCTCTTTTGCACCTTAACCAAAAGTGGTTAGCTATGTAAATGTTAGTAGAAAACTGAAAAATGGAAGGGAACAGTCTCTTGAACCGATGGATATTCATAGCTGAATTGCGGTAGCTAAATATTTTTCTTGTTTAAATGTGTTTTGTGTTAGTAAGTTCTTTGACACTTGGTGACAAACTATATGGTGTTATTTCAGGGGTCAAATGGGTTTATTGGAAGAACAACAAAAGAAATCTCAAGAACTAAGGCTCCAGCTTAATAGCGAGTCAAATGTGGAGAAAACCAGTACAGAGCTGACACAAACGAATGTAAGGGGGATGAATACTGGTCCATGCAGATCTCAAGACGAATTTGGAGGCTGTTGCCAGGAGAATGGAAGTAATTCGTGCTGCCAGAACACTATGTTAATAGATAGGATTAGTAGTCCTGATTTAAATGCGGTGGCAACACAAGCAACATCTGAAAAGAAAAAGAGCAGCAGCAAACTACTTTTACGTAGAGGGAAAGCTGCATCCGCTCGAAAGTTTTGCTCTATGCCTACATGGTCTGAGAGCTGGGAGCGGGAAGATACATATGCAGCTTTGGCTATTGTCTGTGCTGCTGTCTCGGTTGGTGTTGCGTACAGTTGCTACAAACATTTGAGATGAAACCAACTCCAATATTGTGTTTAACCATATTATAGGTTAGAGTTTCAGCCCCCCTTGTTTCCTCAAAGTTTACAAGATGGCTTTTGATACTAGATCGAATGGTAAGGTCCCAGCAGAAGAGAAAGATTTGTGCGGAGATTATAGAAGGGAAAAGGGTTGGCTACATGTGTGCATATGTGTAAGAACGGGGCGGAAATACTGGAATTGTGTCTTCCATCTTTCTTTGGATATATAATTTGTACTTGTGAATATATCAATGTATTCTTATTTATTGAAATCGGTTCCATCTTCAGTAAGCTGTTTTGATTATATTTTTCAGCAAGAAAAAAAAAAACCTTTAATTGGATAAAAATATCAAAATGCCTTTACAGTTTAAGTACAACTACAGTCATCCATGCATTCTAAACCAGAGAAACGTATAACGCAAAACACAAAGGCCACACCTAAGATTTAAATGTTACATTTGTACCAGATGATATGAAACCTTTAAAATTTAAAATGGTCAAGCATTAGTAGCTTGAAATGGTCAAGTATTAGTAGCTCGGAGAAAATGAAGATTATTGCGATTAGTTTAGACTCATTGACGGTAACTACAGCTGCCCGTTGTCTAATTGGCATACGAGTAGTTCGGTAGTTCATCTTCTCCATTTCAATTTTCAACTAGCTGTGAATTTACATTATCACAGCTAGTATTAAACAAGACCTCCATCCCTACCTCATATAGTCCTAGTCTCCTAAAACCAGTTTATACTATTAAACAGTCATCTTGATGGTAAAGCTAAATATTTCTTTTGAATAACCTGTAATACGCTAGTGGGATTTAGCTTCTATAACAGATTAGTGTTTCCTACACCATACACATGGAAGAAGGATTAAAATCGGCGGTACTTCCGATTACACCGGATTAGCTTTTGTCATAAAGAATCTGCATCGAGCTGATGCACTGTTACACAATTAATATGACAACATCAACATTCTGGTCTCATAGAAATGTTACCAGTGTCATGTACTCATGTAGGCTATAGATGCTAATAACCGTCATACATGTTAAAAAATGGAATTCAAGAACCGTTTAATCTTAGGCCACTTAGTGACTTGGTGAGGCCATTGTGGTTTCCATGCTTGTGAAACTCAGCCTCTATGGTTTTTGCAATCTCTGCGTCGTCTGGGTTTGGATCCGGGAAATTGACATGGAAGGAACCCTGTTTGATCGGTGCCACACACTCCATGCGCATTGCTTGCTGCTTAACAAAATTGTAGATCTCTTGATGGTAAGCATGGTCCAAGGAGAAACAGTTACTACTATGTCCATTCTCCGAATTCCGAGATGATCCAGAACCCTGTTTTCTACAAAAATGTGGGAGGGACGAATAATCCATGATCTGCACACACATTTCCAGGTCAGATTGTCACCATTGAAGAATCGAAGATGATGCAGATAAACAGATGCAGCGGGAGAAGAACAAAATTGCATTGGAGTGCTCAAGGTAACCTATAGATGTACTCCATTACGAAAGCATTAACAGCACCAAAATTGCAAGCCACAAGTGGAATAGGGAGCCAATGGTGATGTTTGAACTAAAAGAACATGCTTACTTTGAGTAACTCATCTTTCCCACAACCTTGGAGAACTTGGATTTTCTTCCTTGTCCTTTCTTGCAAAAGAGGTTTTACCACCTGTAAAGAATGTAGACATTAATACTTCTGTCTCAAGGATGGCACACCACCCATCATCAGGATTTCCTCGTTCCTATGTGTTTATTTCAAAGTGTGAGTTTCTCTGGCAGACAAACCTTCCAACATGCTGAGAATATGTATGGGGCATTGACAATATAGTATGTATCTGTCTTCTCTGGATAATTTAAGTCATCGATTGTAGAGATAACAGTCAATAGCTGCATCAACAGAAAGAAAGTGTCAAATCATATGGGCCCTTGGAAAAACAACTGAAAAATTGTGTCAATAGATCTGTTGTTTTTTGAATTTTTTGGCTTGAAGGGGGAAAAAAAGAAAAGTAAAAACCTAAAAGAAATCCAAAAACATATAATATCATATGACCACATAAACTCGTCACAGACCAAGATAGGAGCTCAAGATAGGGATACCTTAATATGATTAAGCGCCGACAGCCTTAAGCCAGTCATGTCCAAAATTTTCACACAAGTTCCAATATATTTGCCATACTTCTTTGTTGCAGAAGGCTTCAACAAAAGAGAGAGAAAAAAAATCAGGCTCCATATGAAATTACATGTCAGCAAGATGATTAGACAAACTTAAGTACTTACTAAAACTACACGATCTCGGTATTCATTCATCTGGATGTGCGACTGAACATAGTAATTTACCTACATTAATGAAATCAAACAAGTTAATACCACTGAAAGAATGGTAATACAACATAAAGGCCTACAATCATGGACCTCGCTATATACATCTATACTCAGCCCAGTAGCACAATTAGTATATGTGTCTATGTATATCCATGTATATATATCAAATGTACCAATGTACTATGTTACATCATTATAAGAATATCATCCTTACAGAAGCTTTGTCATATGTGCTGAGCCCAACACCAACAGCAATGACAGGAAGACCCTGGAAGAAATAAAGAGGGCAACGATGTAAATATAGTGATTTTGTAATAAACATTAAGCACCACAAGCGAGCCAAAACTAATCAACTATTGCAGAAAAAAGAAGAATATTCAGATGCTGGGGCATCCCTTTTTTAGACAAGGTGGATGTGGCAAGATATAATGGAAGAAATAGAAGGCATGCCAAATTGTATCAGGAAATACCTCTTTTGAGTAACCAGACAGTCCCAAAAGCTGAGAATCTCGCACTGCTCTGTACAAATCAGTAGGTATGATTGGTTTCTGTATTTATGAAAAAAAACATTAGTCGCCACATTATATAGAGTTACTGCTCCACAATGTGTCAAGTATCAATCCACAATATGACATTCATAAGGGGAATGGACATGGCATAAATCAACAGTATAACTAATTCCTATAAACTAGATGCGTCTAAACTAGATGTCATATCCCCTCTAACCAATGATAGATTTATCTATAACATGTGTGTCCAGATTTCCACGCTGCCTAAAAGTTCAACCAGTTGTGGCTAGTGGCTACTGGACCTTACATCCAAACAATAACGTATGCTCTCTGAATGCAACTGAAAGTAGAGATTTTCGCCAGGTGTAACTGCCATGCTTCTACATTTCAATAACTAGCAAAACATATCAGATCTGTAAACAAAAGTTATAACAAAACCTTAAAGACTTCTTAGAGGGCATATCGAGATTCATGATTAACAAAACATATGTGCTCTTACAAACCTTTCAGATTTAACTCACCAACTTTTATAGAAAGTTATCTCTGTTTGAAACATTCTAAATACAAAGATTCAAGAGAATATCAAACTGACAAACATTTGAGTTACACATAATTGGTCACAAGATATATGTTTACCCAATAATTTCCTAATAAAAAAAAAAACTCACCGCCAATATATTGTCAATTTCACTGTCTATTCTCCATTGCAAACAGTCAACCAACTGGAACAATTTAAGCATTGTTAGTAAAGCAAACCATAGCATAGATGACAAACTTGTTGCATTTATTGAGGAAACTTAATAATCTAACCATTTTGTGGGCTTTGCCAACATTCCAGTCCCTCGCTTTAAGAAACCGCACGAATGTCTCATCGGGATACCCTTGGTGCACATTCTGAAATGAAGAGGCAGTATTTAGATTTTAAGGTACATTCCACTTGTACAGGTAATAAATTATAAAAACCAAATTACCAACTTTTAAGAATTTGTCCTCAACAAAAACATTCCACTGCCAACTATATTGTCTTAAAGTATGACATCTCTACGATTTTTCCCTTTTGCTTGCTTTTTTCTCTCTTGGAGGCAGATTAGTTGGAGATGTGTATACACAGGAATATAAATTATAGAAAGCATTATTCTCTCCCATATTTCCAAAACCAAGGGACTTCATAATGCATAGCCAAGTGTAGCAGCACATACATTGCACCCAGTGTACTGCAGTAAGGTTGAATTCAAGTAAAGTCTACACCAACCTTATAGGTCCGTCAATCAAACAATTAAGTTGACATTATGAACAAACAGAAAGTAAACACTTGATAAAGTCCAACATGCCGATCACAGCCAGGATTCATACTTGCCCCTCAATAAAAGCAAGAAACAAAGTTTCTCTTTCGAAAATACTATCGAGATCAAATTGATTCGAAACATAGAAGATGAACTTCATGCCAATCAATCTAACAGCCCAAAATATGAGGAAAAACCCAAAATGCAACACATCAGAGACCCAGATCAAATCCAGAAAACTGATTTAAGATTCACAGTAAGCAAAATTTCCAAAACAGAAGCAAAGCTAAGTGATTCAACTGAACTGAGTAAAGTAAATGGTTTAATTATCTAGTGCTGCAAATCGCAAAAGTTCAAAACTTTAAAGAACCCAGATCGAGCAAACTCGAAACAGAAACAGGGTCTAACCTCAAATGTGTTCTTCAGCGGCTCATCAACTGTAAAAGTCCAAAATAGCAAAAAAGACAAAGCAAAAAACAAAGACGGATCAAGTTCTAGATCAAACAAGATTATGATCCATTGACATATCTGAAATGGGTTTTCAAAACTCTACCTTCCTCCATTAACAACTGAAACTGCTTGATCGCTTCTGGATCAGGAATACCCATCTTCTCTTCTGTCGGTTCCCTTTGCAGATATTTAAACATAAAGAAAGACTGCAAATTATAGTTCAAGTTTGAAGTTTCACTCTTGAGTCTCTCTCTCTCTCTCTCTCAACTTTTCAAGTGCTCTCTAAACTACAAAAACCTCAGAACCTGATTCACCAAATCTAGAGAGAAAGAATGAGAGTAGTTTAAAAAGAGAGGACCTTTATTTAGAGAGAGAGAGAGAGAGAGAGAGAGAGAGAGAGAGAGAGACAGAGGTGTCTCTTTAACACAGTTTTGGGTACACTTTTCTGAGCCCCTCAAACTATGATTGAAGCTTTTTTAAGGCAATGGTTTAATGTCATCATTATTTAAGATATTCAAAATTATTCAGCGGTGAAAAAATAGGGAAAATTTTTGAAACAGGAAAGATATTTTTTTTGACATTTACAGACCTACTAATTTGTTTTCTTCCTTTTTTTGGTTTGTTTGCATGTCATGAGATCTGTTAATGGTTATGGTCAGATCGGTTTAACAATTAACATCATGGTGAAAACAGATGGGTACCAATAGTTTCGCAGTCATTTTCATGCATCTACCATATCAAGTAAAATGTAAAATGGTAACTATGTTAGTAGATTGTTGAAGTCATCTTTTAGCATATTTCCAACTTAAAAAGATAATATTTTATTTCCAATTAAGTGCATTGTGTAAGAGAATATTCAAATTTACAAATAAATATACGACCAAGCACTAATATATTATCCGTACTTCAAGCTCAAATACCTTAACTTTCATAATGTATATTAAATTTTCTTACCTTTTATCTATTCCTTCATTATTATTCGTGAAGCAAAAGAAAATATAGGAATAACTTTTTCTAATATTTGAAGAATCCAAATTTCTCAAGCACGAAATTTGTCCACCAAATTTATTATTCATATACTATTGCTTAGTTAACTATTTATAAACACTATAAACAGTGCACAGACCTTTTTACCCTGTTGATGGGCTGTGTAATTCTGTATTTACCTTTAGTTTCAACTCTAGGTATATAAAAAAAATAATTCACCGTCTTCTCGCTCTCTCTCTCTCTCACACCCAATATTTCTTCATCTTTCTCACACTTTCTAGACTCTTCTCGAAATAACATTTATATTTCAGGTAAAACACAAGACTAGATGTTTTGTTGTATAAATGTTGTTTTTGTGATAGCTCTTATACATACGTGGAATATGCATAATGTAGATACTACACCGCGTCAAGGCACGGGTATCAACTCTAGTCATCTACATTATAAGATTGCAATAAGGAGGGAGATATTCTAGTGCAATATTTGCCTAACTACAGGTAGACATGCCATGCTTTATGACAATTATTTTTCCCCATGTAATAATGAAGTAAAACTATGATTTGAATATACCAACCTAAGCATTATGTTCCCCCCAAAAAAAAAACCTACTTAATCCACTATAATCTCAAAATTGATTTCCTGAAATAATGTCATAAATGTGGTAGAAATAATTTAGCTGGTAAATATGATTTCCCTCATGAATGTGACTTGACTTTAAATCCTCTCATTCCAAACAGTGGTCCATTTTTCCTTTATTATGTAATAAATCAAAAATAAACATGGGCACACATGGAGATCACAATGTAGTGCCAAGATGCCAAATTTTGACCAAGCAACCGTGTGATGATATGAGTTTCATGAAGGAAACAAAACAAGAGGCAGCTAGCTAGAGAGAGAAAAAGAGAGAATATGTGGACTTTGGGTGGAGTTGTTCTTGTTCTCACTGTTACCTTAAACTTTCAGCATTTTAGCAAGGTGCAAAATGCAGCATTTTTTTGACTCAAGGCCCCCAAGACCATGGTATCATGACATTCAACATTTTAAACATTAGCTAGAGGACATCATCTTGTCTTTCCCCTTTGACATTGGACCGTCACCTAAGGGCATGTGTATGACTAGAGAAAAATATGGCTCATACGAGTCTTGCTCGCATTTAAAGAGATTGTGAATGAACTTATCCTTGACCGTCAGATTTTTTTTTTTTTGAAAAGAGTCCGTGAGACATACTGTTTTTTACAGTCTCTTAAAAACTATTTTTGAAATGAATTGATCTGTTAGTATTAATTTGTAATGATGACATGGTTAAATTACTACCAAACAAGAGACACAGTGACCCCTAATTCAACATAGAATAGATGCTGAATTTTGTAGCTTATCCCACTATTATTTGAAAGGATCAAACTTGTATGTGGCAAGAATGTCCCCCATGTGTCCGGTGCCTTTCCTATTTCCATAGTCTATTTTATTTTCTTAAGAACTCTTTCTTTTGTGTTTTTATTTTTTGGCAAATCTTGATGTGGATCTTTCACATGTATTAGATGTGACTTCAATATTCCTCACCAAACTTCTTACGCAGTCGATTTTGAGACATATTTTGGGTTTTTTGTTTTGTTTTGTTTTTTTTTTTTTTGCTTTTTTGAGAATCAAAGGAACTTGTATCAAATAAAATCAAAGATGACATAAATGGGGAATGACCTGATGTAGCCTCACTTATCTCCCCACAAGCTAGGGATACAAGAACTACTCCTTTGCAATTGCACGAGCAGTTTTAATGTTATTTCGCGTCGTATGCTTGATATGATATCAAGCTCTTTCAGAAGAGTCTGAATCTTCTCTACTAAATACCTTATGCAAATATAAGGATTTGATAAGCCGTAGTGCATTTGAACAATCTTTTCTCCTTTATCATCTCTAGCCCTTCTTCTAATATTTTGTCTACTTCTCCTCTTTTTATTATCTATTTTTCATACATATACTTATGTACCAATTAGTGATACCGGGATTTACTGCGGGGAAAAGATAGATAAAACAAACTGATAGAACACGCTCGCCACTCCTTAGAATCCACCAAGGAGATAAGAGCAAAACTCTCAACTCTTAGGAATCCACATAGAGATAAGAGTTTGATAGAAAATTAGAAAGAACTTCTTCTCCAACTTAGATTATATTTCTGATAAAAACTTGACCGATTACAACCAGAAGCATAACCTCCTTTTATAGGAAAGGTTGGGGAAAACTAAAAGACTAAATAATTAAAGAAATAAATATAACTTATTCAAAGTATCTTAACTCAAAGATGTAGGAACTCAAACATCAAAGTTAAATGCTTCTTAATTAGAATTGTTCACCTCCTTCAAGGAATGCAGAAAGTCCAGAGTCATCATCGATGTCATTTGCTTCTGCTCGTCATTGAGTTCTCTTCATAATCATCCTCAGAATATAGCGAAAGATCCACCACATTGAAAGTTGCTTGGACACCATAGTTTCCAGGGAGTTCAATCTTATAAGCATTGTTATTGATGCGTTTGATGACTTTAAAAGGACCATCAACTTTAGGCTTCATCTTACCATATCGTCCTCTAGGAAACCTTTCTTTGCGAAGGTGAATCCACACTAAGTCTCCTTCTTTGAAAATAGCTGGCTTCCGGTGTTTGTTGGCTTGAGCTTGATACCTAGCATTCTTCTTGAGTATGTTGTTTCTCACTTGTTCATGCAACTACTTGATGTACTTGGCCTGGTCTGTAGCATCACCACTGAACTGAATTATTGTTGGAAGAGGAACTAAGTCTAAAGGGCTGATAAGATTCCTGCCATAAACAACAAAGAAAGGGTTGGTGCCAGTTGTTTGACTAGGAGACCTATTGTAAGCAAATTCAGCTTGTGCCAATATCATATCCCACTGACGCAGGTTCTTTCCCACCAAACTTCTCAGCAAGTTTCCAAGGCTGCGGTTGACAACTTCAGTTTGTCTGTCAGTCTGAGGGTGATGAGAGGAACCGAACTGCAGCTTGGTTCCCAACTTTCTCCATAAAGTACGCCAAAAATGCCCAGCAAACTTTGAATCTCGATCAAAAGTAATGGTTTTTGAAATGCCATGAAGTTTGACAACTTCCTTGAAGTACAAATCAGCAATATGATAGGCATCATTTGTTTTGTTGCAATGTATGAAATGAGACATCTTTGAGAATCTATCAACCACCACCATGATTGAATCTTTTTTCCTCTGTGTCCGGGGCAGACCTGTCACAAAATCAAGGCTAACGTCTTCCTAAAGAGTTGTGGGAACTGGTAGAGGGGTGTATAGACCTGTATTATGACTGTGGGTTTTGGCCAAATGACAAGTCCTGCATCTTTCTACATGTCGTGTGACATCTCGCTCCAAGTGAGGCCAATAGAACTTTTCTTTAACCAAGGAAAGAGTTTTATCTCTACCAAAGTGCCTAGCTAAATGTCCTACATGTATTTCAGCAAGTATGTTCTCTCGCAGTGACCCCTCAGGAATGCACAGTCTATTTCCTTTGAAAATATAGCCTTCCTGCAGTAGATAAGAGTCATCATGACCTTTAGCACATTCATCCCAAATTTTCTTGAAGAATGGATCTTCTGGGTACTGCTCCTTGAGAATTTCAAACCCTGTGACTTTAACTTGCATAATGGTACTCATAAAAGAATGTCTCCTGCTTAAAGCATCTGCTACTTGATTCATCTTCCCAAACTTATGCTTAATATGAAAAGTGTAGGCTTGCAAAAATTCCACCCACTTAGCATGTTCAACTTGTGTTGCCCATTAATAAACCTCAAAGCTTCATGATCAGTAAAAAGAATAAACTCCTTGCAAATAAGATAATGCCTCTAGTGATTTAAAGCTCGCACAATTGCATAAAATTCTTTATCATTAGTGAAGTACCTGGTACAGGAAAGATTTAGTTTTTCATTGAAAAAGGCAACAGGTTTACCCTCTTGACTGAGTACAACGCCAATGCCTACATTGGAAGCATCACAGTCCACTTCAAACAACTTGTTGAAATTTGGAAGCACCAAGATTGGGGCCTCTGTCATCTTTTTCTTAATCAACTCAAAACTCTGTTGAGCTTTCGCATTCCACTGAACTTTTCCTCCTTTCAAACATTATGTGATTAGGGCAATGATGGTATTGAACCCTCTTATGAATCTCCTGTAAAATGACGCCAAGCCATGAAAGCTTCTGATGTCATGAAGTGTTGCGAGAATAGGCCAATTGACAATTGCTTCAACCTTGGTTGGATCCATTGCAATACCTTCAGAAGAAATAACATATCTCAAAAAGGTTAATTGGGAGGCTAGAAACTCACACTTCTTTAGGTTCACAAACAACTTATGTTCCCGCAGTGTCTGCAACACTTGATGTAACTGCTCAAGATGAGAAGTCTGGTCTTTGTTGTAGATGAGAATATCATCAAAGTAGACAACCACATATCGACCAATATAAGACTTAAAGATGTGATTCATGAGCCTCATGAATGTGCTTGGGGCATTAGACAATCCGAAGGGCATTATCATTCATTCATACAAACCATCTCGTGTCTTGAAAGTAGTCTTCCAGGCCTCATGCGAATCTGATGATAACCACTTCATAGATCAATTTTGGAGAAGATAGTTGCACCATGCAGCTGGTCAAGAAGATCGTCAAGTCGAGGAATTGGGAATTCGTATTTGATTGTAATCTTGTTAACTGTCCGGCTATCCACAGATGTTTGTAGATGCAGTGAGGGTGTTGTGGAGTCGCGGGAAGCTTCTACGATCACCAGTATAAAAACTGCACTCTCTCCCTGTCAAGACCCACCCAGAATTTCACCCTGAAACCCGAGGTAAGTCTTGCGGGGACCACCTCCAAGAAAAATTTACCGAAGAATTCGGCAAACCTCCCTTGAAAATGGACAACCCTAACCCGGAAAAATTATAGAACCATCCTTTTAACCAAAATATAAATTCTTCAGCTCAACCCAAATAACCGAATAAGATAATACACAATATTTTTCCAAAATTATTCAGAGCTACTACAAGAAAGACAACGGAAGCTGATAAACTCCTAGTAGATTAAACAGATAACCTACTGGCGAAAAGTAGTGGAAAGACTGGTGACTATGCCTCGACGTCTCCTTCTAAACCCCACCCGAACACTGTAGACTGGGTAAAATAAAAACGAAGAGCCCATGGGAAAATATTCAATTACGTCAAAGTGAGTGGACAAAAGTAATTTCGACAAAACATTAATATTTCCCCAAGAAAACTTTATAAAATGGCCTCTCATGCTAGAATTATATATATATATATATATATATCAGTATGTATTTATACTCGTCTATTCCTTGTATGTTATTTATGAATAAACTCGAAAAATAGATAGTCATACAAGGCTACGACGCTGACGTCTAACGCTCACGTCACCCCATAATGACATTTTTCCTCATTATGAGGGAATCGCATGAGTGAGTATATATACGAGCTGATTCATTGTACAAATTCTATAAATGAATACGAAGAATAGAAAGTCGTACAAGGCTACGACGTTGGCGTCTAACGCTCACGTCACCCCATAATGGAATTGTACCTCATTATGGGGGAAAATCACGTATAGCTAGCTAGCGTTTATTTATATACATACTATTCTCATAAATCTCTATATATGAGTATAATCACCGAAATTCCCAACTTCGGTTAATTTCCAACAAAAGAAATTATTCAACAATAAAACATTTCAATAACACTATTTAAAATAAAGGTCTACTCACAACTTAGGTCTAAGCCTGATGTCGGTCGGAGGTTTCTTCCGCTCGGGCCTCCTCACGTCCTGTTCCATAAACATAAATAAATCCTTAAATAAAGCACCGACGCTTAAAGAAAATAGGCAAAATTAAATATGAGCTTCTCGCGCTCAACCATGCCTATTGCCCTAAATCTTGACCAACCATAAAGCTCCACAATTTTTAACCGACATCCTCAGAAAACCACCTTCCACCGTCCTAATCATAAATAATCACGTGGCCGGATTTTAACTTATTAATCCGCCAAAAATACCAAACTTTAAAAATTTCAAAACCTATCCAAAACTCCTCCAAAAATTCTACAACTCATTCCAATACACTCCTCATAAAAATCCCCACTAAAAACATTTTTTCAGCGGGGGCCAGCTCCGGCGACCTCCAATGTTCACCAAAATTTGGCAACACATTCCTCTCAACCTCCTCTAAAACATTCCTAACTAGCATAAACTCCAATTCTAAGTCTAACCATGTCAATCGAAAGAAAACAACAATAAAAGCCCTAGAATTTCCTTTACCGATTTCTCCTTACCTAGCTCAAGAGGGAGGGAAGCCTTTGGAGGGGTTGCTGCACGGGAGGATGACTTCCTTTTGAGCCAAGGGGCTCTGGCTATGGCGGCCGGAGGAGGGAGTTCCAGCGAGAAAACCATCACGGCAGTCGAGGCTTTCGGGCGGCTTCTCTCTCACACGACGGCACTAGGGCGGCTCCCACCGGTCTAGAATGGAAGCTGGGTTGGAGACCGATCGATTGGGACTGGCGCGGCGGTCTGGGGCGGCCGGACGGCGGCGGACGGGAGGCCGAAATTTCTAACAAGGAGAGGGAATCGGGAGAGAGAGAGAGAGAGAGAGAGAGAGAGAGAGAGAGAGAAATGATTTTGGGCTTTGACCAAAAACAAGAGCCCGGTCCAACTTAAACATAACACAACTCCAAATCTTTAACACCCCAAAATAATACCCCAATAAACCATTACCTTTTACTAGCTAAAATTTACCATTTTTACCGTCGTCACATTTTCTTCCTTCGAATAAATCCTACGAAATAATTGTCTCCCACAACCTCTCTGGGGACCAATTAAATTATACACTTAATGACAGAGACGGTAAAACTCTTATTACCACTATACTAGTAATTAAGGTAAAATTAAGGGTCGGGGCGTGACACTCCCTGCAGCTCTTCAAGAAATTCTGGTCTTGACAACAAATTTTTACTTCTCTCCTTTTGATCAGCTTCAACTTCCTTGTCACGCATGGACCTCCTTGAAAACTTAGTTTCTTTTGCAGGACCAAGAGTAATCCTTGCATCATCTTTCTGAAAAGTGTAAGTATTTTTGTACCCATCATGTACAGCTCTTCTGTCATACTGCCATGGTCTCCCAAGTAACAAATGACAAGCATCCATGGGCACAACATCACACCAAACCTCATCTTTATAAATTAGACCAATTGAAAATTGAACTAACCACTTTTGTTCAACTCGTACCTCATTACCCTTTTGCAACCAGGAAAGCTTGTAAGGTCACAAGTGTTTCTCAGTGCTTATATTCAACTTCTTTACCATGGTGGTAGCAACCATGTTTTCGCAGCTTCCTCCATCTATAATAACTTCACACATTTTTCGATGAGTAGTGCATCTTGTATGAAAAAAGATTGTTTCACTGCGAGTCTTCTTCTTCTGCAAGAGAAGTATTTAAGCTACGGCGTACCACCAAGCTTTCACCTTGATCCCCATATGTAACTTCTTCATCAAAAATAGGTTCTCTGTCTCCAGTGAATCCTTCTTCAGACTCTTGCTCAACTTCTTCCACAAGAGACACAATCCTGCGGTTAGGACATTCTGAGGCAATATGTCACAAACCTTGGCATTTGAAACACCGCCGTGAGCTGATACTTGAAGAACTAGGTTTCTGCTTCTGGTTGGATCCACTTTCATTTTTGGAGGGGGCCTTAGTTGAAGGCTTGAAAGTGGGTGACACCTTGGACTCCTTAGAATAAGACTCACTTCCTTTGTTGGATGAGGCATCATGTCCAGAGTACCAAAAGCTTCCTCCCCGCGCTCCCTTCTGTTGTTTTTCCACCTTAATTGCCAACTTACAGACATCATTGAAAGTCCAATATTACTGCAATTGAACCACATTACCAATCTCGGGTGTTAGACCTGCAAGGTACCAAGCAATAGTTTGTTCTTCAGGTTCTGCCAGATCACATTTAATCATGAGATCTTCATATTCTCCTGTAAAATCTTCTACTGACATCTCCCTCTACTTGAAATTGTGCAGTTTGAGGAAGTTATCTTGTCGATAGTCTTCTGGCAAATACTTTCTCTTCAACTCCCTCTTCATCTTTTCCCAAGTCACAATCTTGCATCTTCCTTCTCTTTCTCTCTACCTCAAGAGTTTCTCCCACCATGAGGAGGCTCGTTTTCTCAATTTCATAGCAACAATTTTCACCCTGCGGTGCTCTGCAACATCCTTCAAATCAAAAATCCTTTCTACAGTGTGGAGCCAATCAATGAATTCATCAGGTTGTGAACGACCCTCGAAATCTGGAATGTCAACCTTGATGCCAAAATCTGGTCGACGATTCTAAATTCTTCGAGGATGACGAGGGGGAGCATCTTCACTGCCGGAATTCTGACTTGGATCTTGGTGGAAAAGATTTTCTCCTTCTGCACTTCCACTAGACCTTTCATCTTCTGAACCACGAAGATTACGTTGATCCAGTTGCTCTTGCAGTTCCTGTACTTGACGCTTGAGTTCTTCGATCTCAAAGTCACGATGAAGATCATCATTCTGTGCTCGGCGACCACCGCTGCCAAATCCTGCACCACGACACCCAGTCATCTGGTGCTCTGATACCAGAACTGATACTGGGATTTACTACCGGGAAAAGGTAGATAAAACAAACTAATAGAACACGCTCGCCACTCCTTTAGAATCCACAAGGAGATAAAAGCAAAACTCGTCACTCTTACGAATCCACCTAGAGATAAGAGTTTGATAGAAAATTAGGAAGAACTTCTCCAACTTAGATTATATTTCTGATAAAAACTTGACCGATCACAACCAAAAGCATAACCTCCTTTTATAGGAAAGGCTAGGGAAAACTAAAAGATTAAATAACTGAAAAAAATAAATATAACTTATTCAAAGCATCTTAACTCAAAGGTCTAGGAACTCAAATATCAAAGTTAAATGCTTCTTAATTAGAACTGTTCACAAGTCCAAGTCATCATCGGTGTCAATTAGTCACATCATTTATTTTAAAAGGATATAATTTTAAAAAATTAATATCTCTCTCAAGGTTTTATCCCGCTTAATAACCAAAACAGATCTCAAGTGTCACTTTTGTTTCAAAACAAAAATTGTATCCTAGGGCGTTGAAAATAGGCAATTGCGTCATACGCACCCCTAAGCTCCTCTTCTTTGCTTTATTAGGAACCAAGGCAGTGACATCAACCTTCCATGGATGAATATCCTCCATCTTTTGCTTGTTCTTGGACCCTAAAGGCCGTGTCACCTTGTATTTCTTTGCATGTGACACTTTCAACATGCCATCTTCATATGGAAGGACCATATCCCATGAAATTAAGCTCTAGATGTAGCACCTCCTATACCAAAACACCACCACGAACGTGTTACTAAAACAATCCAAGACCATAACAAATACCATGTTGATGCTCGCTGGCAGGATGGAGATGACGAAAGGAAGAAGAGACAAGTGGTGCTTGGCCGAAATGACGAGTATGTCGTCATAACTGAAAGTCGGGGCCTACATCTGCGAGACGACTACAAGAGCACGCTGACAATGTTTTCTCTTGGCTTGGGCTAGGAGGTATTTGGGCCTGGATTTGGTCTGCAGGCCGAATTTGGGTATTTACTATTATTTTAATTAAGTTTTTTACCTTCTTAGTTTTACTTTGGTTAGTTGTTGAAATAAATCACCATTTTCTTATGGGTGACGGAGGGCTATGCCCTATTAGGTTTATTTTTTGGCTTTTGTCTTATTGTTTTTCAGTGATACTGGCTACTGGTGGGCTATGTCCTGGTAAGTGCACGCATCAAACCATGTTTGCTCTAATAAGGTGGCGAGTTTCTTCCTTTTTCAAATGGTCGCAGTCTTCTAGTGGCAAGATGAAACTTAAGGTCACTGGTAATTTCTAGTGGCATCATAGCCAGAAAGCTGATAGACATATATAGTAACTTATGGCTCTGTATGAGCAATATTTTTCCGGTATGTCGCTAAAATTGTAAAGCAAATGGAGTAGTTAATGATGCACTCTTTGTTAAATGATGCTTCCTAGAATGCATAGATTTTGTAGACATGCCTAATATTATTTTAATGTGTTCTTATAGTATGAGGTTTAGGCACAATGTCTTCCCTCCCTCCCTTTTGTATTCTGAGGTTTTATTAATGGTTATGGCGTGAGAACTATCAATCTAACCCTTGTATTAAAAAAAAAAACTTTTTTTGGACATGGAAATTGCCTCTACCATAGCCACCTCTCTAAGGGCAGCTCGAAACTTAGCCAACTGTGAAGTCGAGTCTGACGTCGGGATGCCCAGAAGGGGAAAAGTGAAAGTCGACCCATTTTGAAATGGATTAGCCCCTCAATCTGAAAAGGACTACCAACACCTTGCAATCTAGGAACACCCCCATCTAGAATTAAGTCCCTCGAAACTAGGGTTTTATAGTGTTCGGTTTAGGGTTTGTAGTTCCTACACCCAAACTAACCACAAACATCACCGTATCAACCTCCTCTCTAATCACCTGACCCGGAGGTCCTTTACACCATAGAACAAGATGCTCCAAAAACCACAAGTCTAGGAAAACTTGAACATCTTCTTGTATTTGAAAGTGAGAAGCATAGTACCAAACTTGAAGGCCAAGGGAGGGTGGGCATGCTTTACCTGATCAAAAATCTGATGAGTGAGATGAACCCTAGCTCTCGTTCCTTGACCGATTTCAACCTTATAAAGCTGCTATACTTTTCCAAGGCGTACCACTTACCAATTCCACAATATCTTCAGTCTTCGAGGTCGGCGGGCCGACGGCAGCCCAAAAACCTCTACCCACATTGGAAAAGTGACGATCGAGACACATGAAACATCACTTAGACCATCACACTCAGCCACAACAAACATAGAACAACCAAAGAACCATGACCCTCACTTCGAGACATGTCGATGATGTTATACTATAACCACAAGAGCAAAACACTTAAGCATAAACACACACACACACACACACACACACACACACACACATATATATATATACACACAACTCATACAAGATCATATACAACCTGTTTACCGTAATCGCTGATGTAGACCGAGAGCTCCAAGGATAAGGGATCTTCTATGCAGCACTCATTTACCAAAGCTCTAATGGAGAGAGACTCGTATCTGGCGTAGTTTAGAGTGTGCATAGGGACCTCTTTATATACTGCACTTTGGATAGCTCAAACTTTGTCCATCAAAGAGTTTGAGTTCCATTAGAAGACAACAATATTAGTCCATCTCTATTATCTTGTTTAACAAGATAATTCAATTGTATTTCATTACCTATCTAACCATTTCATTTAGATAAATATATCATGATAATGTGTTTTTAATCCCATAACGTTTATTCTACGTATATTATGGAAGTTGTCATGCCTGAGGACTCAAAATGCTAAGTCCATTCCAACAGATGATCCTTAGCCTTGGTGAAACAAAGAATGTACTAATCCCCATGAACCCTCATATGAAGGCTGTTATGAAAACTGCAAACTGCGGCAAGCGTCTCAATCATAGCCATGGGCTTCATGCTTTCGCTTTTGCATAGTCAATGACGTTTCCACCTTGTATGAATGCGGTGAGACAACATCAGCACTTCGGCGCCAAACGCCATTTTCCCATTGTTCTTGATATCTAAGGCAGCGACAAAACGAGATGAAACCTCTTCAGACATGGTCGAGAAGTGAAATGTGGAGGCAAACGGATGTTATGTTGCAGAGACAAGAAAAGTTCAGAGAATACCTAAAGAAAAAAAATGTCAACACATGATAGCATATTATCATTGTGACTTATGTAGGCAATCTGGAAGAAGAAGAAGAGTAGAAGACTGAGACGAATAGTAAGGGAAAAGTGAAAAACTATCTCCTGGAAAAAAATCTAAGGGAAAACTATCATTATAGATCATTAGATTAATCCCGGACACGTGTCAACATCTTATGAAAAATTTAGGTAGGTTAGGAGAGAAAAAAGCTTAGGAGAGGATCCGAATCCATTATCATTTATTTGTGCTCCATGTAAACACTTTTTCTTTTATAAGACGACATATGTCAAGTCTTATATCAGATGGTCTACATACCTCCACAACAACAAAAATTGATGACTTTATGGAAAACCCCTCTACATTTTTGTCGTATTCATCATCCTCTCTCTCTCTCTCTCTCCCTCCCTCCTTCTTCTGTGATAAGAGGTGAACCATATCGAAAGCCTGAGACCTATTATATGGTAAAGCACCAAGAAATGAAGGTAAAGATTAGTTTCTACTACTCAATAATATGGAGCTTGAGAATAGTGGAAATTCTGGGAACCAAAGACAACAAAGGTAGTAGAATTAGATGGATACTATAGAGAACCCAAGCAAAGACTAAACGTAGCTTAATCTCATCTTATTGTTCGAGCTTCCCCAGTCAGCATAAGAGATACATATCAAACAAGAGAGCAGACCCAGTTGAAAGAATTACTTTACGAGTTATAAGAAAATCCACAAATCCCCAATTCAAACCCTTGTGAATTGATTCTATCCATCCCACATTTCAAATAAACAAGAGCCCAGAACATAATTATACTTCTTAAAGATTGGAAACTAAAAATGTGGATCAAAAAGTGATAGAGATCTGTTAATTAACTTATGCAGGAAATCTGGAAGAAGAAGGAGAGTAAAAGACTGAGACGAATAGTAAGGGGAAAGTGGAAAACTATCTCCCGGAAAAAATCTAAAGGAAAACTATCATTATAGACCATTAGATTAAGCCCGGACACGTGTCAACATCTTATGAAAAACTTATGTAGGTTAGGAGAGAAAAAAGCTTAGGAGAGGATTCAGATCCATTATCATTTACTTGTGCTCCATGTAACCACTTTTGTATCGTAATTGTATTGTTTGCTGAACTATATAAAAAAATGACCTCATTTATCAAAGAAAAGGTGTCTAAAACACAACTAGATATATATCTTTTTGATGATTTTTTTTTTGATCAAGTAAACAACTAATATGTTATAACGAGTCTATTATGAGTCATATTTGTGACCTCTCATTTACAAGAACATATTTATGCCACCAAACGGCATACCAAACGGTACGAGACATTTGATGAAAATCTGATCAACGCAAACTATTTAACAGAAAATATATTCTTTGTTTGAAGCCTTTAGGAGCAGACCCCAAAATTACTGGTACGAGGACCGTCAAAGTTGACCTCCTCATTTGCCAAATAAGAATAAAAAATTTTGACCTCCTCACCTGAATATGTTTGACCCTAGGTCCAAGTTGAGCAAGAGAATTTGTTTACGAAAATGGCTACTCATAATTGCTCATAATTGTCATGTTTGTGAGATATTTGGGAAGCTCCACGGTGTACGTATTTGAATTCAAACAGCTAAACTCTAGAAGTCACATTCTTCATGGGTCTTGTTCTTACTTGGAAACCAAATAAGCCCAGATTCTAGCACAACATAGAGTTCATGCAAAGGAGTTGTGAACATTTCCTAGGCTTTTCCCTTTAGTCTCTTGTATAAGAAAAAAAGGGCTGGATGAACATCACTTGGGCCATTTTCAATGTAATATACTGTTATTATCATATCAAAGATAAAACCAGGATCCACATTTTGGACACAGCAACAACCTTTGAGCTGCAATACAAATATCTGTTTATAACAACACCAAACATATGATTGTTATGAAGGTAATAACAAACTCTAAATTCCACAAGATCAACATATTCAGAAACTCTACATCTCAATAAAGAAAAGAAAATGGCATACCAGTTCTGAAAATAATTAAAAGAAATCGAATTCCAGATAATTGTTTTGGTTTGGATGAGAGGCAGCAGCAGTAGCTTTATCGCTAGATGACATTACAGGGGCTGATAGCCGCTCAAACTCGACTGGCTTTGGGATATCAGGTGGGGTTGCACATCTTATCAATGCCCAATTGACACCTTCAAAGAAGGGATGTTGTTTAATCTCTGTTGCTCCACGCTTGTATGCCAGCCTATGCTGCGGTTCTTTCACTAGTAAGCCCCTTATCAGATCTCTTGCTGAGAAGCTGACCACTGGGGACTCTGGGAATCTCAGTGGTTGACCGACAACATTGAACAGAGTGGCTCGATTCCCTGATCCCTTGAAAGGGGTCTTACCAAACAATAGCTCATACAGGAAAATCCCAAAAGTCCACCAATCAACAGCACTGCCATGGCCTTCACCTTTGATAATTTCTGGTGCCAAATACTCATGAGTCCCAACAAATGACATCGAGCGAGCATTGGTTGGCTCAGCAATAAGTTCTGGCAATGGGCTGACTTGGTTTCCCATTTCATTCTTGGGTTTTCGGTCTTTCTTGGATTTACTTGAAAAGAAACGAGGGGAGAAACATGTTGTAGGCACCACACATGATGGCTGAATACACGAGGGCTCAATGCATGTCGGTTGCACACAGTAAACTGGGTTCTTTCGCAAGGCATCAAACTCAGGAACTGAAGACTTAACTAGAGTCGGGCTGACAGCACAGCGCAGGGAAAGATCAAAGTCTGAAAGCATTATGTGTCCATCATCTCTTACAAGGACATTCTCCGGCTTGAGGTCACGATAAACAATCCCAAGCATGTGAAGATATTCCAGTGCAAGGAGAACCTCTGCTACATAGAACCTGTATGGATAAACATAACAGTAATGACCATCAGTATCAGACAACAGTTTCAAGCTTATTTCTTTGCAATAAGGTGAGCAGGACTGAACATTGCAGCTGTGAAAAAAAGTATGCCTATCATTTTTAATATTTTAACACCAGAAAGGTGGTCCATAATGCTTAAGAGTCGACATCAGGAACCCAGAAACAACCCCCAAGTGTACCAGATACAGCAAAAGTTTCTATATCAGTGTGTTTGGGGCATATGTGCATCATTTTAGCATGTCGGCTTGATTGAGTCTAGATCATTCAATATTCAATACTCATACTACAAAGATGAAACTTCAATGCTGCATGATAACACAAAGAGGTATCCTTCTAACAGAAATATGTCAATGTACTAAACCAAGGTTGGAATATAATATTCACACAATAAAAGCAATGTAAACCACAAATTCTCAAACTGAATAGTGGAGATTATTTGCCACGTTTTGAATTATATAAAATGTATGAGTAGGGAGAATACTTACTTCACTGCTTGTTCACTAAAGTACTTTCCTGGTTGCCTCTGCCGAAGTGTGTGCAGGTCACCTCCAGGGCAGAATTCCATCACTAGACATGAATACTTTTCTGTTTCAAAATGGGTGTATAGCGTTGGAAGAAAAGGATGGTCCAAACACTGAAGTATTTCTCTCTCTGTCTGAGCCCGAAGAAGTTTCTTACGATTAGCCAAAGATGCTTTATCCATGACCTTCATTGCAAAATAACATTTTGTTCCACTCAACTCTGAGAGATAGACACTTCCAATATCCCCACAGCCCAACTTCTTCAGAAGTCTGAAATGGCCTAAACCAAATACACTATCCCTTGCACGGACAGCCTGGATTGCTTCCCATTGAATGTCATTTGCCTTGTGAGGTTTGTTGATAGCGCTACTTAAGCTGCTACAAGTACTTTCATCACTCACATCAGTGCTTGTGCTACCTCTACAAATACTGCTCTTCCCACTCTCAACAAACTCAGCTCGATCACTAATTTTGGCACTTCCACTAGTCTTGGCAAGACTGCTTGCCCCATCACTGACTTTTGCTGAGCTATTACCATTTTCTAATGTTCTCTTTACTTGATTGCCGCCACCATCCGGAAAATTACCGGTCTCACTCACTGCAAGGCCCACATTGGCTGGCACCTGAGTTGGATCACCCATTGATAAACTTGATTCTACCTTAGCAGCTAAATATTTGGCAGAATCCTGCTGAGTCTTGAGCTTCCTCTCTTCGAGTGCTTCTCCAGAAACCTGCTTCGATACAGCTGGTTGCAGATTGCTGGGCATTTTTTTCGGAGTTACCGGCTCTGATTTACTTGTCTTTGAAATCTGTAAAGGTGGAGGTCTGCGCGAATTTCCTTCTTCTATGCGACTACCCATCATTTCCCTTCAATTATCCAAGCCAGATTCCGAGACCTTCACAGAAACCAGACTTGCTAGAACAGATCAAACTGAACAAAGCCAGCACTCAACCCCCAACTCCATTAAGTGACTCCCTCCATTGACAATCCAAATCAATCTCATCTTCAAGTCCAACAATTGCGAGGTAACTTCTACAAAAAAAAAACAGAAAATTCACTCATATGCAGCAGATGCATGATACAGTAAAAAAAACCCCAAAAGAATGACAAACATGAAAATCAATACGGTATCAACTTGATCCATATGCATATCACAAAACCCAAATCAATGCAAGCATCCTTTATATGATTAAACACAAAAATCACAGAGAACTAAATCTATGCTTTGCAGTAAATCAAAATCTAATATTTAGTAAACAACTAACAGAAACACTACCAAACCCACTTACAGAACAACATCATCACGAAATGGGAAGTAAACACACAAAGACCCAGATGCTAAAAACCAAGATACAGAAGCAAAAACCCACCAAGCAAAATCACATGACCAGTTAAAAGTGAAGAGAAAAAGGGAAGCCCGAAAAGGGTACCAGCTTGAGTGAGCCAGGGAGAGATGGGTTCTCAAAGATCAGAACTTTGAAGGTGCTTTGCTTTAGCAGAGAAGAAAGAGAGAGCACTCACAAGTCACAACTGTGGAGAGAGATAAAAGAAGAGAAAGAAAGAGAGCAATGTGTGTGAGACCGAGTGTTTTTTTTTTTTTTTTTTAAGCCTGAAATGTGTGGAGAGAGAGAGAGAGGAAAAAGCTTGCAGTGAGTTTTGATTAATTAGAAAAGAGACTGAAAAACTTGGGTGTGTCTCTCATTGTCCTCTGTGGGCTACACACTACTATGTATTGATATATACTTTGAGTCTCTGATGGGGAGAGTGTGAGGGAGAGGAGTCAAAGCCAAACAGCTAAAGTTTGAGGCTTTTTGGGTTTAGGCTTTTCATTATTGGTTTTTTTTTTTTAGGTTCAATTATTTCAATGTATTTTGTCCCAAATTCAAGGGTCTGAATCAATGGATGGACCCTCCTATGGCTCCACAATGTCCCCTCCTATGGCTCCACAATGTCCCCTCATACTTGGGATTTTGGGTTTTCCTCAATAAGGCTTTGAGATGTAGGAGATCACTATGCATGTCCCTTCTCACTTGTCCACTAGTCCCACTTTAAAGAAGAAATAAAGCCATTAAGTGACCTTCCCCAACCATTTAGTGGTCCAAAACTAAATTATGGTCTGTAAATTTAGTTGTTGATAAACCTTGATCGTTATAGGCAAATGGTCCAAGAGAATGTACCAATTAATGAGGTGATGATCCAAAAAATATATATTAAAAACAAAATATGAGGTGATAATCAAAATTGGACTGTCGGTTCTCATAGGATTAGATAAATTGAATTGAGACTCATAATAAATACAACAAATTGAATATAGTTTACGAAAAAAATTCGTCATTTACTTGCCAATCCATCAAGATCTGTTTAATAAATGGTAAATAAATATGAACATGTAGAACTCGTTTATGGATAGAAAATTTTACATGGATCGATCAATGAAATTAGGAGCGAAGCAAGTAAGCTTGTGACATTTAGTTTGATGGATTAATAAGATCACTTGTTTAGTACATTAGTTAGATCTTGGAATTTCATTTCCAACACAATCATGAGTTAGGGTTGAGTTTATGTATTAGGAAATGTTAATGAATGTTAGAATGATAGCATGTTCAAAAGGGGAGCTCAATTCAACTAAATTATGTGGATATTGCTCCTTATAAACATACCAAGACTTTATAAAAGAGAATTGAAGAAAAAGGCCTCTAACCCTTGGAATGGAAGATGATCAAAGAAGGTAAGGAAAAATGAGCGTTGGTGCACACAAAATTATGCTTTTGGGTGAGAGTTCAGGTGGTGAAGGATCTGGTTGCAGTGGGACTGTTAAGGAGGAGGAGCCGAGCTCAACATCTACTGGTTCTTCGTTCGGGGAGACTCCCTCTACGTAGGGTAGTTCTGGATGATTTAGAATAAGTTAGCTTGCTAACATGTCATGGTTTCTAGGACTTTTTAGGTTATGGTTTAGATTGCTTGGACTTGCTAGGTAGTTTTGCATGATTCCGTTTTTACGTAGTTTGCGATGATGGATCGTGTTCTTGTTGTTCCCTTACATTATTAATAGAACTAATTTCAGTTTACTCCCATCAACTCTAGGTCAATCATCATGTTAATCCTTCTTATTTCAATTTCATCAAAAACACACATTGACTCCCAATTTACATCCGTCGTGTCCAAATCTCTGTTTTTCATCCAATTCTTCCGTCAAGGATAACGTGACATCAAGAAGAAAGTCAAATTCTAAAAAAATAATAATAACTTTTCTAACAATTTCCCCCATATCGATACACATCTCTGTTCTCATCATAACCTCCTAACCTTAGTAATTTTGGTAAGATTGAATGTAATTTGTTTATTTTTCCCTTTTTCTATAGGCCCAATGACTTCAAATTTGATTTTCTTCTTAATGCAAGTCATCACATAACGGAGGAATTGGATGAAAAACGAATGTTTGGACATGACTAATGAAAATTTGAAGTCGAGGGGTGTTTTTGATGAAATTGAAATAAAATAGACTAACATGATAATCGACCTAAAGTTGATAGAAGTAAACTGAAATTAATCATAAATATATATATATATATATATTGACGTCCTCATTTCAAAAAAAAAAAAAAGACCTCTAAATGTTTTATATATCTAATTCACTATATTACATAAAGGAAAAAAGAAGAAGAAAGTAACTTGCATCCGAAATGGCACAACTCATGATCCATAAACATGATGAAAACTTTAACAAATCACTCATGAAAGTTACTCTTCTCTCCTTGTATGTGAAGCTGAACATTATGAAATGAGATGATCACCCTTTCTCATGTACATTTTTCACATGTTACATGTAAATGATTTGTTAGATAGCAAGTTGTGATTTTTTTTCTTAAGGTCTCTACTTCCGGAACTATATTCCCTCCCT
Source organism: Fragaria x ananassa (assembly GCA_034370585.1). Classification (NCBI taxonomy): domain Eukaryota; kingdom Viridiplantae; phylum Streptophyta; class Magnoliopsida; order Rosales; family Rosaceae; genus Fragaria; species Fragaria x ananassa. The sequence continues at coordinate 29,948,214 of CP139766.1, read as the reverse complement.
TGTATTGTTTTGAATAAAGCCAAGATCCTCTAGTTTTTGTGACGTATTACTCTACACCCCTATGTACTATACTGTAATGATTAACAACTAGAGCATTATAGTTGCATTGCTATCATGCTTACAATTTCGACTTTTTATTTGCCGAATTGACACCGACAAACTTGTTTGAGATAGTTGAACATAAAACTAAAACAATCAACATATACAACAAGGATGAATTAAAAGTAAGAATACTAGTAAAGGATTGGAAGATATGAAAAACACCAACAAAATAAAACCAGAAGTCCAAAAAGAAGAATATTTCGAGTTTAGGGCCATTAAAATAAATAAAATTTTAAACCTCCATTTAAAAAGAAAAAGTTTTAACCCTAATTATTTAAAGGAAGATGACTTAAATTCGACTTGATGATGTTGGTCTAATGAAAACATGCTAGGTTGCAAGTAGGGCGGACACTGAAAAAAATCTCTTAATATTAGGAGGTTATTGGTTCGAGCCTGAGCTTGTGAAGAACATCCCTTGAAAAAAGTCATGCCTAAATTGCTTATGGCCCAAAGTGACAGCTCTCTCGGTCATCATCAAAGAAAGTGGTTATGGGTTAGATATTCTCTTGGAAGTGGGTGTCTGGGTATCCTCAAATTTATTTTCATCAAAACCCAAACTTGACTCAAAAAGATCAAATCTTTCTGTTGGGATCAATCTGCTACAAGAAAAGGAAAATGTAAATAAGCAATGAAACAATACAATTTTGTCGGTGAGTCATGACTTGGTTGGTTAAAGAGTTTAACTGATAATTTTGAGGTCACGAGTTCAAACCTCACGATATATATAAGGTATGTGAGTTATTTAATTTTTTATTTTTTTTTAAAAAAGAAGAAGACGAAGCAATGAAACAATACAAATTGTTCGTTGACACACGAACAAACACTCCATAAACACATGTCCTCCTCTAGGGTTTCCAAAAATGGTTTTCCATTCCATCCTACGGCGCGTCCGATGAATTTGTCATTAGACAAGAGTTGAAGGCGGCCATTTGGTGGTCTAACCTTGCAGGATGGTGACGGTGGAACCAGGCCCGGTCCTGGCCCAGTGCTGGCAGTGCGCTGGCACCGGGGCCCAGGGGTTGAGGGGAACTTTTTTTTTCCAGTTGTTATATATATAGGTGTAATTAATATATATATATATATATATATATATATATATATGTAATCAAGGATTAAAATCCTTGTGATATATCCGATATATCCCCCGATATCTCCTTTTTTAGAGTGACCGATATATCTAGAGGGGTAAATATTTCATCTTTCACCGATTCCGTCAAATATCTCCGATTCCATCAAATTTTTCTGATTCTGTCAAATATCTCTAATATTTAGGAAATCTACGATAAATATATGATATATTAAAGAAATATATGTAAAAAATTTGGACGTAAACAAGAATCACCATAAACAATATTCGAAAATAGATATAAGGGGAACAGTTGGCAACTCCAAAAAGATATACGACTATCATATTCAACAGTATAATTCGTAAGATTATATGTTTTGGGTTTGATACTATACTTTTGTGGACCACCAAACGTCTTTTCAACCACTTAAAGTCTCTTTTTAGATGTAGATGAAGTTGATGTTTATACAATTTATAAGTAAATCCAATAAATTAAATATTTTAGAACAAAATTCTTTTTGAATTTTCGATATTTTTTCCCAATATCTCCAATATATCCCCGATATATCCGATATCTCCTTTTTTCAAAGTACCGATAGATATGCCGATACAGATATATTAATTATTGGGTGTAATATATATATATATATATATATATTTCTTATTCATTTGTTCCAGTCTCTTCTACTCTCTCGAACTCTATCTTAATATTTCGGTTTTTCTCTTAAATTCAAATATTCATTGCAGCAATAAAGGAGCTTGATTGGAGATTGATGTTCTCCGGAATTAAATGTTTTTGTCTGCTCGTTTTATAAATTACTCATGATCCTTAGAAATTTTTCATCCTCTCTCAATTTCACATCTCCTCTCTCACAATCCAGTTTTTAAAGACTAAACATAAGGTTACTATGAGTATGACATCTTCGAAATCTTCTTTTTGGGTTTAAAAAGGTTTCTTCGAATCTTTTTTTTTTCCTTTATGAAATCATGCATTTGAGATATATGAAATTGTTCTTATGAAATTGTTTTTATGTTTTTGCAGAGAAGATTAGAATTTGATTTTGTGCTTGGGACCTTGGTTTTAATAGAATGAATTTTATGTTTCTAAGACTAATAGTTTAAAGCCACTCTAAACTATTTATATAGGTAGAATTTGGAATGTGCAATGACTTGTGAAACTTTTACTAAGACCTTAAGTTGTCGTTCTATTTAAACTATTCTATACTGTGAGTATTTAGCTATGCAAATGAGTGGAAATTGATTGTGAAATTTGAATATGTGAACTTAGTTGACAGATCCAGTCAAGAAGCATGTGGAAGACAAAGTTGGAAATGCGATTCTAAAGCATATGACAATTTAATGAACGTTTCGGAATATATGCATTTCAGTAAATGATGCATTCTTATAAGCAACTTTTTATCTGTGTTTATTGAATCCTTGTATTTCTTTTCTTTTCTTTTCGGGGGTAACGGTTTTATATCCCTCCCTCCATTCATGGGGAAAGGTGATATTCGTATTAGAACTAAAGCTAATCATGTTGAAACAATCTCAAATGTCTATTATGTTCCTGCCTTGAAAAGCAATTTATTGAGTATTGGTCAGCTTCAAGAGAAGGGTTATGTGTGTACAATGAGAGATGATGCTTGTGAAGTTTATGATCCTCAAAGGGGTCTTAATGCTCATGTGAAGATGACTCCAAACAAGCTGTATCCATTGACAATCAAGAGTGCTCATTCTTGCAATTTGGCTGAGATAAAAGATTCAACATGGTTGTGGCATTACTGCTATGGTCACTTGAATTTTAATGGATTGCAAACACTAAATCAGAAGAAGATGGTTACTGGTCTTCCCCAAATCAGTTCTCCTTCCAACAAGGTGTGTGAAGAGTGTTGTGTTGGCAAGCAGCATCGTGAGTCATTCCCAAAAGGAAAAGCTTGGAGAGCCCGTGCACCACTTGAGCTTGGTTACTCTGACATTGGTGGACCTATCACTCCGGAATCAAATGGTAAAAAGAGATACTTTATTTCTTTTGTTGATGATTACAGCCGGAAAACTTGGGTTTATTTTTTGTTAGGGAAGTCAGAGGCTCTTGCTACGTTCAGAAGCTTTAAAGCTTTAGTTGAAAAGAAGGATGGCAGACCTATTAAGATTTTGCGGACTGACCGCGGTGGAGAATACAACTCACATGAGTTTGCAAGTTTCTGTGTGTTGCATGGTATAAGGAAGCAGCTCACTGCAGCTTATACACTGCAGAAAAACGGTGTATGTGAGAGGAAGAATCGTACTATCATTAATATGGTACGAAGTATGCTCGCAAGAGGAGGTGTTGAGAAGTCTTTTTGGCCGGAGGCAGTGAATTGGAGTATCCATATATTGAACAATAGTCCTACTTTTGCTGTTCAAAACATGACTCCTATGAGGCCTGGCATGAAGGTAAACCTGTTGTTGATCATTTCAAAATTTTCGGTTGTATTGCTTATGGTCACATTCCAGATCAGAAAAGAAAGAAGCTTGATGACAAGGGTGAGAGGTGCATATTTCTTGGAGTGAGTGAGCAGTCCAAAGCTTACAAGTTGTATAATCCGGTAACTAAGAAGATTGTGACAAGCCGGGATGTGGTATTTGATGAGGAAAAGATATGGAAGTGGAGTGATGATGGTTCTTTGAAGTAGCAAATTCCCATGCCTCTTGAAGAAGATGAAATTCAGCAACCTCAGTCACCGCATAAAGTACCACCACAACAACCTCAGTTATCAATTGTTCTAGTTGTACAAAGTGAAGCTCAGACATAAGATCCTCCCAGTCCTCGTTCTAGAAAGAGGCCAACATGGATGATTGATTACGAAAGTGGAGGTGAATTTACTTCTAGTTCTGATGGTTTTGGTGATGATCAGCTTGCACATTTTATTTTATTTGCAGACTATGATCCTCTAACTTTAGAGGATGCGGTGAAAGAGAAGAAGTGGAAGGATAAGAAGTGGAAGGATACTATGGATGCTGAGATAATGGCAATAAAGAAGAATGATACTTGGGAGCTTACTGGTCTTCCAAAAGGGCAGAAGTCTATTGGAGTGAAATGGGTGTTCAAGATCGACTAAAGTGGAAGCAAAGGGAGAAATGGAGAAGCACAAAGCTCGTCTGGTTGCAAAAGGATACAAGCAAGAGTTTGGTGTTGATTATAAAGAGATTTTTGCTCCAGTTATGAGGCTTGACACAATCAGGTTGGTGATTTCAGTTGCAGCACAAAATGATTGGCCTATATACTAGTTGGATGTTAAATTTGCTTTTTTACATGGAGAGTTGCAAGAGCAGGTTTATGTTGAGCAACCTACTGGTTATCTGCAAGAGGGGAGTGAGAAAATGGTGTACAAATTGAAAAATGCTCTTTACGGACTAAAACAGCAGAAATTATACAGCGCACCCGGGTGCGCCGCGCACCCGGGTGCGCCGCGCACCCGGGTGATCTCACCGTTCACTCACCTGTGCCCGGCCCCACCCGGCGTCTCACCGGCGATCTCGCCGTTCAATTTCCGGGTGCGCCGAATACGCTCTCCTAAAACAGGCACCTAGAGCTTGGTATAGTCGTATAGATGCCTACTTTGCTGGTGTTGGGTTCAAGAAGTGTCCATATGAGCATAATCTTTATGTCAAAAATGGAGATGCAGGGAAGTATTTGTTTGTGTGGTTATATGTCGATGATTTGCTTTATATCAGCAATGATGAGGAGATGTTTGATGAGTTGCGGAGGTCTATGATGGAGTTTGATATGACAGACTTGGGAATGATGCATTACTTCCTTGGCATTGAAGTAGTTCAATCAGATGCGGGGATCTTTATTAAACAAAAGAAGTATGCACAAGAGGTACTGGAGAAATTTGAGATGAAAGGCTGCAACTCAGTAGCAACCCCAGCAGAACCGGGTTTGAAGTTGGCTAGTGATCCTAAAGGTAAGAAAGCTGACAGCAGGTGGTTGATAGCTTGATGTACCTCACTGCAACAAGGCCTGATATAATATTTGCAGTGAGTGTTATTAGCAGGTTTATGGAGCAGCCATCTGAGAAACATGTTCTTGCTTTGAAAAGGGCCATGTTCTACTTGCAAGGTACAATTGATTATGGTATCTTTTATAAGAAGAGAGAGAAGTCAGAGCTCATGGGGTTTACTGATAATGATTATTGTAATACCCTAATTTTCATTTTATTTTTTTCTTGTATTAGTCTCATATTTAATGAAGGATTATTTATGAAAATTCTTTAGTTTGTGCGAAGTTGAAGTTTTAGAAGTAATTTTTAAGGTACTTTAACTTTTAAGAGGCCCAAAAGTTGACTTTATTTTCCGTAAGTTATCTTTGAAAACTTCATTCATGAAAGTTGTAGAGCTCATCGATACGAGTTCGTAGACATGTGGCACGCCCAAAACGGAGGTAGGATGAGAAAGTTATGATCAGAGGAAGTTAGTTTCCGGGTTTGGAAACTGTATAAATAGAAAAATGTGGGGAAGTTATTTTTGGAAACCTAAAATCAGAAATCAGTTTCTCTCTCCTCCCTCTCCTGACCTCCTCCCACACTCCAGTTTTCTCTGCCGTCCGGCTACCAAACCGGTCGCCACTGGTCCCGTTCGGTCCTCACGGACCTCCTCTCCATTTTTGAAGCAGTCCCACCCGCCGTCGCGCCGCCTGGAAGCCCCACGGAGCGGCGGAGCTGCTGCAGTATCGCCGAAAAACTGGCAATTTTAGCTGCGTTTCGGGTGAAAGTTTGGTGAGTCTTGCTCCTCTCCTTCCTCTAGTGATGTTTATACGTGTTTGGTGACCTGAAAACCAAGTTTTGGTGCCGGTTTTGCAGCTTTTGTTTTTGGTTTCATTTTGGTTTTTCGAGGAGTTTTCCGGCTGGTCATGGCCGAACCAGTCAAAACCCCAGGTATTAAAGTTGTTCACCATACTTCAATATACAAGTTTCATGTTGTGAGTTTCTCTTAATTTGGAAGTTTTTGTGTGACGCGTGGGGCTTACTCGTCGCCGCCGCTTGTGGCCGCGCGTCCGGCTGAGTTGTGGCCTTAGTTTCCTGTGGTCAGCTAGTCCTTGCTGTTGTGATCTTGTTGAGTGATAGTTTGGCTAAGTTTTGAGCAAGGTTTGCATGTTAGGACTTAGGTTTAATTGTTTTGGCTTAGTTGAGTTTGAGTTTAGGTTTTGAAGATTTGAGGCAGCTCAATTGTGTTGTTGAGTTCAACGACCTTGGGAAATTTTTTTCCCTTGAGCTAAGGGTTAGTTTAAGGGTATTGTGTTATCCTTTAGTATTTTGGTTTCTAAGGTTTTTAATTGTGTGATTTTAGGTGGTATGTGATTTTGTGATTGGCTTACCTTCATTATGTTGGGGGCTTTGCAACGAGATTTCAAGGTGAGTAAATCTCACCAAGGTTCACTTTTGAACCAAATTTTATTATGATCATGTGATGATGATAATATTATGATGTTAAAATTAATACTATGTTATTAATTGTTTTAAAATAAATGAGTTTAATCGTCAACGGCTCAAAGGTAAGATAAAACAAGTTTTCCTATTTTATGATTATTTTAAGGTTCATGTGATCATAATGTTATTGATTATTGATAAGTTATTCATGTGGAATAATATTTATATTATTCATATAATTATATCCTTGTGAATGATATAATCATAAGATGTGATCTTGTGTTATGATGATTGTTGGATAAATAGTCAAATTGGGTTCCAAGCCTTTAATCGGGTGATTGGTTGCGATTCTGATGCTATTTATTATTTTGTGTTTTGATATTGGACAGTCAAACCGAGTTCCAAGCCTTTGGCCGGGTGATTAGTTGCAGTTAGGAATAAAAGTCTAGTCCGTCTGTCAGTGTACGTCATGGGGGATACTTTATCGTATATGGGACTCATGGGTACACAATTTTGTTGTAGGTCATGATGAGTATTTCATCAGTACCTGGGACTCATGGGTACATGTTATTTGAAACAAATGTTAGAATTGTGGATATATTCATTGATATAATTGCTTTTGTGAAATTTTTAGATGTGAGAAATGTTGTGTTAATTTTGAGTTTACTCATACGAGCTTTTTAGCTTACCGAGTTTGTTATTTTACAATTCCGGTACACCAATTATTGGTGTAGGGGTTAGACCTGCATGTGATGATCAGCAGGGTTGAGGTGGAGGCTTAGTGGCAGGGTTCTTTTTGGCTTTTACTGTACTCTGTATAGTTTTGTTAATCGGGTTGTTTCTACCTGCTTCGTCCCGAGCCGGAAAGGGGTCACGAGTCGGAGCGAGGTAGAATCCTTTGGTCCTGCACTCGAAACCTGCAAAAGCGACATCGTCAAGAAGCCGGGACTGGGGCGGCCCAGTCTTCGACTCTCCGATGCTTAAGTTAGCTTTAGGCACTTGCAATGTAGGGGAGTGTGGAAGAGAGATGTGTGTACCTTTTATGGTAGCTTGTGCCTGTTTTATAGGTCAACGTTGGGCACTTTGGCCATATGCTTAAGTTAGCTTTAGGCACTTGCAATGTAGGGGAGTGTGGAAGAGAGATGTGTGTACCTTTTATGGTAGCTTGTGCCTGTTTTATAGGTCAAGGTTGGGCACTTTGGCCATAGTTCTCCAATGTGGGACTACTTGTTAGTCTTTGTGGTGTCTCCTTTTTTGGGGGTGTTTTGCCGCTAGAGTGATTTTGGCAAGCGGTTTGTTACCGGCCCTTCACTCCTTAGATATCCGTGAGGGGCTTACCATGGCTATCTTGTTTGGAATGACCTTTGGTGACCGGGTAATTGCACCTTATTCTCGGTTCAGCCAAGTATTTTGGCTATGTACTAACAAGTCCCCAAGTCCCCAGTCCGAGAGAGCTCTTGGGTGGGGAGTTATTCTATAGATGCCGAGAATAGGTTTTACCCGGGTGCTGGAGGCATGGTGTCGAGTCCCCAAGTCCTCACGCGAAGGTCGCGAGGTGACGGGGGTGAAGTTTCGAGTAAGGCTGGTGAGAGGAAACAAGCTAATGGCGTTGCGTGTCGCTACGGGCGACGTAGTTCGCACTAAGTGGCGAGGAAACGCGCTAATGGCTTTCGAGTAAGTTTTCGCTAGTTGGCGAGACTCTCGAGTGGCGGGCCGCTGCTGGGCGAGTAAGTCTGCGCTGGTTGGCGAGACTCTCGCGGCGTGGCGGGCCGCTGATGGGCGAGTCAGTCAGCGCTAGTTGGCGAGACTCTCGAGTGGCGGGCCGCTGATGGGCGAGTTTTTTTTTTGCGACAAACAAGGGTGATGTGGCTTTGCCCTGTCCGTAAAGGTTTGTGGGGTCTGGGGGAATGTCTATATATAGGGTTGAGGAGAACTGGAGGGGGAAGTGTGTGATTTCGAAACTGAAAAACTGGGTGAGCCGCAATTTACGTTTTAGGGTTTCGGCAGTTCTGTAAACTTCAGGCTGGGAAACGTCCAATTTCATCCTTGATCGAGAGGGTGCGAGTGCTCTGCTGTTTGCAATCAGCTTCACTGCCATTATGCAAGTCCGCTGTTTCTAGGTATGAATTTGTCGCCTTCTTTGTCTTTGGATTTTTGTATGTGATGGTGTTGTTGTTTTGGGTTATTTGGGGTGAGTGGGATTGTTCACATGTTTGTGATGTTGGTAGGAATTATAGGGTGAGAGATTTGTTGTCGGGCTGGTTAGGGTTAAGGTAGCGGGGTATGGCAGATCCGGTGTGGGTGTCCAGCGAAGAGATTGTGGTGGTCTCTAGTTCGCCTAGTTCGGATTCGGACACTTTGCACCGGATGGAGGAGGGCTTGGATAATCTTATGACAGAGATTGCCCTTGACTTGGGAGAAAGCATTTCTATGATGGATGTCGGGTCTCATGTGTCCTCGTATAACCCTCTCTTGCAGGAGGTAGAGGAATTTATCATGGCGAGATCTCGAGAGGAGGATGATTCATTTTGGGAACCTCCGAAGAGTATGACATTGTCGGAGCTTGAAGCGCTTCGGCAGAATTGGAGTATTCCAGAGGAGGTTTTGTTGCGGCCGCTTGGCAGGGGGTGAAGTTTTGGGATCCTCCGGGTAACTTTACGTTGGTATATGAGTACCAACTGAGATACGGGTTGATGTTCCCGTTACCCCTATTTGTGCAGTACACCTTGGCGTATCTGCATGTCGCCCCGGGGCAAGTTACCCCCAACATGCTGAAGCAGATTTTGGGAACATGCGTGCTATTTCTCCTGCAGAAGCAGGAGTTCCCAAATTGTGAAGAGTTCAACGCGTGCTGGCACATGGGGTGGTGCGCGAAAAAGGGTCGTCGGGGCTGCGTGACGATGAAGACACGTGGGAAGTTTAAGGTCCTGGTGGAAGATTTGCCCACCTCAACAAGTGAAACCTGGAGGCGCAAGTGTTTTCTTGTTGGGGGGGGAGGAGTGGCACGGGCACCCTTTTCGGGTCCCGGGAAGTTTCCAAAAAATAGGTATCGTGTACTTGTGCCTTATGTTTTTTTGTTTTGCTTTGTGCTGCTCTGTCGCTGCTGACAACTAGTTTTGTGCAGTGCCGCAAGAGTATAATCTCACTGAGCTGATAGAGCATCGGATTCGCCGGGTGATATGGGCATTTGAATGTAGGAGCTCGTATCGGATATGCCGTCTTGGCATATACAGCCACTTCGTCTATGCCCGGGTTCCGGGTCTGTATTTTAGTGGTTGTGTTCTCTGTTTTAGGCTTGCGAGTCACTGCCTGACTATTGTTTGTTTGTTGCAGTGACAATGCCACGCGACGGTGGTTCGCGAAAGAAGGAAGGTCCGTACGACAAGGTGTCGGACAAGGATGTGCTGAATGGGCTACTGGCTGAGGCTGATCATGCCAAGCAGTATGAAATTGACTTGGAGACGGGAGAGGGAAAGGAGGTGGAGCTGGGCGATTGTGAAGATTTTTTAAGGTTGAACTTGGCAGATGAGGATTACGCCTATGTACCTCCACTGGTGGCGGAAGCGATGAGTTTAGGCATCCAAGAGGTGGAGTTAGAGGAGGCGCAGGTAGAGGATGATCACGAGGGTGAACCCGACGAGGCGCAGGGGGAAGAACCTGTCATGGAAGAGGTTACGGACCGTGAGGAAGAGATTGGTGCGGCTCGGACTCGGAAGAGGAAGGAGAGAGCGGAGCCGGCTCGCGAGGGCCAGTCCAAGAGGTCGTGGAGGGACAGTCGGTCCGGGGGATCGGCAAGCTTAGCTGAGGTTGTCCAAGCCTTGGAAGGGACAGGGGACACGCAACCATACTTGGCTCAGATGGCATATGATATGCGTCACCGCGCTCGCGATATGCATGTGTTGGAGGAGGTTGATCCGCCGGCGGGCATGGCTCTCGCCAAGGAGAAATTGACTCGGGTAAGTGTCTGCACGCTTTTGTGTTCCACTGTTTTGAGCTTGGAGTTTGTGCGTTGATGTGTGACTGCAGACTACATTTTTGATGTATGCCGCGAACGAGCGGGCGGCTTCCCACTGTCAGGGTGATGCTAAGGCCAAGAGTCAGCAGTCGAGGGAGGCTGAGGAATGTAATCGGGGCCTTTTGGAGCAGCTAGAGCTGGCGGAGCAGAACGCTGCTGTCTTCCGGGCCTAGGTGGCGGAGCTGAAAGAAGATATAAGGAGGAAGGATGAGCAGGTGGTGTCTGGGGAAGTGGCGGCTGCTAAGGTAGCGTCTTTGGAAGCTGACACAGGCACTTGTAGAGCTGGAGGTGTCCTGGAAGGCGAAGTGCGAGCGGGCTGCCGGGGCAGGGCATAAGTTGTTCCGGGAGGGCGAAGTGTATAAGCAGCAACTGAAGGGTGCCTATAACAAAGGGCAAGATGATTTGAGCCGACTAGGCTGCTAGGCAGGCTGGATTAACGAGGTGTACATGCGCAAGTGGTACGCAGAGAAGAATGCTGCCAAGGTGGCGTGGGAACAAATGACGCCTGAACAGAGGAAGTAAGCCGAGATCTCGCGGTCTCTGGCGAAGCAGCATGAGGCGTGGTGCGTAACGTCTGCTGGGCAGAAGGGGATGCCAGCTACGGGCGATCCACGACCTCTTGCAATTGGGGCTGCGTCATCTATGAGAGCCACCAGCCCCGAGGGGTCTATACCTACCCAAGTAGTGGCGTCGCATGTGGCTTCTTCTGCCGTCCCGTCTCGCGATCCTCGGGCTCCGGGGTTGATGGCACGGGCGGACCTTGAAGCTCAGAAGGCTCCAGTGAGGGGGTGCTCTGGCCTTGAAGGAGTTCCTGGTAGTTCACTTGTGCGCTCTGCCGCAGCTGTGAGGCCTTTATTTTTGTCCCGGGACCAGTCGAGGCCGCTGGTTGGACAGAGGATGGCGGGGAATGTGAGCCAGGTTCGTGGCCGTAGTGGCGGGTCGAAGGGGAGTGTCAACAAATCTGGCGACTCATCCGCTGGGGGAGAGTGAGTTGTACTTGGGCATTTTGATAGTTGTAGGACCGACTGTTGTTTTGAACAATGTAAGTGGCGTGGTTAGCCATTGTAATTAGTTTATACTAATTTGCCTGGGAGTCCAGGTTGATGTTTTGGCATTATGTGTAGCCTTTGTGTGTTTGTTTTGCTGTTGTCTACTTTTGTATGTTTGTGGCCCAGCGTTGCGGGAGCGAAGTGTAGCATGTTGGAATGACAAAATACTTCAATGCACTTAAATTTAGCCGCTAGCGGGCGAAGTGTACAATGTTGGAGCCGCTACTGGGCTATTGTACATATACAATGGCTTTTCGAAGTCAAGGTTAAAATTGGTTAACTGGGGTAGAGATGGTGGCGAGCGTTCCAGGGGTGGGGGACGATGTTTTTGTTATAGGACTAGGTTGCGGGGCTCTCTTTCCCGCTCCCCTCTGGGTCGTCCCGCGGGTCATTGATGGGTTCCGAGGGGCTGAGAGGCAACATCTCATAGGCTCTTCGCCTTTGCTGGATGACGTTAAGATGACAATGCTCAATGGCTGCTCGATCCCCTTGAATGGTCAGGGTGCCACCTGGGGTGGGAACTTTCATGAGAAGCATGTGACCAGCTATGAAGCATTGTAGCCCCCAGAGGATGTCCCGGCCTAAGATGAGATTATAGGATGAGGGGCAATCGACAATGAGGAAGCGGGCCATGATGGAAGAGCGGCAAGGAGCTGTTCCCACTGACACGGTTAGGCGGTCTAAGCCTAACGGTTGCACAGTCTCGCCAGAGAAGCTGACAAGGGGGTCATGGTTATTGTATAGCTTAGTTCGGTCTCGCCGAAGTCCTTTGTAACAATCGGAAAACATGACGCTTACGGCGGCCCTATGTCCACTAAAGCTCTGTGGCACTTGTAATGATCCACCTGCACATTGATTATGAATGGTTCACAATGGTGGCAATTTATGGTATCCTCATCGCTGCGAAATGTCACTTGATCCACCAAAAACATTTTTCTCGACGGCTCCGCCGGAGGTGGCGGCCGGCAACCAACTCCGGCGACATCCGATGGTCACCAAATTTTGGCAGCATCTTCCTCTCAACCTCCTCTACAACATTCCTAACTACCACAAACTCCAATTCTAAGCCTAAGCACATCAATCGAACGAAAATACACAAAAAGCCCTAGAAATTTCAAGTTCCAATTTCTCCTTACCTAGCTCACGACGGAGCGAGCCCTTTGGAGGGATTGAAGCACGGGAGGAGGGCTTCTTTTTGGGCTATGGCTCACCGGATATGGCGGCCGGAGGAGGAAGTTCCGACGAGAAATCGGTTTCGGCAGCCGGGGCTCTCGGGCGTCGTTTCTCCCTCACGGCGGCGCTAGGGAGGCTGCCACCGGTCTAGAAATGCAGCTGGGAGGGAGACCGATCGAACGGGACCGGTCCAGCGGCGAACGGAGGCCGGACGACGTCAGAGAAGAAATCGGGCAGTGAGGCTCGGGGGAGAGGAACCAGGAGGAGAGAGAGAAGAAAAAGAGAAAAAATGGGTTGGGCTCGGCCCAGCCGACCCAACACTCATTTTAACCCAAATTTTCAAATTTCAACACCCCAAAATAATACCTCAATAAAATTACATTTTACTAGCAAAAATTACCATTTTTACCGTCGTCAAAATTTTTTCCTTAGAATAATTCTCTCAAAATATTAGTCCTTCAACACCCTCTAGGAACTAATTAAATTACACACTTAGTGACGAACACAGTAAAAACTCTTATTACCGCTATGCCAGTAATAAAGGTAAAAATTAAGGTTCGGGGCGTGACAATTCTCCCCTCCTTATAAAAATTTCATCCTCGAAATTTACAAACTCGCTACTCAAAGAGATAAGGATACTGCTGCCTCATCTGCTCTTCTGGCTCCCAAGTAGCTTCTTCTACTTGGTGGCTTCTCCAAAGCACTTTGACGAGCTGAATTGACTTGCTCCTAAACACTTGCTCCTTCCGATCTAGAATCTGAACCGGCTCCTCTTCATAGGACAAATCTTTCTGTAGACTAATCGGCTGTTCTTCCAGCACATGAGAAGGATCGGCAATATACTTGCGAAGCATGGATACATGAAACACATTATGTATCCCGGACAACTCCGAAGGCAACGTCAACCGATAGGCAAGAGAGCCAACTCGCTCTATTATCTCATAAGGACCAATATACCTCGGACTAAGCTTCCTAGGCTTGCCAAAACGTACTACCCCTTTCCAAGTAGATAGTTTCAGGAACACCCAATCACCTACTTGAAACTCAAGGTCCTTCCTGCGGACATCGGCATAACTCTTTTGCCTACTCTGAGCAGCCTTGAGTCTATCTCTGACCACCTTGATCTTCTCATTTGCAAACAGCTCAGCCAATTTATCCAGCGAAAACTTCTTTCCCACCGGCAAGAAATGAGCAGATTTAGTGAGTCTATCCACTATTACCCAAATACCGTCATGCCCTTCACGGGTACGAGGTAAACTGAAGACAAAATCCATCGTGATGTGGTCCCACTTCCACACTGGAATAGGCAACAGCTCAAGCAAACCTGAAGGTTTCCGCCTTTCAGCTTTCACTTGCTGACAAATCAGACACCTACTCACAAAAGCTGCAATTTCCCTCTTCATGTTAGGCCACCAATAATAATCCTTCAAGGTCTGATACATCTTTGTACTACTTGGATGAGCAGCATAAGCAGGACTATGAGCTTCCTCTAAAATCTCAATCTTTAACTCTTCATTTCTCTTTGGAACACAAAGCCTGCTTTTGAACAACAACGACCCATCTCTTCTTACCAAAAAATTTACGGCGGCTCCATTCGCTGCTCTTTCTATCAACCGAAATATGGAATGATCATTATACTGTGCCTCCCGCACTTTATCAACCAGCACTGGCCTCACATGGAAACTGGCTACCAAAGCACCCACTTCATCCACCGCTAAATCCACCCATGTAGCCCGCAGCTCACAAAGAAGTGGAACTCGAACCATCCTCAAGTGAAATAAAGACACTGAGGGATTGCGACTAAGAGCATCAGCTACCACATTAGCTTTTCCAAGATGATACTCTATCATGCAATCATAATCACTTATTAACTCCATCCACCTTCTTTGCCTCAAATTCAACTCCCTTTGTGTGAATACATACCGAAGACTCTTGTGATCGGTAAAAATCTGACACTTGGCTCCATAAAGATAGTGTCTCCACAACTTGAGAGTAAAAACCACAGCTGCAAGCTCTAAATCATGAGTGAGATAATTCACCTCATGCGGCTTCAATTGCCTAGAAGCATAGGCAATCACTCGATCATGCTGCATCAACACTCCACCTAGACCTCGTCTAGAAGCATCACAAAACACCACATACTCCCCACTATCGTCTGGAAGTGCCAAAACAGGAGCACTAGTCAAACTTGATGACACTCTCATCATCCCCCTTCTTCATGTTCAGGAAATCCGACTGAATCCTGATACGCTGAGCGTGACCGAAATACTGACCCAAGAAGAGCGTCTTAAACTCCTCCCACCACCACGATTTTTGCTAGCAAGGATCCACCAGTGATGCGCTGAGTCATCCAGAAAAGTCACTGCCATCTTCACTTTCTTTTCTTCCGGCAGGTCAGTGCTCTCAAAAGCCATTTCCAGCTTATCTAACCAAGTGTGCGCATCGAGGGGTCCCTTGGTGCCCTTGAACTCAATTGCACCAGCATTGAAGCCATCCTTCTTCTTCACAGACCGAGGCTGCTGAACTCTATCTAACACATGCACCTCTTAGCATGCTTCCAATCGAATCAACCAATCCTCTAACCTCATCACCCTCACTGGCGTTGGTCGAGGAAGCTACACGGGGTCGGCGCCTAGGAGGCATAGTACCTAAGGAAGAAGATATTAAGTAGTTTGTCCATAAGACTAACAGAACTATCACACATACCCAATAACACATAGTATCAAAAGCAGAAAACTGCCGATGAATCTGCCGCGGTCGGATCACCACTCTATAGACACTATGACTACTTAGGCAAATACGATAGTGAATAGAAAACAGAAGATGAAACCTAGAGCTCTGATACCAACTGTCAAGACCCACCCCGAATTTCACCCTGAAACCCGAGGTGAGTCTTGCGGGGACCACCTCCAAGGAAAACTTAGCGAAGGACTCGAAAAACCTCCCTCGAAAATGGACAACCTTAACCAGAAAAAATTAAAGAACACTTAACCAATAATATAAATTCTTCAACTTAATCCGAAACCAAATAAAATAATACACAGATATTTTTCTGAAAGTATTCAGAGCTACTACAAGCAATATAGCGGAAGCTACTAGAAATCCTAGTAATTTAACAGAAGACCTACTGGTGAACAGTAGTGGAGAAATGAGTGACTATGCCTCGCCGCCTCCTTCTAGACCCCACCTGAACTCTGCAGACTGGGCATTTAAAAACGAAGGAAAAGCCCAGGGGAAAATATTTCATCACGTCAGAATGAGTGGACAAAATAATCGCAACAATAACAATATTTCCCCAAGAAATTATCAATGAAAACGACTAGTTCTAGCTAGTCCCCCATCATAAACAAAACAGCCTCTCAGGCTCAATCTATAAAATATATATATTTCAGTATGTATTAACCACTCGTATGCTCCATGTATGATATCTATGAATAAGCTTTAAATTAGATAGTCACACCATGCTAATACGATTGGGTCTAACGCTCACGTCGCTCCATACTGGCATTTTTCCTCAGAATGGAGGATACAAGACCGAGTGGTTTAAATACGTGCACACTCCTTGTACGATTTCTATGAATGAATGGAAAAACATAGAATAAATTCAACAAGTAGAAAATCGTACAAGGCTACTACGCTCACGTCTAACGCTCACGTCTAACGCTCACGTCACCCCAACTGGCATTCGTCCACAGAGTGGGGGCTATCACGTATATAGCTAGCTAGCATTCTCTCTCATACATACTATTCTCGGAATTTTGCCTCGAGTATAATCGCAGAAAATCTATTCTCAATTTTGGGAAATATAATATCCAACAAAGGAAATTACTCAACAATAAAACAATTCAAACACATTATATAAAACAAAAGTTCACTCACAAATTAGGCCTAAGCCTGACGTCGGTCGGAGGTCTCCTCTGCTCAAGCCTCCTCGCGTCCTGTTCCAAACATAATTAATTCCTTAAAATAAAACACCGACAAAACATGCATAGTTAAATATGCTTCGCGCTCAACCACGCCTAATACTCCAAAATCTTAAATCCACTGTCAACCTCAAAACTCCACAAATTTTACCGACTTCCTCAAAATCATCTTCCACCAAATAAAATCCAATGACCGGATTATAAATTAATATTCCGCCAAAAATACCAAACTTCAACAAATCTCAAACCTATCCAAAACTCCTCTAAAAAATCTAAAACTTATTCCATTAAACTCTTCACATTTTTCTCCACCAAAAACATTTTCTCGGCGGCTCCGCCGGAGGCAGTGGCCGGCGACCAACTTCGGCGATCTCCGATGGTCACCAAATTTTGGCAGCATTTTCCTCTCAACCTCCTCTACAACATTCCTAACTACCACAAACTCCAATTATACGCCTAAGCACATCAATCGAACGGAAATACACAAAAAGCCCTAGAAATTTCAAGTTCCCATTTCTCCTTACCTAGCTCACGACGGAGCGTGCCCTTTGGAGGGATTGAAGCACGGGAGGAGGGCTTCCCTTTGGGCTATGGCTCGCCGGATATAGCGGCCGGAGGAGGAAGTTCCGGCGAGAAATCAGTTTCGGCAGCCGGGGCTTTCGAGCATCGTTTCTCCCTCAAGGCGGCGCTAGGGAGGCTGCCACCGGTCTAGAAATGCAGCTGGGAGGGAGACCGATCGAACGGGACCGGTCCGGCGGCGAACGGAAGCCGGACGGCGGCGGACGGAAGCCGGACGGCGGCGGATGGAAGCCGGACGGCGGCGGACGGAAGCCGGACGGCGGCGGACGGCGTCGGAGAAGAAATCGGGCAGTGAGGCTCGGGGGAGAGGAACCGGGAGGAGAGAGAGAGAAGAAAAAGAGAAAAAATGGGTTGGGCTCGGCCCAGCCGACCCAACACTCATTTTAACCCAAATTTCCAAATTTCAACACCCAAAAATAATACCCCAATAAAATTACCTTTTACTAGCAAAAATTATCATTTTTACCGTCGTCAAAATTTCTTCCTTAAAATAATTTCCTCAAAATATTAGTCCTTCAACACCCTCTGGAAACTAGTTAAATTACACACTTAGTGACGAACACGGTAAAAACTCTTATTACCGCTATACCAGTAATAAAGATAAAAATTAAGGTTCGGGACGTGGCATGAATTATAAAGGTTTGTCCTTAAATTGTGACACTGTTCAAAACAACGTCGTCAGAGCACATTTTATATGAACCGCTGCTTTTGTTACTTTCACGGTGACTTGGGAAAACAATCAGCTTTAACAGTCTGGTAACATAACATCCAGGACTCAAAAACCTTGCACCGGTTACAAAGTCCGTCACATTTTCAAAATTTTGTTCGGTGCTACGACCATAAGCTACAACTGAAATGCTCTCCGAGGCACAAAGAGACTTTTTAAAAATACTATGAGATGGCTGTTTATCCAGTTTTTTACATCTCGAAAAATTCTCATAAAACAAGGAACCAAGGAGCTTCAGGTCGGTCTATCTTGCTCTGATGCGTAGGATGAAGCTATTAATGCCTAGTTTACTTGAAGAGCTCTGGGTTCAGCCAATCCCTGTTACATCAAATTTCCAATCAGCATTAGTTTTGTCCTCTAAACATGAAATTAATTTTTGAGAAGAAACAGATGTGGTGTTGTATTGCACTCACTTGCTAATGTCATCAAGGTGATCATCAAAATCTACAACATCCTGCCATTTTTCAGTTGAAATGTGATCCAATAGAACAACATTGGCTGAGGGCTCCTTCATTGTCAACTGATTTCCATCTGATCCAACTAATTTCCAAACCCTAGAAGCATCTTTCGTGTAAAGCTGATTTTTTCACACAAAAAAAATATAAAAAAGATCAGAAACATATAAGCTGAAAGTACTTACGAGGGACAAATTCCCATAACAAATAATCACTGAAATTAACAAAACCATGTAAAACAAAGGAACAGTATATGAGCTTATATAGGAGAACAAGGATGTGAGTCAGTAAATATGGCTTCAAACATCCATAATCAAGACATATAACTGTTTGAAGGAAAACAATAACCCAAGTTGAGAATCACACCAGAGAAGAAAGATTATCTAAAATACCAATCATGTCATGTCATGTACCAATGGCGGGTTATGGCGCTTCACTCAAGTGACATGTGTCATCTTTTGATTTTCTTAACTTAAATAAACTGGTTTGTTAGTACTGTTTGTTTGATTTTCTAAGATCATCATGGCAAACTAGTATTCTCAAAAAAAAAAAAAAATCATGGCAAACTAGTCATCACAAAGAACAAAGCAAAAGAAAGGCTCAGAGGGTTTAGGACCAGAGGTTAGAACTAAATGGCCGAACATGAATGATTTTAATATTTGGCAGGTGAATGACACATGATACTTTGTTGATACAATAATATCATCACTGAGATCCATCATCAGCAGTATTCATTTTTCATAACAAAAGAAATAAAAACCTTGGTATTCTGAAGAGCTAAAGGAAATCGTATAAAAGGAAATGATCTGACTCATGATTTGGATCATATTCTTGCTATAATTACAATCAATTTCAAGTTGTGTCCTAGTTTGCCACCAAGATTTTAGTGTTAAATTGTTCAAAGTAACGACACTAAGGTTTATTCATCCAAGTAACCTGCAAGATGAATTCAGCAGTATCTTACTCCCTTCTCCAAAATCCGGTATAAATTCCATCAAATGATTGTTAGATACCCTGGTCTGTTAGAAGCTCAAAATATATAGGAATTTACCAACAATTATATAAGCTAACACCTTAAACGTACAAAGAGCAGAGATTAACAAAATAAATGGAAGATCTGAATCACAAAAACGCTAAAGGAGTCTTTTAGACGTGAATTGCAATCGCGAAAACTTCAACTCGAAAATTGAGTTATCAGGCTAATAAAAAGATCACCGCCTGTGATCTGTGATCATCTGCTGTAAAGTGGGGAATGAAACACTCATGACATTGTTTGCTGATTTACTGTTCCCTTTTGCCGACAAACTTTCAGTTGGTACAGGTGAAGTGTACTGGTACGTTCGTCATGATATGATTTTAAACTCCTAATTTCTAAAGGTGGCATTAACTAGCACTCGGTCTCTAGCAGATTCTAGTATTCTGCCTTAAAAAGGACTTTTTATTATTGCTGTGACATCATTAACTCACATAAAGAACATAGAAACCGCAAAGCTCGGTATGCTTTCATGTTCTAGGTGATCTTATAGGGAAGGGCTAAAAGGTAACCTCATATACCCTTATCTTTGGACTTGGATTAACCTGAAATTCTATGCATCTACGTCATAGAAAATCTTAAGCTCTCTGAGTTCCTCTTTATCATTACAACTCAGTAACTCACTGTCCAGAGAGCTACGACTCCATCCACAAGAAATGCTAGTAATGATATATAAAATGTTTCGTACGGATACTATAGCATGCGAACACATGATTAAATTATCTTCTTTGTCCCAGCAATCCACGTCAACCATCCTACCCACGTCAAAAACCCAGCATATAATGCACTAACAGAAAACGCAAAAAAAGATACCAACCTGAACCATGGGGCTCCGGTCCTTTGTCTTTGACAAAGCTGCAAGCTTCTTGTTATCTAACTGCAAACAGATACACAGAGACAAAATAAACCTCCAATCTCTCAAATCGAAAACCCCGAAAAACATTCATAGATATACAAATCACAGTACCAAGAGCACCGCAGCTTGAGGAAGGTAACGATAAATGTGATCACCAACATTCTTGGCCAGGCTCCCAAGCTCCTGATCATCAAACCTCTCGTTCGCTTGGAAGTACCCCACAATGCTCACTCCTTTCGCAGCGAAATACTCCTCAATCTGTAAAATTCAAATCAACTATATAATCGAAAAATCAATTCAATTGAATTCGAACACGTTGAGATTCGAGGAAGGCGAGACTGACGAGGATGAGGGAGATCTCTAGCTGGGGGAGAAGACCGAGCTGGGAGTGGAAGAGAGGGACGGAGTCGGTGATCTCGACGACATCGTTTTGAGGGGAGACGCGGCCGAGGAGGATGCCGTTGACGGCGGAGGTCTTGTGCTTGAGGGCGTGGAGTACGAGCTTTATGTACGCGTTCTGTGCGATCTCGTAGCGTAACTCGCCGCCCATGACTCACTCCTCGCCCGAGTTTGACAAACTCAGTCTTGCAGAGAGAAAATAGAGAGGCAGAGAATCCAGTACTCGGTGTTGTTTTCAGTTTGGGGATCTAGGCCTTTGTTTTCCACGATTTATATTTTTTAAATGGTGGACCCGCCCGAGTGCGTAGGCCCACCACGGCCCAGACGGCCTAAGCTTGTCTCATATCGGGCTAGCCCGCTCAAAAGCCCAACTCGCATATGTTTTTTTGGTTAAATAAAACACCCATCAGAAGGAATCTGATTCACTCTCTCTCCTCACGGATGCTGAAGATGATCCGAGCAACTGCTACTTCTTCTTCTTCTTCTTGTCGTTGCAGCAGAACAAGAGGCCCAACACCCAAAGTCTGTGAGAGACCCTCAGCCACACTTGGATCACAATTGCACCACTTTCCGTGATGAAACTCACATTGCTAGTCCAACCAATGCGTGAACCAGGTGAAGCAATGCCATCGGGTAAATCATCCTCACTAAATTCAAAGACTTTCATCCACGAGTCAGACACCCCATAATCTCTCATCATCCATAATCCAATATCATCACTTTCCTCGTATAATTGCCTAGACTGAGACAACAGGCAAAGGCATCCTCCTAAATGAACCACAGTCTGCATTTGTTTACCAACAAAATGCAGTTTTCCTCATCATCTTGGTTAAAACCGGCAGGAACAGGCATTTGCCGTAACTCTTCACTTGCCAGATCAATAGCATTGATACTCGATGAAGCGAGAGCATGCTTCAATCAAGCTCCCATCCACATCATATTCAAAGCAGTTAACACACCAATGGATTGCTTCATTTGAAAAAACCCCCACAGTGCATCCTCCAGCCGATGGGGAGAAATGACCAATGAGACCCTTTCCTAGTGCTCCAAGAGTTAGCTCCCACCGAGAAGATGAAGATGTTGATATCCATATCTTCATACACATCCTCTGCAGCACCAGAGTCCTCGTCCGGGATTACCAAAACAAGTTTGTAGTCGTCAGTGGCTGAAACATAACCAAACCCATATCTTCCTGAAATATCCCTGCAAGTCCTTTTTGTTCTTGATGAAAACTGTGGTTCAGGTATTTTGCGGAAGAATCCGGTTGCTGGGTTCCAAATAGACAAGTCTTCATAATAACTGCCTAGAATTACCAAACCATTGCTAGAAGCCATTACAATTGTGCTGTGCTGCTCGGATGGAAATGTGCAACTTCTGACCAGAAATGTTTCGCCAGAAAAATCTTCCAAGCATTGCAACTGAGAATTCCCAGTCAAGGTAGGATATCTTTTATACAAATCTTCCTCCACGACAGATATGGTGGAGACAAGGACTCCATGACGGAGGGTTCTCTGCTCAGACGATAGTTGGAGGTGAGATTTGGCAAATTGAGGGTCCGAAATGATAATAGAACGCCACCTTTTCGACACACAACTGAACCGGATCAAAGATTTCACCGGCAACCTGCACAGAATCTTCACTATAATATCTTCAGGGAGATCGAAAACCTCCTCCTCTTCCGGCATTGAACAGAATTCCCAACCAAAATAACCAAAAGCAATGCTGCGATAAATCCAACAATCACATTATTAAGAAAAGCAGTCTTATTTGGAGGCGTATATGTCACATAATCAGACACGTAAAAGGAACAACAAATATTGTTTTCACGGCAAAAGTAACCAAAATTAGAGAGATGATTACAGTACTTTTCTATTAGGGTTTGTTGGCATATTGGCTATTCCTATTCAATCACTAGGAGCTCCAAGACTGCTTCGAAAAATCTTCAAGACTGCTTTCCTTTTTGCATATATTTGTTGGTTCTGTGTTTTTTTACAGGTCTTGATCTAGTGATTGAATAACAATGTCAAATGGGGAGAATGTTGGCATATTGGCTATTCCTATACAATCACTAGGATCTCCTTCTGTAGACAGGAAAGAAGGAAATAAAGGAAAAAGCTTGATCTGAGGTATTTCGAGAATTCAATCATGGATCACAGGTAATGCGTTTTGATTTTCTCATATATGGTAAGTTAATCTCTTTCTTGCCTGATTCTCTTAAAATGAGACATTTTTAGTAAAAAGTCTTATGTCTAGGATTTTCCATATCAGATTCTTTAAAGTTCATATTTGCAGGATCTTTAATTATTTTAGGATATCTGATTTGGTGCATTTCCAAATCAGGTACATTAGAAATTTTACCTATATCAATCTTGGGTTGTTAAAATCATACATGATAATTCAAATGCATGAACTCAATCATTGTTCTCTGCAGTCTGACACTACCAGGACAAGTACTTTAGCCGATGAAAAATTTTCGTCGGCCTGTTAAAAAAATTCGTCGGCGAAGCTGTCGTCGGGAAAGGGTCGTCTGTGATGACTTTAGCCGACGACACAAAAAAAATTCGTCGGCTAAAGTATGACTATAGCCGACGAAATAATGTCGTCTGCTATAGTCCAGACTATAGCAGACGACATTATTTCGTCGGCTATAGTCAAACTTTAGCCGACGAATTTTTGTAGTCTGCTATAGTCTGGACTTTAGCCGACGAATTTTTGTCGTCTGCTATAGTTTGTAATTTAACCGACGAATTTATTGTCGGCTATAGTCCGTACCTTAGCCGACGACATTTTGTGTCGTCGGTTATCTTCCAAACTTTAGCCGACGAATAATTTAAAATATTCGTCAGCTAAAGGTTGTAATAAAAAAATATAATGGGTCTATGGCCGACGAAATATAGTATATTCTGTCGGCTTTATAGGGATTTAGCCGACGAAATATGCTTTAATTCGTCGACTAAAACTTATTTTAAAAAAAAAACTTTAGCAGACGAATTAAGGCTTTTTTCGTCGGCTATAAGTCCATTCCAGTAAAAAAAAAACCCCAAAATTTCTGAATTACCATTCCAAGCAAGCTGCAAAAAACACCAAAACAATTTCATATAACCAACAACGAACACATAAAAGTATATATCAACTATATAAAAGTATCAATTACATAAAAGTATCAAACACATAAAAGTATATATCAACTACATAAATTCTATATCGTCTAAATTACAGTCCTCTTTTGGGGGCTGCTGCGGAGGTTGCGGCGGCTGGGGTAGCGTCATGGGCGGAGGCGGAAGTCCCTGAATCTAGGCAGCTGCAAAGTCCTGCATGTACTGGAACATCTGCTGCTGTTGGGCCTGCTGGATGGCATATATCTCGGCAACATAGGCTGCCTGCGCGGCATTAAAGGCAGCCTGAGCAGCTTGTTGTTCTCGTAGTCTCTGAAATTCCGACTCTAGCTGAGTCGTCCTGTTGATCGTGGACGTGGTCCTGCTGCTGGTCGAGGCTGCCTTTCGTTGAAATCCTGGAGTGGTCTTCAGGACCCCCTCGCCTCTCTTTCCTAGACCCCGGCAGTAGAAGTTGTTTGCTCTCAGAGGGAAGGCTGTGCCCATGATCCTCGCCCCAATCGTCGAATCCGAAGTGTCGATCCGGGATATAGCTTCGGACATCTCTTCCTCCTGCGTGTCCGGCCATGTCTCCCTCACTACGGTACTCATGACCTCGTCACTAGCCTCCCTCACCCTCGCCTATATGGATAGGAAAAAAATTATTAATTAAAATTTTTACATAAATTTAAAAATTTAAAAACGTAAGGTGACTTACAATATCCTCCTGGGAGTCAGGATATGCTTTCTCGTACGTATAGACGTACGGGTTGACTTCTGGATGTTCCCTGGCCGCCTCGTCCATGAAGACAGCGAACAGTCTAGAACCGGCATGATGGTTCCTTGTGTTGCGTTGCCGGTTCTGAGCGTTCACCCGGGAAACCGCCTTCAAAGAAAAAAGTAAACTATTAGTAAAATATTTTAAAACGCACGTACTTAATTTTAAATTAACTAACTAATTTATTTAAATACCTGTTTACGAGGGTTGTTGAATTCTGATGTCAGAAGCCAACGTCACTCGTACTCCCTGGACTGGAACTCAGCAGGGGTACCAGAACGTGCTTAGTCCAATGGGTCCGCAGCTCATTCTTCCACTTCTTGTACCTACAGATACAACAAAAATATTAGAAATATTATTAATATCACATACAATTTTGTTTTTCATTAACTTTCCAACGTATCTTCCCCCATGCACAACGTCGGCCCAACTGTCCCTCAGGTGCTCGGGAACCTCAAACCACACCTGCATTTAACCGTTTATTGGTTTAGCTTTTCGAGAAATCAACAATTTGATACAAAATATTATTTTGTAAACTCACCGACATCGCGTTGTGGACCATGTCCTTAACCTCCTGCGGGACCTCGCCCCAGTCGGACCACAACATAGAGACTCTATCCCTAATGAGAGCTCCCACGCGGCCGGAGTACGTCCTCGACTTCCCGCCCGATACTACGTGGCTATCCCCGTCAATATCGATGACGATCCTCCCCACGATACCCACCATCTTCTCGAGGGCCTTCCCTGTGACGGGGCCTCTCTTCTACTTTATGCCTATCACATGATTCGGCCAAATTGATTATTAAAATATATATGACCCTTTATAAATAATCATGCATCACTGATTACCTGAGGAGCTCGCGACTGATTCCGGCTCTGTCGCCGATGATGATACCCTCGCAGAAATAAGAGGCGTATCAAAAGGCACGAACCGGTACGCCGCTGATGGAGCCACTGGCGGGGGCAGTGGATAAATCGGCGTCCCTGAGCTATCGACTACAGGTAACGCCGGTATCATCCGCGGAAGGAACAGATGAGGCGGCGGCATCTGTACCCCAGATGACCCACTATCCGAAGAAGTAGGACCCGGAGTGGGCGCCCGGTGTATCTCGAGCATACGGGGTGCAGATACCTCCGTCTGGGTCTGAGGCCACAGCTGTCTCGAGGAACGAGGGACGGCCGCTTGCCTCGATGAAAGGGGCACCTCCGGCGCCGTCTCCAGAAGACTCGCACATCTGGCATTGAAACGTCGTTTGAGGGTTACTAGAGGTTCCCTCAAACAATTCGAACATTTGGCCCTTCGAACTCTTCTTCGATCGAAAAAAGCCGCTCATCCTATTTAAAATATAAATCTAAGGCTTTAGATTATTTTGTCTTTATTGTATAAAAAATTATACATGTTTAAAATTATACTTAATCAATAAATAGATATACATAATTAATAATTACATAACAATATATATAGATATACTTAATTAACATAGCATAAAAGTAAATTCGAAATCAAAAATAACTTCATACCAATATATATATATATATATATATATACTTAATTAATAATTACATAACAATATTATATATATCAACATCATCATAAATTAACTAACATAACATAAAACTAAATTCGAAATCAAAAATACAACTTAACACATATATTCAAAAATAAACACATAAACTAACATAATTAAATTAACACATAATTAAATTAACACAAATTAAATTTAAAAAAATTAAATTAACACAAATTAAATTAATACAAATTAAAGTAACAAAAATTAAATTAACACAAATTAAATTAACATAAATTAAATTAACATAAATTAAATTAACACAAATTAAACCTTGGAGACCGGGAGATCGGGGGAGGAGGGAGGAGACCGGGAGGCAGGGAGGAGGGAGGAGGGCAGGGAGGACGGCAGGAGGATGGCGGGAGGCAGGGAGGAGGGCGGGAGGCAAGGAGGAGGGCGGAGGGCAGGGAGGAGGGCGGGAGGCAGGGAGGCAGGGAGGAGGGCGGGAGGAGGGCGGAGGGCAGGGAGGCAGGGAGGAGGGCAGAGGAGACCGGGAGGCAGGGAGGAGGGAGGAGGGAGGAGGCGGCAACAGGAGAGGGAGGGAGGAGGGAGGAGACCGGGAGGGAGGAGGGAGGAGGGAAAAATTGCGGAAATGAGGGAGGAGGCTAGGGTTCCGCAGTTAAACCCGAAGACTTTAGCCGACGAAATAATTTGTTCGTCGGCTAAAAATAAAAAATTTCGTCAGCTATACACCAATTCGTCGGCTAAACCTTCTAAACTCGTCGGCTAAAACTTTGAAATTCGTCGGCTAAACCTTTGAAACTCGTCGGCTAAACCTTTGAAACTCGTCGGCTAAACCTTTGAAATTCGTCGGCTAAACATTTGAAATTCGTCGGCTAAACCTTTATACATTTGGCATGTTGTGATTGTGATGATCAAACTTGAGAAACACAAATCCGGCGGTCAGATCTGACCATCATGATAAAATACATGTATGGGAAAAAATTCAACTTGATCCGAAAAGAATAAGGACTCGATCCGGACGGTCAATCTCGTAAGTCAAACCCCTAAACGCACCGAAAAGGTCGTTCGACCGTCTAAATTACGTATTTTGGCCGGACCTCCAACGGAAAATAGTTTTAAACCGATGACACGCAACAAGTTATATAAAAATTTTACGCAAAATAACCACCGAACATAGGGCTATAGTAGGTAATAGAAAAATTTTAGGGTTTAGCCGACGAATACCCTAACGTATTCGTCAGCTATAGTATGTAATTAAAAAATTAAAAAATAACTATAGCCGACGAAATATTAGGTTATTCGTCGGCAAAAACCATCTTAGCCGACGAATGACAGTGTATTTCGTCAGCTAAAGTGTGTAATAAAAAAAATAAAAAACAACTATGCTCGACGAAATTAAGGCTTTTTTCATCGGCTATAGTATGCAATTAAAAAATTAAAAATGCCAGAATAGCCGACGAAATATTAGGTAATTATAGTGTATTTCGTCGGCTAAAGTAAAAAAATACATTAAAAAAACAGACGATATTAGTAAACCATACATTAAAAAAAACCTGTTCATCATGTATCACCAAAATTCATATAAAATAACTGAAATATGTATTCAACATGTGTAAACTATAAAGGAAAAGGTCTTTGAAAAATTATACAAATTAATGGATTTCGTCCTCTAAATTAAAACTAAGGCTCGTAATCGGAATCATCCGATGAGTCTTCTTCGGTGTCAGAATTGATTTCTGGTAATATTCCTAATTGACAGAGTCTTCGTCTGTTTCTTGATTTGGATTAACATCAACAAGTCTTGGCTCTTCATCACGAATTCGTACCGAACGACCCGCTTTAAAATTATTAAGGAGAATGGTAGAGGAGTTAGGAATACCTATTGCGTTGGGCTCTTGATACGCAACATCCTCTTCCTCGTCTTCGGCCTCTCCAAGTGTAGCCGCCCAGTAAATGTTTCGAGGGTGCACAAGGTTGACTACTTTCCACGCGTCACCCTTAGCAAGGTCATGAAGATAAAACACTTGTTTTACCGATGTGGTAAAAACGAACGGGTCATCTTCGTAAGAACTTATAGCAGTGTTCACCGATAATATTCCGTACTGATCGGTCTTCATGCTCTGCGGCCTAGTATCAAACCATCTACACTTGAAGAGGTGCACTGTCATGCCTTTCCCATAAACGAGTTCCACCACTGAATCCAGAACACCGTAATAGTCAACTCCATTCCACCCACCATGTGCCATGACCCCAGAATTATGTGTTCTCCTTCTGCTGTCTCTTTGTTCGCATATAAATTGGATGCCATTCACCTTGCACATCGGATAAACTCTTGAGACTATCGGCTTCATCGCTAGAAGTCTTAGTTCGTGCGACCAATTTGAATGACCATCAAATTGAATATGGCTCATCTGCAACCAACCATCTCAACTGTAAATATGGATAATTATGCAATAAACATAAACCCGTACAGAAAAATTAAATTACGTACCCAACCGCCAAAATAATCTGCGAACTCCCTGTTGTGGTACTCGAGATCACCTTGAATGTCTGGACAATGTAGATGGATGTCTTTCCAGTATTCAACCTCTGGACAGTTAATCAATATCCACCAGTGGGCAATGACTAGCTCATGTGGTTGCAACTTGTAGGAGTCTGGCAAAATTCCATACACTTCAACATCACTAGAGACTATGGAAATATTGAACTTCGGTACATCTACCGGCATGGTTTGCGGAGTTTCCTTCAACGCTCCTAAATACAATTTCATGTAGATGACGCACTCGTGCGCAATATATGCTTCAGCTATACATCATTCAGGAGTGGATTTATTAGCCACATAATCTTTGTAGTCTCCAAGTTGCTTGTAAATCAAGTTGCAAAATGTTATGATTATTGAACATGTATATATATTGAGGAATTCAGGTGTAAAAAACGTACCTTTCCATGGGATACATCCAAGTGTAGTGTACTGGACCGGTAAACAACAATTGCTCGGGAAGATGGATCATCAGGTGAGGCATGATGTCAAAAAAATTTAGAGGAAATATCCTCTCAAATTTACACATGATATAAATGATGTCCTCTTGCATTTCCCGGAGGTCACATCGAGACACTTCCCGTGTGCATAACTTCTGGAAAAATCTTGCCAACGCTACTAACGGCTCCACCACCTGACGGGGAAGGAACGATCGAATGAAAACAGGGAAGAGACGTTGTAGCAGGATATGACAGTCATGACTCTTCAACCTGTAGATCTTATTGTCCCGGAAGTTCACACACCAGGCTATATTTCCTGCATAGCCTGAAAGATACTTCACACAACTCATCCACCTGAAAATTATGTTCTTCTGGTCAGGCTTCACGGTGTAAGGAGCTTGAGGCATTTTTTTCTTCCCTTCTTTCAACCACAAATGTCTTCTTATTACGCATTTTTTTAGATCAATGCGTGCCTTTGGACCGTCTTTCGTCTTCCCCTCCAAGTTCAGCACTGTGCCCACCACACTGTCGCACACATTCTTTTCTATGTGCATCACATCCAGGTAGTGCCTGATCAACAACTTACTCCAGTATGGGAGTTCCCAGAATATGCTCTTATGGGTCCAGAATTTGTACTTGTAGGGTATTTCAGGTATTGCCGCCACAATGTTGGGATGATTGTTGAGTTGTCCAAAATTGTACTCATTAAGCACTGCTAAAATTGCTGATGTTGGGCCTCGTCGAGAAGAGTACTTGGATTTGTGCTCAAAATTTCGAAGTGGATTGGACTTGAACATTTGGCTTTATGATACTGTGGAACTTGACAAGAGCCCAGCTCATGACCCATTCTCAATACCCATAAGTGAAACCCATCTTCTTTCTGTGATGACTACAAACAGAAGATGGGATATGAGAGACGTGATCCCCAAATTGATAATCTCAGAAAAATCTTCTGGAACCCCTGTGCCGTGATCATCAGTTTGGAATTGAATCATAGATGGAGCCTGAGTTCGATTTGGAGGGTCTGTATAGTTGCATGTATTTTCCGACTTCCGTCGAAACTTGGAGTGATTTGGAATCTCAACTCGCCATGAGAGCGTATTCAGCGCACCCGGGTGCGCCGCGCACCCGTCCATCTCCGCCGTCCATTTGACGCGGACTTTTGACTTTTTCAAAATGGACGGCGGAGATGGACGGGTGCACGGCGCACCCGGGTGCGCTGTATAATTTTCGACTCGCCATTTATCTTACTAGACAACATTTTGGTGCTTCTCGTCTGAGCCTCTTGATAAGCATCAGTTGCTTAATTTTAACATAGAAGCTTCTTTTGCTTTCTTCTTTTCTGCTTTGTTCAATCGAAAGAACACATTGGGTAATAGCTATCTCTTGTTGGGTCTCTTCATTTGATATAGACCTCACATGTTTAATTGAAGAGTTTGTCTCTTATACACAAAAGAAATCAAGCTGGACGTGTCAATTATCTTTGGCAATATAATTCAGTTGTTAACTTGATTATATAGGTTCATGTTCTATCACACCACCGCTTTCTTCATTTGTCTTTCGTGTAAATATTGTCATGCATTTGCTTTGACTAGGGAGAAAGCCAATAGCCCCCTGGAAGTTGTCCTCTTTGTCTTTGTGTTTTGAATCCCAACATGGTCACAGCATAAACACACTTCACGGCCGAGTGTCTTCTCTCACATCCTTTGCGGCTTTATTGCAGCTTGTGGTCAAAACGACTTTGAGCAGAGCCTTGAGGTATTGCTGGACAATTAGCAGAGCAAGGCCGACGTTGTTGGGATTTGGGGAGCCGAAGGTTGCTGCCATAAGGACAGGTTTCAGAGATGCTGCGCCGGCATGGTCCTTGGAGACTACTAGACATCACACAAGAGGCTGGCATCTTGACGCATCCTCTGGGGATTGATGTGGTTGAATCACAGCAGGTTGTGAGCATTGACATTTGTTGTGAGCACTTTGGTGGCAGCTTCATTGAGGTATCAGACTTCGTCTTCACTGCTTTTATTTGTTGTAGACGACTTGAGGAATCACTATTTGATGCATGACAGTGACGTCTTTAATGCAGTGAAGAGCCTTTTGAGGCACCGATTTGAAGATTGCATGTGAAGCTTCTCCAGGCGAGCTTTGTTGCAGCATTTACTCTCGTCATTGATACCAGAGGTACCGTAAAGTGAAATGTGGCTTCTGGCATTTGAGCATGTTGGTGGGATTTGATGAGAGGCCAGACTCGGAAGTGAAGTGAAATAAGGCTGGCTGGAGTAATTCTTTACCTTTCCTCTTGTGCTGCTTCTTCTTCTTTGGTGCTGTCGATCTCTTCCCTTTGCTTCGTGCTACATGACTTGAGCTTTTGTGTGGCTTCTTCAGTTCTTCGTCACCTTTGTCGCTTCTGCTTGCTTCTGCCTGCTTCTGTAACCCCTGCTTCTGAAGCTTCACCTTCTGTCGCCACTGCTTCTGAAGCTTCTCCTTCGTTTGCCTGCTTCTGCCTTCTTCTGTCGCCCCTTTTTTTTGGATGAAGCAGTATCACTTCTTTACTTGCCGTTTGAATGTTTTGCCTTATATTTGAACTTGGTCAAATAGCTAAATATTTGAGATGATCAAAGGCAAGAAACGGCATGCTATTTTTTTTGCTTCGGATTTGTGTTGGTTAAATGACCAACTTTGACAAAGCTTACCAGATTCCAATATGAGAGGGAATTACATCATTTTTATTATTACCTTTTTTTACCGTTCAACAACATTATCATCTAGGTCAAAATGAGGAACAGGCAATTGAAATGGCTCCTCATTGGCCAACTTCAAAGCATAAATTTGCCATACCTATCATATCTCTCATAGTTAGCCCAATGGATCGTTTCATTCAGATGAATCCCGGACTTGTTTGTCCCGCCAAACTTGAGTGATAACCAGCCAGAGACTTTGTTGATTTTCCAAGAGTTGGCTCAAATTGAGAAGATGAACATGTGACATCCTCATCACTGCCAGTGCCAGGGACTACTAAAACAAGCTTGTAGTCATCAGCAGATGAGACATCTTCCAAATAACCATTCCAGGTATTTCATGGAAGAATCCAGTTGAGGGGTTCCAAACGGAGAAGTCTTTATCATCAGTAGCTAGAAGCACCAGTCCACTGCACGAAGCCATTGCATGGGTTATGTACAACTTGGATGGGATGTTCAGATTTCAAACCAGAGAATCATCTCCACGACTCCATTTGCATAAAACGGATAAAATGCAGGGAAATTGAGCAGGAGTCTCCTAGTGATGGTTCCGAGCTAAGATGCTCGTTTGAGGTGAGCTTTTCCAATTGTTTGTCAAATAATATGATAGCACGCCACCGTTTTGATACACAACTGAATCGTATCAGAGACTTGACTGGCAACTTAACCAGACTGGCAATCCAAATGATTACAGAGGCAGTCTTTTTCTTCTTTTGATATGATCTACGACGGTATCAAAGGCTTTAGGTGCCTAGAAACTAATCAGAGCACATTATCCTGCAAAAGATGAGATAAAAGTTGGATAATAGCAGCCTGGAACTTTACCTAGAGCGCTCTATTGATGAAAAATAGAGATAAGTATATGAAGTTACAAAGATGCAAATCTCTGCATAGTAAAAAGTTCCAACACAAAAATTCCAGTGTAAATCTCCAAATCATGCAATAATAACTGATTGGCACAAGATCAAAGGAAAGATGTTATTTCGCAGGGTATTGAGTTTCACCAAATACAACTCAGCACCCTAATTAACGCAGACCAATGAAGGTAAACGTATGATTAAATTTGTTATTCTTACAATATAAACAACCTGCAGAGAAAGACTTCTGATCCCAAATCAACTAATCCCCCACTCATGCAAACTGAACTACAACTAACATTATAGCAACCTAGAAAGCCTGTGACAGAAAGAAAAAATACACACAGAATCCATATCAATTCTGAAACTAAACCTTCAAACTTAAGGAAATTATGTCACAATTTCAGTCAAACCAACTCCCTTGTATATTATCCAACACCTGGATAGTGATCACTGATGTAAGCATCACATGCTCTATTAAACAGATAATCAAAACATATATAAACTATCTTAGATCACACTAAGTACATAGCAATAAACACCATAATACGATACTATAGTCTACAAGATACTAAGTTCAAATAAAACTACAAGATGTCCATAGAAGACACCATGTCCTTCAATCTACAAAGTTGTTCTAAGACCATAAAAATTGAGAATTTGTCTCATAGAACTCTTCTGACCACCAAAAGCTCCCCATCGGAATCACAGAAATTCACTAGTAGTTGCAAGAAAGTGCCTAACCGAGTGCGGGACAGAAATCTAATGCAACCTGTGTCAAACTTCTATGGCAAGGCTTAAGCAACATCATCGAAAGGCCTTCTTACTATCTTGGATAGGGTTGATACTGACTAACTCCCTCTATTTCTATCTTGAATATGGATGGTACCGACTACTGCTACTATAGCCCCCCCTTCCATATGCTCCACCTGCTCCACCATAAGTACCACCAGTGCCAGATTCATATCCACCACCATAGTTTGAACTTCCATAAGTTCCACTTCCATAGCCTTCCCCACCACCTCGGCCATAACCACCTAAACCACTTGCACCATAACCACCACCAAAACCACCACCATAAGGGCCCAGGCGACTAGTGTAACCAAGGGAAGATTCACTCCTATAGCCACCTAAGCTACTGCTGCCAAAACTTCCATAGCCAGTGCCAAATTCACCACTATCACTACCATAACCATACCCATAACCACCACCATATCTACCTCCACCAAGAGCACCTGGTGTCCTATAGGGGCCAGGGGGAAATCCTCCATCAAAACCACCATACGAACTGCCATATGGACCATAGCCATCATTGAAAGAACGAGCCCTAGAATTGCTACCATATGCAGGAGCAGGTGGGGGATTTGAGGATTTCTTTGGTTCAGCTTTCTTGATCTCCACCTACAACAAAGCAACTTAGTTAACCTAGATTATTTCAAATTGGAGCTACTTCGATCACCCTTCCCTCAGAAGATCTATACCTGTAGCAAAACCTCCACCTAAAATTAGTGACAAATCACTAAAGTGCATTACGTGAATAACTAAGCGATAAAGAAAAACAGCCATTTAATGCATCTATTTAACAAAACCGGGGAATTAAAAAACTCATGTTCCATGTCAAAATGGAATTTGTATACATGCTGTTTGCCCAGGGACCACTTAAATAAGCTCACCTGGGTACCCTCCATATCAATCATGTTTCCTTTGGATAACAATTCATCTACAACTTCCTCACTGTCAAAAATTACAAATCCAAAGCCTCGAGAACGGTTGGTTTCATGATCCCGTATGATCTGGTGTTCCACAACCTCCCCATACTTCAAGAAGAAACTTTTCAACTCCTCTGTTCAATTCAGCAAGGCAAGAAAAACACATAAATGTTCATAACAAATCTAATTAAAAATCAAAAACCTTCCAAGTTGCTAACACGTACATAAAGAAGAGTCAAAGATAAAACCATACCCTCAGAAACTGCAGATGGAATTCCACCAACAAATATCTTCTTAGTCCTAAAGTCCTTTGATTGCCCTTGGCCTTTGGGAATGGTCCTCTTGATCTCAACCTGCTCAAATTCACTCTGTTAATGACACTTCCAAGAAATCCAAGGTCTCACTTGATATAACAACATCATTAATCCCCAAAACTAAATCCCCCAAGAACTCCAACAGGTTTACAGTTGAGTAAGTTTTTTGAAATAGTTACAGTTAAATAAACTAACTGATACTAAACCACTGAAAAAATACTATCCGGAAGAACAACTTTACCTGCTTCCCATTGATCACATGAGTGTCCTCGATAACTTTGTCAACAACGGAAGGATCAGCATAGGTGATAAACCCAAAACCCCTTGGAGTACCGGTGAAGCGATCTTTCATTATGACAGAGTCCACTATCTCTCCATATTTCCCAAAATGCTTGGTAAATGTAGCTATCCACCAACAACAAACAAAACAACCCCATATCACTAACAACACAATAAATCCCAAAAATTACACAATTCAAGAGTAGAACTTCAATTTAGGGTTTAATTATTCAGGTATAAATTATATTTATAGAAATAACCAAAAAAAAAACTGTGATTTTTGTTGAAACAAACAAACAAACAATAAAGCACTTACCATATGTGGCGTCTTTAGCCAATCCACCAATGAAGATCTTTCTGCATAAACACACAAAAATTGTTCAGAAATCAGCAAAAAGATTCAATTTTCAATTTTAGTTTCTCCTATAGATCTAATTTTCGCGAGAATCGAAAAAGAAAATGGAGAGAAAGATGGAAGGAGACGAACCCAGGGCTAGCGCCGTCGCCGGAGTGAGGTCCGCCGTGCGATTTCGAACCCATTGCGGCGATTTGAGGTCGGAATTTGGTTCAGATATGATTTGAGGTCGGAAATAGATCTGAGCTTCAGAGAGAGACTGGAGATTAGGGTTTTGGGAGGTGAATAAAATAATTTATATATTACCATTTCCACATTAAAGTGATTCCTGTTTATGAAATGTCGGATCTACCACTACCTCACAGCGACGTTTCTGTCGACTATTTTACCCTTTTGTTGGAATTTCGTTTTCATTTGCAAACATCGAAGTGTGGATATACAATAGGCACCGTAAAAGTTTAGATCACACCTTGATTACACTATAAAAACATTGTCACGGTAAACTTGTAATTACCCTTAATCTTGAAGAACTTAAGACATACATGTATTTGTCACACCAGCCTTTTATGTATGGATTTTCATAAGAAAAGTTACACATCGTCAATTTTCATAAGAGAATTTACATTTCACGAACCAAATGAGGCTTGCTTGCAACAAATGATTGAACTCAGATGAAGGGTTCCAGCACTAGCACGCCTTTACCAACTGAGTCAAGCCTCATTGGCATCGTGAAATATTTTCTTACTCCTCGAGTCATTTTTGACTTGGGAAATAAATAAAAGAACTCTATTTAATACGAAATGTTCAGTTACGTGCCCATTAAGCTGTATATGTGAAAAATTGAATATTGTTTGGCTATGTATAAAACAAAAATCAAAGTTGTTCATTTCGCATAACTAACAAGTTGTGACGATAAAAGTTTGTAAAATTCTTCTATTTGGGTCTGTAACGTTCAAGTCAATTCAAATATTTTAAATCCAGACATAAGTATGTATCCTTGTTCAAAATTTTATGTGAAAGGAAACTGGATTGTTCTTTTTCAGTGCATAGACAAAAATTGGAGTTATACATCACGAGACTGAGAATAAGAAATATATAATGATGATAAAAGTTTGTGTGATTATCTTATTGATGTTTATGAGATTCAAGTGAATGCAACTAATATATCATCGTCATTTTAAATCTAACATTTGTTTGTCTTGTTGTTCGAATGGTTAATCATTTGTCATTGTGAACCCTAAAATATATCAATAGAAAAATGGACCGTAGAAATATATAATTTATCATTTTAAACTCTAAACATTTTTTTATGAGGTAAAAAGAATTGCTCACATTGATATAAAATCATCACGACCGAAATGGTCAAACAAGAGGGTCCGAGAACCACTCAAGCCAACAACGTTTAGAAACTTAATGCAAACTACATCTAATAATTGAAAAAAACAAGCCTCAAAACTACATAAAAAACCGGATATGAAATACTAAAAAGCATTGTAACCTACCATACCTTAGAACTCAACATCCCTCTCCGATTAGAGGCATCGATCATACCCCAATGATGTACCTTTCATCAAAACGGGAGGCATATTGAGCTGTTCAGGCATAAGTAGGGGTCTTTTCTTTCCTAGTCATGGTAGGAGATTACTCCTCCTCAACCTCTGTATCAAGGCTTGTCCCTTTTGGCGGACGTCACCGATCATGGTTCATTGAGTATGAGATGTCTGCCAATGTCAGCCTCTTCTTGTTTAGGCTTCCTTGTGGACTCCCATACTTCTTCGACGACTTTCCAGTCCTCTAGATCCTTAGGGCGCCCTTGTCCGAAATAGTGAATCCCATTAAGCAGCAGAAAGGCATATAAGCAGCAGTTGAGGGCGCTTACAACAAAGGCTAGGATGATCTGAGCAGAACCGACTGCCAGGCGGGCTGGATTAACGAGCCAGCAATGTGCAAGTGGTATGCCGAGAGAGATGCTGCAAAGAAGGCCTGGGAATAGATGACGCCAGAATAAAGGAATCAAGCCGAGATCTCGCGTTCTTTGGCGAAGCAGCATGAGGCTTGGCGTGCGACGTCCCCCGTTATGCAAAAGGAAGTTCCTGCGATGGGCGTGCCACGGCCTCTGGCAATTTTGTCTACGTCACCACTGAGGGCTGTGCGTCCCAAGGGGTCCGTATCTACCCAAGTGGTGGTGTCGCAGGTGGCGCCTTCTGTTGTTCCGCCCCCTGATCTGCGAGCTTCTGGGCCTGTGGTGTCTCTCCGCCCCGAAGTGCAGAAGTCTCCGGCTAAGAAGTCTCTTGGTCCGGAAGTGTCACAAGTAAGCTCGCTTGTGCGCCCTAATGTTGCTGTGAGGCCCCCACTTGTGTCACGGGATCGCTCTAAGCACCCACTTGGGCAGAGGGTTTCGGTGAACATTAACCAGACTTGGGGTCGTGGCAGCGGGTCAAAGAGTGGGGGAGTCTGGTGGCTCATCTTCTGGGGAAAAATGACATGTAACTTTGATTTTTTGTTTAGATGTAAGGAAAGAAAAATTTTGTTTTGAACAATGTAGGTGGTGTGGTTAGCCATTTGGACATGTATAGAATTTATGAATTACCTAGGAGTCCAGGCTGATGTTTGGCGTTATGCCTTTGTTTTTGTCTTGTGACCAATGTTTGTGGTCCCGCATTGTGGGGTCCAAGTTCATTATTCAACGTGTTTGGATTTCATTTAGAATTGGCCGCTAATGGGTAAGGTGTACATATTGTTAGAGCCGCTACTGGGCTAAAGTACACGAAAATGAAGTACCGGCTATGATGCTAGGTCTGAGATTGATTAAATGGGGTAGAGATGGAGGTGACGAGCGTTCCAGGGGCAGGGTAGCACACGACCATAAGTGTCTCTGAGATAGAATGTGGCTGGCCCTGGAGCGTTGACTATCTCGAGTGGGCTGTCCCACATTGCCTTGAGGCCAGTAGGGTGAGGGATGACTTCTTTCATGACCCAATCACCTACTTTCATGGGGCGGGAGACTACCTTTTTGTTGTAGTATTTAGCTATATTTTGCTTGTTGTTGATGGTTCTGAGGTGTGCCTTGTCCTGGTGCTCCTCTAGGAGGTCCATGTTGAGTCGTAACCCCGTGGCATTTGTCGCGGGGTCATAAACAGTGACACGTTCACTCGGGACCTCCATTTCCACTAGAATCACTGCCTCGGTGTCATAAGTCAAGAGGTATGGTGATTCACATGTGGCTGTTGTTGGGGTGGTGCAGAGTGTCCATAGGACTTCCGAGAGCTTGGCTGCCCACAACCCTTTGGCCTCTTCCGGGCGTTTTTTCAAGATGTGCTTCATGAGCTTGTTTATGGCTTCCACTTGGCCATTGGTTTGGGGATGTGCTGGGGAGGCATAAAAGATTGTCGTTCCCTGGTCTGACAAGAATTCCCGGAATGTGTCATTGTCAAATTTTGTTCCGTTGTCAGTGATGATGGCATGGGGTACCCCAAACTGGCAGTATAATTTTCGCCATAGGAAGTTTATCACCTTTTCAGTGGTGATTATGGCAAGGGGCTCTGCTTCTATCCATTTTGTGTTGTAATCCATAATGACAATGACATACTTGAATTGTCCCGGGGTTGTTGGGAGTTGTCCTACGAAATCGAGTCTCCATTGGCTGAAAGGGACTGGCGAGATGATAAGAGACAGGGGTACTGGGGGATGATGCGCAAAATTGACAAATTTATAGCATTGAAGGCATGCTTGGACAATTGTCTTGGCATCTTTCTCTAATGTTAGCCAATAATACCCAGCTCGAAGCGTTTTGAACATGAGGTTCCGGGCCTCTGCATGGTTTCCACAAACGCCACTGTGAAACAATTTTAGTACTTTGTGCCCTTTTGCCGTGGGTAGGCATCTCAGTAGGGGACATGACTGGCCTCGGTGACATAGCTTACCACCTTTGATCAAGTAATGTGAGGCTTTGCAGCGAAGCTGCTGTGCTTCGTTCTTTTCCTAGGGCAGGGTGCCATAAAAAAGGAGAGCCATGAATGAGTCCATCCACAAGGGTTGGTCAATAGGCTTGAAGGCGAAGATTTATGAATAAGCCTTCGAGATGCTAGGCTTGTCCAATGTTTCGATGTGCACATCAGGTGGCGTGGACTCGGGAGGAGCTGTGGTGAGTCTCGCGAGAGCGTCGGCCTTGGAGTTTTTGGCTCACGGGATTTGGGTGAGTTTGTATGAATTGAAGTGCTGTAAGAGGGCTCCTGCGAGACTTTTGTAGGATCCCAAGTTGTGCTGGTTGGCCTTGAAGTTCCCTACCACTTGACTAACTACAAGTTGAGAATCGCTGAAGATGTGGAGGTGCAGAGCTCCGAGTTCTCGACAAAGCTGAATGTGTCTGCTATGAGGGCTTTGTATTCAGCTATGTTGTTGAAGGATTTGAATTCAAACCGGAGAGCATACTCGTACAAGTTGCCCTCTAGGTATGTAATTATGATTCCTGCCCCACTGAGCCTGTGGTTAGAGGATCCGTCAACATGGAGTTCCCATATGGCATCCCGAGTGGGGGCGTCTGGGTTTGAACTGTCGTTGGCCAAGGGGATAAACTCAGCAATGAAATCTGCAGTTGCCTGCCCCTTGAGGGCTACTCTCGGTTTGAAATGCAAGTCAAATTCTCCCAGTTCAATTGCCCATTTCACCATGCGCCCTGAGGTTTCAGGCTTTTGTACTATGTGCCGTAAAGGATGGTTGGTTAACACATGAATTATGTGGGTTTAGAAATACTGCATGAGTTTTCTGGCGGCAGTGATGAGGACGAGAGCTAGTTTCTCTATGTCTGGGTAACGGGTCTCAGGATCTGCAAATCCTCTGCCACAGTAATAGACTGGGAGCTCGTTATCGTGCTTATGGCATGTAAGGGCAGCACTAATGGCGGTGGCGGAGACATCCAAATACAGATAAAGGACTTCTCCCGGGACAGGTTTAGAGAGGAAATGGACTGCTACAAGCTAGGCTTTTATATTGTTGAAGGCATCGTCATGCTCCGGGCCTTATACGACATTCTCTTTATACTAGGTTTTGAGTAGTTGAAAGAATGGATTGCACTTGTATGTGAGGCGGGAGATGAAACGTGCCAAAGCTACCAAGCGTCCCGTGAGGCACAAGACCTCGTTCCGAGTGGTCGGGACAGTCATGTCAAGTATGACCTGCACTTTTTCTAGGTTGGCTTCAATGCCCCTTTCACTGACCATGAAGCCTAGGAACTTGCCGCCCCCAACGACTGGGATACACTTTTACGGGTTGAGGCGCATCCCGTGAGCCAGGAGCTTAATGAAGACTTTGATGAGGTTGGCGATGTGGTCGTCATCTGTCTTGCTTTTGACTAGCATGTCGTCGATATATACTTCCATGGCCACTCCAATTTCATCTTCAAACATGGCATTGACTATCCTTTGATAGGTTGCCCCTGCGTTCTTAAGGCCAAAAGGCGTGACCTCGTAACAATATAGTCCCTTGTCCGTAACAAAGGTAGTGTGAGTCTGGTCGGTGGGGTGCATTTTGATTTGGTTATAGCCCGAGTAGGCATCCAGAAAGCTGAGCATCTTGTAGCCAGTTGTGGAATCAACTAGCTGGTCAATCTGTGGCAAGGTGAAGCTATCCATGGGGCATGCTTTATTGAGGTTTGTGTAGTCAACACACATTCGCCACTTGCCATTAAGTTTGGGGACCATAACTATATTGGAGACCCATATTGGGTAAGAAACCTCACGTATGAACTTGATTTCTTTGAGCCGCTGGTCCTCGGCTTGGATAGCTCGATACTTGTCTGGGTGCAAGGCAAGTCTTTTTTGCTTGACAAGGGGATAGCCTTGGAGGATGTTAAGCTTGTGGGTGACGATATCAGGGGAGATGCCTGGCATGTCGGCATAGGACCACGCGAAGACTGCATGTTTATCTTGGAGGAAGGCAATGAGCTTGTGGCGGAGTTCTGGGCTGAGTTTCGTGCCGATGCAGACTTTATTGTCTGGAGAGGTGGGTGACAAGGATACCTATTCCGTGTCTTCTGTTGGATTGGGCCGCGGGGCCTTCTTCTTTCCACTTCCCTCAGGGTCGTCTCGTGGTTCATCAATGGGCTCTGAAAGGCTGAGTGACAACATCTCATAAGCGTCTCGTCCCTGCTGGATGACATTAAGATGACAATGCTTAATGGCTGTCCTATCACCCTGGATTGTAAGAATGCCCCTCGAGGTGGGTATCTTCATTAGAAGCATGTGGCCGACTATAAAACATTGCAGCCCCCAAATAATGTCCCGGCCTAAGATGAGGTTATAGAACAAGGGACAATCGACTATGAGGAAGCAGGCTGTGATGGAAAAGCGACAAGGGTTGGTTCCCACTGAAACGGTTAAGCGGTCTGAGCCTAACGGCTGCACGATTTCTCCAGAGAAGCTGACAAGGGGATCATAGTTGTTGTACAATTTAACTCAGTCCCGCCGAAGCCCTCTGTAAAAGTCGGCAAACATGACACTAACGGCGGCCCCCGTGTCTACCAGGGCTCGATGGCACCTGTAATGATCCACCTGGACATTTATTATGAACGGCTCATTGTGGTGACAGTTTATTGTATCTTCTCCTTTACGAAATGTCACTTGATGCCACGCTGACGGGGTGATCGTGACGCCTCGCTGGATGTCAAAGATTTCCAAGGGGTTCGCGCATTGCCTTTTTGCAAAAGGTTGGTGAGGGGGGAATCGTGGGGCTCTGCCATGCAGGATTAGGATCTGGCCATGAACCTCAATGGTATTAGCTCCCTTTGCGGGAGTACAATATTGGCAGAGTTGTTCATTCTAGATCAAATGCTCTATGACATTGCGGAGGCCATGACACTGCTCTGTTGTGTGGCCATTGTCGTCATGATAAACATAATATTTGTTGTCTGTTGCACGTCGGGGCTTTTTCGAATATTTGCTCTTAGGAGGCAGGAGAATGAGGTCTTTGTGCTTGGCCCATATGTCCTCGTAACGAGGTAGCGAGAGGAACGACGCTGTTGTTGCTGAGAAGTTTATTCCTTTGACTAGTAAGGGTGGTCGCGGTTCCTCTGCCACCCGCGACGACGGTTGGAACCACGTCCCTGGTTGTCCCTGGAGGTGCCATGATGTTTACCCTTGTCCTACCCACGATCAAAATGCTCATACTTATGTTGGGATTGTTGTTTTGGGGGAGGAGCGGGTAGTGCTGATGTGGTGCGAGAAGAATGCCCAAAAGTAGCAAATCCAGCACGTGCCCACTGAACAGCCAGGTCCAACAAGGCATTGTAGGATCCTGAAGGGTTCCTGTTGATCTCCATTAAGAAATTACCAGGAAGCAAGGCTTGGCGAAAAGCTTGCTCCGCAACGCGGGGATCTAAGTTGTGGCATAGCGCGGTGGCGGATTGCCACCGGGATAACAATTCATGGAGTCCTTCTCCCTGCTGCTGCTTGATGTGGAACATGGCGTCTACACTGTGATAAATGCTAGTATGAAGTATGAAGCGGTTGAGGAAGCGTTCCGAGAGATGGTCAAAGTTGTCAATGGAGTTGGGCGACAGATTGAGGAACTAACTGAGGGCTTCGTCGGAGAATGTCTCTTGGTAGGCGTGGCAGGCCATGGCGTCTGTGTAGCGAGTTGAACTACATAACGAGAGGAATGTCTTGAGATGAAGATGAGGATCCCCAGTGCCCTTATACTTGTCCACTTTGAAGGGTTTGGCCTCGGGTGGCCGCTTCTCCATCTGCACCCATGACGTGAAGGGACTTGGGCGATGCCCATAGCTAGAGAATAAAGGTCGTTGGCTCCCGCGACTCTAGACGCCTTCAATCTGTGAAGCCAACTGAGTGACAGACTGATTGAGTTGGAGGAGTAGACGGGGTTGCATGTCGAGAGGTGGGTTAGGGGTGTTGGCAGAGGTAGGATTGGGGACAGGCGGAGCAGATGATTCAGGTTGATTTAGGAAGGGATGGGGTTCATTGGTGACTGCAGATGGTTGAGGGGCTGGGAGCAGATAAGATGGGTTTGTGAGTGGATGAGTGACGTAGATGATCTGATTGGGGTCTCCCGGGATCACGGAACTTCTTTGGCCTTGGTTAGGAGTACGAGATATGGTGGTGGGGTCTAGGGTATTAGTGATCCTTGCCGCACGGTCCAAGCTGTCGTTATACACGTTACAATGGTCCAACGTGGCTCGTAGCAAGAATTGCTCTTTTTCTAGCTCAGCAATATGTATCCGGTACGCTTTCTCTTCCGCCTTATCTTTGGCAGCTTGCTCGCGGAATGAATGGAAGTCCCATTTTAAAATTTCAAGGGCGGTGGCGGGATCGGGGTAACTAACGGAGGCCGCATTAGTGGCTTGGTGGAGGGATGTATCTCTGGATTGGAAAAGCTTTTTTTCTATCTTAGTATCAGGGTCATTGGGGTTATCTACAATTTCCACCATATTTTCAAGTTAAATGGGAGTTCTACAAGCAGAGCCCCTCCTTCTAGCACTAATTGTTTCTACCTCTCCAGGGGTCACGGGACGGGAGGTCGAATTCTTGATTACGGGTCCTGCAACTACACAAGTAACAATGGTGTCAGGAATCGGGACTGGGGTGGCCCAGTCTTTGACTTTCCGATGCCTAAATCAGCGTTTGATCGCTACTTGTATAATACGGGAGTATGGAAGGGGATTATTTACTTACCTCTTTTGGGGGTTCGTGCCTGTTTTATAAACTTATGTTGGGCGTTGTGGCCTCAGTCTCCGATGTGGGACTGTTTGTGGTCCTCTGCGGCATCTCCCTTTTTGGGGGTGTTTAGCTGCAGAGAGCGGGTCTGGCATGTATATTGCCGCTGGACCTTCACTCTTTGGAAGCCCACGAAGAGTTTGCCGGTGTTGTCTTGCCCGGAATAGTCTCCGACAACCGGGTGGTTATGCCATATTCTCGGCGTGACAAAGTGTTTTGGCTATGTACTAACAGTTACTCCTTTGATGGTGTTAAGAGGTGTGATGTGGTGTTGTGTTGTGATCTGAAGCTGGAAATCAAATTAGAACGATGGAACTCATGGTAAAGTGTTCTACATTGTTGAAAGATAACTTACCATGGTGATATAAGAGATAATTCCTTTTGTTGGGGTTGAGAAATGTCATTCGACAATTAGATGTCTCATTGTCAACTAAAGATTAATGATCGAACTATTGTGCGCATTTATTGTGTTTGTAAATGTTGTCTATTCATTCTTTTAGTTTAGTCGACTCTCGAAGTAGATATAAAAAGAAAATGCATTGTCTCATAACCCATCTATGGCACAATTTATAGTCCAGCTATTATGATTTTCTTTAATGAGTTGCATCAATAACATTTGGTGTGAA
This sequence comes from Fragaria x ananassa, assembly GCA_034370585.1. Taxonomy (NCBI): domain Eukaryota; kingdom Viridiplantae; phylum Streptophyta; class Magnoliopsida; order Rosales; family Rosaceae; genus Fragaria; species Fragaria x ananassa. The sequence goes on along the minus strand of CP139766.1, from coordinate 29,903,447 downwards.
GTTTGTATCAATCCACGGTTAAGGACCACCACACATACTTATGGCATACAAACTCATTACGGTTAAATGAAATTTATGTTATAAATTGAAGAAAACACACGAAATCAAATTTTTAAGTAGCTTTGGTTATGGTATTTATCCTATAATGTTTTTTTTTTCATGTTAAGATACCCTAAAGGTTTCTTAAGCCCAAAAGTCAAGCTCATGACATATGTGAAATGCTCTAACTATGCATTGTAGCATATTGCCTGGCTACTTTGACAGCTTCATGATTCATACCTAGGTTTGGGAAAACACCCAACTAGACAAGAATTATTAGGCCACTTGCAGTGACTATCCTATAATGTTTATTTCTTTCCAATGTTCGTACATGGAAATTTAACCCAAAATATTAATTGCGTATCTGAATTTATTAAATGTTATAATCCATATGTGGCTAGGGCTGGACATTGAACCGAATGTGTGAAAAAAACCGACCGAACCGAACCGAACCGAAAAACCGAATCAGATAACCGGACCAAACCATTTGGGTCAAAACAAGTAGTGAACTGAACCGAACCGGTTTAGATTGGATTGGATCCAGTTTAAGTTCTTAAACAAACCGAAAATAACCGAACCGATCCGAATTATATAATGTATAAATATATATAATTTATATACCTGAAATATTATTATTAGTTGATTTTATCTATACTTACAGTGTACTTTCCCACACTAAAAAAGACAATTTCTCATTCAACTCATTTTTTAGAAAAATCTGTTAATCTAGAAAAGTTGGGAGTGTATTGGATTGCTTGTTGTACTTTGAGTTTATATTTTTCTTTATAAAAAAACATGTTACTCAAGTTAAAAACTTGAAGTTCAACTTTACAGTAATATAGTAGATGAGCAAAAAGTTTTTCAAATATGGACCAAAATCGAAATCGACCAGAACCAATCCAAAAATTCAGATGGGCCGAATATTCGGGTCAAAGGTTTTAAAATCCAGATTTAGTTGAAAAAACCTTAAACCGAATAATTTAGATTGGTTTTGGTTTCGTCCTAAAACCGACTCGAACCGAATATGCTTAGCTCTATCTGTGGCGTAGCATGTCAGCCACACATGCTTTACTTAAAAAAATATAAAATTAACCCTAAACATTTTAATCTATGGAAACACCCATCAGAATGACCTAGAGTGAAAATTTTGTTGTTGTAATTTGTAAAACGTACCCAAAAGAAAATCTCATTTTCACTTGATATCTCTACTCACCTTAGCACCCCTATTGCCTCTATATGTAGTTACACAACATCTTCATTTCTCAACAGTCATAAAGTGATAAAACCCCATCCCTCTCACGGCCGTCACTGTTTCTCTATTCTTCTCTTTGCCCTTTCTGCCCCTCCTCTCTGTCCCCCAACAACCAAATCAAAATCATGATCTCAAGCTTTTCCATGTAGGCAACCCTCAAAATTTTCACCCCAAAAGAAAATAAAGAGAGAAATCTTCAGATTTTTGGATTAATATAAATAGAGAAGGGCCCAATTATTATTTCAGCTGCCTCTTAATTCTCCAAGTCTCTCTCTCTCTCTCCAAAACAAAACACACACAAAAAACACTTCTGCCTCTTCTCTCTCTTGTTCTCTCTCTCTCTCTTGTTCTCTCTCTCTCTCTCTCTCTCTCTCTCTCTCTCTGTGCAAACATAACATGAGCGGCGTTGGGGAGACTACTAGGGTTTCAATCCCAGACAATGTAAAGAGCACGATCCAAAACATCAGAGAGATCACTAAGAAGCTTCACAGCGACGATGAAATCTACGCTGTGCTCAAGGAGTGCTCTATGGATCCCAACGAGACTGCTCAGAAGCTCTTGTATTTAGGTATACATATTAGTCTCTCTCTTGTACTCTGCAATATCTATGTCTCTGTTTTGCATTAGGGTTAGGGTTGATGGGTCTTTGTGGGTTTGTGGTTTTGGGTCTTGGGTTTTGTTGGGTGGGTTTGCTTCATTGATCGCTGGGTTGTTCTGGGTTTTGGTTTTTCTTTGATGGGTTTTGGAGATATGAAGTGAAAGTTGAACTCTTTACCATGATTTTGGGTAAAGGAGGAAGCTTTGGCTGTGTGTGGTATAGGGTTTAGAGTTTGTGTTTTACTGTTTTTGTTTTGGTAATTCGGGTACTGAGAGTTTAACCTAAGAGGTTTCGGTGATAAAGTTTAGTTTTTTACCCCAAGAATGGGGTAAAGTAGGTTGTTGTTCTGTCAAATGAGGAAGCTTTATGGTTCTTTTCAAGACTTGAAGAAGATTTTCCTTTGGTTTGAGGCACTTGAATGGTCACCTAGCCTAAGCTTAAGATGTTGATTCTGTGATGTGCAGGTGTGATTATCTTTGGCTGCATATACCCCTTAAGGAATATGATCTATGTGTCTGAGTTGTATTGCTCTTTTTATTGTCTAATGATTATGAATTTTGTTGTTTTATCTTTTGTGTCTGCTAGTGTCTCTCTGTATAGCATATATTTTGCTACATTTCGGAAATGCATATCATGTGAACTAAATACATGAGAAAATGAGTATCATTTGGGTTCGTATATTGTCACAAAGGAAACAGACTTCTCATCTAATTGTCCTTCGATTAGGGATTTGCTATTTTGTTCATCTCTTTCTTGTGTCCTTCCTCATCTTTGTTCTGCATTATTCATGCATATTCTACATGATACAATAACTGCATATAATATTATTACTGGAAATAATGAGCACATCCTTTGGCTTGACAGATACATTTCATGAGGTCAAAAAGAGACGCGAACGGAGAAAGGAGGTAAAATTTTTCACTCTTATAAACGTTCCACAAGAATTTGACATCTTTATTGTGCAAATGATATTACGTTGTTGAATGTACTTAGGCTGGGTTAGAACATGTTGAACTTGGTTTTACAAGCTTGGTGGTCCTTTAATTCTGAATACTTCTCAATTGGTGGTATGGGTAAATACTGGCCAGTGAAGTGCCGGGGTATTGTTGATGAATATTGCGCTCTTAATTCCGAAATAACCTTAGCAGCAATTGGATTTCACTTTGCATAATGCAGCGACTATTTGAAGAATACGGTTCTATATCATGGCTTTACCTAGTCTATCAATTTAAATTATTAATATAAATTCAAAATAGCACACAGTTTTTTATCCGGAGTCCTGTTTGATAACATTAGTTTTGGTGTTATCTTATCTTTATTTGTGTTTATGTCTTACCTGTAATTTTCCTAGTTTGTGAATAATTCAATACTGTTACTTTTTGCAGAACGTGAAAGGCAGAACACCTGAAGATTTGAGGACAGCACCAGCAGCACATAGGCGAGTGGTTAGGGGTGGTGGCCAAGGGAATTATTCTTCTGGTACTCCTTTTCAACTAACTTTCTGTTACTACTTATGCATGTGTAATTATATTGTAATTGCTTCTATGCTCTTTGGATATGTTTATTTGGTTAATTAAGTGTCTCCTCATTTTTCATATGAACTTTCTAGATACTGGTGGTGGGAGGAATTCTTCTGCTTGGAGGGAAAATGGAGCCAGTCATGTTGCAGATGGAGGTTCTCTGTCCTCTTTTATGCCAGTTAAGCAGAAAACTAAAAACAACGCTGCGGCTCCAATTGCAAAGTAAGAAAATTTTAGTTCATGGCTTTGAATAAATGAAAAAACACATGCCTGTACTTTTATAATTTGTAATTTATATTCCTGTATCAGGGTGTCTACTGGCGTTCCAAACGGGGTCAAAAGCCTGTCAAATGGGACTGCTAGTCATGTTTCTGCTCCAAAATCCTCTGCTGGTGTTGCTATAGCACCTTGTTATGCTGGTGTTGCTACAACACCTCGTTATGCTGTCGTTGTGGCATCTACACCTGTTGTTGGTTTAAAGGATCAACGCAAAGCCCCGACACCAACATCTGAGCAGCTTACTAGTTCTGCTACTTCTCCAGCGGATTCTGGTGTTTACTCATCTGCTTCAGACCCTTTATCAACTCATATACAAGAAAACAAAGACGTTTCTGGTGATTCTGTAGAGTTGCCAAAGAGTGAAAATGTTGCCTCCAAATCTGATAATCACGTAATCAAAGAAAAGACTCAAAGTGCCAATGCAAAGACAATTAGAAAGAATCGGCATACTAAGTCGTCAGAACCCCCTTCCTCAACTCATGATGGTTCTCGGCTCATTCTGCCATCTAATTCTAATGGAGAATCACAGCCAGAGTCAACTGATCCTTTGAAAGGTACTGTAACATGTATCAGTCTAAATGTTGCTTTTTACCCTTATGCTAAAACATGTACTGCATGCGGATGTTCTAATCTGACAGATATGTTGAGGGCTCCAAAACTTTTCATTGTGTCTTTGACCCGTGCAACTGTATCCCTAGATTGTTTACTCTGATTCATGTCTAATTTTGGGATGTGTTCTTTTTTTGTAAATTATGATAGCGCACGATTGTCTTTGCTAGTGTCTGATTTTCTTTGATTTTGTGGTATTTTGTATAAGACTTTGTTGTCTATTGTGGTATGTGCCTGGAATCTTTCGCCAGTTCAATTAGTGTACGTTCTCATTTTGCTGATGTTTCTGAAACAGTGGCTACACCGGAGGTTGAAACCATTGCTGTTGAAGCTTCTTCTCAGTTGCCACCTGTCTTGGGTCTCTCTGAAATTAAACTTGTTACTTTTCCAAATCATATCAAGGTCCCTGAATCCTTAAGAAACATGTTGACTTTTGGAAGTATTAATTCTACTTTTGGAACGAGTGTTGAATCTGTCAACGGTTCGGGTGCCAATGGTTCTACGTGCGGTGTAGAATCTTCTCAGGATACTGAGGAAATTGCTAAAGAGCCATTTCCTAGGTCAGTGAATGGTTTTGTTTCTCTTTTGGGTGGCCTATCTAGTTGAGTCATATATGAAGTCTGTCCTTCTGTGAGTTGCCTGCTGAACCTCAAAAGCATGAGCGTCAATAAGATATTCATATTTGCTTCCTATTAGTAACAAACTTTATAATTTTGCTTATTTATCATGTTATTTGATTTTCTCCTCTGGGTGCAGCAATGACAGTGTAACCTCTTCTGTTCAAGATCTTTCAGAGAATCCACTGCCTTCACCTAACGTTCTTGAAAAGTTGCAACCTTCTGAGAGTAATGTTTCTTCAATACCTGACTCAGACTCCAAAAGTGAACTATTGAAGCAAGATTTGCAGTTGCCTCCGGAAGTTCCACATAGTCTCAGTTCTCTAAATGGCCCCAGCTATAATATTGGTTTTTTGCCACCCATGCTTGGAAGCCAGGTTCTACCAGTGGAAGGACGTGATAATCAGGCACATGAAGCACCTCGCGTTTCAAACTTTGTAAGCTGGCTAACCAAGTTTATAAAGTTATTTTTCACTTTTTTGGCAAATATAATTTTTTTTTTCTCTTACTGCTTTCACTTTTTTTTTATTATCTGAGTAGCAATCGAAACAGTTCTTGATTTTATGTGACATTTTGATACATTAATTGCTGGCTTTCTCTGTGGTGAAAGCTCAGAGTGTTTCTTCTATTATAGTATTGGCACTTGCAGTTGCAGCTTAGTATTAAGCACCATGTTTGCATTGTATAGTTCAAAATGTGTACAAGGACTTTTGTATTTCATTGGTCATCTACTTTTTTTATTATGAGTTTCTACCAAATAAAAAATTTGTAGTGTTGTGAGCGGAAGGTATATTTATCCAATGAAATCCAATAATGACACACTGATAGTGTGTACTCTCCGAAATTTAGTTCATGCTGAAATCCAATTTTTGGATGCTGTTCAATTTCCTTTAGCGTTGTCAATTAGTTGTGTTTTGTAATATTCTTGAGCTTGAGGAGAATATGCCTGTTGCTGTTGCATCTGCATGCTTATGATCTCTATATTTCATATTGTAGGTTGGAAATTCCGTTCCCAGCCCAAATACAACCCCACCCCTGCCAAGCTCCATAGCTGCTTCTCCACAGATTCCTGTTTTCAGGCACGCATATCCTGCTAATTATTTCCCATATGGCTATATCCCGCCATATTTTCTGCCACTTATGCACCAGTTTTTAAGCCCCAATGGCTTTCCTCCACAACCTTCAGCATATTTACCACCAGCAGCACCAACTGCTGCTGGGATTAAATATCCTCCGCAGTTCAAGGCAGGGAGCAATGCTGGAAATCCAGCTCAGTATAACATTCAATCCGGTGGTTCATTCATAACCACCCCTGCTGGTTATGCTCCTAGTTCAGCAGTTACATCTGGAAGCTCAGTTGGTAACACTGAAGATCTTGGAGCATCTCAGTTGAAAGAAAGTCATATCTACACTACAGGACAGCTGGTTGGTCTTGATTCCTTATCTGTAGTCTATGTTTAATTTATCTTGATCTTTTAAGGGAGTTGCTATAATCAAATTTGGAATATGTTTAATCACATCTGTTGTTCTCCAGCATCCTACCACATTTCTTCTGTGTTATAGTCAATTGTTTGGCCACGCATTAATAGTTACCTACTTACCTTCTTATATTTTGGCAGACTGAGGGTCAAACTGTTTGGATTCATACTCCTGGACAAGATATAAGCTCTCTGTACAACCTTCCTCAAGGACAACGCTTCACGTACTCGCCTGTCCATGCTGGACACGGTGGCATGACTGGACCATATCCACCAGGGCAGACGATGGCTTCTCCATCATATCTGCAACAGTCCCAGGCTGTGGCTGGAGCTGCCGAGAGCATAGGACCCCCACCTGCTGCTTATCAGCAGCCTCAACATGCACAAATGAATTGGAACAGTAATTTTTGATTTAGGGGAACTTCCTAAGGGGAATGAAAACACAAAGCACATCTTTTGGAGGCTCAAGATAAACTGGGAATCTGGTATCTGGCTTGTTCTGAGTGTAAATATGAAATGCTGGCCAGAAATTTTTGGAATGTCATCCTTTTGTGGTAGGGAATTGTCAGTGCTGACTGTCTGAAGTTGGAAGAAGATAGGTTTGGGTTTTCCATTATTGTCTAGTGTTCTTCCTCATTTGTGTTTTGAGAAAGGAAAGTCTTGGTGGGAAATGATTTTAGCTTTTGAAACTAGTGATTTCTTAAGATGTCATAGGAAACTAAGAGGATCATAGAGTAGGTGGGATTTTACCAATTTTTCCTTTCTGATATCTCACCTGTATATTATGATATTATCATAGCAAACATGATGGATCATACGGTTGTAATTGGTATAATATGAGAATTGGCATTTTGTGTCATTTCATTTCCTTGGAAGATCTGTTTCAAGTTCAAGCTTCATGTATTCAAATATTCATGATGAAATCGTTATAAACCAACTTATGATAGTCCTACTAATATCCTGTTTTAGTTTCACATGTCAAATGTTTCAGAGTAGAAAGTTTTCAAGCAGTAGACAGAATTCTGAAGTTTCATGCCACAGTAGTGACAAGACAATAGAACTTCTGATTTCCAACTGATTTATAATCGCTCTTCTGCATTCTGCAATCAGGCTTTGTGCCGAAGAAGGTTGCATGCTGTATGTAACCCTTTGCAACTAAGATGAAATTTCTGAAATGTCAGTGTGCTTTAGCAACCGAGTATAGATATGTGAAAGATGTTCTTTAGCAACTACGTATACACAAAATTTGTAAGCCTGCTAGGTTCAAACAACTGTGGTATCCTTTGCTTCTGACTCTACTACATTTTCTTGGTCTATGGTTTTGGGTTTTAGTGTAGGTAAGGATTGCTCGGTCACATTGTCTTGTGGTTTTTTCAGGTTTAGTGATGTGTAAACAGACATTCCACCGAGGGCTGTAACAGCCCCACAAAGGCTCACGAACCCTGGATCTGATTTGAAAAGAAAATATCCCCCTAGTAATATCACACAAGTCTTGAACTGTCCAAGAACAACATGGCTGGTTGCTGAGGTTGCCCTGCATACAAGAGAATTGGATATCAATACCACAGCACTAGAAACAATTTATAAGAGCACATTGTTATGTATCCAAATCGACGCCATTTTGAGGTTTTAAATTTTGTATTCAATCTTTGAGCAATTACTGAGAACTACGTTTTAGACACAAGTATATCAGATCAGCACAACATCCAGACTCTATAGCATAACAACAACGAACTCACCCGAGTGCCAATGCCCCGGACCATTGGAGGAGAAAACCAAGGATTGCTGATATAAGAATAGCACTTGAGTTATTCATATTCCACTGGAACAGTAGAACTCCTGGTGGATCCAACCATGGCATAAGAGCTAATAAGAAGAAAATAGTGACTGGGGTAGTCCTCCACATAAGCCTACACTCGGAAAATAAAATGTCACTTCATAGCTTATACATGACAGATAAATGCTTAACCATTAACCATCTTCAAAGAGCTAGGAGGATAATAGGGAATCAAGTCTTACGCGAGGGCGGTCCAATTCCCTTGCTGTTGCAGATTAGACCACAGGATTTTGTTTACAGCACTTGGGACTATCCACGCGATTGCAATCAAAGCACCAAACAAATTGAACTCTAAATCTGTTACTGTTGCTACTGCCACACCTGCTGAGACGACAGCTAGAGCTAAAACCTGCATAAGTAAGACTACTTACAATAATTCACAAGAAGGTGACACCAAAGAAGTGGGACAAAATCATTTGAGCTTGCCTTGTTACAAGAAATGGTTTTTCTAAAGAGAATAAACTCGGCAAGAACAATGGTAGGAGTTACAGCAATTTTAGCCATCTGGTAGAAACCAACACTGCATTTAATGAGCAGAATGGTGAGGAAAGTTCGTAACATATTGAGTTTGTAACAATTTTGTACATCATATATAGAAGACAAAAGATACCAAAGTAGAACCTGTTATGTTTTAGACTTGTATTGGCAAGACCAGAGGCAAAAGCCATGACAGCACCTAAAGAGAAGAGAGAAGTGAAAGGGGTAGTTCTAGCCGGAGGAGAAACCGGAAGAATTGAGAGTGTCTTAAAAATGGCTAGAAGCAACCATGCTGTCACATAATGAATCAATGTGAGAAAGATTGGAAACTTGAATCCAACTCTCCCCATTACCTGGAATAAGCAGAAACACAATTAGACATAAGAGTACTAAACATGGTGATTATCAAATCTATGCAAAATGAAAAAGCATATTTCAACTACAGAAAGGCAAGAAAGGATGGATAAGACATGTACAAGTTTATTTGCCAGGATGATCCCCACAGACACCACAAAATTGAAGGCATCACCACCACCGGACCACAAAATCGTTGCTGTTGGCGCTTGGCGCCTTCTGAAGTTCGAAGGTCATTGTAGAGAGAGCCTCTGAGTTCTTCAAGTGCTTTACCTGATAATTTGGAGAATCATAACTACAACTAGAAGCATGTAAATCTTAAAGTTAGAGCAATAAGCTGCTGTGGTTTCTTTTAAGGTTGGTTAATCACTAAGCAATTGTCATAGTTCTATCCTATTTTAGTAATTTAACTAAAATTGCTCAGAGGAATTAACCCAAGAACATCAAGTAAATAACATATTGGTTGTTAATGAGGATAAGAGTAATGCATATTGTTACATTATTCACATTGTAAAGCTAAGCTCTTGAAACTATCAAAAACCATCATCATCAGCAAAACAAAACAGAAATGGCCATTGTAGCTACTCCATGAATAGAATGATATACGTTGAGTTTGAAGTATGAACAACTACACCACGAAAATATTAAAAAGGAAAAGAATTTAATCGAAGATTTGTTTTTAATTGCACCCAGATGCGCACCTCAATATTCTCATTCATAGAAAGAGGAAGAACAATTAATAGTAGAGATATACAACTATCATAGGATCATAATGGTGATGCCACCCAGAAGGCCAGAACATGCATATTGTTCAAACCTGCTTCTCCTGCATCACTGTCTTTCCTTTTCACAAATCTTTTAGCTTCATTCCCCAACAACGAATCAAGCAAAGCCATTCCAATCTGACAATGACAGAGGCATGTATGTGGGATCATGCAGCCATCAAAAACAGCTTTTCCATCACACAAACTGATAACGTTTCTATATGAATGCGAAGAATCAGAAAATTTAGCTGCACTAGACTCCTTTAATCATATAAACACTGTTCTATGTTTCTTCTTTTTGAATAAATGAATGGAAAAGGGTAAAATTAGAGGAACAATGAAATGAATAAAGAAAAAGGAGAGTTTGTTATGCTTTAGGATTTGTATTTTGTTAGGATCCCATAAGTGACAGGTGGGTAAGAATAACAGTCTTGATTTATGTAAATCTCTCTCCAAATAGTGTAGGATTGGGATGTCTAATTTTCTATAACCAAGAATTAGAAAGAGTCAAGATGCAAACACAACATATCGCCAAAGTAATTTTCTATAATCACGTACATATATTGTTCTTCAATATTTGGTGACACATTACCATACTCATTAAACTAACACTACCATTTTTTATATAAAAAGGCATACCCCTAATCATGTTGGTATTAACTATTAAAAGTAGCTTAGAGCATCTTTAGTAATGCTAGTTATTTTTGAGTTAAATTTTAATCAAATTAGTTAAAATGTCATTTTGGCTAGCTACTTTAGACATGCGGTTGCTTCAGTGCTCTCTATTTTAGCAATGCTAGCTATTTTTGAGTTAAATTTTAGTCAAATTAGTTAAAATGTCATTTTGGCTAGCCATTTTAGACTTGTGGCTGCATCAGTGCTATCTATTTTAGCTAGCATTACATCAATATTATTCTTCAAATAAAGATTAAATAGTTTAAATATATTTATATATCACGTTAAATATCTTATAAGAAATGTATTAAATTATAGCTAGTCTTATCTAAGTCATATCGTTTTCTATATATTTAGCTAGTGAGATAGTTAAAAGTCATAATAGCTAAACTTTGGCTAGTCTGCTGGAGCTCCGAAAATAAAAAAATAAAAAAACTAAACACGCTCTTTAAAATAACTAAAAACTAAAATAGAGAGTCTGCTAAAGTTGCTCTAGGGTCATATTTCCAGAAGAAGATTACTACACTTAGAAATGATAAACTCTAAATTAATACTATATTTCAAACCAGTTTATAGTTATCAACTTTTTCTTATACCTAGAACCCGAAATTTACAATGTCAAAGAAAAAAGCATGAGATAATGAGACATCTTAATAAAGACTTTGTTAGGTAATACCGTTGGCAGAATAATGTTCAAGAATCACTACTGCATTAGGTACAAGAGTTTTAATGTACTTCACTATCTTGATTAGTCTCCAAAGTGTAGCAAATGTGTCACTTACTGCATCGATACCCAATTTGGAATCACCTTTGACCTCTAATCTTCTACATGCCATTGTCTCTTGCAAACATAAGGTTGTCTCGCATAGCTAAAAGCCTCAGCAACTGAAACTAAAGCTTCAATTACCTGAGTTTCTTGTACTAGCTAGGATTTGTAAAATACAATGTTTATCAGGATGCCAATGACAGGTGGGTGAGAATAAGAGTCTTCATTTATGTAAACCTCTCCAAATCAAAATAATGTAATGTTTCCGGGGAAGTTAAGGAACATATATTGGGATGTCTATAGTTTTCCATAACCAACCATAAAGAGCCAAGATGCAAACACCGTGTTGCTAAAGTGACCAACAAGTGCTCATTACTCATTGATCTAATCACATAAATTGTTCTTCAAGATTTGGTTACACATAACCATACTTGTCAAACTAATTAATTAATACCATCTTTCATATAAATAGGATTAGACCTTGTCATGTTGGTGTTAACTATTAATAGTAGCTTAGGTCCATGACTTGATTATTAAGGGTCTTGCCAAAATGATGATACAAAAAGAACTTCCATAGCCACCTTGAATCAATGTGGCGCAAAATGGAAGATTACTAATAAACGATGCATTGTTAAGCAGTACTATACTGATAGTTGCTCATGTATGTAATATGCTAACAGATTGATCACTATTTTTACAGGTTACATTTGGGTGAATTTTACAGACTCTGGTTCATTATCTAATGTGATAGTTGATAGAGAGATGTTGCCACCCTAGAAACTGAAATCTCAGCAGAAGGGTACGTCTGGCCATACTTCTTCAACTTAATTGTCCAACTACCAGAGCTTATGTAGTTATGAAACATATGCACCGTTTCTTAGATTTGACACTACACCTCACTTTGTCAGTGCCGCGATATTAAAAATCTATTGTGTTTTTTTTAAAATCGAAATACATCCTATGAAAGCTGAATTTTTATTTTTCGTTTTACATATAAAAATTTGAATTTTGATTGAGTTTGGACTATAATTCGTCCAGCTTCACTAGATGGTATATGCCAAACTCGGCATGTACCTTTTTTCTTTTAATAAGATAGATCTTGAATTTCTTAATGTAATTTACGACATAATGGATGCAAATTCAAATGAAAATATGTGCTATTCTCCAATTTTTTTTTTCTCCCAAACTTGAATACGAAATACAATTAGAAACCTGTAATCGACCATACCACAACCTAAGGAATCAGAGTGAAAAGGCTGATTTGCTGAACTAGATCCAAAGATTCTGCATCTGCTCTGTTCAGATAATTCCAAAAAGGAAAAAAAGACCAAACAGTGTCCCACCTTTTTAAGAAGCATAACTTTAGTATCCCACCTTTTAAAAACTTCAAAACGGTATCTCACGTTTTAAACCCGACACAAGATCAGTATCTGCAGTCGTCATCTCCGTTACGGTGACAGATTAAATTCAAATAATGAAGGATAACTAGTGAATCCCGAGGAGGGTATTCAACATTAAGCCACAGCTCAAAATGTGACAGAATCATTGGCTCATGATGTTCAGTCTAGCTTTTGTGGAACATGCAGACTGCTTTTGTGAAATATGCATTGAAATGCTGTAGACTATGCATATTTAACTAGCTTTTGTAGAATATGCTTGTTTAACTATCTTTTGTAAATTAAACTTTGTTGGATGTGCCTATTTTCATGACTTTTCAGACATTTGAAATGCAAATTATGTGTTTGAAAGTTTTATATATTCATTTGTTGTTACGGAATTGTTCAATTTAGAACAAGATAAAGGATGAACATGACGTCTAATTCACAAAGTTAGATGTGTTAAGTTATATATATATCAGGTACCAAAATTGTATAATTTTCTTAAAAGTTGTTCCAAAATTAGCTATCAAGTTGTATTTTAGTTTTAATTTTTTTTTACTTTGGAGGTAAATATGTTCTCTTGGCGGGAATATGTAGTTTTGGAGGCAAATATTTGATCTGGCGCCAAACTATTATATGGAATTGGCGGGAGGGACTGAACAGACGAAAATACCCTTCAAAATATGATAGCTTGGAAGCTCCGTCACGGAGATAACGACCTCAGACACTGATCTTGTGTCGGGTTTAAAACGTGAGATATCGTTTTGAAGTTTTTAAAAGGTGGGATACTAAAGTTATGCTTCTTAAAAAGGTGGGACACTGTTTGGTCTTTTTTTCCTTCCAAAAACAAACACACAAAAAACAAAACAAAACAATCAATTCTGGGCTTACTTTATCGATGAATGATGGGCCAGCCTGCTAGTCCAAACCAGAAGACAGCAAAATGCCCCAAGCGGCCCATCTCTTATGATATACTTGCGACTCACGCTACCATACTCTTAAAAAATCCTACATACACAAGCCTGAGCATTCACTACAGACGCCTCTGCAAACAGAAGAAGTGAAGAACAGTGTTGAAGCAAGCATGAGCAGTGTTTAATAGAGTTGCTGTCGGAGGATGCAGATTATTCATACTACAGCGCCAAGCTGATTCCGGCAACTGAATCATTCATCCAGGCTTTGGAGGAAGCCGCGAGTCCACCTGATGATGTTGATGATGAATTACAATGTGATATTTGTATGGAAATGTTTGGACTGAAAAAAAGATATCAGCATTGATCAGTTGCCCTGCTCACACTATTATCATCGAGATTGCATTGTCCCGTGGCTCCACACCAATCATCTCTGTCCTGCTTGTCGACCCCCTAATGATCCACTTAGGCAAGGAAGCTAGCTAGCTGCTCTAAAAATTTTCATCTATTCTCCTCAGAAACTCCTACCTTGTTTTTATTTCCATGCCTTGATCATCCATCTTTTGTATATCTATCTATCTATCTAGAAATTTTCAAACTGTACGTTGCTCAGTGGTATGAATAATAATAATATACAAAAATAACCCTGATCAGTGATCATTCACGTTTGAGCAAACCCTAGCCTAATTGTGTCACCATTGACCCGACGCACCCCATCAAAGCTGTAGTTGTAGAATATCGATATTTACTTTCCTTGTATGTGTAGGTAATATATTCTGTACAGTTGTAGGAGATATTTTCCCGTTAGAACTACACTGGAATCCCTGTATAAGCCTCGTCGCTTGAGAGAAAAATGATATATCTTAGCATCCCAAACATATTGAAGTCTTATTTTCTGCTGTGGCTCCAACTGGTAAGTTCCTCTTTTGGTAAACTTTATTTACTTATAGCTTCAGATTCTACATACGTTTGGTTATTGTTACTAATGTGCTGACGTTGCCAATAAAGAAGAAGTATCGTCAGAACCTGAACTCTGACCTCCCTGAAGGTATAACTCTGAATATTCTATGTAGGTTGCCGGTTAAGTCTTTGATTGGATTCAGCTGTGTATCCAAACGGTGGCGTAGCATCATAGTTTCCGACCCACAATTCGGAAAAGACCACCTCAAACTAGCATCTGAGAAGGGAACCATCACTAGGAGACTCTTCCTCACCGAACACGGTTTAGATGATGAAGAAATCCCCGAACTCGGTGTGCCCTATCAATTCAAATCTTTAGAAAGCTCGTTTGGAGATGATTCTCTGGTCAGAAATCTCACCATCCCACCCGAGGAGCATGGCAAAGTGCTTTCATGCAACGGTTTGGTTGCTCTAGGTAGTTTTTCGAAAGGTTGGTCAATTTGGAACCCATCGACTAGGTTCCACCGCAAAATACCTGCTCCAGATTATTCACTAGCTAGTAAAGAAAAAGAGGTCATGCCCGTGGAGAGAAGACTATGATTTTACTAATGTGTTGGTTGGTTTTGGTTATGCTTCATCCATTGATGACTACAAACTAATTGTTTTAGTATCCCCCATTGATGATGAATCTAATCCATGGATGAGAGCTGGTACTTCTTCATCTAACGTCGTCAACATCTTCATATTCTCTATGAGAGCTAACTCATGGAAACTCAGGGAAGCTTCTCGCTGGCCAGCCCGGGGTTACAGTCCTAGGTGCGTATATGGAATTCTTTCAAATGAAGCAGTTCATTGGGCTAACCACCATAGAGAATATAACTATAACATCTACATAAATCTAAACAGACCTCAGGTTGAAGAGTTTGATGTCTGTGCTTTTTATTTGGAAAACGAGGAGTTACGTAATGCGCCTGTTCCGGATTGTTTTAGCCATGATATTGCTAGACATGGCGATTGAACAATGCAGACTGTTGATCATGCAGGAGGGTGCCTTTGCCTTTGGTCCGAGACTTATCATGGGGAAAATGAATTGTGGATTATGAGAGATTATGGGGTGTGTAATTCATGGATGAATCTTTTTAAATTTAGGAAGTCTGCCTTTTGGGATGTTCTTGGAGGAGTTCCTATTTGGGAGCCAAGTTTGGTAATGCAAAGTGGTGAAATTATGATCGAGCTTGACGAGAAGGAGTTGGTAAGGATTGAATGCTGTAAAAACAAGGAGCTGGTGTGCATCGGCCGATATAGGCTTGATCAGGAGGCGCCTGGGTGTAGGCTTTTGTCAGGTGCAACTTTATATGATGAAACTCTAGTTTCTCTCTGGCTGAAATTTAATATATATATATATATATATATATATATACAGTCTCTATCCAGAGCGAAGCTTCGCTATGGAATTAACGTGCGAAGGTCCTTATTTGACTCACTTTTCCGTCATATTTTTCGATCATACCCGGTCAGTGTCTAGATACATATCGTATGATCATCCTTACAAAGTTTCATCCAGTTTGGTGATCGTTTGCACACCGAATCAAATAAAATAAATCAATAGAACAAAATCTGTCCAAGTAGAACCGTTGGAGTAAATCATGATTATGGAGGCTTATATATATATATATATATATATATATATATATATACAGTCCCTATCCAGAGCGAAGCTTCGCTCTGGAATTAACGTGCGAAGGTCCTTATTTGACTCACTTTTCGGTCATATTTTTCGATCATACCCGGTCAGTGTCTAGATACATATCGTATGATCATCCTTACAAAGTTTCATCCAATTTGGTGACCGTTTAAGCCTCCATAATCATGATTTACTCCAACGGTTCTACTTGGACAGATTTTGTTCTATTGATTTATTTTATCTGATTCGGTGTGCAAACGATCACCAAACTGGATGAAACTTTGTAAGGATGATCATACGATATGTATCTAGACACTGACCGGGTATGATCGAAAAATATGACCGAAAAGTGAGTCAAATAAGGACCTTCGCACGTTAATTCCAGAGCGAAGCTTCGCTCTGGATAGAGACTGTATATATATATATATATATATAAATAGGGCCCTTCTAGTGATGGATCCAAAAGCTCTATTGTACTCTCTTCAGTTGATATAATGGAATTTATCGTCGGCTTCAAAAGTGGACGTAGCTCAATCACATTAATTGGTGAATCACTATAAATTCTGTGTCCTTGTCTACCTTTCTTTTATTCGTTCCAATCAATATTGGGGTTTGTTATTGCATCTTAGTTAGTTGAAGAACCATATATAGTTGTTGATAGCTTCCCTGGATCGACACAATGGAGAAGGTGCAACAGAACTTTGACCTCCCTGAAGATAAAATTCTGCAGATTCTGTGTTAGGTTGCCATTCAAGTCTTTGATCCGATTTTGTTGTGTATCGAAACAGTGGCGCGGCATCATACTTTCAGACCCACAATTTGGAAACGCCCACCTCAAACTAGCATCAGAGCAGAGAACCATCACTAAGAGACTCTTTCTCACCATATTCCCCTATGAATTAGATCTTCTTGATGAAATCCCCGAACTTGGTGTGCCTCATCAATTCAAATCTTTAGAATGATCGTTTGGAGATGATTCATTGGTTAGAAATCACCATCCCACCCGAGGAGTGTGGCAAAGTGCTTTCTTGCAACGGTTTGGTAACTCTAGGTTATTTTCACAAAGGGTGGTCTATTTGGAACCCATCAACTGGGTTCTGCCTCAAAATCCCTGCTCCAGATTATTCACTGGTAATGTGATAAAGATAGTATTGAAGATGGAGATCGACTCCAAGCCGGAAAGAATCAGATTGTGAGGAGAGGAGAATAACGCAGCAACTACTTTTCTATTTGGTCTGTGAAGTCTCGGCAGAATCCTAGTAATCAGGGATCATTGTACATGACATGTATTAGGAGAAACCCTAGTGTGTTAGATGTATGTATATATACTCTTGTAAACAGCGTTGCTGTATAAGATTTATTCTTCACAAACTCTAAGCTTCTTTATGGTACCAGAGCGCGATCCTCGGCCTCAACCTTGATCAATTCTCTCTCTCTCTCTCTCTCTCTCGATAAACTCGATATACTCGAAATTCAGCCTCTAACAATCCTCAGCACCATTCTCTCTCTCTCTCTCTCTCTCTCTCTCTCTCTCTCTCGATAAACTCGATATACTCGAAATACAGCCTCTAACAATCCTCAGTACCATTCTCTCTCTCTCTCTCTCTCTCTCTCTCTCTCTCTCTCGATAAACTCGATATACTCGAAATACAGCCTCTAACAATCCTCAGCACCATTCCAAATATTAGCCTACCCTCACCACTGAAATCCTAATCAAACCATGGAAGGAGAAGAAGAGAAGAAGGCTCTTGCGTTGTTGAAAGAAAAGATCTTGAAAGAGCATGAAGCGTCTGCCTCAGGACCTCCAGCACGTGCTCCTGAACCATGGGATTACTCGAATCACCCCCTCTACCTCCATCATTCAGACCAACTGGGTGCTGTTCTTGTACCACAGGCCTTGATGGAAGATAATTATGATGAACAGAGTGGATCTATGAGTGCGGCTTTGACGATCAAGAATAAGATCAGATTTGTCAATGACTCTAGCACTTGACCAACTGAACAAAACGATGAGCAACAACAATGGGACCGTTGTGATACGTTAGTCAAGACTTGGCTGACTGGTTCCATGTTGAAGGAGATTTCAAAAAGTGTCAAGCATTGTAAGTTTGCAAGAGCTGTCCGGACTGAACTCAAGGAGAGGTTTGGGCAGACAAACATGGTACAACTATTTAATCTTGAGAATGCAATCTTATTATGCTCACAAGGCAACGATTCAGTAACCACCTTCTACACAAAGCTTAAAAGCTTGTGGGATGAACGAGATGCAATGTGTGGCCTTAAAGTATGTAATTGTGAGGATGGAGTGAAGTTGGGAGAATATGTCAAGAATCAACCAATCATGAAGTTTCTCATGGGCCTTAACGACACTTATGATGCTTTCAGAAACAATATTGTTTCGACTGATCCTCTTCCAAATGTTAACAAGGCCTATGCAATGGCTTTGCGTCAAGAAAAACAAGTGCAAGCCTCTAGTGATACAGAAGCCAAGCAGGTTAGCCCCTAGTCGCGGAATTACTAGTAGCTTAAAAGGAAAAGTAACAAGACCGAAATATGAAGAAAGATATCTTCACTAATATTGTAAAAGTTTACACCTCTACAATATTCTCTAAACAGAAGGTTTACTTTCTGTTTCGTCTCTCCCCTTTTGTTCTAACTAAACATCTCTTATTTATAGAACTAGAATCCATAACTAACATGAAGACTATTCCTAATCTAAGTAAGAAACATAATTCCTGACATGGTTAACTATGAACTAACTAAGTTCCTAGTAGGATTCGGATACACCTGTATCATGGCTCCCCCTTCTAGAAACTTAAACTCATGTTTAAGTTAAAACTGGAGATGAGGAAACTCAAGAGTTCCCTTTTCTTTGCTGAACCATTTAGATTGACTAGGAACTTGACCGACGCGTCCAATACAGAATACTGCTCGTTCCCCTTGACGTGTCTTTGTCACTTTCTGCTCCAAAATGCAATCCTCTTTTAATGGCTCCTCTCTGTCAAACCACAAGTCATCAACTAGTGGTAAAACAACCTTGTCATCCCCATCATCATCAAGCAATGGTGGTTCAAACAACTTTAAGTACTCAGCATTGATAACTGAATGTACTACTACCTCCTTCCCTAACAAGTACACCCTCCAATGCTTGATGGCTTGATAAAGTGCAAAAAACTCCTTGTCGTAGGTTGGATAGTTTCTGATGGATCCAGTGAATAACTCAGACACTACCAGAAATTCCACTTTGGGCGACGAAAAAAAATCGTCGCCCTGTTAACAAATTTCGTCGGCCAAGAACTTGGGCGACGACAGGTCGTCGGCCAAGACGTCGTCGCCAGAAGTCCGTCGGCCAAGAACTTGGCCGACGACAATTCATACCGTCGTCGCCTAAGAGTAATTCTTAGGCGACGATAATAATTTCGTCGCCTAAAATATATTTCTCGTCGCCCAAAAATATTCGTCGCCCAAGATTTAACACCTTGGCCGACGAAAAATTGTTTCGTCGCTTAAGATGTTATAACCTGGGGCGACGAAATTTTTTTCGTCGGCCAAGACGTCGTCGCCAGACGTGCGTCGGCCAAGAACTTGGGCGACGATACTTTTTTCGTCGTCTTATCCTTGCCCGACGATTTAGCAATTTCGTTGCCTAAGATATATTTAAATTTTTTTTTGTCCAGATTACTTTGATCCCGAGTACTTTCTATTGTCCAGATTAATTCAAGCTAGCTAGCCGCTTGCTTCACCTACATCTATCTTCTCATGCATCTTCCTACTTTTTTGGATCGAAATGAATATATAGATCTCTGTTTTCATAACTAGACAGAATTTTGGAGGAAATGAGCCCATCTCTTTGCACAGTAAACCCTAAACAAACAGATGGATAATATCAAATAATATTTTTCATTGATGTTGAATCATTACATAAACACATTGTTTCTCAAAGATACAATCTTGTTTGAATCAAATCAAAGATGCAAACTTTCTTTGAATCAAATCAAGGGGCTTTTAACCTGCAAACAAAAATAGAAACAGATTGAGAGCGAAATGGATTCGGCGTCGGATCGGGGAAGCGGAGTCGATCGAGAGACAGAGGAGTTCAGAAACAGAAAAGCAGAGAGAGAGAGAGAGATCGAAAATATTGGGTGTTGGTTCCGAATTTCTGCCTTTTATAATGGCGTTCTTGGGCGACGATTCTATAAAAATCGTCGCCCTGTTTTTTGAAAATCGTCGGCCAAGATAATCTTGGGCGACGATTTTCGAAGTCGTCGCCTAAGATACTCTACTTGGGCGACGATGTTCTTCACTATAAATATCGTCGCCCAAGATAAAGAAAATCGTCGGCCAAGAGTTATCTTGGGCGACGATTTTTGAAGTCGTCGCCTAAGATACTCTACTTGGGCGACGATGTTCTTCACTATAAATATCGTCGCCCAAGATAAAGAAAATCGTCGGCCAAGAGTTCTATCATAAAATTCAGAATATCGTGATTTTGGTGATCGGAGAAGAGGAACTAAAAACCGACCGTCAGATATGACCAGTATAACAAATTACGTGGGTGGGAAAAAATTCAGCTCCATCGGACAAAGACAAGGGCTCGATCCGTCCAGTCAATCGGCGCGGTCAAACCCCTAAACGGACTGAAACGGCTATTCGACCCTCCAAATCACGTAATCTGGCCGGACCTTCAACTGAGAATAGTTTCCAATCGACGAGACGCTTACGGACCTATAAAAAATTTTAAAAAAATCCTGTACCCGGGATATGGCTACCACTAGGTAGAAATAAGAAAAATTCGTTGACCGGAACAACCGGCACCGAAATTTTACCGGAATATCTTCATTTTTCACGGGTTGACGTATTTCACTGTTCCGGTCATATCTTATTTCACGAATTTTTTGCGTTTGAGGCCTCTACGTATACGTTGTCTTCAAAACGAAACTTAAACTCAACACTTGTATAAAAAAGTTATACAACATTAGTACATATAACATGAGTTTGGTGATCGGAGAAGAGGAACAAAAAACCGAAACGTCAGAAATGACCAGCATAACGAATTACGTGGGTGGGCAAAAATTCAGCTCCATCGGACAACGACAAGGGCTCGATCCGTCCGGTCAATCGGCGCGGTCAAACCCCTAAAAGGAACGGAAACGGCTATTCGACCCTCCAAATCACGTAATCTGGCCGGACCTTCAACTGAGAATAGTTTCCAATCGACGAGACGCTTACGGGGCTATAAAAATAAAAAACATTACCTTACAATTTAAATGTGCTTTATTTATTTTAATTATTCGGATTACTCTTGGCCGACGAAAGTAGGGTAATTCGTCGGCCAAGATAATACTTGGGCGATGATATTTGTTAAATTCGTCGCCCAAGAGTAAAAATGAAAAATCCTGTACAATGAAATTTAAATGTGTTTTATTTTATTTTAATTATTCGGATTACTCTTGGCCGACGAAAATAGGGTAATTCGTCGGCCAAGTAAAATTAAAAAAAATAAAATACTTAGGCGACGATATATTTGAGTTTCGTCGCCTAAGGATTAAAAAAACTTAGGCGACGAAATTTGGCCTTAGGTGACGATTTTTTTTTCGTCGCCTAAAGTTGAACTTTAGGCGACGCTTTTTTTTCCTTGGGCGACGATTTTTTTTTTCGTCGCCTAAGTTTTCTCTTAGGCGACGAAAAAAAAAATCGTCGCCCGGTTTTTTTTGTTTCGTCGCCCAAGACTCATTTTCTGGTAGTGAGAGTAGTATTCCACTGGCTTCCCATCTTGTAACAGAACGGCTCCCATAGCATAGGTAGACGCGTCAGTCTCCACCTCAAAAGGGCGTTGCAGACTCGGCAGGGCTAGTACTGGAGCTTCTGAAATTTTCCTCTTTAAAAGCTGGAAAGCTTCTTCATGCTTTTCACTCCACTCAAATTTCTGTCCAGCTTTTGTCAGCCCGTGCAAAGGTGCCGCATGAGTAGAGAAATCTCGAATAAACTTGCGTACATACTGGCAAGCTCCCACGAAACTTCGGACTTCTGTTACTGTCTTGGGTCTAGGCCACTTAGAGATGACCTCAATCTTCCTTGGATCAATCTTCCGTTGACCTCCACCAACTATAAACCCGAGATACACCAATTCCTTCTGCACAAACTCACACTTCTTTGCATTCAAACATAGTTGATTGTCTTGTAGTAACTTTAAGACATCTCGTACGTGAATCATATGCTCCTCCCACGTCTTGCTATATATCAGAATGTCATCTAAATAGACAATTACACAGTTGTCTATTAGATGACGTAGTATTTCATACATGAGGCGCATGAAAGTAGCCGGAGTGTTGCACAAACCAAAGGGCATGACTAACCACTCAAAAATGCCTTGTTTTGTTTTGAAGGCTGTTTTCCAAGTGTCCTCTTCCCGTACTCGGACTTGATGGTACCCAGATTTTAAATCTAGTTTGGTGAAATATTGAGCACTCTCCAGCTGATCTATCAAATCATCGATCCTAGGCAAAGGGTATCGGTTCTTGACCGTAATTCTATTTAGTGCTCGGTAATCGACGCACATTCGCCAACCACCATCCTTCTTAGGAACTAATAAGACTGCTGACCCACAAGGTGAACAACTTGGTACAATAACTCCCTTATCAAGAAGCTCTTGAACTTGTCTCTTAATCTCCTCACATTCCTGCACCGTCGTACGATACAACCCTGTGTTTGGCAAAGAACTCTCCCCTGTCAACATAATCTCATGTTCTACTTTCCTCTTTGGCGGCAAACCCGGCAATTCTTGAAACAAATCTGCAAACTGTGACTTCAACTCCTCCATATCATTGTTCTGCTGTTTTGTTAGAGATGATAGGTTCACTCGATGCAGATGCTCCTCATGTTGTCGTACCATCAGTAATACGAACCTTCCACAAGCATTGACCAATCTTTTAGCCTGAGTTGCCATTACCAAACTTGCCTCTCTCGAATAAGGAGTTGCTCGAACAACATATTGTTGTTCATCTTTTGTTAATGTGTACTTCTGAGCTCGCCTTGCTGTGAAGTTTCGCCGTCATCGTCGGTGTCTCTGTCTGTATCTGTTTCGCCTGACTTATCACCTGATTTAGGAGCCTTCTTCAGTTTCTTTGTAGGATCAACCTTCTTCTCCTGTTTGATGAGATTGGCCAGTTCTGTTAGAGTCGCAGTTACCAACGTCAGCTGTTTCTCCACCGCATCAAGCCTCGCCTTGTCTGATGTCTCGTCACCCATCTTCTTCCTTCTTGACTTCTTGGTTTGCTCCCAAGAAACAAGAACCTTGCCTAGCTTTCTGTACTGCGTTCGAGTAAGGACCATACACCACTAAAAACCCCTCCCGGATCAGAGGAGCTTTGATACCAACTTGGTACAGAAGCCAAGCAGGTTAGCCCCTAGTCGCGGAATTACTAGTAGCTTAAAAGGAAAAGTAACAAGACCGAAATCTGAAGAAAGATATCTTCACTAATATTGTAAAAGTTTACAGCTCTACAATATTCTCTAAACAGAAGGTTTACTTTCTGTTTCGTCTCTCCCCTTTTGTTCTAACTAATTATCTCTTATTTATAGAACTAGAATCCATAACTAACCTGAAGACTATTCCTAATCTAAGTAAGAAACAGAATTCCTGACATGGTTAACTATGAACTAACTAAGTTCCTAGTAGGATTCGGATACACCAGTATCATCTAGCAACACCAAGATCACATATGTTACTTCCTTCTCGGCCCAAAAGAATCGTGCGTATGAGAAATGGCCCGCAAGGGCAGCAAACCGCGCCCCTGAACGAGCCCCTGGTCGCGGCAACACCAAGAGGCCTGCCAATGCAAAATGGTGGTGTGATATCTGCAACAAAGATAACCAAGTTTTGTCGTGCTTATCTAACTTGTGAGTACTGGATGGGACATGACCAAGAGCATTGCTGCACAAGGAAGAGGGATGAAGAGGCAGCCAGTAAGATCAGTAGGAGCAATCATTTATCGAGCATGGAAGATCCTAATGGCAAGCTGGATTTCCCTTTCTCCAAGGAAGACCGAAAGAAGATTTTGGAAATCTTGAAGAAAAGCAAGGCTTCTTCATCCAATCATGTCGGTAATATCACTACTTCTGAAGACATTTCAGGTAAAGCCTTCCATGTTGCTAGCAATAATAATACTTGGATTATTGATAGTGGAGCTAGTGATCACATCGTTTGTGACCATACCTTGTTCACCCAATCTCATGTCACCCATAATTGTTTTGTTAAACTCCCAAATGTTCACACTGAACGAGTCAATCACATTGGTTCCATCACCTTTTCTTTCTCAATTCACACTTCATAATGTGATATGTGTCCCATTATTCTATCTCAACCTAATATTTGTGAGTAAGTTATGTAGAGACTCCCTATGTATCATCGTTTTTCTCAAACATGTGTGTTTCATACAGGACCTATGCTCAGGGAGGATGATTGGGACGAGTAGTGAGAAGGAATGACTCTATTTCCTCAACAAAGTTCAGCAAGTTACATGCCATGTCGTTGACAGTGCCTCTCCATCCATTTGGCATCAGCGGCTTGGCCATCCATCTACTAGGGTTTATTATTCATTTCCGTTTCTTTCTAATAAGTCTTGTGATTCAAGCAAGTGTCCTATTTGTCCTTTAGCCAAGCAAACTTGAAAACCATTTTCTTTAAGTTCAATTTCAAGTGTTTCTTCGTTCGATTTAATTCATGTTGATATTTGGGGTGGTTATCATGAACCCTCTACTTCTGGTGCTAAATACTTTCTTACCATTGTTGATGATTTTACTAGATGCACTTGGGCTTTTCTAATGGTACAAAAATCCGAAGCTAGGCAGTTCCTTGTTGATTTCATTCATATGGTCGAAAATCAGTATGATACTAGAGTCAAAATTATGCGTAGTGACAATGGTTCTGAATTTAAAATGCCTAATTTTTATTCTTCCAAATGTATCGTTCATCAAACGAGTTGCATCAACACACCACAATAAAACGGTGTTGTTGAACGCAAGCATCGTCACTTGCTCAACATGGCTAGAGCTCTTTTGTTTCAAGCACAGCTCCCTAAGACTTTTTGGGGAGAAGCTATTCTCACTTATGCTTACCTTATTAACCATACTCCTACTCCTCTTCTCAAATGTCAAACCCCATTCGAAAGACTCTTTCTGAAAACACCAAATTTCGATCATCTTAAAGTTTTTGGTTGTCTTTGCTTTGCGTCAACACATCCATGTAAACCTACCAAGTTTGATCCCCGAGCTGTCAAATGCATCTTTCTTGGATATCTAAATGGACAGAAGGGTTACAAAGTGTTTGATTTAGACACTAAAAAACCAAATTTTTGTTTCTCGAGATGTGATTTTTTATGAAGACGTGTTTCCTTATCCGTCTCATAATCCTTCGACCGACACACATAACCCTTCTCCACAGCCTCCTCAAGTTCTCGATGATCCAGTTGATCACAGGGTTTTGGAAAACACTAATGACACTTGGGTTTTGGGCAATTCAAATGAGCCTCGGGCTTCCAGTTCATCCACTTTCGTTCCATGTACTGAACCTTCTTCAAATCCTACTGCCATCATGCCAAACCCTAGCTCCACCTCTATCCCTTCTTCGTCCAACACTAATCCTCCAGAGTCCGAACCCCTAAACATTCCTCCTTCACATGCTTCCGCAACTCTTCGTCATCATTCTTCTCGTACAATACTTGCTCTTGGATACTTGCATGACTTCCATGTTGAGGCTACTCTACCTTCTCGCTCTCTCCCGTCAGACTCAACGAGCACATGTACTATTCACTCCTTGTCTCATGTTTTATCATATGATCACTTATCTCCTACCTATCGAGTCTTTACTACACAACTTTCCCTTCACAAAGAGCCATCTAGTTTTTTCGAGGCTACCAAACACCAAGTATGGCGTGATGCCATGTTTCATGAACTCAAAGCTTTACAGGAAAACAAAACGTGGAGTTTGGTTCCTTTGCCTCCTAACAAGCGTTCGATTGGATGTAAATGGGTGTACAAGATAAAACTCAATTCTGATGGCACCGTTGAGAGGTACAAAGCACGCCTTATGGCTAAAGGCTATAGTCAAGTGGAAAGCATAGACTACAGAGAGACCTTTGCTCCCGGTAGCCAAACTCACAACTGTCCGGTTACTTCTCGGATTGGCTGCTATCCGCGGTTGGCATCTCCATCAATTGGATGTCAACAATGCTTTCCTTCATGGAGACCTCACTGAAGATGTGTATATGCAATTGCCACCTAGATTTGGCCGAAAAGGGGAGAATGTTGTGTGTAAATCACACAAGAGTTTATATGGTTTGAAGCAAGCTTTCAGACAATGGTTCATCAAGTTGTCACTTGCTCTAAAATCAGTAGGCTTTCACCAATCTTGGAGTGATTACTCATTGATTGTCCGAAATCATGATGGAAAGTTCATAGTTTTTCTAGTGTATGTGGATGATATCAAAATTGCAGGAAACAGTTTAGAAGACATCACAAACACAAAGTTCCTTTCCAGCAAGTTCAAATTGAAAGACCTAGGAAAGCTCAAATACTTCCTAGGAATCGAAGTTGCAAGATCTCGGCATGGTATTGCTTTATGTCAAAGGAAATATGCACTTGAGATACTTGAAGACACAAGTTTCTTAGCATCTAAACATTCTCGTTTTCCTGTTGATCATAATCTTACACTAACGCAATCAGAAGAGATTTTGTTGACAGATCCTTCACAATATAGAAGGCTTGTTGGTGGCATGATTTATTTGACAATTACAAGACCTAATTTGGCATATGCAGTACATGTTTTGAGCCAATTTATGGATAAACCTCGACAACCACATTTGGATGCAGCACACTTAGTTCTTCGATATCTAAAAGGAACGCCTGGTTAAGGCATTTTTTTACCTTCTACTGGAAAACTCGAGTTAACAGGATTTTGTGATGCAGACTGGGCTCGATGTAAAGACACAAGAAGATCAGTCACAGGTTATTGTGTGATGCTCGGAAGAGCACCAATTTCATGGAGAGCAAAGAAATAGACTATAGTGTCGCGGTCTAGTGTAGAAGCAGAGTATAGATCGATGACTACTACAGTTTGTGAGATTACATGGTTAAGGAACATCTTGCAAGACTTGAATGAAAAACAGTTTTGGCCAACAAGATTGTTTTGTGACAACCAAGTACCACTTCACATTGCTTCCAATACGGTCTTTCATGAACGTACCAAGCACATAAAAATAGATTGTCATGTGGTACGAGAGAAGGTGCAGCAAGGAGTCATTCAAATTGCACACATAAGAACGAATGAGCAACCGGCAGATTTGTTCACCAAACCAGTTAGTTCACTTCAGTTTGAATCATTACTTGGCAAGTTGAATGTTATCAATATACATTGCAACTTGAGGGGGAGTGATAAAGATAGTATTGAAGATGGAGATCGAGTCCAAGCTGGAAAGAATCAGATTGTGAGGAGAGGAGAATAACGCAGCAACTACTTTCCTATTTGGTCTGTGAAGTCTCGGCAGAATCCTAGTAATCAGGGATCATTGTACATGACGTGTATTAGGAGAAACCCTAGTGTGTTAGATGTATGTATATATACTCTTGTAAACAGCTTTGTTGAATAAGATTCATTCTTCATAAAAGTATAAAGCCCCCTTGAGAGAAGGGGAAGCGCAGCAGTCCGAACACTATGTGTTTACTGAAGTGTTAGTTGGTTTTGGTTATGCCTCATCCACTGATGACTACAAACCTGTATTAGTATCCCCTGTTAAAGATTTTGGTTATGCAGTTGACGTCAACATCTTCATATTCTCTATGAGAGCTAACTCTTGGAAGCTCAAGAAAGTTTCTCTCTGGCCATCCGGGAGCTACAGACCCTACGCTCCTAACACCACGGAACTCTTTCAAATGAGCAATCCCATTGGGTTAACAGAGACGATGATTATAAGGAGTTTGATGTGTGTGCTTTTGATTTGGAGAAGGAGGAGTTTCGTAAAGTGCCTGCTCCTCGTTTTAACCAAAATGATAATCCTCATGTTAACAGAAAAATGCAGACTATTGATCATTGAGGAGGATGCCTCTGCCTTTGGTCTGAGACTTCTCAAAAAGGGTGTTGGTATAGTGAACTATGGATGATGATAGATTATGGGGTGCGTAATTCATGGATGAAACCTTTTAAATTTAGGAGGGATGTTTATATATGGAATGTTCTTGATCTTGATGCACTTAGTTTTTGGTAGCCATGTTTGGTTATAGAAAGTGGTGCAATTGTGATCAAGGTTGACAACAAGGAGTTGGTAAGGATTGAATGCCATAAAAAGAAGAAGCCGGTCTGCAGTGGTCGATATAGGCTTCACGAGGCGCCTGGGTGTAAGCATTTGTTAGGCGCAACTTCATATGATGAGACTCTAGTTTCTCTACCTTAATGGTTATGGTGAGTATGAAATCTGTTTCCTTGAACCATAGTTGGTGGTGCTCAGTCGCCGGCGGGATTTGGGAACAGTTACATGAAGTTTTTGACTTTTGAGACGGTTAATCAAGCATTTACTTGTCTATCTTACAAAATCTTCTCAGGTGGTACTCATTCTTGAATTTGAGTTTTTATCCTACTGGATTTTATCCGAACAATGTTTTAATGAGGTCACCTTTAGGTTAGGTTTCAAAAGAAATGATGACTTTTCAAGTATGTATTTGAGTGAAGACCGCAGTGAAGCGCATACGCAGTTTTGTTTTCTGGCTTTTTTATTACTAGCCTTCCTGCACGCGCGTATCCGCTTGCAGAAAGGCCGCGCCTCACGCGTGTGTATCATCGTTTCGAACTAAACCAAGTAATTAAATTTCATTCATTATTGAAATATATAATAAGTGAAAATAAATTAAAGCTAATTTGGTCGCATAACTTTATTCCAAACTATGAATGCTGGCCTTTATCGGCAAAGTCATATGCATACAGAAAATAGACATTAGAATACATAATTGACATTGAGCTAACATCTTGTATACTGTAAAGAAAAATGGTTCTCAATGATTTTCCTAAATGCATGAGTTCATCCATAACCAGCATACCCAAAAAAAGCCCAAGCCCAAGCCCAAGGAAGCCCAAACCCGAAATCTCTGTTATATAATGCTTTAGTTTCTTTCTGTGATTTTGGGTTGTGATCACATCGGCGCTGTTTGCCGGCCACTACGTCCAGCTGGACCAACCTCTTTACCGGTAAGTTTTCTTGATTGTATTCAATTTCTTGGATCTATTATTGAAATCTCTACTAGTACTTAAAACTTTTGGTCTATCAGAGAAATCCAAACAAAGGATTGGAAAATATTAATACTCATGAAAATTCATCTGTATTGCACTGTAACAGATGACGGAATGTGAAGTTAATCAGTTCATCAATTCTTTTTCGTGTTGGATTTAAGTCATGATCTGCCTGTGCCCCAAGTAACCATAATTCCTAAATAAACAAATAACCTAGTCGATCATTCACGATTGAACAAACCCTAACCCTAACCCTAACTGTAACTTTTTCTCTTTTGGTAAATTTTGATCACTCAGCTTCTTCTGCATACATTTTGATTTTGTTATCGTGATTGCATCTTAATTGTACAGTAGTGCCAACGCTTAATCTCATTTTTTCATATGATATACAGTGGCCATTTCGCACGCTGAGGTGCAGGAAGGCTAGTACATCGTTAATCTTTCAATAGGCAGATAATGTTGCCAATGACGAAGAAGGATCGTCACCTCAACTCTGATATCCCTGAAGATGTACTTCAGAAGATTCTATGCAGGTTGCCGATTAAGTCTTTGATTCGATTAAGCTGTGTATCGAAACGGTGGCAAAGTATCATACTTTCTGATCCAGAGTTAGGTAAAGCCCACCTCAAACTAGCAACTGAGAGAAGAACCATCACAAGGAGACTCATTCTCTCCGTAGTTCCCTATCAATTCAAGTCATTAGGAGACTCATTCGGATATCAGTCTCCGGTCAGAAATCTCACCATTTCATCCGGAGAGAATGAGAAACTAGTAATCTCTTCGTGCAACGGCTTGGTTGCCGTAGGTAACATTTTCAATGGATGGTCTATTTGGAACCCATCAACTGGTTTCGAGCGCAAATTACCTCTTCTAGACTATTCACTGGTAATGAAAAAGGCGCGCTCCGGTGAAGAATATGATTCTGATAATATTGTTTTAGATGGTTTTGGTTATGTCTCATCCACTGATGATTACAAGCTTGTTTTGGTACCCTTCCCTGATGATTCTGGTTCTAGAGTCGTCAACGTCTTCATATTCTCTGTTAGAGAGAACTCTTGGAAACTCAGGCAAGCTTCTCGCTGGCCATTGGACAGCTACAGCCCAACTACTAGTTCCGGAACTCTTTCAAATGAAGCAATACATTGGATCAACCACTACACAGAACGTAACAACAACATAGAAGGCAACAATATTGAAGTCTGTGCTTTTGATTTGGAAAACGAGAAGTTACGTAAAGTGCCAGGTCCTTCTTTTAAACGAGTTCATCGAGGTTTCAATAGAAGAATGAAGACTGTTGTCCATGCAGGAGGATGTCTTTGTGTTTGGTCTGAGACTTATGATGTTGAAGGGCGGCCAGGTGGGAATATTGAGCTGTGGATGATGAGAGATTATGGGGTGTCTAATTCATGGAAGAAACTATGTAAATTACAAAAGAAGGATTTACATGATGTTCTTGATCCAGTTCGTTTTTGGGAGCCAAGTTTTGTTTCGGAAAATGGTGAAATAGTGATCCTGCTTGACAACAAGGAGCTGGTAAGGATTAAATGGCTTAAACGCAAGAGGGCGGTCTTCAGGGGCCGATATCGGCTTAAGAAGGCGCTTGAGTGTAAGCTTTTGGGCGCAACTTTATACGATGAAACTGTAGTTTCTCTGGCTGAATGATTATGGCTAGCTACTTGAATCACTTGACACTTGATGTTTAGTTGAGTTTGCTATGTATCTGCCTTTGAAGTTTTTGATAAGATATACCGGCATGCAAATGCTGCAGGCTGATGGTTTTTATGATTTAATGTTCTTTACAATATGGATTCTCCACCTGTAATTTCATCTCATTTTTCAATACCTTTCATGTTTGGTTGAGTTTAATACCTTTGATGTTTGGTTGAGTTTTGCTTTCATGGTTAGAGTTTTGCTACTGAAACCCAACAATAATATGTGTGTATATATATATATATATATATATATATATATAGGGCCGGGCCCTTCCAATGAGGGATCCCTTTTTTTGTTCATTTTTAGGGATAGATCATTTGACGAACTTTTCGATTACAAAATCAAATCTTCACCGTTCAGTTCGTTGGGCTATATGAGTAGATCATTTCTACAAATTTTCAGAAAATTTGGTGATCGTTAAGTCATCCAAATGAGGAATTTATTTTTAATAATATTGAACGGTGTAGGTTTGACATAAGTGTTAAGTTTTTTGTTTTAATCTCAACCATTCAAACCCATTAAAAAAACAGATCTAATGGTGTAGACCTATCTTTAGAAATGAACAAAAAAAGGGATCCCTCATTATAAGGGCTATATATATATATATATATATATATGAAGAAGGAAGCATTGCTGCTATGTCCTCACAACCCAATGATGGCACATGAAATGCCAAGTTAATTAACTATCATAACAAGCATTTTCTTTAAATTTGGTTTCTGTTTGTAATAATCGAGCAACTATGGTATATGTCAAGCCTTCTTTTTGGTTTATATATGCTTGTTTTCCACTATATATTATGGACTTGTTCGTAGTTTAAATGTAGGATTATTATAGTAACCTGGTAATTTGTTCCATTCTTCACCAACGACACGTTTACTAACTTGGAATGAAAATTATCATAAATCAGTATCAACAAGAATTGGTATCAACAAGTATCGGTATGAGAATATTTCATTATATTTTATTATTTACTTACCATAAAGAATCAAAACAAGAATGAAACTAATAAAGTGCACCGACAATTTAAAAGGGCTGTATATGATGAAACTCTGGTTTCACTACCTGAATGATATTGTGGTGAATCATTGGAATGTAAGAAGCAGAAATGAAGAGGGGTTGCTATAAATTCCTTTCAAATTTGCTTTTGTGATGTAACTAATTAAAATTCACCGCCTTCTCATTGTCCATTCTCTTTTTTTTTTGATGTCTGTGCCTTATTTGTAATTCAGGAGCCAAAACTATGAATAATGCACTAGTATTATTATTACCCCGCGTATTTGATAAATTTACGGATATGTATTCCGTATTCGACCATATCCAGCCGTATCTTTCAGTTTCTGGCCTATACCAACGTGTACTCGGCATCTTGTATAATACGAATGTTCTCTCGGACTGCCGGATACGGTGAGAAACGGCCGGATGTGTGTCCGATACGGCCGGATACGTACCTGTAAATAAATTGGATCGTTTTTAGCAATACTGACTTTTTACAAAGCCCAAGCCCAAAATCCGTTTCTCTGGTAAACCCCCAATTCTGCTTCACTCTGCTGTAAACTCCCCAAAGCTCCTCATCATTTCCGCTCATCTGTAAACCTAAAATCCGTGCCCACATTCTTCCTGGTTTTCAATTTGGGTTGTGATCACATCGGAGCTCTCCTTCTGGAGCAACATCTTCGCGGGTAAGTTCTCTTAATTCAGTTCAATTTTTATGTCTCTGTAGAAACACGCTTAACATCTGGGATCTTTCATCGATATCTATACAAAGTTTAAGGTCTGTCACAAAAGGAAGATACTCATGTAAATAGATCTCTATTTCACTGTAACCACATTACGGGGGAGTGAAGTAAATCAGTAACTAGTTTTCGTGTTGGGTCTGAATCAATTTTTTTTTTTTTGGGGTCAATGGGTCTGAATCAAATTGTAACTCATTTAATATCAGAACATGTGATTGGATTATGGTTGTAATATCTGCATTCTTGGTTGCATTGGTTGCATCAGCTGTATTTGTGTAAGTCTGTTCGGCAATCATGTCAATGTTGAAGAAGAAAGAGCAGAGCTATGATCTCCCTGAAGATGTTATAGTGAAGATTCTTTGCCGGTTGCCAGTCGAGTCCTTGATACGGTTCAGTTGTGTGTCAAAACTAAAGGTCCTAGGGGGGGGGGGGGGGGGGGGTCTGAATATGCCTTTTTCCAATTTTCGTTCACTTCTGTATCCGAGGATAGCAATAACTTGTGTTATTCCAGATTCACAAGAAACAAGATATCAGAAGGTAAATTGCAGTAAATAAAGAAACAACACAAATATGTTTTTTATCCGCAAAAACCCTGAATGCAGGAAGAAAAACTGCGTGTCTCTAACTCTTGAGAGACAAAACTTTCCACTAAGTTGAAGTAATCTCTTACAAGAATAATAGTTCTAATGATACACTACAACAGTGCTATCTTTCCTAGTTCTGAACTAGTCTAGACTTATTCCCTCTTTTGCTTCTAAGCACTTACAACATGGAACACTTTCAGAAATCTTGTTCGTGAATTCAGCTAACCACTAGCAGATTCAACCTTGAATGCTTCTTGGGTTGGTTGCACTACACATCCCTTATGGTATGCAACATGATATGAGTTGATGAAAGAAGTTTTGAGTTCAAGCTTTAAAGTTTACAATCACAAAGAAGACTTAGAGCAGCATGAACAATGCAAGATAAAACTAGACTCAACAAAGAAAACGCAATAAGGCAGTTTTCAACAACCATTGAGCAAAGCCAAAACTATAGATATATATAGGCAGACAAGACATCAAAGATGATGTAAGCTGACCTCAACATGTTTTAGAAAGATTTGGACATAAGTGTTTGGCTCCCATACTGAATGCGATGTGTCCAAGCATAGAGATGACACAAGCAATCTCAATAAGACAAAGAACTCTTTCCTAAAACATGAACGATTCAAAACAGGGAGTAAATAGGTTTCAAACCCTTTTACTCAGTCCATTAGTGGACCTTGACACCGCCGATAGCGACTGGTCTTTGAATCATACAGGAACCAGCTTTGTATTGGATAATGTATCATAAAATCTAAGCTGGAGCCTTGAGCATCAAACCATTTGGTTACAGGTTGACATGACAAAAAATCTCAACCCTTTAGACTGGTTTAAGCGTTAAGACACTTTCCTCAACCCAGTTGTCCATTCGAAATTGAAAAGCAGCAAAGATTTATTAAACTAATATAACAAATGCTTTGAAAACAAACCGGATAGACAAATGACTCAGTACTAAGATAGCAAGTAATGTTTTACCTGAGACCATAAGGGATGTTAGTGACACTTGTTCTTGATCAGATAACAGAATCTCAAAATGTTTTGCAGGCTAAACGGATTGCCAACTATCTTTATACATTCAGAAACGCTTTCTGATCTATAGTTTGGCAAGTCTCGTCTTGAAGTAGCATCATAGCAGGGAACCCTATGTCGGAAAGTACTCATCTCCATCCCCGATCCTTTGGAAGATGGCTTGCCTTGGTTACCCTCTCGATTTCAATCCTTAGAGGGTTATTCTTCGGTCAGTTATCTCACATTAACATCGGAGGAGAAGAGCCAACGAGTAATGGCCTCGTGCAATGGTTTGGTACTTCTAGGTGAATCATATCAAGGTTATTTCAAGAACTTGTTTATCTGGAACCCACTAACTGGATTTTTTCGCAAATTACCTAGTCCATGTTTTGCGCGGCTTGAGGGGACAAAATCAACAGAAGAGAAAAGGTGCATAAATTTTTTATTTTATGGTTTTGGTCAAGTGTCCAACACTGACGACTACAAGATTGTTTTCATAAAACCTGTCCCTGGTGATTTTGTGAATGTTCATGTCTTCTCACTTGGAACCAACTCTTGGAAAGTTATCAAAGCTCCTTCCTCTTCATGGACCGGGTGTAATGACGGGCAGGGGACTCTTTCAAATGGAGCGATTCACTGGGTGAACTATTCCAATCCCATAGATCTATTACATCCAACTCTGGTTGCTTTTGATTTGGCAGCGGAGGAGTTCAGGCAAGTGCCATTGCCTGTTTTCGACTGAATGAAGATGATATGCGGGAGATAAGACTGCAGGTTCTTTTAGGAGGAGGTCTTTGTGTACGGTCTGTGGATCTTTATGAGCAAAATGAATTTTGGGTGATGAGAGAGTATGATGAGCCTAAATCTTGGGTTAGAATCATTGAATTTGATGAATATGAATTACCAGATGAGTTTGCTTCATGCAAGAGCTGGGATCCTATATTTGATTCAGAAGCTGGTACAGTTTTGATCAAACTGCTTGACAAGATGGAATTGGTCTGGATTGAGTGCCTTCAAGAAGAGAAACCGGTCTGCAGTGCCCGATATGGAATTGAGGAGTATCCTGGGGCGATATTTGACGCAATTGTGTATGATGAAACTTTAGTTTCAGTACCTGAATGATTATAAAGCATGTGGCCTGATGACCCGAGACCTGAAAAACCAAGGAGCAGAAGAGGGATGATATAGGATTATGTTACTTATGTACTATGAACTAGAACATATAATGATAAAAGATTATTATGTTTCAGACCCTTTCCCTGATACAATTATGTTACTTATGTACTATGAACTAGAACATATAATGATAAAAGATTATTATGTTTCAGACCCTTTCCCTGATACAATGAGATTTTTTTTCATGACAAGTTTGTTTTTCGTCCTTATGTAAAACACTTATGCATCATCCTCGACAATTGTTGTGATCATAACAACAACAAAAAGTGTTTTAGGTTTTAGTAGGGTGCACTCATTGATCACCTATTACTTTCTATACATGGTCTCATACGTGATCCGACCTGATATTAGACATCTTTTACCGAGAGATGTTCAACTGTTTTTCCATATATCCATTTACATTGCAAACATGTCAGTTTTTCAAGTCTGATCATTCATTATCTGAGATTCCTTTTTATATATAGACGAAGGAACACTTCCTAAGGCTCGAGCCCGAGCCCAAGAGCAAGCCCAAAACCCACATATATGATTCATTATTTGTTACCGAGTAGTCTGATACTGAGACTGAGAGACGTTGAAGATGCTTCGAACAGCTGCTGCTCGTTATTCTCATTGCAACAACAACACTATCATCACAAGAGGTATGCCATTTCTTCACTCTACTGCTGTCAACAGTTACTCGGTTCTGTTTCATTCCCAATCCTCATACCTAACCAAATCCAGAGAAACCTATCGAAATCATCGACGACCCAATGTGAGTGATGTTGAGGATGCCTTGAAAGTGTTCGAAGAAATGCTTCACTCGCGCCCTCTGCCTCCTGTTATCCATTTCAATCAAATCTTGACTCAACTCCCTCTGCCCACTTCACCCGTCAGCCCTCTCTTTAAACAAATGCTTCTCTCTCGAATTGTCCTAATGAATATACTCTCTCTATTCTCATCAACTGCTATTGCCATATGAATCAAATGAGGTTTGGCTTTTCTGTGTTGGGAACGTTCTTCAAATTGGGTCTTCAACCAGATGTTATAACCTTCTCCACTATCATCCACGGCTTTGTTCTCGACAATCAAGTGCATGAGGCTGTACGAGTTTTCACTTTCACCAAAATGGTCGAGGGATGTCTCTGTATGCCCAATGTGGTTGTTTGCAACACACTTATAAAGGGCTTCTGCAAGATAGGGAACAACAGTTTTGCGATTCAGTTACTTAGGAACATGGAAGAGAGAGGTTTTAACCCTGATACAGTTTCCTATTCCACCATTATCGACAGTCTCGCCAAGGGCACACTCATTGATGAAGCATTGAAACTCTTAGCAGAAATGATCAGGAGAGGCATTGCTCCAGACGTTGTTACTTACACCTCTTTGATTCAAGGACTTTGCAATATAGGCCGGTGCAAACAAGCTACCAGGTTGTTGAATCGTTGAATTATATGGTGAGTCAAAGTGTCTTTCCAGATCTCGTCACCTTTAATGTCTTGGTTGATACACGCTGTAAGGACGGGAAGGTTGTGGAAGCCCATAGTGTGATTGAGATAATGTTTCAAAGACATATTGAGCCTGACACGATCACATACAATTCGGTTATGGACGGTTATTGTTTGCGAGGAGAGATGGATGAGGCCGAAAAAGTATTTGATATAATGGTTTGGAAGGGCTCCATGGTCAATGTTCGTAGTTGTAATATATTGATAAACAGATATTGCAAGAGTAAAAATGTCGATCAGGCTTACAGGGTTTTCGAGGAAATGACTTTTAGGGAGCTTGTTCCAGACACCATCACCTATACCACTCTTATTTATGGCTTTTGCAAAGCAGGGAGAAAACAAGAGGCAGAGGAGTTGTTCTCTGAGATGCGAGTTTGTGGCCTATGTAACAACCAACAGCTTTCTTCAGCACTGGAATTGGTTAGAGAGTTGGAAGGCAAGAAGTTGAGGCTACTCTGTTGAACTTATTAAGGAAATGCGAAAGAGAGGTTACTCTGCAGATGCATCTACTATGGAATTGATATTGTCTATGGATAGGGTAGATCCTTCTTTGTTGCAGTTGTTGAAAAACTCATGGTGAAGTTCATCTGAATATTTTGAAAAACTCATCCTTCTTTGTTTCATCTGAATACTGGTGTTTAATTGATAGTTATGTTCTAAGTACAATTGTGACTTGATTCTAGTTTGATTGTATAGTATGTTTCGGTGCCTATGATTTTCACATCAGTTTTTTAAAACAAATGTGTGGACATTCTATATTCAATTAAGCCCAAGATTCTAACTTGAGCATTTTGGGATATGCCAATTTTCTTTACCTATGGTTCTTTTCTATGATCAGCATTTTGGGCGGTTTGTGTTTGCCATATTTGTGCTCATTTGTTAAACATTGATTTTTCCTCTCGATGGAAATCTTATGCTGGGTTTGGAGGCGTGAACCCGTTCTGTGTAAGTTATTTAGTCAGAGAAATTTGTTATGGCTCCCTAGCTATTTAGCATCGGATAACATTTACTTTCTAGGAACTAGGAAGCTAGTTGTAAATGTTTCCAACAGCTAAACCACAATGGAAAATCTAAATCTATATGATTCCTTGATCTGGTATTTCAATTATAGCTTGAATGACTTGTTTTACAGGTTCTCTTTGTTCATCCTGACCCTATTTGTAAAATTTCTTTTGAGAAAATGTCCATTTAGTATTAATTTCAACTCTTCAATTCCAATGTATGGTTACTTATGAATAAATTTTTTTCAAAGTCTTAACAAACCATAATAATTTTAAGACTATTGTGCCTTCACCTCTTAATCATGCATAGATAGATAAGACTTTACCGGAGCCTCACCAGACTATATATGGACTTCGGTCGCCGGTCGCCGGATTCCGATCGTTGGATTCCGGTCATCGGAATATGGTGGCCGTAATTACTAATCCCCAGTAAACATGTTACTAACCCCTAGTAAACATGTTACTGACCCCTAACAATAAATTATTGACCCCCAATAGACATGTTATTTACCACGAATAATTAATTATTGATCCTAACTGACTTCCAATAAATATGTTATTGACTCCTGACAATAAATTACTGACCTCTAGTAAATATGTTATTGACCATGAATAAACAATATTATTGACCCTAGTAAGCGTTAGCCGGAATTATCCACCTCTAGTAAACATGTTGTTAACCCCTAACAATAAATTACTGACCTCTAGTAAAAATTCTACCGGAGGTCATTAATTTTTTTATATATTTGCTCATTCCCCAGGCTTGAGGTTGAAGTTGAATGGTTGATCTTGAGGTTGAAGTTGAATGGTTGATTGGATCATCCTCCACAAATTAAGGCCATGAAAACTGGATACTTAGAAACACCACCGGACCTGATTAATGGTGGACAGAGTGTCTCCCAATGCTCTATAGCTTCTATACGAATGGCAATGAGGCGACCAATCTTGATGCAGCTCATCAAACTAGAATGGGGACTTTGAAAATAGATTGTATATGTATACATACAAACAAAGAAACTTTGATAAGGAATAGGGGATACAAATTTTGCCTTGCGTATAAACGCAACATGTAGAACGTTTACAGCTGAAATAATGTACATCCTCACTGGTATGTTGGAGAGATTTCTATAGGTACTCATTTTCCCTCCTAATGACTTCAAAATCATTCTTGTCATTTGTCTGCATTTAAGCTCCGTGAAGCCATGGCTGCTAGCTTCTTTTCATGTTCAGTCGCTTCTCGACGTATTCTATCAGTCGCCAGAATTTTCTCATGAATTTGTTTGAAGCTCTCGTGGATGCTAGTGAGGAGCAAGCCTGCCTCCCTACTGCATCTTTCTTTGCTTCCCTGAAAATATTCGAGTTTAAATGAGAAAAAGTGCATCAAGTTGAAGTTGAAGCCAAATAGCTAACTGGCCCAAAACCCAAGCCCAAACTCAAGATTCGTTTTTACCTATGATCCATCTCTATGTCATGGACCGAGTTTAAGTGAAGAAAGTCCATGACACAGGTTCAAGTCCATCATGCAAGGTCCAAGCCTAAGGAGAAACACTTTGACATTCAAGAACATGGTGGACATATTTAGAGAATTCTAGAACCCTTTAGAATTCTCTAACTTAGATATTTTCTTGTACATAATTTGAGTACATTCTAGAACATGTATTTGTAGCCATTGGATCAAATAAATCCTAGTCATCCATTGAGGAAGTGCTAGGCTATAAATAGGTGGTGAAGGCTCTTAGCCAAACCATCCTAGAAAGCCTTGTAAGAGTTCTCAACTTAATACAAAGTTCATTTCTCCCACATTGTCTAGGTGTTTGCTTTGCTTACATACTTAGCATACTTCTAGCATTCTTGCTCTTTGTCTTTCACTTCCTCTCGGAGGGTTGTGAGCTCGGTGGACATTTTGTCAAGCTTCTCTCGGACCTCCCCTCAGATCCTATCTGTCATAATGTTGAAAGCGTCGTGCATTTGCTCTCGCAACTCTTCCACCATGGCTGCGAGATCCCCCTTTGTCACGACGTCATCGTCAAGTCGAGTGTCAAACTCGACTACGGCCGATTCCACCTTTTCGAGCCGTGCATCTAAGGCAGCAAGTACTTCCTTGTGGCTCCTTTTGGCGCTAGCAACAGCTTGCTCCACCACTGAAACTCCTTCTCCGGACATCTTCCTTCTCTTTGTGTTGTGTGCGAGCAACCAAGGCTCTGATACCACTTGTCATGGGATGAGAACTTTGCTTCTCTACCACAAAGGAGACGAAGGCATTGGACTCTTTCAAACCCAAATCCTTCAATGGGAAGAGGGAAGCTAAAGAGCTTGACATCTTTCTATGGAACATGGAAAGGTACTTCAAGTATCTAAAGCTTGAAGATGACGAGTCCAAAATTTCAACGACTACCGTGTTCCTAGCTGACAATGCCCTTATGTAGTGGCGTCAAAGGAGTATGGAAATCGAGCAAGGTACGTTCTCTCTTGATACTTGGGAAGAATTCAAGAAGGATATCAAGTTGCACTTGTATCCCCAAAATGCTCAATATGAAGCCAAGGAAAAGCTTAGGTGGCTAAAGCAAACCGGTAGCGTCAAGGATTATGTCAACACATTTGTCAACTTGCTATTCGAAATGCCCAACATGCCGGAGGAGGACAAGCTCATCTACTTCATGAGTGGATTACAAAGTTGGGCAAAGCTCGAGTTGCAAAGAAGACAAGTGCAGACCTTGTCACAAGCCATTGCTGTTGCCGAGTCCCTCATTGAATTCAAAGTTAGCCACCAAGTTCAAGGGGAAGAAGGTTAGCTATGAGAAGAGTGGGGGAGATGTTCCAAAGCCGAAGGAGAAGCCCGAGTCAAGTTACAAGCCGAAGGTGAAGAGGTTCGAGAAGCACGACAAGTCCGCAAGTAAAACTTGGGAAGTGAAGTGCTACTTATGTGACGGCCCTCACATGATGCGCGATTGCCCTCAAAAGAAAGCCCTCAAAGCCATGACCTTGCAAGAGCCTAGGATCGAGGCGGAAGAAGACAATGCAGCAAGGATGGGATGCATCCGGCTGCTCAATGCCGTGAAGGCTAGCGTCCCTCAATCAAGGCAACAAGTGAAAGGTGGATCGTTTTACATTGATGTCAAGGTAAAAGATACGATGACTCGTGCCTTGGTGGATTGTGGAGCAACTCATAACTTCATGACGTCGGAAGAAGCAAGGAAGCTTGGCCTCCGAGTCAAGAAGGAGTCGGGCAGCGTGAAGACGGTGAATACACCTGCCACGCCTATTTTTGGGGTAGCACGCGATGTAAAGGTTCACATCGGCGCTTAGAAGGGAAAAGTTGATTTCACCGTGGTCAAGATGGATGACTATGACATGGTAATCGGCCTTGAATTCATGGACAAGGTACGAGCATTCCCCATTCCGTTCTATAACATCTTTTGCATTGTAGCGGATAGAGAATTGCCTTGCGTGGTGCCCGTGGCGAGGCAAGCAATGGAGAAGACAAAGGTTATATCCACCATGCAACTGGCCAAAGCTTGGAAGAAGGGCGAGCCTACTTTCCTAGCAACCTTGAAGATGGACGAAGAGGTTGGAGGGAAGTCTGAACCATTGCCAAAGGCAATAGAGGCAGTCCTTGAGGAGTTTGGAGATGTAATGCCCAAGGAGTTGCCGAAGAGGCTGCCACCAAGGAGGGAGGTGGATCATGCCATCGAGTTGGAACCCGGAGCAAAGCCACCCTCAAGGTCCCCCTATAGAATGGCGCCACCCGATTTAGAGGAGCTCTGGAAGCAACTTAAAGAGTTGTTTGATGCTGGCTACATTCAACCGTCCAAGAGTCTATACGGCGCCCCCGTCTTGTTCCAAAGGAATAATGAAGGTTCATTAAGGATGTGCATCGACTACCGGGCGCTTAACAAGATCACCATCAAGAACAAGTATCTCATCCCTTTGATTGCCGACCTATTTGATCAATTGGGAGGAGCAAGATATTTCACCAAGCTAGATCTTCGCTCGGGATACTATCAAGTAAGGATTGCACCCGGAGATGAACCGAAGACCACGTGTGTAACAAGATACGGGTCATTCGAGTTCTTAGTCATGTCGTTCGGTCTCACCAATGCCCTGACAACTTTTTGCACCTTAATGAACAAGGTATTCCATCCTTACCTTGATAATTTCGTAGTAGTTTATATTGATGACATTGTGGTCTATAGCAAAACTTTGGAGGAGCATGTCGAGAACCTTCGCATAGTGTTCCAAACCCTTAGGGAGAACGAACTCTATGTGAAGAAGGAGAAATGTTTCTTTGCTAAGGAGGAAGTGGATTTCCTAGGCCACAAGATCAAGGATAGAAAGCTCTTGATGGAGGAAAGCAAGGTGAAGGCCATCCAAGATTGGGAGCCACCAACCAAGGTACCCACACTTCGATCTTTCCTTGACTTGGTTAATTATTATCGAAGGTTCATCAAGGGATACTCCGCCATTTCAGCACCCTTAACGAACCTTTTGAAGAAAAACAAGACATAGGAGTGGACAGACCGATGCCAACAAGCCTTTGAAGACTTGAAGAAGGCTTTGATGGAAGAACCCGTGCTAAGGCTACCGGACCTTAGCAAGCCATTTGAGGTACACACCGATGCGTCAAACTTTGCCATTGGTGGTGTACTTATGCAAGAGGGACATCCGATAACATTTGAATGCCGCAAGCTTAATGACACCGAGAGGCTATACTCGGTGCATGAGAAGGAGATGACTGCCGTAGTTCATTGCTTGCGCACTTGGAGGCATTACTTGCTTGGTTCCCATTTCATAGTCCGAACCGACAACGTCGCCATAAGCTACTTTCAAATGCAACAAAAGCTTACCCCTAAGTAAGCAAGATGGTAAGAGTTCCTTGCCGAGTTCGACTATAAGTTGAAATACAAGCAAGGCAAAGAGAATGTGGTAGCGGATGTCCTAAGCCGGAAAGCCGAGCTAGCACCCGTCGTGCTTACACCTCAAAGCAATCTCATGGAAAGAATCAAGGAGGGACTATCC
The DNA here is from genome assembly GCA_034370585.1 of Fragaria x ananassa. Classification (NCBI taxonomy): domain Eukaryota; kingdom Viridiplantae; phylum Streptophyta; class Magnoliopsida; order Rosales; family Rosaceae; genus Fragaria; species Fragaria x ananassa. Next base: position 29,860,311 of record CP139766.1, on the reverse strand, counting down.
CATGACTCTCAAGCCAAGAACTTGATGGAGCTTGTCAAGAGTGGAACGACAAGGCGATTTTGGCTCAAGGAGGAGTTGCTTTACACAACGGGGAAGCGGCTCTATGTTCTGAAATGAGACAACTTGAGGAGGGAGATATTGAAGGAGTGCCATGACTCAAAGTGGACGGGACACCCCGACACTCATCGCACGTTGACATTGCTTAGCGACACCTACTATTGGCAACATATGCGGGACGATATGGATTCATATGTGAAGACTTGCCTTGTGTGCCAACAAGACAAGGTGGAGCAAAAACATTTGGGAGGGCTGTTGGAACCCTTCCCATTCCATCAAGATCGTGGGAGAGTTTAAGAATGGACTTCATCACCAATCTACCCAAGTTCGATGGTTGCAGATTCATCTTCGTTGTGGTAGATCGATTCACCAAGTATGCCACCTTCATCCCGGCACCCGTAGAGTGTACTATGGAGGTAGCAGCATGCTTATTCCTCAAGCATGTGGTGAAGTATTGGGGAGTTCCAAGGAGCATAGTTAGCGATCGAGATGCTCGATTCACTGGAAGGTTTTGGACGGAACTCTTCAAGTTACTCGGGGTAAAGTTAAACTTCTCCACAACCTTTCATCCACAAACCGATGGGCAAACGGAGCGCGTGAATGCCTTGTTGGAGCTGTACTTAAGGCATTACGTGAGTGCCAACCAAAAGGATTGGACAAAGTTGCTTGATGTCGCCCAATTCTCTTATAACTTGCAGCGGTCCGAGTCGACGGGAGTAAGTCCGTTCGAGCTAGCAACCGGACAACAACCCTTGACTCCAAGCACGTTGGTGACCGGCTACACGGGAAGTAGCCCTGCTGCATATAAAACAACTAAGGAGTGGCAGCAAGCCAATGAGCTCGCTTGTTCGCAACTAGAGAAGGCTTCAAAAAGGATGAAGAAGTATGCGGACCGGCAAAGGGGACACTTGGAGTTCCAAACCGGCGACGTAGTGTTTGTGAAGGTTATTTCAACATAACACAAGGAGAACAAGGGACTTCACAAGAGTTTGCTACGGAAGTATGAATTTCCCTTTCTGATCCTCAAGAGGGTAGGCAAAGCGGCATATCTAGTGGAACTACCTTCTAACACCAAGCTTCATCTGTTGTTTCATGTAAGTCACTTGAAGCCCTATCATGAAGATGTTGAAGCACCCGAACGAGGTAAGTCTCATCGAGCTCCCGCTTATATGACCACTTCATTTGACAAAGAAGTGGATAGCATTGAAGCCAAGCCCGAGGTGCGGAAGAAGCGGATACCGAGGTATACTGAATACTTTGTCAAATGGAAGGGGCTGCCCGCGTCCGAGCCTAGTTGGGAGAAAGAGGAGTCCTTATGGCAATTCAAGGACAAGATTGCCGAGTTCGAGCAAGAGGAGCTCGTAAGGGCGACGAGGACGTCGCCGACTTGAGTGGGGGAGAATGTCATGGACCGAGTTTGAGTGAAGAAAGTCCATGACACAAGTCCAAGTCCATCATGCAAGGTCCAAGCCTAAGGAGAAACACTTTGACATTCAAGAACATTGTGGACATATTTAGAGAATTCTAGAACCCTTTAGAATTCTCTAGCTTAGATATTTTCTTGTACATAATTTGAGTACATTCTAGAACATGTATTTGTAGTCATTGGATCAAATAAATCTTAGCCGTCCATTAAGGAGGTGCTAGGCTATAAATAGGTGATGAAGGCTCTTAGTCAAACCATCCTTGAAAGCATCCTAAAAAGCCTCGTAAGAGTTCTCAACTTAATACAAAGTTCATTTCTCTCACATTGTCTAGGTGTTTGCTTTGCTTAGTTTTGCTTAGCTTTGCATACTTCTAGCATTCTTGCTCTTGGTGTTGCGCTTGTTTCCGTTGCGTGAAGGCGAGGCTGACTTAGAGATTTTGAGGAGGTGAACAACTCTAAGGCCGCACGGTTGGTAGAGAAGCAAAGTTCTCATCCCGTTACATCTAGGTCTCTCCCAAACAATCATTATCACCACTTTCCTCTACTTTGTTCACCTCCATTGCAGAGCTTATAGAATCTCAGATTCATATTTTTGGGTTGCGATCAAATAACACATACTTCATCCCTGAGCATCTCTGGGTAAGTTTCTCCTTACTCATTTGTTTCAGATTCTATGTAGAAATGTTATTGCTTTCGGTATGATAGATGAAATCCAACACGACCCTAGATACTCCAATCGGTTTGTATCTCCATTACATAGAAACCAAACTAGGTAGGGTAGTGTTTCTTACTTCTTAGTTGAGTTGTTTGTGTTTTTGGTTCTAAGTCAACTAGTCAAAAAAACCTAGTTGGAGCACTGAGAGTAATCTTACTAGTCAGTCAATGTTGAGCTGCGAGGATCTCCCTGAGGAGATTGTAGTTAACATTCTGTGCCGGTTGTCGGTCAAGTCCCTATTCCAGTTCACTTGTGTTTCGCAACAGTGGCTTTCGATCATTTCTGATCCTAAATTTGGAAAATCTCATTTTCAACTATCTTCAAAGCTGAGAACTATTGGGTTCACAATTGCAGAACAGGAAGAAAAGAAAAGGGAATACTAAAATAGATGCATATTTTCATTTCTACCCAACTAGTGTCAAAATACAAAATATAAGGAGAAGTCTGAGGAACTAGACAAATCAGAAAGGAGACAAAATACAGGACCACAACAAGAGCTGGGCCGAACCCGCTAGGTTCCTAACTTGGGTTAATGTTTGATCTGCTTGGGCTGCTACTGGGAATGCTTTGGTGTAGAGAGTAAAGTACTTAGGTTGAGAGAAGGGTCTCAACAAGCACCCCCCATGAGTTGCGACCTGTCCTTAGGCGCAAAAGGCAGGAAACTTGAATTTCATGTTGCTAGCGTCCTCCCAAGTAGCCTCTTCAATTGGTAATCCTTTCCATTGCACCAACCAAGTAGTGAAGGTCTTCTTCTTCTTGCGACGTATACCCATGTCCAATACCTTCAAAGGCTGCCAAGCAATGGATCCTGGAGTATCAAAATGTGGCAGAGTAGTAGAAACTGGAGTGCCCTCTCCAACTCTTTTCTTCAGTAGGGAAACGTGGAACACAGGGTGTAGCTTGGCATTGGGAGGGAGACTTAGGCGGTAGGCCACCGAGCCAATTCTGGCAGCAATCTAAAATGGTCCGTAGAACCGAGGAGCGAGCTTGTGAGTGGCTTATTTGAGCAATGATTTCTGCCAGTATGGGTGCAATTTGAGAAAGACCCAGTCCCCTACATCAAATGTATGCTCAGTCCTTCCCTGATCAGCAAATTGCTTCATCCTATTCTACGCCTCAGTCATGTGCGCTTTCAAAGTGTCAAGTAGTTCATCCCGATTCTTGAGTGCGGTGTCCACAGTCTGAACAGGGGTAGTGTCAGGGAGATACTTTGAAACTGATGGAGGGGGCGTCCATAAAGGGCCTCAAAAGGTGTCATCTTGATGGAAGCATAGAAAGTGGTATTATACCACCATTCCGCCCAATGTAAGAACTCACTCCAATTGGTAGGCTTATCAGCAATAAAACACCTGAGAAAGTGCTCTAGTGTTCGATTAACTACTTCAGTTTGCCCGTCTGATTGAGGATGATACGCTGAGCCGCGACAGATGATTGAACCCTGCAACTTGAAGAAGGCAGACCAGAAGTTGCTAACAAATATAGGGTCGCGGTCACTGACTATGGAGCGGGGCATGCCATGTAAACGAAACACATGTCTCATGAACGTATCAGTTATCTGAGTAGCAGTGAAGGGATGTGAGATGGCAATAAAATAGGCTGATTTAGAGAGTCGATCCACAACAACCATGACTTCATTGAAATCATTCGAATCGGGAAGACCTTATACAAAATCCATTGATATGTCAAACCAGACATCTTCCGGAACCGGTAACGGTTGGAGGAGTCCGGGTGGGTGTACTGCTTCAGACTTTTGACGCTGACATTGGTCACAGCTCTTCACAAATTCTTTGACATCTCGCCTCATGCCCGGCCACACAAAATTGCCCGAAAGACGGTTCAAGGTGCGTAAATACCCGGAATGGCCAGCTAACAATGAAGAGTGGAATTCCTGCAGTAACTTGTAGCGCCATTCAGAGGATTCAGGAACGTATAGTCTGTCTTTGTAAATCAATTTACCATTGTGCAGAGTGAATCCTTTCTTGGTGGGGGTACCATTTGTGAGTGCCTGCCTGATGCATTGGGCCTGTGGATCATGTTGGCAGGCTTTGGTGATAAGAGTGATGCTGTCAAAAATAGGCTTGGAAACAGGTTGGATAGCGAGTAATTCATGACGACGAGAGAGCAAATCCGGCACAGTATTGAGGTGCCCAACCTTGTATTCAATCTTGTATCTATAACCCAGCAACTTGGCAATCCATTTATGTTGTGCCGGAGTTGAAATTTTTTGATCCAGAAGGTACTTGAGAGTTTGATGATCTGTGAGGATTGTAAAATTGCTACCCAACAAATAGGGTCGCCATTTTTCAATAGCAAACATGATGGCAATCATCTCACGCTCATAAGTGGATAAAGCTTGATGTTTGGGAGAGAGAGATTTACTAAGGAAGGCCACCAGATGTTTCTTTTGTGTAAGTACAACACCGATTCCCATACCACTGGAATCTGTTTCAACGGTGAAAGGCTCATTGAAATCCGGCAATGCTAAAACTGGAGCAGAGGTCACGGCTTGCTTGAGGCGCTTGAAAGCTACTTCGGCTTTGGGAGTCCAACAGAAGTTACCCGCTTTCAACATATTGTTGAGTGGTTGTGCAATGACTCCAAAATACGGGATGAAACGGCGGTAATACCCAGCCAACCCTAGGAAGCCGCGCATCCCTTTTACTGTTCTGGGTTTGGGCCAATCACAAACGGCCTGGACCTTGGCCGGGTCAACTGATACGCCCTCTGAGTTAATAACATGGCCCAAATATTGGATCTCGGCCTGGGCAAAAGAGCACTTCGAGAGCTTCATCTTTAAGTGATTATCCCACAACAATTGAAATACTTCTTGAAGGTGTGAAGCATGGTCAAGTAGTGTAGCACTATAAATAAGGATGTCATCAAAGAAGACGAGGACACACTTACGGAGTAAGGGCTTGAAGATATCATTCATGAGAGCTTGAAAGGTGGAGGGGGCATTGGTAAGGCCAAAGGCCATGACCAAAAACTCGAAGTGACCCTCGTGTGTGCGGAAAGCCGTCTTGGCTATGTCATCCTCATGCATCCTTATTTGGTGGTAGCCGGAGCGGAGGTCCAATTTGGAGAAAAACTTGGCCCCATGTAGTTCATCGAGTAGCTCATCGACAACGGGAATAGGAAACTAATCCTTAACCGTGACCGCATTAAGCGAATGATAATCAACACAAAAACGCCAAGTGCCTTCTTTCTTCTTGACTAAAAGAATCGGTGATGAGAATGGGCTGCAACTGGGTCTAATGAGGCCGGCGCTCAACATACCCCGGACATGTGCCTCTAATTCATCTTTTTGAGAGTGTGCATAACGATAAGGATGAACGTTAACGGGCTCGATATTAGGTAGTAGGGTAATTCTGTGATCAATGGATCTTTTAGGAGGGAGGCCCACTGGCTCTTCAAAAAGTGTTTGGAATTGGGACACGAGTTGTGTGATACAGGTGGGGTGTGGTAGAATGAGACGAGGATGTATCTGCATGTTGTCTGGGCACAAATGACCAAGAGTGGGGTCTCTGAGGCCGAGCAGTAGAGACCTTGATGTTGTTCAATTTTGCCTCGTAGCGCCGTGCCAAACTTTGAGCGTGGGACAAGGATTTGGGAGCCATTGCCAGCACATCATGCCGGATTTCAGGTTTCAGGCCGCCACAAAACATATGAGTGGGGGCTTGGTCGTTCCACTTCGGCACGCGACAAGACAATTTGGTGAACTCCAAAATAAATTCGGCTACGGATCCGGTTTGTGAAAGGTGAGAAAGGGTGGCCAAGACGTCACCGGAGCTGCTGGACCCAAAGTGTTCCAAAAAGGCCGGAACAAACTACTCCTATGTGATAACCGTATGTCGTTGCTCGAACGTTCTCATCCACATTGCGGCGTCAGGGCCAAAGTGGGCAGCAAGTGTGGCGACACGTTCGTGAGGTGGGATATATGGTAAGTGCTGATGTAGCGGTCTACCATAGCTAACCAACCGGCGGCGTCCTCACCATGGAATCTTGGTAGGTCGATTTTAGGTGGGCGGTAGTATGGTAAGTCGGTGCGGTGGTTGTTGTTATGGTGATGAAATTGGTAAGGATCGGGGGCAACAGATGTGTTGAAGTGAGGAAGAGAGGTATTGATGGTTGAGGCAGTTGAGGTGTTTGAAAAAGGAGGTTGGGGAAGGGAAGTAACGGTAGAGAAGACGAGAGGTGCAAAAGTATATGGTGGAGTATGGGGGGATGGTTGAGAGGTGGAGGAGAGCTGAGTGTCAGGAGGTGTAGGAGGAAGAGGCATGAGGTTTTCAGGCCACGAACCAAATAGGATTTGGGGGGGGGGGGGGGTAGTAGCAGGTGTGCATGGATGGGAATGTGGAGGGTTGCTATTGGGAAGTTGGGGAGGGGTTGTGAGTGGTTGATGGCGCTGGGTAATGGCCTGAAACACGGTGCTTTTAATAGCTTCTATTTGTGCTGAAATGTGGTTTTGAAAGGATGTTTGGTTTTGAGTGAGTGAAGTTTGTAGTGATGTTTGGAATGATTGTTGGTTTTGGCGTAAGGAATCAACGGATTGGTGTACCTCAGATTGCAAAATCTCAAAGGCTGTGTGGAGTTCTTCCACTTGCTGGGGAGTGACATCGTCTGGTTGATACGAGGAGGAAGAGATGTTGTGATGGGGAAGTGGTGGAATGGCAGCGGTGGATGGAGGGGTGGTGGATGGACCAGAGACCTGGAGGTTCCTTGCCGAAGCCATGCTCTGATTCCAGATGTTGGGTTCACAATTGCAAAACAGGAAGAAAAGAAAAGGGAATACTAAAATAGATGCATATTTTCATTTCTACCCAACTGGTGTCAAAATACAGAATATAAGGAGAAGTATGAGGAACTAGACAAATCAGAAAGGAGAAAAAATACAGGACCACAACAAGACTTGGGCCGAACCCGCTGGGTTGCTAACTTGGGTTAATGCTTGATCTGCTTGGGCTGCTACCGGGAATGCTTTGGTGTAGAGAGTAAAATACTTAGGTTGATAGAAGGGTCTCAACAAGAACCCTCTATAAAAAGGTCCTCCTCATCTCCTACCCTCGAGTCAGAGAGCCAGGTCCGAGGCCCAGTGCTTGTTACAATCCAATCTCAAAGTTACCCCCTCGATTTCAATCCTTGGATGATAAGTTTTCAGTCAAAAGTTTCACATTCCCATCTGAGGAGCATGTGGAAATGAAAGAAATGGGCTCCTGCAATGGTTTGCTACTTCTAGGCCAACCCAATGGCAGTTGTTACAAAAACTTGGCTATCTGGAACCTGTCAACTGGATTCTTCCGCAAGATACCTGATCCAAGTTTTGAGGCGGAGCTAATATATTTAATAGATGAAGACTACCTGGACTTTATAAGTACTGGTTTCGGTCATGTCTCTGCCAGTGACGACTACAAACTTGTGTTCATAATACCTGCCCTCGGCAATCTGCTGGAAATCCATATCTTCTCTATGAGAGCCAATATGTGGAAAGTTGTTACAGCTCCTTACTCAAAGTGGCGGGGCTGGGATAGTGAACAGGGGACCTTTTTAAATGGAGCAATTCACTGGGTCATTGGCTGCAAAAATGTCTGTGCCTTTGATTTGGCGGAGGAGGGGTTCAGGCAAGTTCCATTGCCGCCAGTATTGTGTCAAAATGGAGATGATGACAATCCAACCAAGATAACAACTCTTGTTCATTTAGGTGGATACCTTTGCATCTGGTCTCGGAAGCTTTATTGTCCACAACAATGTGAAGTTTGGGCAATGACCGTGTATGGGGTACCTGAATCTTGGGTTAAACTCTTTCAATTTGATTTAGAATTAATTATAAAATACCATCGGAATTATGATGTTATTTTTATTTTTATACTTAACTATAAAAAACTTACATTTTCATACCTAAAGATTCATTCTGTTAGCATTTTGATACCCTGACCACTAACACTGTTAAATTTTGAGAGTATTTTCGTCATTTTAATAAATGTATCATTTTTTACATTTACTTGAATAAAATAATTTATTTTTTGAGGTTATCAAATACAAATAAAACAATTTACTTTAGCAAAAAATATTTTAAAAAAAACTGTTTTATAATTGAACCAGGGTTTTGGGTTAAATATACCATGTTTATATGTTTATATAAAATATGATAAAATTTTCATCGATATTCGATATTTTCTCGATATAATTTAATTTAATTATATTTTAATTTTTTTTTTGCTTAACATATAACTCTAAAAATATATATACATACAAGAGTTCTACTAACTTTTATCATTATCGTTACAAAAATAAATATTTTATTTTAGAGGTTTTTTTTGAATATTTTTGTTAAAGTAAATTGTTTTATTTGTATTTGATAAGCTCAAAAAATAAATTATTTTGTTAAAGTAAATGTAAAAAATGATATATTTATTTAAATGACGAAAATACCTTCAAAATTTAACATTGTTAATGGTCAGGGTATTCAAATGCTAACAAAATAAAACTTCGGGTATGAAAATACAAGTTTTTGATAGTTAGGTATGAAAATGAAAATAACATCATAGTTCCGGTAGTGTTTTGTAATTAATCCTTTGATTTACAAGATCTCTCAGATGTCTTCACTACATGGAATCTGTGCTTCATAACAGAAAACGATACAGTGGTGATAAAACTGCCTAAGGAGTTGTTTTGGATTGAATGCCGTAAAGAGGAGAAACCAATCTGCACCGGAAGGAATAGGCTTGAGGAGGTAACACCCTGAGGTGCCCGGGTGTTCAATTCATTTCCACGCGATAGCATATGATGAAACTCTACTCTCTGTTGCGGAATGGTTATTGTGAATCATTGGGCATGAAGACCCCCGGCCTGAAAATCTAAGAAGCAGAGTGAACAGGGGGCTATTGGCATTCAAACGCTTGTTGCTCGTTGGTTTATATGTTATAACTATTGGAGTTTGAATTGGCCACCTTTGATGTTGATTCAGTTTGCTTAATCCTTGTGTGTTTATCTGTTGTATTGAAGCGGAAACTATGAATAAGCACTATATGTGATGAAACTCTACTTTTGGTAATGATTATGGGGAATCTTATGGACTAGAGACCTAAAAATCCACAAGCAGAAATGAAGTGGACTTCTAAGTTCATTCGTACTATGATAATTTCGGTTTAACTATTCTAATTTGGATTCTGTGTGACACTGATGTTTAATCAAAGTACCAGAGGCTTCTACTTCTCTGTTGTTTTCTAATTTAGAACATGAAGATTATTCTGAATGCTTCATGAAACCACTTCCCTGATTCAATGAAATTAATTTCCTGACAAGCAAGGATGTTGTCTGTTCTTATTTAATCACTCACGCCCCAGGCTTCAGCCTTGAGGTTGAAGTTGAATGGCTGATCACATCATCCTCCACGGTGGCGATGAAGACGGCCCTGCAAGCATCACTAGTTCAAACGAAAACTTGAAACGCCACCAGACCTGATTAAAGGTGGAGGGCGTCTCAAAGTGCTCTAGCTTCTAGATGAATGGAAATGAGGAAATAATCTTTTGATGAAACAGTTCAAACTAGAATGGGGACTTTTGAAAATAGATTGTATATGTATACAACTAAACTTTTAAGGAATAGGGGGTACAAATTTTACTGTGTATAAACGCTTACAGCTAAGATAATGCACATCCTCACCGGAAAGAAAGATGATAGTTTTATTTATCCTGGAGAGATTTCTCTAGGTACTCATTTTCCCTCCTAATGACCTCAAGATCTGCTTGTAACTTGTCTGCATTTAAGCTTCGTGAAGCCATGGATGCTAGCTTCTTTTCATGTTCAGTCGCTTCTCGGCGTATTCTATCAGTTGCCAGAATCTTCACACGAATTTGTTCAAAGCTCTCGTGGATGCTAGTGAGGAGCCTATAAGCTTGCCTCCCTACTGCATCTTTCTTTGCTTCCCTGAAAATATTCGAGTTTGAATGAGAAAAAGTGCATTAAGAATGTATACCAAGATTATACACTTCTTTTTCCTGATTTCAAGGCACAAAAAGTTTGTAGGTGAAATTATGTACCTAAACACTAGCTCATCTACAACAGCATACGTCCGATGGAGGCGTTCTTGAATAGAATTACTCTCTAACTGAAGCTCCCTGGTGTCCTTTAAAATCTGCTCTATGTCAGCTTCTTGCTTCCGACTATTTTTTGTGATCTCTTTGACCCTTTCAATGTAAGATCTCCTTGATGCTACTTTGGGCTGCTTCTCTAGATCCCCAGAAAGTTGAGAAAGTTCCTCCTCCCTACAGAATCATAATATATCACCAGTAAGAAGGCGAGAGAAGTTGTTTAACTATTTAGTGAGAGAAAGAAACAAGTCAACCTATAGCATAGTTTTTGGGCAATCTTTTGTGCAGAGTAAAATTGCATAACTTTTTATCTGTTTTTACCTTCATCATGATATATGTTCTTTTCCAAAGTTAAAAGTCCCAAGCTAACACATAAATTTTGAAGACGGACCAACCAGCAACATTTATTTCGTTTTCAGAGATAATATACCTTTTATGAATTGCAGCTAAGATGGATTCCTTTTCCAATTCAAGCTGTTTCAGCTTCTGTATCTTTTTTTGAGCATCAGGGTTACCTGCAGATAGAGTCTCCTGAAGACATCTTCTTTTCTCTACTAAAGGCCTTCTGATTCCTTCCCTGTGAAAAATTACTGTTAGCAGATGAAAACTGAGCTAAAGAATAGCATAGTTCATATATGTACACATATGTGCTGGCAAAATGTTGTTACACTTTATAAGTTATATTTCCTGTGGATGCTGTACGTTCTAAAAGTGCCCATCATAATTAGAAAGGATCCGTCTTGACAAGTGCAATACAAAAACTTTGCTATGAAAATTTTGATCTCAAAAAATTGAATAAAGATCTATAACTTACTGCTGTAACTTCAGTTCTCCAATGTGTTTCTTACGAGCATCCACTTGCTGATTAAGTTCCTCAAGGTAAAATTCAGTGGGATGATCGACATCAAATGCAATAGCTACTGCTGCTTTTAACAATTCCAGCTCTTCTTCAAGGTGCTTGAATTCTAAAGTCTTTGCAGTAACCTCCTCTGTGAGCTGTTTCTCCTGAGGTTTGATTATTTTAGTTTTATATCTTATGCAATAAAAGACTAAATATCAAGAAGAAAGAGCATCAATGAAATTTTTCCTGTGTTGTTAGAAAGATATATTAATGAATGTGCGTCACCAGGTCTGCTGGATACCTTGTCAATACTCATTTCCTCCAATCTTTGCAGCATATGATTAGCAACACAACTGACGGATGCATCTTCATCCTTGCTATCCAATACTTCAGGCTCTTCACCATTCAATCTGAATTCGTCCCATTTGGGTGCAAGTCTGTCCTCACTGCTTTTGTGGCTCGCCAAATCACCTTTAAAGCCATCTTCTTCCACTCTCCCCATATCATTGAGACCACCCCTGCTTCCACTCCCGGACGACTCCGAAAGCCTCTCCACCAAGAACCTTACCAACTTACACGAGTCCTCTTCAGATGGATACAAGAACTGCCGTAAGCAACACATATAGTCTGTTCCCAATCATCATTCCATAACAGCAAAAATTACAAAAAAAACTTTATTTCAAAGCAAACTAAACCACACACATGTCTATATACAAACAAATAACTAATAAATTCAGCGGCAACTCCGCATTTTTGACATAGAATCCGAGCAATGCAGCCTGATTTTTATGTTATCTAATGATCAAAAACTTCAAAAGCTCACTCATTCGAACCTAACTTCAGTAATCGTTACAGCTCAAGATCTGATTCATCTATCTATTATGTGATCTCGAATACTTCAAATTCAGAAACAGGTTCAAAATCAAATACTTCAAAGCAAACTCAACCACATCTTAAGATTAATCATCTATCTACTACATGATTTCACATACTTCTAAAATTCAGAAACAGATTCAAGTTCGACTAAATTCAAAATCAAAATTTCAAGATCCTTCTTTACCTTATGGAAGCTCATGTCGCCGACGTAGCCGAGGCGCTGGATCCCGGAGGCCATGGCCATACAGACGTTGAACTGATCGGCGACGGAGGAATCAGGTAGCGAAGTCGGAAACGACGACGTTTTGGCGATGAGGTTGAGGGACTGGCCGCAGATCGAGACTAAAGTAGCCGGCGTGAGGTCTCGGACAGACGACACGTCGTAGGGGACGCGAACGCCGGAGCTGGCGAGCGAGCTTAGGAGTATTTCACGCGAGTCTTCCATTTCTGGAGGAGCAGAAGTATTGGTTCCTTCCAAGTTTTCGTTTTAACCGAAGAACACATCCGACGTCGTTTTCGAACATCTTTTGGCTAATTGTTTTTTTATTTTAAGAATTGAAATTTGTTTAGTCTTTCCGGTTCGAAGTCAACATATGTTCAAAATTTATTGTTTTTTATTTTATTTTAATTTGAATAATCTTTAAAATCACTATTTTTCATCTAAATGGAATTTTCGTCAATTTTTTCAGTTAGAATACTGACATGACCGTTAAAGACATAATAATTTTTAATGGTCACGTCATCAATTTAAATGAGAAAATTAACAAAATGTCATTTGGATGAAAAATCGTGACTTTAAGAATCATTGCGATTAAAATAAAACCAGAAACACCGAACATATGTCAGCTTCAAACCACAAAGACTATACAACATTTTACCCTTTTTTTAATTTTAAATTTTTTTCTTGTTTCCGAGAAAATTTATGTACATCATCATATACTACGATCTTGCAAAAACTTTAGTAAAGAAAAATAAAGAGATGTTGTGAAAAAAATTAAAAACGACATTCATTCTCTTGAAAATAATAAACAAATAATCACCTTGTTTTCTCCAATATTATTTAGCCATAGGTCATAACTTTCTTTTGTAATAATATCATCTAATTGAGAGGCCTAGACTTTGCTCAACACCATTTCAACACAAACTGAGCTAAAATAAATAGATAGATTATCTACTTATATTGTGCAGGTTTTGACTAGTTATTTGGCATAGGGCAACAGAGAGGTCTAATACCTAGTCATGTTCTTGGCATGTTTACCAAGCAAGTCAATTTGGTTTGGAATAAAGAGCTACAGCTGAAAACAAACTTTTCGTTGAGCCCAAATTTAGGCATTGAAAGAATGTGGCTCACCAAACAACACCCTGCCTCAAAACTATATAGGCAGGCTTTGGTTTGTTACAGTTGATTCATCCCCATTGAAACACTTCCAGCAATCCAGCTTCTAACTAGCTAGCTGGTTAAAGAAGATGGAAACTAGGAAAGATGGTGAGATTGGAGAGGACATGGCAATGTCACCTCGAACAATTGGGACTATGCAAATTGCAGGGGGCAGTAGCTTTGGTCACAACATAGACTTAATGTCTCAAGCTTATGTTAGAAATAGGTACTCCGAGATCGATATAGAAGATGAGACCTCCATTGCCAACAAAGATGGCCCTCTTCCCATTTATCTTAAGGTATATACAACATGTCTAATCTTTGTCTAAACCAGCAGCATTAGCATGACATGTTATCTAGTTGCTTATGATCTTCATGTGCATGTTGTGCAGTTTGAAGATGTACAGTTTAAGGTGAGAAACAGCAAAGCTTCTAGCAACACGGTGAAGGCAATGGTGTCGAAAGTAGCGTCGCAGCTGCACATAGAAAGTAATTACAAGCAGATATTGAAGGGGATAACAGGTAGCATTGGACCGGGCGAAATTCTTGCTCTGATGGGTCCTTCTGGTAGTGGGAAGACAACATTGTTGAAAGTGATAGGAGGAAGATTACTAGACAATGTCAAAGGCAAAGTAACCTATAATGACATTCCATATACTCCAGTTCTCAAGAGGAGGTGCTAGTTTCTATGTTCGTCCTACATTGTGGTACTAGTGTTTGTACTAGTTAATTAACTTTTTTTTTTTTTACCTGAACAGGATTGGATTTGTGACACAAGATGATGTGCTGTTCCCACAATTAACAGTGGAAGAAACCTTGGTTTTCTCCGCATTTTTACGGCTTCCAGGCAGCATAAGCCGACAAGAGAAGTATGCGAGAGTGGAGACGATTTTGAAGGAGCTTGGCCTTGAAAGGTACTAATATATCACTAGGTACTGAGAAGTATATATATTCACATAGTTTTATATTAAGCAAATTTGCTGATCATCTGTCATGTAACTGTAGATGTCGTCACACAAGAATCGGTGGAGGATTTATCAAAGGAATATCAGGAGGAGAAAGGAAAAGAACCAGTATTGGTTATGAAATTCTTGTTGATCCTTCATTGTTGTTGCTAGATGAACCAACTTCAGGCCTTGACTCTACCTCAGCCAACAGGCTTCTTATGATTCTTCAAGGACTAGCTAAGGTAATATAGCTAACATTTCAAAATCTGATAGTGAAGAAGTACTTGCAAAATTAAAGTTGCGTGGTCTACAGGGTGGAAGAACAATAATCACAACTATTCACCAGCCATCAAGCAGAATGTTTCACATGTTTGACAAACTTTTGCTGATAGCAGAAGGATATCCGGTGTACTATGGAAAGGCTGGAGAGTCTTTGGAGTATTTTTCGGCTTTGAGATTCATACCGCAATTACCTATGAACCCTGCAGAGTTTTTGCTTGATTTAGCCACTGGACAAGTTAATGACATTAATGTTCCTCCGGATCTATTATTACCTCAAGGACAAAGAACACTAGACTCCGAGAAGGCTGTGATCCAAGTAAGAGTACTAGTTCAATTTTTTACAGTACTACCTAAACTCTTTGTATTAATATGCATCTCAACATCTGTTTTACATTATGTAAGTACCTACAACTCAAGTACAAAAGCCAGCTGGAGACAAAAGAAAAGGAAGAGAATCATCGAGGGAGAAAGGCACCAGAACATCTTCAACTAGCTGTTCAGGTTAAGAAAGATTGGACAGTCTCTTGGGTTGAACAGTTCATGATATTGTTCAAGAGAACATTTAGAGAAAGGTGCAGGGACTATTTTGATAAGCTCAGACTGGTTCAAGCAGTTGGAGTTGCCATCTTGTTGGGACTTCTCTGGTGGAAATCCAAGATAGACACTGAGGCTCATCTTCGAGATCAGGTAAAATTTATGTGACCCTAGTTATGAACAAATGAAACAATTACTATCTAAACATTTGTAACATGTGTGTACTCTTTTATCCAGGTTGGCTTGATGTTCTACATCTGCATTTTCTGGACATCTTCATCAATCTTCGGAGCAGTATACGTGTTTCCATTCGAACAAATCTTCTTGGTCAAAGAAAGGAAAGCAGACATGTATCGATTAAGTGTGTACTATGTATGCAGCACCCTGTGTGATATGATAGCACATGTTTTCTACCCCACATTTTTCATGTTGATCGTTTACTTCATGGCTGGATTCAAGAACACAGTTCCTTGCTTCTTCCTCACATTGTTTGCCATTTTATTGGTAGCCATCACTAGCCAAGTAAGTCGAATCAGTTCCAACGCTATCAAATAATTTTCGGTTTGATAGTCAAATTAGAAATGAATACATTTCTTTTCTTATGTAGGGAGCAGGAGAACTCTTTGGAGCTCTAGTTTTGAGTATCAAAAGGGCTGGAATGGTTGCATCATTGATACTAATGCTGTTTCTTCTAACTGGAGGCTACTATGTACAGGTAACTAGAACTACTAGACTCAACTTTATAGTACTAGTACTGTTATACAGCAACCAATCTAGTCCAGTCGCGCGTATTACTTGTACTTGGTTGCTTTCCTAGCTAACTGATACAGCATGTTGTTTTGGTTGCAGCACATACCGAAATTCATGCAGTGGTTGAAGTACTTATCGTTTATGTGGTACGGCTTCAGGCTTCTACTGAAAATTCAGTATTCTGGAGACGACTTATACGAGTGTGAGAGCATAGGAGGGTGTAGACCTCTGCAGAGTTCACCAACATTTGAAATGGTGGAGTTGGATGGTGGCATGAAAGAAGTATGGATTCTGTTGGCAATGGCTATATGTTACAGACTATGTGCTTACTTATGCCTTCGGAAGAGAATTAGCGTAAGCAATGTGTGAATGTAAATTCCATTCAAGTGTGAGAGGTCTCTATACATGTTTTCCAATCTCAGATTTTGGAGGAACTTCTGGTATTGGTGTAAGCTTTGTAATTTGTCTAAGTAGTACGAACGTATGCTCCACAAGTGTCTTCCAAATTCATGTTCATGAATGAATGAATAAGAAATAAAACCATATATTTCTGTGTACATCAATCCATGACTATGACATTATCAAGAGGATAATGTTTGTTCTCAAGAGAATAATGTTTGTTCTCAAGATTAGCTTTTGTGAGCCAATCTTCCCCTCTTCCTAAGGGGAATTATTAAGATACCAGATTTCTGACACGATAAATTTTTTCCAATTCTCTGTTTCTTATGCTGAATTTTGTGTTGAACTTGTTGTCATACACTTTCTTGATCTCATGTAAATTAAGACTGTACGTGTTTTGAATAATTACGGGTATTTTCATAGAATTATCATTTTTGACTATACTAGCTTGGTATATATCATTTTGTGTCATAGTTCACACCGTCTACTTTCAAAATTACATTCTAACTGTCATTAAAAATGATCAAATGAATCAATATGGTAAAAGTCCTATATGTATTCAAGTACATAAACAGAAAGTCCTCAATATTGGTCAATCATAACCCCCAGAAACTGTGAATTGCAATTCACTGAAGGTCAATGTCCAAAATCAAATTACTTTCCTTAATCGTAATCAATTTCTTGATTTAGGTCCCTAATCAAGTAATCAGAATAAATTTTGGACCAAAAATCTGTTAATTGCAAGCACAACAAGAGCAAAAAGACAAGTGGAACAAGTGGAAAGAAACTCTCGTCTTCTATGACTGCCTGCCGACTACGTACTACATATATAAACGACTCTGTAATAATATAGAAAAAAAAAGCCAGCCAGTTCAGAATCACTGCTTTCTCGCATCATCATCTTCTTCCTCCTCATCTATGGTCAAAAGTCCACCACACTTCACCATCACCTCAACCTCTCTTATTCCCTCTATCTCTCTCATTTAATACATCCAGTTTCCCCATTTGGGTCCAATCCCCATCTCTCTCTGCTTCTCTGTTCTTGCTTCCTTTCCCCATTTCAGCTCAAACCAACAAAACCCAATTCAAAAAGACTCAAACTTTCATACCATCCCACACTAAAGATTCAAACTTTCATACTAAAGATTCAATCTTTCACACTTTCAACATCAACCCATGTCCTTAGTTCCATATTCCGACCCGAATTCGGAGCCGGACTCCGCCAACCCTGCATGGCAGGACATGTTCCGATCAGCCTCCATCCGAAAATCCACACACGCGCCGCCGGTGCCATCGCCGGAACCGCCGAAGAAAACTATCCCAGATGACAAAGCAGCCCCAACCGGCGATCCCCAGGTACGGCTAGCTCTGTACATAACCATGGCCCATGCTGGCTTGGCCTTCACCATTTTCATATTCTACGCTGTGGGTAAGCTTTTAGAGGAGTACTTGAGGCCTATACAGTGGGCTGTGTTATGTTCTATTCCTTTGAGAGGTATACAGCAGACCCTTGTTGGGTTTTGGTCTGAGCCATTGAGGCTTGGGCTGACTGAGACTGTGTTGGCAGTCCCTGTTGCGGTTTTTAGGGTCTTTGTGGGGACCCTTGTGGAGGTTAGGGAGATTTTTTTGAGGGTGTTTTTAAGGAAGCCGAAACCGGAGCAGCACAGGAGGAAGAACAAGAGTGAGTTCTCCAAGCTGTTGAGGTGGTTGGTGTCGTTTTGGATACTCATACTTGCATATGAGAGGATTGGTGGTGTCGGGTCTTTGGGGATTGTTGGATTAGGCTTTGTGTTTAGTGCCAAAGGTGTGGATTCAACAATGTCGACTGTGTCGAGTTTGAGGTGTAGCAGCTTTAGGAGGAGTCCCATTAGTGCTTTTTTCACTAGGAAGGTGTTGATTAGGTTGAAGACCATTGTAGCAATCGGGTTGATTTTTGCTATGATTGTGGGGTTTCTGGTTGGTGTTATGTTTTTTTCATATAAGATTGGGGTTGAGAGTAAGGACGCGGTGATTTCGTTGAAGTTGCATGTGGAGGAGAGTAATTATACTGAGAAGATTGGTGTTAAGCAGTGGATGGATGAGAATGATGTTCCTGGAATGGTGGATAGTTACAGTTCCAAATTGTATGAGACAGTGTCGGAGCAGCTAGATAGTTTGGCAATGCAGTATAATCTGACAGAATTTATGACTGGGATTAAGCATTTTGCAATAAGACCGTCTGTTAATTCTTCCGAGCCTTTAAATTCTTTAGCTAGCCCATCACCGTACACAGAAAAGCTTGTGAGTTTGAGGAACCGAATCAGTAAAAGGGAATGGGGAAATATTTACACAGAGGTTCATGCAATTGTTAGAGAATTAGTAATCAGCAGGGAGGACTTGGTTGAGAAAGCAAAAGGGTTTGCCATGCGAGGAATGGATGTCTCACAGCGCGTGCTGGCCAGTAGTAAATCAGTTGTTGGAGGCAGTGCAAAAATTATGTTCTCCATTGGGAGTTCTATTGTGTCTGGCGCAGCAGAGGTCTTCCATTTCGTGTCTCAGTTGATGGTATTCTTCTGGGTATTGTATTACCTGATCACATCCGAGTCTGGGGGGGTGACTGAACAAGCAATGAGTATGCTTCCAATTTCAAAATCTGCAAGGGTTAGATGTGTTGAAGTTCTTGATAATGCCATATCTGGTGTTCTTTTGGCAACGGCTGAGATTGCCATTTTTCAAGGATGTCTTACATGGCTCTTATTCAGATTATTTAAGATACACTTCTTGTACATGTCTACTGTTCTTGCCATATTCAGCTCCGTGCTGCCAATATTTCCATCTTGGTTTGCAACTATTCCAGCAGCTCTTCAACTGCTGCTGGAAGGTAGATATATAGTAGCTGTCATCTTGTCCGGCAGTCATCTTGTGCTTATGGATTATGGTTACTCTGAAATTCAGGAGGATATACCGGGTCATAGTGCATATCTTACTGGACTTAGCATCATTGGTGGAATGACATTGTTCCCATCTGCATTGGAGGTAAATTTTTTTTTACTTCTCTAGTTACATTATGACATATCCTGTTTGATATATCCCACTTCAGTCGTTATTTATTTGTTTTTCCAAATCCATGTACAATATTGAGGTATAGTGCTGATGCAGATGATTATTCCCCTCAAGTTAAGTCAATTGAAGAGTTGAACTATCTTTCAGCTTTCAACTCAAATGTCTTAATTGGACTCGTCACTTTCTTTGTAATAAACTAATAATGAAAGCCTTGTTTGCTGATTTTGGAGCTAAAAAGGTTAAAATAAATAAACTTCATTGCTTAGGGAAGCATTTGGTCCCATCACCATGAATATTATTTCTTAACCTAAATTTATTACATCTTCTCATGGCGCAGGACAATTATGCTTATTCCAGTCTGTTGAGATATAGACTACTTGAGTCCCTTGATTTCATGACAAAGTACTGATTCTTCTCTTTTTCCAGGGTGCAATTATGGGCCCACTCATAACCACGGTGGTGATTGCTCTGAAGGATTTGTATGTGGAATTTGTTCTGGATGAACCCAAGGATAAAGATGTGTAGAAAGCATGTTATTCCCCCAGCAGTTTTCATTTATTTGTTTGCACCTGCAGCTTAATCTGAACTGCAAGTGCATTATTCTTTACCAGTCGGTTTTGAGTGCATCTCTCTACTCCCTAGGTGTGTTTATCGACTTTATTCCTTGTATCTTAATTTTTTTCATCTGAATCACTAGTGATTTTTTTTTTCTCAATTTTTTTTCTGTATATCTAGTATAAGATCAGTTTGGTGGCTCTGTATCCTATCAAGTGTTGAGTGCAATGAGAAATTTGTAGATTCTTCTTGTCATGTTCGGAATATGTCATATGCAAATTTATTTAGTTGTTGGCAGTACTGGATTATTGTGTAGATATACATTTTATTGTTGTGTTTTCTACATTTTGTTTTACAAATGAAGCATTGCAGACAACATGCACCAAAATTGTGTTATCTTTGGCCTGAGCCCTCATGGACTATATAGTGCAATTTGAAAATATGCTTTGTACTACTGAAGCATTTCTTACAACAAAAAGGCATCAAGCTTTTCTGGCGACACATTCACATTCGTATTCTGCAGGAGAGAGGAATCATATTCTTATGCCATTATATATTCTGATGAGATCATGCATTATGTGAAAACTACAAAATAACCATCATCTCTGTCCAATACCAACACTGCTGCATTAAGGGGGACTTCCAATAGAAGACTGGGTCACAGTGTAGCTCCAATGCTAAGTGAGAATGTTACTTTCAGCAATTGTAAGGAAATAAGTTTCGCTTGTTGGTTTGCATCTAAAATATCTGTCTTTCTCGCCGGATGATAAACAGAGAACACTACTGATCTGCATACAAGTCCATATTGATCTTGTGCGTAGTCACAAAAGCTATAATATAAAAGGAATGGTTAGGAGCCTAGGACTAGATAAAGAAAAAGGAAAGTGAGGTTACACCTTGGATGTATTAATTCTTCCCAGTAGTTCAGACTTGCATGTGGTGGTCACAACCCACAAGCCTCTAATCAAAACCCCTAATTTTTCACGAGTACTAAAACCAACTAAAAAGATCTTGTATGCAGTATTCTCGAGGACAGATGATCGGATTATAACATTGTTTACAGCAACATACAGAAGTGTGCAATCAACTATCCAACTACAGAAGTCCTGGAGCCGAATTGCGGTTGAGTTAATCACTAGCCTATACTCAGTTAGCATAACAAACATAGTTGAAACATAAATTCGATCTGTAAATTCATATCCAAAAGTGCAAGTTTACAAATAACAGAAGAAAACATTGCATCCAAACAAAGTACAATAACACTTCAAGGAAAAGATAGGTTGTTGATCGGTACTGGCACACTACGAATCTGCAACAAAACATAAACAGAAAGCACAATGTTAATAAATGCAGAGCTTCATAAAGGATATCACTAAACCAATAGTAAAGCAACACATTTTTTTGATTACTTCCTCATCACTCAGAACTTAATTTCTTCATGCTAAACAAAAAGAGAAACCGGGAAATGAACTATCGGTAGTTTAGAACAAGCAAAGAAATGCACTTATCAATTCTTTACATGAACTGTAGTGAAAAGAAAGCAATCCTTGCATAAACTATTAAGAAATTAAAACAGAATATATAAATCCACAAAATTCACCATGTTACCAAATGTTGCAGTCCACAGTTTTGCAAGCACGTAAAGCAACATACACTTAAAAGACACTCATGAGACAGAAAATGTACTACAAACACAAGATATGATAATTTGTTGCAGTTAAAAATATTATGATCATGTGTAGTAAGTCATGAAGATCATAAAACAGGTCTCAACAAAATCAACTTGCCTCTTCTGTTCCTCAGCAAGAAACTGCTTCATTCCTGTCAAGTAAGACGAGGCTTTCAATGGTGTAATATTTATATCGACAAATCCCAAGATTCTTGAATTGTCTGCTCACAAGGTCTAGCGAAACTAATTCCTTTTCAACTTCTTCCTAAAACATAAAGCACTAGGTAGTAAACTTCTTTCTGGACATTCGGGACAGAGAGTTATCAATTCGGTCCACGACTCCTCTACACAATACTCTTTCATTACCCATACATCCAGAAAAGAGGTATTAGTATCACTTGTGTACCTGCTGAACATAGCAAGGGACTTTCCATCTCCTGAAACAGATAATCGCAATGTCAAGTTACCGGCACTTAATGAATCCCAATCCCAACTCTTTGGCATCATTATCTTCCGGAATAACTCACTGCCCACATCAAATGCCAAAATAAAATTGCAAAGTAAGCTACTTTCAAAACCATGTGCATCCCAATGAAGAGCCCCATTAACAAAAGCCTGGGGTGACCGTTGGCCACATAACAAAAATTTGGGATCTGCATGCCTAGGATTACTCCATGAGCCTGCAGCTAATGAATAAACCTCTACAAAAGTTTGATTCTCATCTTCGTCGCTACCCCATCCATATTGATCCTGAACAAGCCTGACAACCTTGTAGTCATTGGTAATAACATCAAATGCAAACCCATCAAAAGCATCATACCCACCAACAGTCTCATATCTAAGGCCAGGCTTGGGAAGGGTTACTAACTTTCTTATAGAGGGATTCCATATCAAGAATTTGTAACCATAACGGTTTAAATCATCTGCAAGGCATACCAGTCCGTTACAAATACCAACTACGCGGAAAGACTCGTTACACATGTCCCCATCAGCTATTGGAGATTCAAATCCTATCTCACAACAATCATCAAAACCACTGTTATCATAATGCAAAGAGTAAACGTCCTCTTTTACCCCAGGGACTGAACTGTTGCGGCCCCTGAAGCTACAATTTTTACTAGAAAACCTGTGGAGCAGTAGGAGGTGAGTCCCATGGTGGTTGTTAAAGTTGATAGTGCGGCTGAGGTGGGCGCCAATAAAGCTCGAGTCTTTAATCGTGGACATTCATGAAAATATATATAATTTTCATAAAAAACTTAGATTTTTTCTTCTTTTTCGGTTTTTCGCGTTCATTATACTTGACTAAAATCATAATACTTCATAAATTCATATATTTAAGATTGTACATTTACTGGGTTTTATACGTTTTTTATAATCAGCGAAATTTCTTTTTGCAAAGGCTTTTTTTTTTGTCGTAAACCGTTAGAGGGCATCATTCTCAAGATTCATCTCAGGTCTTCAAATCTCAGGTTCGGCCCTACATTTCAGACGAAAAGCTATTGCTACGTACTGGCACCACGAACCTGTAAGAAAACATAAAAAAGAAAGAGCGCAATGTTAGTCAATGCAGAGTTTCATAATGGATATTAGTAGTCACAGAAACTGGTTTGATTACTTCTTTATCACTCAGAACTTAACTTCTCCGTGCTAAATCTAAAAAGAAATTGAGCAATGCGCTATGGATAGTTCAGAACAAGCAAATAAAACTGTATTTATCAATTCATTACATGAACTGTAAGCAATCATTGCATATACTATTAAGCAAATAAACTGCAAATATTAACACAAACTTTGCCATGTTTACCAATATTCTAGTCCATTGTTTTGCAAGCACTTAAAATCACATATACTTGGAGACACTCATCATAAGAAAATGACAGAAAGGGCAACCAGCTTTCAACATAGAGAGCGTATTCGGCGCACCCGGAAATTGAACGGCGAGATCGCCGGTGAGACGCCGGGTGGGGCCGGGCACGGGTGAGTGAACGGTGAGATCACCCGGGTGCGCGGCGCACCCGGGTGCGCTGTATAATTTTCGTTCAACATAATCAACTTGCCTTTTCTTTTCCTCAGCAAGAAATTGCTTCATTCCTGTCAATTAAGACAATGCTTTCTTCATAAGGATCAATGCTTTCTTCATATTTATATCGACAAATCCCGAGACTCTTGAATTGTCCGCTCTCAAGCTCCAGAGAGGATTCAAAGCACCAAGGTGTACTTAAACCAAGATGAATAGACCTTTGGATTAAATTTATCTTATTATTTAATATTTAAATAAAAAGTTAAGTATAAATATAAACGGTTAAGATTTTCTAATAAATATTTGGTTCACTTGTACCTTGGTGTATGCAAGAATTTTCGCTCAAGCTCTAGTGAAACTAATTCATTTCTAGCTTCTTTCTGAGACATACAGCTCTAGGTAAACTTCTTTGTGGACCTTGTGGACGGAGAGTTATCAATTTGGTCCACGACTCCTCTACACAATACTCTTTCATTACCCATACATCCAGTAAACTGGGATCTGAATACTCATCATGATACCTCAAGAACAGAGCAAGGGACTTTCCGTCTCCTGAAACAGTCAATTGCAATGACAAGTCTCCAAACCCTGGCCTAAATGAATCCCAATCCAAACTCTCTGGCATCATTATCTCCCGCAATAACTCACTGCCCACATCAAATGCCACAATAAAATAACGACGTTCGCTACTTGCTTTAGAGCGTACATCCCAATGAAGAGCCCCATTAACAAAAGCCTGGGGTGAGTGTCCAAATACCGACCACTGGGGATCAACAATCCTACGAGAACTCCATGAGCCTGCAGCTAGTGAATTAACCTCCACAAAAATTCGATTCTCAGTTTCTTCGTCCTCCCATCCATATTGATCCTCGACAACCCTCACAACCTTATAGTCATTGGTAACAACATCAAACGCAAAACCATGTTTTGCATACCCACCAACAGTCTGAACAGCTATGTTGCACGGACACGGACACGGACACGGCGACACGACACGGCACGACACTCCGACACGGCAAAATTAAAAAACTGAGTTTCCGACACGGCTTGGACACGGCAAACAAAATTATATATTTATGTATTTTTAATAAATAAAAAATATACTAAAATATGAAATAAGTTTGTTACATTACCAAATAAAGTTCTAAATTCAATCTATTTCTAAATTCAACCGTTGGATTTATTAGACTGTAAGATCTAGGTCGTATATACGAATGTGGATCAGTTTGGACTTTGGACTCAATCAGTTCGAGCCCAGACCGACTCGGTCTTGAGCTGCTCTGCAACGAAGGAGCTCGGAGGAATTCTCCGTCGTTCGGCCGCCTCCCGGCGTCCAACTAGTGGCTACGGCTTTGCCACGTCGTCCCCAATGTGGCTGTGATGTAGGGCAAAAACGTCAATGCAAGAAACTGAGAATCTTTGAGGATGTCTAGCTTAGCAGATCCATAACAACCACTCCATTATTGCTCATTTGGACTTGGTGACCATTCCATCCTGGAAACAGCTGAGAAGAAAATGCCCATATATCATTGTCCCTCACTCTCTAAATTCATATTCATAGCATAAATACCTTAACATATACAATATGATCTTGTAATAATGTCTATGAAAAAACTAATATAAGCTTTTCAGTTGGAATAATTGATAACATTGGTTTAATATGGGTGGAATACTGAGAGAGATTGTGACAGAGAGATGAAGCAATACTAAGATGACGTTAAAACGTCAATTTTGTCTGTAGCTGTGGCCTATTAACAATTGTAATCCCTCTTATCTTTTTATTAAGGTTGATGTATATGTAAGAGAAGAAAATAATACTTTGAAGTCACTCCTTGAATCATTATGATCTTTTGCGTTTGGGATTTATACTTTATATTGCAATCCAAGCAAGGAAAAAATCCTAGCAGCTCAACTAATCAAAGATAAATGACCAAAACCAGAAACTCAATTTTACTTTAATGATACTAATTAAGTTGCAATTAGCAATAAC
Organism: Fragaria x ananassa; assembly: GCA_034370585.1. Classification (NCBI taxonomy): domain Eukaryota; kingdom Viridiplantae; phylum Streptophyta; class Magnoliopsida; order Rosales; family Rosaceae; genus Fragaria; species Fragaria x ananassa. The sequence goes on along the minus strand of CP139766.1, from coordinate 29,834,740 downwards.
TTCATCACCAAATCAGAAGAAGATAGACCATATCATATCTCACTAGCGAAACAGAACTTAAAAAAACACTGAGGAACTCAATCTTGTATGCCAAATATATGAAAATCCAACAATGATATCATATTTCTAGTTTAATTCATTCATTCAAACTGTGCAATATCAATTATGAAGCAAGTGAAGAGGTCAAGAACAGAACTGAGGAACTAAGGAATTCAACATAAATAACAGAGCTTGATAAGTGATTAATTAGTACCTGAGAAGTTCTAATTCAACAAATCACATATATATATATATATGTATATATATATATATACCAACTAAGGTCCACTGCTCCTTGTCCATTAAGAACTTCCACTGCTCCTTGTCCTCCAAACGCTGTCGTTTCGTTCCCGGTTCCTCCGCCCCAACCACACTGGCAATTCTCCACACCTATGCACCCACCCACCGCACTTACCTCCTTCCTCCATTTAGTCCATTATCTTCATATCAAATTCTAACCCAGTAACCCACAGTCCCACACTGATTTGAGGTTGAAAGACGAAAAGAAAAAGAAAGAATTACTTACAGTGAGGTCGGAGGCTGGAGAGGTCGCCGGTCTGAGGTCGTCGGTCTGAGCTGGAGGCTGGGTTCGGCTTGTGGTCGCTGGGTTCAGCTTTTCTCACTCTGGGAACTATTTGGGAAGAATGGGAAGAATGAGAGAAGTGCGGCTCCCTCTAGCTCTAATTTTTTTTTTTTAAAATGGTGATATGGCGTGTCGAAACCGTGTCGACGCCGTGTCGAGAAATGGTCAACGTGTCGCAACCGTGTCGAAAAAGTTTGACTTTTCGGACACGCCACGTGGCGTGTCGGACGCCGTGTCGGGCCGTGTCGGTACGTATCGGCGTGTCGGGGAGCGTCCGACGCTCCGACACTCCATGGTTAGAGGTGTCCGTGCATCATAGCTGAACAGTAATGCCAGGCTTGGGAAGGCTTACTAGCTTTCTTTTAGAGGGATTCCATAACAAGAAATTTTCGCCATAACGTTCAAAATCATCTGCGAGGCATACCAGCCCGTTACAAACACCAACCACTCGGAAAAACTCACTACACATTTCCCTATCAGCAATTGGAGATTGAAAGCCTATCTCACAACAATCAGAAAAATCATTGTTATCATAGTGCAAAGAGTAAACCTCCTGCTTTAGCCCGTGAACTGAAACCTTTTCGCTCCAGATGGTATAGAACCTGTGGAGTAGTAGGAGGTGAGTGTCATGGTGGTTGTTAAAGTCGATTGTGCGGCTGAGGTGGGCGCTAATAAAGCTAGAGTCTTTAATCATGGACCTCCATGACTTGCAGACTGAAGTGCATACGACCAAAGATTTAGCGGGCAGTCTAAGTAATATATTGGTTATGACCTCTTGAGGAAGACAGTCTGACATTGCTGCAGTTTTCAGTGAAGTGCTGCAAATTTGCAGAGACAAAGTCATACAGACCCAACAGAGTGACATTGTTTATTTAGGCTAGACAAATAGATATAATCTCATACCACATATTTGAAACTTCAAGGGTTTCATACAACACTGTTTCTACATTGCTAAGGTTACCATCTTTTTCAGTGTTTACGATTCAAAATGAGCGAAACAGGCATGGAAAACTGTTGATCGGCAAAAAAAATATGCATAAATAAAAAGAAAAGAAAAATATTTAAAAATATATAAATGTATAAATACTTTTCTTGTGCTACATGCACAATGCTTCAGAGTTCAAATACAACTCTTGCAAACAGCTGGACAACAAAAGTCCAATACAAACTCATCTTCCAAACCGTGCACAGTACTCTATATAAAGAGGCACAGAGAAGAAAAGAGGGACAGACAGACGAGAGGACCACGCACACGCGGACACAGAAGGAGAGAGGTGCAAGAAGGCGAAACCAGAGAGAGAAATAGAGAGAAGAAGGCGAAGCGCAGAAGAAAGAAAAGCAGAAAACAAGCGGCGAGCCAGACAAAAGGTGGAGCCCCATTCTAACTTTCTTTTCTTTTTTGCAGCTGCCTTTATCTTTCTGTATCACTCCGCCGGAAGCCCGAAGGCAACGCCATCTCCCCTAGCGTGATGACCCCGCGAGGTAGTCACCAAGTCTAAAGGCGAGGCGACCTCGCCCCCTTCCTCCCTTGTTACAACAAACATATGGCCATGCAGCTCGCATAACAAGCCATGCAAGGAGAAGGAAACAAATAATCAACGCGGGTTCGAAGAGCAGGAACTCACCTTTGATGACTCAACAAGTCCTTGACCAGATCAAAAGAAGGAGAGGACACCTCAATTTATAGAAGAGCAGTTTCCTCAAGTCCAACTCCCAACCAAACAGGGATAGGCGTCTGGAGTTATGTGGTTCGTGCAATCTCATCAACTTCATCAAGGAAAAGACGACTCAATCAAGGAAAAGATGATAGAGTCCTGCAAACCAGAGTCCGCGCGCCCTCGCGAGACAGGTCCAAAGCCCTAAGGCAGAGGCGAACTTACACCCTGCCAAAGCAGAAGCATGATACTTAACCCTAAGGGGTGGCGACGTGACTTTTACCCTAAGGGGTGGCGAGGCAACTTAACCCTAAGGGGTGGCGAACCAACATCCAAGCCAAGGCAGGAACCCTAAAGGGTGGCGAGCTGATATTCAAGCAAAGACAGAAACATAATGGGTGACGATTTAAGCCCAGGCGAGGCGAGATAATGACGCAAGCGGGGCGAGATCCATTCATGCAAAAGATGAAGCAAGTCGCGGAGACATGCATGCAGAGTCCGCTCAAAAGTGAACACGCGGAGTCCGCTTACTGACATACATGCGGAGTCCGCCCACAAGTGAACATGGGGAGTCCGCCATATATATACACGTGGAATCCGCTCACAGATACATACGCGGAGTCCACTCTCAGACATACACGCAGAGTTCGCTCGCTGACACACACGCGGAGTCCGCATGAAGGAGTAGTTCGCCTGCACACAGAGATCGCCTGCGCCATTATCAAGGACTAAGCCCAAAACCATTCAAGCCTTTTGTCACTCCACTGCCTCACCTTTTCTGGGTGCCATTATTAACAGATACTCTACCAAATTGAGTGTCCACCAAAAACACAAGACAACAGACTCACAAATACGTCTGTTAAACCAAAAGCCGGCATTAAGCCACTAAGCCTACAAACCTCTTTTGAACTACGGTCGGTTTGATCCCACAAAGGGGTACGTAGGCAGTCTAGCAACCCACTAGATGCAACCAAAATTCCAAACAGAATCCCTGACACCACCAGTCAAATTCTTCTAGTCCAAATTCGCCTTTCTCTCCAGGCCAAATACCCTCAAACATACACAGTTCTCGTTGGTACTTTGTAATCGAATCAAAGGGTTTTCTCCTGAAATACAGGGGTTGTAATTAAAGAATTTAATTTATTTTATTCTGAATGGGTCGAACCAGATAAAAAATCAAAACCCTATCTTAGTCGATAAGACAGGGTGAAGTTATGTTGGGTATATACAGTTGTTTACAATTTTTGCCCAACAAAAACACAGCATTTTGCTTCTACACTGCTAAAATTTTCATCTTTTTCATTGATTACGATTCAAAATCAGAGGAACAGGCACGAAATACACAACATTCTGATCCTACACGGCCAAAGATTCCATCTTTTATTTTGTTTGTGAAAACAAATTAGATAAATATGACCTCAGACTAGCACAAAAGACAAAGAATCTGAGTTTGTTAAAGCTGAAGGCTTTCACCAAACACTGTGTTTCTAAATGGCTAAAGTTTCAATCGGTCTTCTGTTCTGGCCTCTGAGACTGAGAGTGATGGCTTCCTGCGCAAAACCTAAATGGGAGAAAAGAGGTTGACGGCTTTTAGTGGATTTTTCAACCCTAATCACATCATTAAATAGACGATGTCATCGAACAAATAAAAGGTATAATACCTATTAGTCCTAATTTTACGAATTTTATTCTCATTAACAAAATCAGATTTTAAAATTCTCAAGTCAACTTAAACAGCAGAAAGACAATTATACTTTTAATGAATTAAATAAACTATAATAGACTATTATAAAAGTCTATTATAAAATAAAGTTTCTATGACCAGATTCTCACGACCAATAACATTGACCGGGCTCCGAGGGTCGTTGACTAGGCTCTGATGACCGTTGACTGGGCTCCGACGAAAGCTAAGGGATCTATTGGGGGCAATATGGGGTCTATTCAGAGGTCTACTGGAGACAGTAGGAGGGTCTATTGGGGGCAGTAGGAGGTATGTCCAAGGGTCTACTGAGGGCGGTAGGAGGGTCTACTAAGGGCGGTAGGAGAGTCTACTTGGGGCCGTAGGAGGGTCTACTAGGGGCAGTAGGAGCAAACGATCTACGTTTTCTCCACCGCCAAACCCCTCACCAACAACAATAACCAAACCAATATATTTTGCTCTGCCGCATTCAACACAAAACAACCAATATATGCTCTGCAAACAAAAAACTCCATCAACATTAACATTGAATAGAACTGTAACTAGTTTCCAATAGAACTCCATTGATATTTCTACATCCAGTAATCAAACAACCTCATTCATCACAAGCTAATCCAATATTCCTACCAACTTAAGCAAGCACTTAATAACACCACCTTCCACTGTCTCATCTGCAAAACAAAAGAACATATAACATCAGCATGAGAAGATTACAACTATCAGTCCGCATTGGAAATAAAGCAACTAGTGCATATATAGAAACATGAACTTACTCCATCCCAGAGCTTCCTTAAAGCAAGACGGTGGGTTCACGGACTCCCTGTCCACGACGCCGTCCTCTCCTTCCAGCAAGACAACGACTCCCTCAAGTTCACCGAGCGCTGGGCCCAACCCACCACCACCACCCACACCCAAAACCTCTACTCCTCGACCTAGATTTCTACACCAAACGCGTCGTCGAGCTCGGTGCTGGCTGCAGAGTCGCCGCTAAACTTCGAATTCGACTTCCACAGTGGAATCAGATCGACAACACCTCCTTGATGGAGGTCTTCATGAGAAATTACGATCCAGATCTGAAGACCACAACGGCGGAGAGAGAAATGGAAGGCGGAGGCAGGACGATGCAGCTGGAAGCAGCCTGGTTTAGATCTCGTCGGTAGGGCTTGACTTGGACGTCATCGGAGGCGGCCTGGTGTCGTTGGCAGAGGCGTGGTGTCGTCGTCGGATGCCTGATGTCGTTGGCGACGGCCCCGTGAGAGAGAGAGAGAGAGAGAGAGAGAGATGTGAGAGGGTGAAGATATGAAATATAAAAGAGACGATATGAGAAACAGGGGTAATTTAGTCAGCAAAAATAGTTAAATTGCGTTAGTGGGAATAACACTCTTAGGGTGTTAGGGTTGATGAAAAGAGAAATTCGTCCAAATGATATACAAATTTTTGCTCCTTATAAATTTTGGTATATCAATTTTTAAAAATATCAGATTAGTATCTCATGTTTCCATCTCGACCTAAGATTGATATATATAGCCATTAAAATGAATAATTTACCCTCAGACAAAAGATGACCAATTTACCCTGAAATTCTTTTTTTTTTCTTAGTTTTTCTTCTTTATTTTCATATTCCAATTTTTTTGGCTTTTTATATTTTTAGAAACGTAGAGAAAAATTCATCATCACTTTCTCTTTGCTAATAATCAGTTGATCTTCATCTCAATCATCCTTGAATATCAATGACAACAACAAAATCTTTGAGTGTCAGCGGAAACAATAAGGATTGAACTTCTGTATGTTTTCCCTTTTTAATCTTCTTCAAGTTTATAAAGGCCAACTCAATTCATCAAATTCCAAAAGCTCTTCTAATATTTCTGGAATATAAAAACAAATAAAAAAAAGGAGAATTTTCATATACACATAATTTTGAAGAGTGGTTTTAAATAAAACTCATATAATATTTTTATCTGATAGACATCTAAAATGTATCAATTATGATAAATATTATGTCATATTTTTTCTAAATTTTACACAATTGAAAATATTCAATTATAACATATTAATATAATAAATAAGCTTAATTGATGATGTCTTAAATACCTTGATTATGAGTTTTTCTTCTAACACTAACATTTTTCAATCAATTTGCAAGAATCATGTAGTTTTCTTTATTTTTATGAAAAAAATCTAGATTAAAGGAATTCATTCTCTAATCTATACATAAGGTAAAATATAATATAAATAAGATATATGATCTAAACCCTATACCCTACACTCTACACCCTACACCCTACACCCTACACCCTATACCCTATACTCTACACCCTAAACCCTATACCTTGAACCTATACCCTAATTCTATATCCTAAACCCTATACCTTAACCCTATACCCTAAACCCAATTTTGAGTTTCTTCTTTTTAGATATATTATCATATCATGTCCTACTTAATAGGTACATTAGAATGTAAGTAATAGGGAAGTAAAATGTTCTCTCAATTAGGATGAGAAATGATATAATAATATACCTAAAAAGAAGAAAATTAATCAAAGAACAAGAATATGTACCTTATAATTAGACATTTTTCGACTATGTAGAGAGACACCAAATGTGAGCTTAGGAATGAAAAGTATTATCATATTACAAATAACATACTTCTGTATATAACATATATATATATATATATATATATAAACTCAAGTTAGTAATAACAAGGTAATAAATTAAAGAATGTAATTGATTATGACAAAGTTAAATCCAACTAAATTTTAGCTAGTATTTGAGTTTCAAATTGATGCTAAAATTAAGAAATATACCAAATTTAGTTTTCTATTGTCTGAATGGCAAATTAGAGAAACCGAAAAATGAAGAAAACTATTAATTATAGACATTTGCTTTATATGGTATGTTTGTTTATGTGGAATGAGTGTAAAATAAAAGAAAAATATGTATGAGTTTATCTTAAAAGAGATCTAGTATTTTTGGTTTTTATCTAATTTTCTCTAAAAAAAAAACTAAGAAAAAAAGAGAACGTAAAGGTAAATTGGTCATCTTAATGGTTATATATATTAATCTTAGGTCGGGATACAAATATGAGATACCGTCCTGATATTTTCAAAACTTGATATACCAAAGTTTATAAGGAGCAAAAGTTCGTATACCATTCGGACGAATTTCTCTGATGGGAATTATGAAATCTGATTTTGTTAGTGGGAATTATTTTCTCATAATTAGGGTTAGTGGGAATTTTTCCAAAATAAAATCTGATTTTTTTGGTGGAATAAAATTATTAAAATTAAGGTTAATAGGTATTGTGACTATTGTCCCTAAATAAAAAGTGAAAACTTACCTTATTTTTCATTTCAGACTTCATTTTTCTTTCTTTAGCAACTTCATTTTTTTTTGGTATAAAACTAATAAGGAGTGAAGAAATGAGTGGATTAGAGAGTATGAATTTCAATTTCCGTAAATTTCATAAATATTAGGAAATGAAATGCAGATATGAATCTGAAACGCACTGGCTTATAACGTTATCGACGGTAAAAAGTCAATTCCAATAAAAGTTGAGAAATTCGTTTGAATAGTATACGAGTTTTTCCTTCTTATAAATTTTGGTATATCAAGTTTTAAAAATATCAGATTGGTATCTCATGTTTTCATCCCGACCTAAGATTGGTAGATATAACTATTAAGATAACTAATTTAGCCTCATACCATAAAAAGAAGATGACCAATTTACCCTTAAATATATAATTTTTTTCTTAGTTTTTCTTCTTTGTTTTCATATTCCAATTTTTTTTTTGGCTTTTAATATTTTTAGGAACATAGAAAAAAATTATCGTCACTTTCTCCTTACTAATAATTAGTTCTTCATCTCAATTATATTTGAATGTTAACAGTAACAACAAGATCCTAAAGTGTCAGCAGAAACAATAAGGATTCTATATGTTTGCCCTCTTCAATCTTCTTCAAGTTTAGAAAGACCAACTCAAATCAAATTTCAAAATCTCTTTTAATATTTTTGGAATATGAAAAAAAATAAAAAAACACTAAGAAAAAAAAACTTAAGGGTAAATTAGTCATCTTAATGACCATATATACCAATCTTAAGTCAGAATGTAAACATAATATACCGTTTTGATATTTTCAAAACTTGATATACCAAAGTTTATAAGGATCAAAAGTTCGAACCTAGATCCTCTCCTCATAAATTTTTCCTCATATTTCCTCATGAGAGGATCTTAGCCTTTTATTTTGAACCAATGGCTGAAATCTCAACCTATTACTCAACTTACTCTCCCTATTCCCCTCAAAATATCAGGCTGCTCTCTCTCTCTCTCTCTCTCTCTCTCTCTCTCTCTCTCTCTCTCTCTCTCTCTCTATCTCTGCCGTCGTTGCCCCATACTTGCCCTCTCTCTCGAATCCTCCGTCACGAGCTCTACCTCCCGCCGCCGTAGCGAGCTCGGCCTCCCTCTGCCTTCGTCGCTCGCGATCTCTCTCTCTCTTCCATCGTCGCTCGCAAGCCTCCCTCTGCAGGCAACGCTGGTGAACTTCTGGGGACCGAGGATTCCGGTCAGGCGGGGTGTGGTGACGTTCAGGCTTGATGGGTATTATCCCTCGTCGCTCGCTCGATTGATTAAGATAGTAATCGTCTTTTACCTAATCTGCTGTATAATATTCTTGAAATTTTACAGGTTGGTGATGATGTCTGGCTCCGCCGGCGACGACTCTGCCTCCCTCCGTCGTCGCTCTCTCTCTCTCTCTCTCTCTCTCTACCTCCCACCGTCGTCGCTCTCTCTCTTTCGTCGTTGGATAAGAAGCTGTGTATGATTGGGAAGAGTAGGTCCTTATATAATGCAAGTAACTTCGAGCCTAGTGTTGTTCTTAAGCTTAATTTTCTAAAATGGTCTAATATTTATGACACTTTGATTAGTGGGAGCTTAGAGAGTGTTGTTAGCCTCCACCGGCGACGACTCTGCCTCCCTCCGCCGTGGCTATCTCTCTATGTCGTCATCGCTCGCTCTGCCTCCTTCCGCCGGCGATGACCTCTTCCACCGGTTATGCCGGCAAGTCCTCTCTCTCTTTCCATGACGTCCTCCACTATATCCCAAGCTTTCAATTTTTTAGTACTGGAGTTTCAGGTTCAATCTCCAGCTGCCTGGGTTTATGCGTTTCTTATCTAATTTGATTACGTTGGCTGCTGGCTTGTCTTTATTCCCTTTGAATTATAGTTTTGAGATTGAATCTCACTTATGTATATGTTCTTGTGATTGTTGAATATAGGTCTTAAGAATGGAAAAGTCTCTGGGAGAAAGCAACAATAGTTTGGACCATCCACTCTCCTATGATGGTTGACAATGCTCTGTCATCCTTATAATGTGAGTGTATCACTTACAGGTACTATATTTTTTTTCATCGGATGCTTGGTGTTGCTTTTGTTCATATTTTACAGAAGCTTGTACCTGCTTGTTTTACCTAATTTAGTCTATGATATCTTACACTAAGTTCTTTTTTAGGTTTCTGAAAATCTACTTTTGGTTGTTAAATAAATATCTCTTCTGGAATACGTTTTTGTTATGCCATTTAAAATTGGTTGACTCATCTAAAATTGGTAACCCAGATAGAACTGAAAGTTTCTTTTTCTGCTGTTGTTTTTATCTTCAAGAAGCGCAGTGGAGTCTGGGGCACATTCTGCAACAGATTCTCTCTTTAGAACGGATTGGCCGATAGATGGGGTGACATACTCATTTGCTAAAATTTTGGATGTGCTGAGACCTTCGTCTTTCATGTTTGTATATATATCCACCTTTTTTTTGTTATATGATTATATTATTGGTATTACTACATCTGAATCATTCCAATATGTCAAACCAGATGTCTTTGATGCCTTTTGAAGCAGATTTTGGGAGCAGATATTTGCAGATATGGCCAAATTTGTAGTGTCATTTTGTATAGATGTTGGGAAAATTGGCAGATTTGTAGTGTCATTTTGTATAGTTGTTAGGACAAATTTGCAGATTTTGTATAGTAGTTATGAGTCTATGTCTTGTAGATTTTGTATAGTAGCTATGAGCTTATGACAACATTTTGTATAGTGGCTATGAGCATATGACAATAATTTGTTTAATAGTGCAACTGGGAAAAAATAGTAAATTTGAGATGATAGTTTCATTTTTAGATGAAATGAAACTGCATTCTGTATTTTTGCTCCATCTCTATTCAGTTTTAAATTACCTGCATTACTTGCAATATTTTTTACTGATCAGTTCTCTCATAAATTCAAAGATGAAACAATCACAATGCAACACAATCATTCATATTGTGAAAGGTTTTTTCATTGAAAATTTGAAAAAAAAATACATAATATTTGATCAGAAACACTAGTAAATTGGTCTATGAGTCTATGTGACATCTTGGATTCACTAATATTTGAATGACTAACAGACCAGTATAGTAGTCATTTTTTACATGGGGCTGAATCTACAATGGCAACTATCTTCTTTTGCAACTCTACCTTGTTGGCTCCGACAAGCTTGTCAACTTGCTGACCATCTCGGAGGAAGAAGAAAGTATGAGTGGCCTTGATATCCCATGAAGTTCTAAAATCATGCACCATACAAAACTGAATGTTAGAATCACCTACCATTAAACAACTTATTATAGACACTAAACCAGCATCAATGTATTGGACACATTAAACCATCAACATCAATAGCACCAACTTTATTGAATTAACCAAATTTGTTACCAACTTACAGTAAGTTCATCGACATCAACCACAAGGAACATTAAGGAAGTGTATTGCTCAGATAACTCGCGAAATAAGGGAGCGATCTATTTGCAAGGACCACAATTTATATAGATCTTGAAAACCATGCTAACAAATTATTCAAACTCAAATTGCCTACTAAGAACAAGTAAGTTCGTATGCATGCAAATCAAAAACCCAAATCTAGTTTCAGTACACAGTATGCAACAATAGCATGGACATATTGAAGCTGCAGTGTGGGTCGTGTAATGATGCATATATGACAAGGCAAGAAAAGTAAACACTTGGTGGCATGCAGAAGTATCAAAATCATTACAAAGAGCATCATAGTCATTAAGAAATGGTAAACATCTTTATTGCAGACCCCAGAGAGGAGTACTAACTACAACTTTTGCATGAATATTAGGCATAGAAATTGAAGTACTGTCCAATTTGTCTACAAAATTCTGGTGAGGAAGATGTGTAATTACCAATTGACATATGGAAAGTCTTAATCTGTTGAAGGAAACAAAAGCAATAATGAAATAACACTCACCTTGGACGCACAAGCTCCCATCTTGATGTTTAACACCAAACTACTGATACACGGCAAATTGAAAACTCAAAAACCCATCAACTTTGTCAGTGAAAGCGTTGGGAGAGAGCATATCACAGAATCAATGTTAAATCTTTATAATTATCAGGCCACTTCAGCCAACATTCAACAGAACTAGCGACGGCGGTGGGAGGCAGAGAGAGAGAGAGAGAGAGAGAGAGAGAGCGCGACGATGGAGGGACGCAGAGTCGTCGTCGGCGGAGCCAGACATCATCACCAACCTATAAAATTTCAAGAATATTATACAGCAGATTAGGTAAAAGACGATTACTATCTTAATCAATCGATCGAGCGACAAGGGATAATACCCATCAAGCCTGAACGTCACCACACCCCGCCTGACCGGAATCCTTGGTCCCCAGAAGTTCACCAGCGTCGCCTGCGGAGGGAGGCTCACGAGCGACGACGGAAGAGAGAGAGAGATCGCGAGCGACGACGACGGAGGGAGGCCGATCTCGTGACGGCGGCAGGAGGCAGAGCTCGTGACGGAGGATTCGAGAGAGAGGGCATGTCAAGACCCGCCCCGAATTTCACCCTGAAACCCGAGGTGAGTCCTGCGGGACCACCTCCAAGGAAAACTTACCTAAGGACTCGGCAAACCTCCCTTGAAAATGGACAACCCTAACCCGGAAAAATTAAATAACACTTTTAACCAATAATATAAATCTCCCACTTAATCCAAATAACCAAATAAAATAATACATAGCTATTTTTCCGAAAGTATTCAGAGCTACTACAAGAAATACAGCATAAGCTACTAGAAATCCTAGTGGGTTAAACAGATGACCTACTGGTAAACAGTAGTGGAAAAATGAGTGACTATGCCTCATCGCCTCCTTCTAGACCCCACCCGAACTCTGCAGACTGTGCATTTAAAAACGAAGGAAAAGCCCAGGGGAAAATATTTCATCACGTCAGAGTGAGTGGACAAAATAATCTCAACAACAATAATATTTCCCCAAGAAATTTAACAAAGCAAACGACTAGTTTTGGCTAGTCCCCAAATCATAAACAAAAACAGCCTCTCATGCTCAAATTATAAATATATATCAGTATGTATTAACCACTCGTCTACTCCATGTATGCTATCTATGAATAAGCTTTAAAATAGATAGTTACACCAGGCTAGTACGATCGCGTCTAACGCTCACGTCGCCCCATACTGGCATTTTTCCTCAGAATGGGGGTAATGACCGAGTGGGTATAAATACGTGCTTACTCCTTGTACGATTTCTATGAATGAATGTAAAAACATAGAATAATCTCAACAAGTAGAAAATCGTACAAGGCTACTACGCTCGCGTCTAACGCTCACGTCACCCCATACTGGCATTCGTCCTCAAGACGGGGGCTGCCACGTATAGCTAGCTAGCATTCTCTCTCATACATACTATTCTCGGAATTGTGTCTCGAGTATAATCGCCGAAATTCTCAATTTTGGGAAAATATCCAACAAAGCAAATTACTCAACAATAAAACAATTCAAACACATTATATAAAACAAAAATTCACTCACAACTTAGGCCTAAGCCTGACGTCGGTCGGAGGTCTCCTCTGCTCGAGCCTTCTCGCGTCCTGTTCCAAACATAATTAAATCCTTAAAATAAAACACCGACAAAACATGCATAATTAAATATGTTTCGCGCTCAACCAAGCCTAACACTCCAAAATCTTAAATCCACTGCCAACCTCAAAACTCCATAAATTATACCGACATCCTCAAAATCACATTCCACCAAATAAAATCCAATGGCCGGATTATAAATTAATAATCCGCCAAAAATACCAAACTTCAACAATTCTCAAACCTATCCAAAACTCCTCCAAAAGTTCTAAAACTTATTCCATTAAACTCCTCACATTTTTCTCCACCAAAAACATTTTCTCGGTGCCGGCGCCGGCGGCGGCTCCGCCAACAGCGGCGGCCGGTGACCAACTCCGGCGACCTCCGATGGTCACTAAAATTTGACAGCATCTTCCTCTCAACCTCCTCTACAACATTCCTAACTACCACAAACTCTAATTCTAAGCCTAAGCACATCAATCGAACGCACAAACACAATAAGCCCTAGAAAATTCAAATTCTGATTTCTCCTTATCTAGCTCGAGACGGAGCGAGCTCTTTGGAGGGATTGAAGCACGGGAGGAGGGCTTCCTTTTGAGCCAAGGCTCGCCGGCTATGGCGGCCGGAGGAAGGAGTTCCGGCGAGAAACTCTTCCCGGCAGCCGAAGCTTTCGGGCTTGACTGCTCCTTCACGGCGGCGTTCCACGTGGGGGCACCGGTCCAGGAAGAGAGAGGGAGAGGCGAGGGTCCGAACGCGAACGGAGGACGGACGGCGGCGGGCTGGCGACGAAAAATTTTCTGGGCAGTGAAGCTCAGGGAGAGAAACCGGGAGAAGAGAGAGAAGAAAAGAAAAGAAAAACTGGGCTTGGGCCCGATCCGGGTCCAAGTCTCCTTTTAAACCCAAAATCCAATAATTCAACACCGCAAAATAATACCCCAATAAAAATTACCTTTTACTAGCTAAAATTTACAATTTTTACCGTCGTCACAATTTCTTCCTTAGAATAATCCCACAAAATAATAGTCCCTCAACACCCTCTGGGGACTAATTAAATTACACACTTAGTGACGAACACGGTAAAAATTCTTATTACCACTATGCCGGTAATAAAAGTAAAAATTATGGGTCGGGACGTGACAGGACAAGTGTGGGGCGACGATGGCAGAGAGAGAGAGAGAGAGAGAGAGAGAGAGAGAGAGAGAGAGAGAGAGAGAGAGAGAGAGAGAGAGCAGCCCGATATTTTGAGAAGAGGGAGAATAAGTTGAGTAATAGGCTGAGATCTCAGCCACTGGTTCAAAATAATAGGCTGAGATCTTTTCATGAGAAAATATGAGGAAAAATTTATGAGAGGATCCGGGTTTCAAAAGTTCGTATACCATTCGGACAAATTTCACATAAAAGTTTGTATCAACATTTCCTTGCAACTCAGAAAAGAATCTCTAAAAAGTTTGACAGTCCCAATTTCCTTCAAAATTCATATGTTATGCTAGCACTTCCCAACTAAGTGAACTGACTGAGTGTATCATCAATTTATCACAGGCAAGTTCATAGGCTGCTACAGAAAAACTAAAACCAGTTTTATTACAAACGGAGCAGAATACCGCATCTTCATTCTTAATGCGAACAGAAACTTACAGAGAACATTAATATACAGTAATTATAGCACCCAGAAATAACCTGGGAGGGACAAACACAACAGAGAACCCCATTGGAAAGTCAAATTATATAAAGATATCCCAAAGTTGCTCCTATATATCACCATATCTGCCTACTCTGCCTACCAGGTATCCAAAACTGCTTCAATCATTACGGCACAACGCGGGTATATATCATGCAAAAGGGTATAAACACCCAATGGCTTTGTCTTCCTGGTAATCAAGCAGCACTCAGGCAGTTTTCCCATGTCCCGTACTTTGAGCTGAAGCTGCCTCCACCACTTCGCTGTGCATGCTCAGAAATAACTGCACGTGCACAAATATCCCAAGTCCTTGCTATCTCCCCAAGGGACATGGGCTGCGAAATGCTTCGTAAACATATGCTAAACCTTGATTTTGCCTTCACAGAAAGATCTTCATACTCCTTACTAGTATCACATTGGAGTCAACAACAAAAACAAAGGTTACCTAAATGGGGCAAAGAAAAGGACACTGACCCATGCGGCCAACAATTTGCAACAGTGGAAATAACATCGATTGAGTTTATATAACAGAAATGGAAACAACATGAGAAGAATTTTAGAAACTCTATGTCCCCACCTGACTTCAACTGGAAACTTGTCTAACAGTATTGGAGAGCAGTTTGGGTAATTTGTCGGAACAAGCAGTCTTAATGGCTGAATCGGAGACTGCACCAAATAGCAGAAAAACACATGCGTCAATTTATTTGTTTATCAAATCAATATTTTCATACAGGTAACGAATTGGTGCGGCTATGTCTAAGCACTAACCATCTGTGCTGAAGCATATTGCGATTTCAAGTTGGGACTGAGAGCCACAGCATCAAAAGAGCACTTGACAATGGTTCCTTCACCCCTTTCAGCAGCAGCTGCACTTGGATCAACATCTTCATCACTGATATCAACAACTGTATCTATAAGCCGCCGATTTATTTCTCTTATTTCTTCCATAAGAGCATGATTAGCCTGCAATGATAAGATAGGCCACAGAATCATTTCAAAGAAGAAGCAGTGATTGCTTTTTGACCATAAATTGAAGATTACACCAAAATAGGAGGTTACTCAGCAACAGTTCATTAAAACTGCAATTATGTAACGATATTTTAACATAGGAATTCAACTTCTAATTCCATCTTCCACAAGATAAAACACAAACAAAAGCAAACAACTCCCCATGGTTAAGTGTCTAATATCTGGATTTTTCTCCCCATGGTTAAACAACTCCCCATGGTTAAGCTGGATTTTTCTCAAGATAAAAAGGACTTCAAGCACATAAAAAGTGTATGCTTAAATGCAGAAGTAAACCCAGCTTTAGTCCTTTTTATCTTGAGAAAAATCAATAAACTATCCTCAGTCTTGATGATATATTTATTTACATACGAAATAAAGCTATTATGCGAGCATCGGTCACATCTCTTGTTATTACAAGCTAAGAAGATTAATACCTCAATCCTAGGCCTTTTGATACGAGATGTTGCAGTTGACTCCAGGTCAGATGTCTCCAAACCAGTCAACTGCTTGAAACTATCATTCATGCTGCCCCCTGATGACACAACATTTAAGGGCATGGCGCTAGTGTATCGCCTCATTTTCCTTGTCCCGTTTGTTGTTCCATCATGAGTGATGAAGTTTCTTGCCTGTAAACGACATTTTGTCATAGCAACCAGATCCTCACCAACTGCAGCTCTAGATCCATTACCTGGTGCTGAACCTGCTATCCTATCAATCATACTCACTACTGAGCCTATGTCACTGACAGATGCACTTAATGCCTTTGTTGATATTGACTTGACCTGAAAATTATAGTTACCTTTAGTCAAACGCTACTGAGGAGTGAAAAGGGGATGTGAAAACCAGAGTGTACTAGAAAATAGGAGGATGTGAAAAGAACTGGCTTTACTAACCGCTTTAATCAAGCGTTCAAGAGGTTGCTCTGTTACACTTGACTTGCCAGATATAGTTGACAAAGCATTAGCATGAGTTCCATCTGGACCAATAAATTCAGCAAGCAAAGGAGAGGCTGATATCCCAGGGGTACCAATGGCAAGGGACTGGACCTGAGCTCCAACACCAGCTGTTGGTTGATGTCCAACATTCCCAGCATTTGAGAGTGAGGAGGGTTTCTCTGACTCCCCTGGCATAGGCGATGGAGCTATGGGAGTTGAAGGAGATGGAGATGGGATGACAAATGGTGAACTAGCGTTTTGCAAAGGGGTCCCAGCTTTTGGGACTAACAACTGCTGGTCAACTTGTGGAGATGAATGTTGTGAAAGTTGAGGAGATTGAGCCTGAAGGAGTTGGTTACTTGATGTAACAGGATATGGGGATGCCGATTTCAATTGCTGATGAGGATATGCACGCTGGCCTACAGACATATGTTGCTGAAAAGACACTGGCTTAACACCCATCCCCGGTCTAATTTTCACATCATTAACATCACTGATTTGGTGAAGCTGTGGCATTTGGTGAGCCTGCAACTGTCCAGGCAGCTGCTGCTTTGCTTGCTGTTGTAGCTGTTGTTGTTGCGGCTGCTGTTGTTGAATTATCTGCTGCTTCTGCATCAACTGTTGCTGCATCTGTCGTTGATATTGTTGCTTCAGTTGATTCTGATACAACTGCTGTTCCTGCTGTTTCAGATGTTGGCTATGAAGAATACCAGGATTTGACTGAAGGGGATTAATGTTGTTCTGCAGCATGTTAATCCCATTCTGCGATGATAAGGCATTCATGTTAGCTTGTTGGGGAGCACTGACAGGAGTTTGTTGGATAGAGCCCACAGGGACCTGCTGCAGTGAGTTCAGTGAGGTTCCCTGGCCTGGATCCATATTGGAACTTGGCTGCAATGAATTCATCATGTTCTGCTGTGCTGTTGAAACCCCGGATAAAGAAGACATAGAATTTTGCTGCAATCCCGTCATATTGTTCTGCTGCATTGTTGGCACAGAACCTTGCAAGTTCATGGATTGCAATTGTGGGTTCATTTGATTTTCATGAGATTGCACTTGAGCAATTTGTGACTGCTGCATGGACTGCATATGAGGTGGAGGGAGCTGCCCAGGCTGCAGAGTCGAAACAGGCTTCCTGGGTCTATTTGTATTGATGAAATTTACAATCTGCTTCTCGTATACACCCAACTTGTCCTTCATTCCAGGTGATATGTTACTTTTGGAAATTTGTAAGATTGTTATGAGGCGCTCCAGCATGGCCTTAAACATTTTCAGCTTCTCAAGCTGCTCTGACTTTGGCTGTTGTGGAAGAGAGTCATGCTAGCAAACAGAAAGAAGAGTGGTAAGCCAAAGACCTTGTAGCCACTAATATTACCATGTTGATAATAATGCCATGTAGGAAGGCTACAAGGCTGCAGTTATTTATAAAGAAAAACAATAACATGAGAAAGATATCATAGACTATCACCAGCTGCTTAAAGAATAAGAAGTGTACCATGAAAGAAAATGGGAAAACATACCTGATGGAGTTTAGCAGCAATTTTTTGGTACATTTCACTAAGTTCGGGGTAGTACATCTCCTTCATGACTTTGATCTGCAAAAAAAATATATATATATATAATTGGAAAGATATTTGTTTTATCCACATGATTGCAGATTCTATGGATCACAAGATCTCTTAGATTATCACTTGTCAAAAATCTTCAAAAGTATTTGCGTTTGAGGAACTGTAGAAGTTTCTTTGGTTAACTATTTAGGAAATACAAAGAAAATCCGCAATGCATTGTTTGCTCTACTCTTGGAATTTTTTCTTCTGGAAATAATAGGAAGTTTTCCTGATTTCTAAAGATGGTTTTCATCTATCCTAGTTTACTACCGACATCAATTATGGAGACTTAAGACAACCCCTACGAAGACTGCCAAACCTTCCTACAAGTTCCCTTCTAATCATATGAGATATATGAATGTCAAATTTCTTCTGAGACACCAGGAAAATTGATTTTCTACCCATTTATACCTAGTTGATGTATTACAAAGTTAGAACCATCTCCACCCAAATGGCTAAATCTAAGGCGATGCCTTTGCTGCCTTTCAAATACTAAATCACAAGTGGACATAATTTTGTTCTGAATATTGTTAACTTAATGTACCACCCGCTACATACTGTTTTCTACTATGTTCATACTTCAGTTCTATTATTTCAGGTTGTTACAGCAGCTAACATCCTAATGAACCCATGCCTCACCTTTTGATAGGCCTCCTCTTGCCAATCAGCACCATTTGTATGTCCAGTCTGGGCTGTGGAATCTAGAGACGCTACACAATATACATACTTAGACATCAATATTTACTTAACCTTAAAATTAAAAAAAAAGCATTACTGCAGAACATTGATCATAGGATAAAAATAGCCAAAATAAGAAGTAAAACAGAAGTAGGAAAATGCATAGTTGCAGAAAACATACTTGATGACGTCTCAGGAAGGGGTCTTTGAGCCTGATATAACTGCTTTTGCTGTTCCATTACATTTGGTGGTTGAAGCATAGATCCTGATACCTGACCTGATGCTTGGATCCTTTGTTGCATATCTCGTTGTAGCGGGTTTGATTGCTGTTGCATACTCATCTGTTGTTGCATCTGTGCAGGCTGAGATTGAATCTGTGATAATAATTGTTGCTGTGATGCCTGAGGTTGGGACTGATGTCCTTGAGTCGGTAATGATGAACTCTGATGTTGCTGAACCTTGGATTGCAGCATGTGTGCAGGATGGTGATTAGTTTGCATGTTTGAGTCACCAGTTTGACTACCAAGGTGCTGCTGTTGCTGTAATCCAGTAACATTACTCTGAGGGCCCAACTGTTGCTGATGCATATTTGAGAGGTTGTTTTGCTGAGCCATTAATTGGTGTTGTTGTTGTTGCTGTTGCTGTTGCTGTTGCAAGTTTAACATATTATTCTGCTGGTTTAGTAACCTTTGCTGTTGCTGCTGCTGCTGCATGTCCCCTACATTGTTTTGTTGTCCAATAAGCTGATTCTGCGGCAAGTTTGTAGAATTTGGCTGTTGCACCATAAGCTGTGGCTGTTGCTGTTGTTGCTGCTGCTGTGGGGGCAATAGTGGCTGCTGTGCGATTGGTGTTTGCTGCTGATGGACAACAGAAGACTGTTGAGGCTGCTGCTGTTGCTGCCGGAGAACAGATTGAGGATGCTGCTGAAGCATGGATTGTGAAGAGTGTTGCATAGCAGATTGTTGATTCTGCTGAAGACTAGAGAGAGATGACTGCACTGCAGGAGGTTGCATAACAGATTGCTGAGAAGATTGTAATTGAGATGGTTGCAATAAGTTCTGCTGTTGTTGTTGTTGCTGTTGCATATGATTTTGCACAAGTTGGATGTTTCCCGGCTTAAAATTTGGCTTCATTAGCTGCTGTTGTAACTGTTGCTGATACATATACTGCTGTGAATTCTGGGGTTGCTGCTGTTGCTGTTGGGGAACTACCTGTTGTCTTCCTGGCATTGGCCTTTGGGAATTAGCAAACATATTTGATGCTACCCCTTGACCCATAGAGTTCCCTAATGAATTCTGTGATGTCCCCGACATACTTTGCAAGTTTGTACTTTGTCCAACCATATTCGGGATAGGAGTCTGGGTGAGACCAGATGCAGGAGGTAGCGCAGATGATAACCCAGCAGAATTTTGAACTCCAGTGGGCGGAATGTTATTCTGAATGTTCTGTGATAACAGTTGTTGTCGTGTTTGAGATTGATTGGCTGGCACTGGCATAGAGAGTGACTGTCCTTGATTGGGAGCTTGGGCTTGCATACCAAAAGATCCTACTCAAGCCAAGTACAACAAATAAACAACAAAAGAAAAGAAATTGGTGCTAAAAATATTTACCTTTTGGACAGAAATGCTATCAATAGTTAAAACAACAAAATGCCAAAGAGAATCAAATAAAGTTGTAACACTTTAAAACTATGCTTCACATAGCAAAGAAAAAGCAAAGTCGAAGTAAATGACATGAATAAACAATTTTGTTCAACAGAGTTTACATGATACAATCCTTCTTATTTTGGGAAGGCTTCAGGATTTCATCATTTGAAAGAAAATATAATACAAGAAATTTATACCAAAAGAATTCCGGTCTAGAATGCAGTAATAGGATGATGGTTTGCATCATGAATTTACCTGGATCAGGGGGCCTGTTACTATTACCCGCAGAGTTGCTTGGTATGGTGTTCTGAGACTTGCTCTCCATAGTGAGCATCTTCAGAGAAATTTTCCGTAGATAATCCGACTACAAAATGAGACAGAAGTTAGATCAAACTGCTAGCTTCACACAAACAAAGAATATATATCTAACTCATTACATTACGATACACACGCATGCACATGTTTACATGTGTGATAGATGATTAGGACACCAAATGTACCTGGTTCGTAGCCGCAGTATAAATCTTCTCCTCAAACCTAACAGCAATTTTCTTGAGTTCATGCAGTCCCTCTTGGCCGGAGAAAGGAAGATGCCTCTTCAACGTATCCATTCTTCACATGCAACAAATTCAAAAAGCCAACATTAAACATTACAACAAAAAAGTTAATCCAAGACGAACACCACCAATGCACACAAAATTTCAGCATATACTAACATCTTATTAACGATTCTCTGCCGCGAATCTGGCTGCAACTGGCTCCTCCAATCTCCTGCATCCATTGCAGGCTCCCCACCCGGAGGAGGCCTCCAATTATTCGTGTCCATCGAAACCTAAAACAGTATAAACCCAAAATTCAAACACAAAAATGATCAAACCACCAACTTCAACTCTTCAAGCCACAAAATTTCCATAAGAAGTTGCTAAATTTGAATTGATTCTACAAAACCCATTAAGCTAAATTAACTCAAACACGCAATTCCTATATTCCAAGCATGCAAAAATCAAACCTTTGCAATTGACACAGAACCCTAACTCTAAACAAAACTCTCAAATCCTCAACAATCGGAGAAACAAAATCCATGGTGATGAAATTTTACACAATACCCTTAATCGAACAATCAAAAATAAACCGAACACATCAAAATTCAATACGAAATTCACATAAAAAAGTTACCTTTACCTTTAAAGATTGAAACTTTGAAATTCCCAAAACTGGGAATAGATGAAAATTGTGTGAGGGGTTAAGCTCAAATCAGGAGAACGGGTTTTGGATTGTTCGTAGAATCAAATCAATTTTGAAAGTAAGACAAATAACGGGGTTTCTAATATTGACTGATCGGAAAACCAAAGTCGTTTGGTTTGGAAGTCATGGAAAACAAAATTCAAAAGCTCTGACTACAAACGAAGACGAAGACGAAGAAGAAGGAGAAGAATATTTCGTATTTATATATAGGTGTTTGTTTTTGGATATTCGGGTCGGGTTGAGTTGGGTTCTGTGATTGGCTAGGACTTCAACCGGAGCTACCCAAGAATTGAGGATAAAACTGTAATCCAAGTGAGATTGAAAGTTTTGCCCAAAAGAAAGTGAGATTGAAATTTGGAGGTAGGTGCATGTGGAGATTTTGGAGAAAAGATATGGAGAAGGAAAATTTTGTTTGTGGGGTCACTAAGCTTATTCACGATGACATGGAATTAACATGATTGTTAAAATTTCTATGATAAAATTGTTATAAAGTCGTTACGCATGTTAACGGTTTGTTTATACTCAGTGAGAAGTGAAAGTGTTTCATATTACTTTCTAAAAATTGTACTTATATAATAATTACATTTAGAGGCTTTTATGGTGTTTACTTATTCTCTACGTTACGTAGAATTTGCATGTGTTAGTCATTCTTTGATTTCAATTTAAAGAAAGTGGGTATAAATTTAATTTATGTGTTTTTGTTAGAGTTTTATTTATTTATTTATTTTTGATGTAATGAGCTCATTTATATAATATGCCCGATGATCATGGGCAAAGAATAGTAAAAGAAAACTACTCTATTACAACTGAATGTTCGAAGAGTAGTCGGTGCTAACAAAATAGTTAAAGTTTGTGTGGCCGTATAGCCACTGCCGAATGACGATCGAAGAAGAAATTTTTTTTTTTGCCGGGGGCGGGGGCACATGTACAACACCTAAAGAAGGTAGGGTTTCTCTCGCTAGAGAAGACTTTTAGTTTCTTCTGCTTTATTCTAATCACAACTCTTGATAGTCTTAGTGTGTTTAATGACCGGCCAACTGAACAATATCGACATAAATGCTTGTATACACGGCGTACAAGTACACAGTGTAATCTTACCATCTTAGGCATTCATATGTTTGGACAACTATGCATATGTATTACAGTTATTGATCTTAATCATCTACACAATACCATGTATTTAAGCGCCAAAAATTGAAGGCTCCCTGTCTTGGTATGTTAGACTTTCTTGGTATATTAGATTTCTTTAGAAAGTAAAAACAAGTAAGTCATGAGAAGATATGTAAAATTAAACATTGTACGGTAAGAATGTATTTATTGTGTCACTAATTGAAATAAACGGTTAGATGTCGTTATTCTAATAACCTAAGAAATTTGTTAATCACTTTTGGTACTTGTTACATTAGTATGTTCTTCAAATAGGGTCAATATGATAGATCAAGATATTATTGAATGTGTGACCTAGGAATTGATGTATGAGCAAGACTTCATTGTTGATAGATGATTCTTAACCTTCAGGCCATGGGCTACGCGCTGGTATGGCCAGAAACGGCAGGATACACACGTAAAAGACCGGAAATGGCTGGAAACCTATCCGTGAATAAGTCGGATACGAAGGGGTAGTAATAACCTTTGACCCTTAAGAAGGCGCGCAACGACCTGAGTTCGATCTCTCACTGAGTTGAGCTTTCCTGTGTTTCTCTTTGCAGTGTCATTTTTGTGACTTTCCCCTCTGCAGATTCAAAGAAGTCTACAGTTACGACAAGGGAAGTGCCTTCAAAAGTTGTTTGAAAAGCAATGCAAGTCAGCTCTTGACAATCTGAATGCCTGATCATCTGGTGCATTGGACGATACAATAATTTTTGTCTCTGCTTCATACTCTACTCTTGTTAATTGAATGCTGAGGAGCTACAGATAGTACTGGTTGTCCGCTAGCAACGTGTATTTAACTTCAGAAAGGATTTGAAAGATGCCGTAACCTCCGCGAACATGTCCATTACATGCTATAGAAGCGTTAGTCTGCTTCGGGGATTCTCCTATAGGTTCCTCAACAGATGCAGCTAGATATTCTTGTACAATGTTTGCTGCACTTTGAAATGAACCTTTAGACAGTTAAGTAGCAGGATCCTCCTTGAAGCTGTTCGTATATGTAACTGTGAGATAACAAAGCTCCTACCACAAATGTGGGAGAAGGGATACTCAAAGCGGATTACATCTCATGTCTATCACCAGATCACAGAAATTCAATTAATCGATTTAACTAACCATGTAAATTGAGAAGATGAACATGAGAATGGCTTAAATCGTACAACATATTGACCATCAAAGTAACAGAAGGGCCAGAAGGGTTCCTCAAGGCATAAATTTAACAAAATATTGACCATCAAGGCATGTAGGCTGACTGAATGAACCAACACATAAATTGTCCTCAAAAGAAAACATCACAATTGCGTAAACAAAGTTCTCGCTGAGAACGTCACAACAAGTTTAGAGGTACAGAATTAGAAAAAACAGGTGATAGTAGGTAGAGGAGAACAATGCCTGCTTGGCTGCTTACATCAATAGCCTGTCCCGAAAAGGTAAGCGCCCAACAAAATGGCGAGAAAGATGAGATAGATGAAATAAATATGATGCAACTGCTGCTTTGTTTGTTGCTGTAGTTGCTGTATCTGCTGCTGTTGCTTTTCTTGAAGCATCAGCGGCTTCTGCGTCCATTGCTGCTGCATCTGTAGCTGTTGATACGGTTGCTTGAGTTGATTCTGAAACACTTTCTCCTCCTGTTCTTGCTTCTGATGCTGTTTATTATCACCCATACGAGAACTTGAGTTAGGAGAATCAATGCTTCCCTGCAGCATGTTACTTTCACTCTGTGATGATAACAAAGCACTCGTGTTCATGTCATTAACAACATTGACTTGGGGAAGCTCGGGCTCCAACTTTCGAAGCAGGTGCTGTATCTCTTGCTGTTGTCTTTGTTGAAATATCTGATTCTTCTGCATCAACTGTTCCTGCAGCTGTCGCTGTTGACTCTGGAGGACTATCAGTCTCAATTGCTGTTGCTGCTGCAGAAATCGGTTATGAAAGAAACCGGCATTTAACTGATGTGAGACTCCTTGTCCTGGATCAGCGTTGCAACTTGACTGCAATGGATTCATCATGTTCTGTTGTGCAGTTGAAACACCTGACAAAGAAGACACGGAATTTTGCTGCAAGCCATCCCCTGACAAAAAAGTCCCTGGCTTAACACTCCCTGGTCTAATTTTCACATCGTCAACATCACTGATTTGGTGAAGCTGTGGCCTTTGGTGAGCCTGCAACTGTCCAGGAAGCTGCTGCTTGGCTTGCTGTTGTAGCTGCTGTTGTTGCTGCTGTTGTTGTTGAAATATCTTCTGCTTCTGCATCAACTTCTGCTGCATCAAATGCTGCTGCAACAAGTGCTGCTGCATCTGTCGTTGTTGATATTGTTGCTTCAGTTGATTCTGATACAGTTGTTGTTCCTGCTGTTTCAGATGTTGGCTATGAAGAATACCAGGATTTGACTGAAGGGGATTAATGTTGTTCTGCAGCATGTTAATCCCATTCTGTGATGATAAGGCATTCATGTTAGCTTGTTGGGGAGCACTGACAGGAATTTGTTGGATAGAGCCCACAGGTACCTGCTGCAGTGAATTTAGTGAGGTTCCCTGGCCTGGATCCATATTGGAGCTTGGCTGCAATAGATTCATCTTATTTCTCTGTGCTGTTGAAACCCCAGATAAAGAAGACATGGAAATTTGCTGCAATCCCGTGATTTTGTTCTGCTGCATTGTTGGTACAGAACTTTGTAAGTTCATGGATTGCAGTTGGGGGTTCATTTGATTTTTAGGAGATTCCGCTTGAGTAGCTTGGGAATGCGAGTGCTCCATGGAGGGCACGGTGAGCTGCCCTTGCTGCAGAGAAGAATCAGGCTTCTTGGGTTTATTTGTATTAATGAAACTTATTATCTGCTTCTCGTATAAACCCAGCTTTCCCTTTAAAACAGGTGAAATGCACCTTTTGGAAACCTGTAAGACTGTTATGAGGTGCTCCAGCATGGTCTTATGTATTTTCAGCTTCTCAAGCCGATACGACTTTGGCTGTTGTGGCAGAGATTCGAGCTAGCAAACACAAAAGAACAGTGGTAAGCCAAAAAACAACAGTAATAGAAGAGAAAAAAAAAAATTGTCACACCACTGATGTTAGCATTTCCATCATAATTCCATGTAAACAGGCTACATGGTTTCAGTAAATCAAGGAAATAAGAGGAATCTATTAAACTAACTGCCAGAACCTTGAAAGAAAGGCTGCTTAAGAAGTAAAGTCTAGCAATAAATTATACAAGGACAATATGATAACATACCTGCTCTAGTTTAATAGCATTTTTCTGGTATATCTCAGTTAGTTTGGTTAGGTACATCTCCTTCATGACTTTTATCTGCATATCAAAGTGAGGAATATAATGAAAAATTTATCTGTTATATGGGAACAATGTATCCCAATGGTATCATCTGCTACGTAGTTACTCGACTACAACAATGTATGCTTATAAGTTAATACTTCAATAACATCTTGTCAGGTTGTCACAGCAGCTAATTACATCTGAATATAATCAGCCTGTGCATAGTCTTTACAAGTCTGGCACCTCACCTTTTGATAGACCTCCTCTTTCCATTCAGCTCCATTTTCATCTCCAATCTGGGCAGTGGAATCCAGAGTTGCTGTGCAATATATAGAAATAGATGTTAACTTTGCATAAAGACCGTAGGAATTTTGCTATGAAGGTATTATTTGTTAATCATTAGCTGCAGAACATTGGTCATATATATATATTGTCACAAAATATGAAATGATTTAGCACACACTAGAAGCTACACAGGCTAAAACAAAAGAGGGTATGCATGAGATTTTAGACAGTAAGCCATGGGTGAAGCTTCACTAAAAACTCCTGATCTACAAACTGATCAAATTTACAGGTCCAAGTTACGAGATAAGTTCCAAAACCAAAACCATATTTTGCTTCAAAAATAATCTTAATTACTCTATTACATGAATACCAAAGCTAATGATCAAGAGAAAAGGAGACAACACTATGTGAAACTGTGGTATTTATGAACAACATTAGCCATCAGAAACCTAATACGTAAATAAGAAAGTGAATGAGAAAGAAAGTTATAGGAATTGACTGGTGTATGACCTATTAACTGTTGCGCTTGATGCTGTTGTGGCATTGCTGTTTGCTGAAGCATGGATTCTGTCAAGTGGGGAATAGCTGATTGTTGATTTTGCTGAAGCCTAAAAGATTGCTCTGCCAAAGATGATGATTGTACATGAGATTGATGAGAAGATGCCGATGGATAATTAGCCAATACATTTAGACTCCAAGCAGGAGATGCTGTTTGCTGAAGCATGGATTCTGTCAAGTGGGGAATAGCTGATTGTTGATTTTTCTGAAGCCTAAAAGATTGCCCTGCCAAAGATGATGATTGTACATGAGATTGATGAGAAGATGCCAATGGATAATTAGCCAATACATTTAGACTCCAAGCAGGAGATAAAGCAGAAGATGATTCGGACTGAATTAGACCGTAGGCAGGAAATAGTTCAGATGATGAACTAGACATATTTATGCCCTGTGGAGAAGGTAACACAGATGATATGCTGGCAAGCGTATATGTACCAGGGGAAGGGGGTAGTGCAGATAGTAAGGCAGACATATTCAGAGCTGGGGTAGGAGCTTGTGCAGATGATAAACCGGCAGAAAATTGAATTCCAGCATGCGGAATGTTACTTTGAATGTTTTCTGATAAGAGTTGTCCTTGATTGGTGACTTGAGGTTGCATAACAGAAGACCCTACCCAATACACAGGTAAGATAAAGTTACATACACATAATATAAACACGTATAAAACAAAAAATAAAAGGAAACCAATAAGATGGGGTTGCATGAATAACTATGTATTTTTCATAGGTATTACCAGCAGAGTTGGATCGTAAAGAACTGGTCACTGTATTCTGAGACTTGGTCTCCATAGTGAGCATCTTCATAGAAATTTTCCGTAGATAATCCGACTAGAAACAGAGAAAAGAACAGAAGTAAGATAACATTACTTATTCACCAACAAACAATAGATATCCAAGTCATTCCATACACAATATATATGTACCTGACTTGCCGCAGCAGCATAAATCTTTTCCTCAAACCTTACAGCAATTTTCTTGAGTTCAACTAACCCCTCTTGACCAGAGAAAGGAAGATGCCTCTTCAATGTCTCCGATCTTGCAAGCAAAACATTTAAAATTTATTGACATGGAAGTAAATGTATTGGGAATTTGGGATATAAATAATACATCAATTCAACATACTAACATCTTACTGACAATTCTTTCCCGCGAATCTGCCTGCAATTGGCACCTCCAATCTCCTGTGTCCATTACAGGCTCTCCACCTAGAGAAGGATTCCCACCGTAGTTATCCATGAACCTTAACCAACCATCAAAATGTCAAACAAAACAATACCCATTCAATAGCAAGTTCAATGAAAGCCTAATACACAAGTTGCATAACTTTTCCTAACATACAATTCCCAATTTCAATTATGCAAATCAAAGCTTGAAATTCACATTAGAGTCGAAAACCCATCAAAGATCATGGACAATCTAATCAAGAAAATCATATACAAGGTGCTGACTTTGTTGGATCATACTTATCCATGTGATCTAAACTTTAATCGATTGCTACGTTTGATGGATCATAGTCATTTTTGTTTCGGAAAACTAATTCACATTGATTCCTGAATTCAACCTTGCAAAATCTTCAACTCACAGACAATCGCAAACCAAAAAATCTAGAGGACAAACAAAGCAGGAGAATCGCACAAAACTTGATAACTTTGATCGAAGACGGTGATTCTTATACACAAACTGTATTCATGAAAGCTGACTTTCAAAGCAGAATCTTCTCCAAAACACAGTTCCTAGATTCAACGATGCAAAACCAAAGCTCGCAACTCACACAGAATCGAAAACTCCAACATGTGTGTGGACAATCAGAACAAGAATATCAACGATGGTGAAAATGCAAGTTGGAAAAATTTAAACCTTGAGGGAAATGAAAATGGCATGTACCGTTTAGTTCGAGGGACTTGAAAATGGTGGAAGATAGTGATCTGGCGAATGTGGACAAGACAGAAGTCACCGAGTTGCTCTGCGTAGGAATCAACCAAGAGTCTTGTTTTATAGAAAGAAGCAAAGACAAAGACTTGACTCTTAAGCAACTTTCCTGATCCTTCCTTCTTTTCTAACAGGTAATGCTGTTACCACACTCTCATTTTCTATTCACACAGCTTATGCATTTTCATAACGCTACAATTTTGCTTTAATTTCCTATTCACACACCTTATGCATTTTTATAACATTGTAATTTTACTTTATGAACGGTCCACATCATGAAAAGGGTGTGTGAATAACAAAATAAGATGCGTTAATAGCACTACCCTTTCAATATTCGTCGTTTTTTAAGTTTTTAAATGGCCTAGACCGTTAGACGCGTCACCTTTCCGGCTAGCCCATTAGAAGCCCAATTCCCTTATATATTTATTTTATATTATATTTTAATGTCTTTAAAATGAAGGAGCCCACAGCCTGTTTAGCCCAGCACGGCCCTGACCGCCTAGACGCATCACCTAACCTTCTAGCCCGCTTATAGCCCACCTCGTTTTTTTTTTTTTTTGTGAATTGCGACGGACAGTAACATAATGCATTCAAGTTCTGTAAATCAAAGAAACAAGAGGAGCTGAGTAATGGATGTGGTAAAAGATGGGACGACGATATCTGGGTTTCTTCCGAGCAGCCAAGTTTATCCTTCCTCCATGTCTCAAGTCATCGACACAATGCTTGGTACCCATTTCTGTATCTTCACTGCAGCTTTGTTTTGCTAGCTTGTGTCTTGCCTAAATCTCTATACATTATTTATCTATCTGTTTGTAGACAGAGGCGGTCTTATGGGTATTGATCAGGAGGATGTGATGATTCTCCTGCCCCAAATTTTTGCACCCAAAGATGTTCCAGATAAATTAGTGTAAGTTTCTGTAGATGATATGGATGATATCTCAGTGTTACTGTATCTCAAAATTGAAAACTTTTGCAAACAACCTGAAATTGGAACGTAATAACTCTTCATGTATTCTTCTATTTCTTAACAATTTCTCCTTGTAGATGTTCAGTGAAGAATAGAAAGAAAAGTTCTGCAAAGCTCCTTTCCTGTAATTTATAATATTTAAGACAGAAAGAAGACATGGTAATAAAACTTTAGGACATCTGAATCATTCACTCTTGGCCATTCCTTGTTAAATTTTTAGTAAAACTTGTTTTGTTTTATCTTACCATTTTGTTCATATACTTTGTGATAAAGGATCTTGAATACCAATCATACTGAATGCAATACTGATACAGTTGTCGAAACACTTCAGAAGCAGACTAAAGCATAAAAGGAGTGATTTATGTGCATTTCGAGTGTTTCCTTACAAGTGCCATACAACATTGCAATTATTTCCGAAAATTCTTTCTACTATAACAAACAAACATGATGGGATGTATGAATAAAATTCAGGTCTTTACTTGACCTCATAAATATATGCTCGTGAATTTTCTTGTTAGAGAGAACAAATTGATTTAAAAGTGAAGAAGAATCCAAATTACAATAGCTATAACACAAGAAACACCCCAGCATTTGAGTGTATATAGCAATCCCTCTTCATATTCCTAGTTTTTCAGGCCTCCGAGTCTTGATGCCCCATGATTCACCATAATCACTCATGTACTGATATCAGAGTTTCGACATATCCGGTCACAGTAAGCTGAAAATCACAGCCAGACACTGCCTCAAGCCTATATCGGCCGCAACAGACTGGCTTCTCTTCATTACCGCATTGAATCATAACCAACTCCTTGTCAAACAACTTAATAACAAGTGTACCTCCTTCCATAACACATCTGGTAAATCATATGTACAAAATTCAAAGAGTTTGACCCAAGATTCAGGCACCCCATACTCTCTCATTGCCCAAATTTCGCTACACTGATAAGACTTACGAAACTGTAAGCAAAGGCACCCTCCAAATAGAACCATTGTTAACTGTCCCACACACTTGACATTATTTTGGATTAAAAGAGGCAATGGCACTTACCGGAACTCCTCCATTACCAAATCAAAGGCATATATAGTTGGGTCTGACATCCTGCGATTGCGGAAGTTGACCCAATGAAATGCTCCATTTGAAAGAGAACCCTGTCCGCCAACCCAGCCAGGGCATGACGAGTTAGGAGCACAGATAACTTTCCACGAGTTGGCTGTGAGTGAGAAGACATGGACTTCTACACAACCTTGATAGGCATCTGCCAATGAAGGTACTACAAATACAAGTATGTAATCATCGGTGGCAGACACATGACCAAAACCATAATTTGCAAACATCTGTCGATCAGGTTTCTTTTTAGAATTAAATTCAGTTTACTCTCTTAAATTTTTGGTCTAAAATCAGTTCAGTCCTGCAACTTTTTTTTTAATCAGTTTCATCCCTCAACTTTTAAAATGACATCAATCTCAACCAAAATAACTACAATAGTTCTTGTTACGCTTTTACTTAATCTTTTTACTCTCTTTTACTCTCTCTCTCTCTCTCTCTCTCTCTCTCTCTCTCTCTCTCTCTCTCTCTCATTTCCAAGCCTTCCCCAATCCCAAACTCCACTCCTCCTTATTCCTCGCCCCCTTCTTCGCTCTCAACCGCCGCTCTCCTACCGCCTTCCCTTCCCTCTCCGTCAAAGCCTCTGCCGCCGGTTCCGATCAAACCCCCTCCGTCCTCGTCTCTGCCAACGACACCTTCTCCGGCGTCGTCCTCTCCCCTTTTCCCGACTACTCATCCTCCACCTCCATCGAGGTCGATGCCATCACCGAGGCCGAGCTCAAGGAGAATGGATTCCTCACCAATCTCATATGCACCAACGGCCCCGCCTCCGCAGGGTCCGACCAGCTCGAGGCGCT
Source organism: Fragaria x ananassa (assembly GCA_034370585.1). Classification (NCBI taxonomy): domain Eukaryota; kingdom Viridiplantae; phylum Streptophyta; class Magnoliopsida; order Rosales; family Rosaceae; genus Fragaria; species Fragaria x ananassa. The sequence goes on along the minus strand of CP139766.1, from coordinate 29,802,991 downwards.
CGCTGCCGCAGGCATGAACGTCGCGAGGCTCAACATGTGCCACGTCACGTGATGTGACTGGCGCCGCGACATCATCAATTGCTGGTGGTAGGGGTGGATGAAGACCGGTGATGAAGATGGTATGGACCTCGTGTAGAAAATCCATTGCAGACGTCACCGAGAGACGGGCGGGTAAGGGTTGGGCTAGGCGGCGCCGGTCCAGTGGGCTTTGATACTTCTGGATTGAACGACGCATGTCCGCTTGTGTTTCCGGAGACGCTCGTGCGAAGGCGGTGTTGCCGGTGCGGCAGTGACGGAGCGGAGCAGTGTTGTCAAATCAATGGTTCAGTCCTTAGGTTGGAGGCGATGCCGCCGATCTCAGTCTAAGTCGAGCACAGTGGATTCAACACTGGAGAGTCCCACGTCGGCTGTAGTTAGGTTTAAGGCCTGCAGCGTGGAGCCAGCGCACCACCACACATTCGGCCACGATTTGGTGGTGATTGAGGGAGGCGGAGGGTATCTCAGTCCAGGTTGAGCAGATAGATAACGTGGAGAGAGAGAGAGAGAGAGTAAAAGAGAGTAAAAAGATTAAGTAAAACCGTAATAAAGGCTATTTTAGTTATTTTAGTCGAGAGTGATGTCATTTTTAAAGTTTAAGGATGAAACTGATTAAAAAAAAGTTGCAGGACTGAACTGATTTTAGACCAAAAGTTTATGAGGGTAAACTGAATTTAATTATTCTTTTTACCAGAACCAAAACTAGGACTAGATATTTTGCCAAGAAAACTTGTCGATGGGTTCGATCTAGATGGACAATTCTTCATAACAACTGTAATACGATCAGCCTAGAAGTACCAAACCATTGCACGTTGCAAACTCTCCTCAGATGGGAAGGTGAGATTTTTGATTGAAGCAGCATTGAAACTATCTTCCAAGGATTGAAACCGAGAGGGCAACCTAGTAATGTCATCATCAAAAGGATTGGGGGTTTCAAGTGTAAGGTAGCTGGAGATGAGAAATCTTCGACAGAGGGTTCTCTGCTGTGATGCTAGTTCGAATTGGTGTTTAGCAAACTTAGGGTCAGAGATGATAATAGAACGCCACTGTTTCGACACACAAGTGAATCAGATCAAAGATTTCACCGGCAACCGCATTAGAATCCTCACTACAACATCTTCAGGAACATCAAAACGTTGCTTCTTCGGCATTAACATTATTTCCTATCATATCCAACAAAACTAGTTGTAACAAAGAAAAGTTGACAGGGTTTGGGGTTAGCCTAGTGTTCTCCAAACAGATGGGTTTGTGCATTGTTTTATGCCAATACTCTTTTCTTTTTCTTTTCGTGGATGTCTTCATTAAAGGACAAGCCAAAAATATATACTCAACTACCCACCAACTTGTAAAGAGTATGACGTATCTATTTGTTTTCACACAACGGTGATACTTGAAAGACCACTGGATATATAACATGATTATATATCTTAAAGTCTAATAAGTCAACTTTCTAACTAACTTTCTACTGAAAAATAGGTCAAACCACACTTAACTTCACACTGTCACTAAACGACAACGACTATTTGACAAAGTAGGAAACTCATTACCTACATATAGTAGACAAGCCACAATGATCGAGCATCAACACCGGTAGGGGTGGGCACTTCACACAAGAACTGCGGTACCGCGCCAGTTGTTGTGGGTTGATTAGAAAAACACAAATCCGCATGAAAGCGGATTGGATTAGGATTAGGGTCCTAACCCTCCGGATCTAAATCAACTCAAACCCATTTTATTTCACTAGGCATGTTTAGTGTCTTTTCCATTATATTTCAGCTTTGTATTGTTATGCTAGACATAAATTAGACTAAATTTAGTTGCAATGGTAAAGCTGACTCTATATCCATCCCCATATCCATCCCACATTGTTCCCACTAGAAGCATCCAGGTCCAAGATCTCCCACCAGCAAGGTCACCATCCTTCCCAGCCCAAGGGAGCAATTGTGTCACCTGGCCACTGTAACTGCCTTCCCACCGGCATTGAGCCACATGTAGCCGCTATCCAGCCAAAACAAGGAACCTATGCACTTAGATATCCCTGCAAGTCATCGAACCCAGCCGACCTTTGATCTGCACCAACCAAACATCGAATTCCCCCAACACAACAGATGCCGCACCGATCCATCTGAACCTTATTTCTCCTCCGATCCTGACCCGTTTCACGGACTCACCCACTCATTTCCACCCAAAGAGACATCGAACATCCGCCGATCCAAAACTTCAAGCTTGGGACGCAGCAGCCTACAACAAACAACCCGTACGGCTTAACCCGATATACGCTGGCTAGGCTAGAGGACATCGTCGACGATGAGGCACAACCGGACAGGCGCACGAAAGGACCACTATATTCTCTCGCCGTCTATAGAATGAAGCTCTCTGTATTTTTACCCTTCTCTTTTCCTTTAATATATTTATTTAGTGATCCCTCACAGATATAGGCTAGAAGTAAAGAAATCATACAATATTTGCTACATTACCTTTGCATATTTGAGCATTTAAAACCAGGCGGCACTTCTTTTCTGTGTCTTTTGATACGGTAATCATTTTTTTATTAACAATGTGGTACCTAAGCCATATCGGTTACGTTATCAAGTTAGTAACATATCCATACAATTAGTATTAGGACCGAGATCCATAAGAGTATCTCAGAAAAACCAGACTAATCTATCGCTGCATAGTCGTGAACCTTAAGGCCCCCTTCAAACTTGCTGGCACAAACTAGTGGAGACTAATCTAGACTAATCTATCATTGCATGCGCACGAACCTAAAGGCCCCTCCAACCTGCTGGCACCAAGGGCGGATTCAGGAATTGAAATTGGGTGGGACTTGACTTTCCACCATAAAAAAATCTAGACGGTACAAGAGCAATTTAAGATTGAAAAGAAAGATATTCCTAAGATAGAAGGGAGACGATTGAGTCTTACGCCACCAATACATGCTTATACAAAACAAGATTCATAGATATAGTACACAAAGAATCTAAATAAACATGTCAGTGCAACAAAAAAATACATATATGATGTAAAACAGTTCAACTAACTAAATCTAATTATGAGAATCTTTTTGAGAGGGTGAAAATGATGATAAGTCTCTATGTTTTAGTAAAAATAGAATACGGCAACTCGGAGCTCTTTGTAACAAATACAAAATAAATTGGGCACTTGGAGCAAGACTTGGGTTGAAGTTGGACACTATATAGTAGTATATAGTAGTATGGTGAGATAACTATATGTATTTTTTTTTCTTTCCCAAAAATTAGGGTGGGACTTGAGTCTCAGTGTTGATTGTCCTTGATCCGCCCCTGGCTGACACAAATTAGAACTCTAACATGAAGATTTTATACTAGGCAATTCGACCAACCTTTTTCTATAATAGATGCTTGACTAGAACTCGTTTTTGGAATTAATTTACCATTTTCTTTTTCTATCTGAGAAAGGAATGCTAAAATAAATCGGACTGTTAGGCTCCTCAGATAAGTTTCTGAAACGGACAGATTGCAACATCCTTGGTTTTGAGCAGAAAAATACGCATAACATGAATTTTGGATAAAAAGACGGGATTCTTTCTCAAAATTGCAGTGATAGTATTTAAGTACAATTGTACAAATCTAGTCCCTATCCATTTACATTTAGGTTAATAAAATTGCAAAACAACTGTCACAACTGTATAATGATTTGTTGCTCAAAATTACTCCAATCTCAATAAATCAAAATCAATTTACTTCCGATTTAAAAACAAAATATTACTTTCAAAATCGGAATATACTTACTGATTTGGGTTCCAAAAACAGAGTTTAAAAACAGGGGAAAGCAGAGTCCTCTGTCACAACTCTTTTACCCAAGAAAATCAATGGGACATTCTTCACTTCTCCCTCCTTTTCTTCTCTCTGTTCTTATCCTCTCTTTATTTCAGTCGCCGGCCGATGCAGCCAAACAGGCATGCCTTCATAGACTTATGAGTTTTGGAGATTGTTTTCGATATAGTTTTCAAATTGGTTCATGAGTCTTACTAATGCCCTTTTGATCCTTCTCTGTTTCAGTCTTACATTGTGTACTTTGGAGCACATTCCCATGGCCTGAACCCTACGTCCGTCGAACTCGACGCCGCAACGACTTCTCACTACGATTTGCTTGGAACTGTTTTAGGAAGGTATGGAACTTCTTATAACTTCCTAATAGGCTATGTTGTTTTTGTCATGTGTAATTCTTTGCTTCGATTTCTTCTTGTAGCAATGAGAGGGCCCAAGAAGCAATGTTTTACTCCTATACTGGTCAGATCAATGGCTTTGCTGCAGTTTTAGAAGAAGAAGAGGCTTCACAGATTGCAAGTAGGGATTTAATCTCTTTACCGCTTTATGTATCATTAACAAACTTAGGGTTGTTTTCTTTCACAGTTCACTCTGTTTTCCTCTGTTATGGTTATCTGACTTGGTTTTTTCTGCTTTGCAAATTTCAGAGGATCCAAATGTTGTGTCTGTTTTTCCAAACAGAAAACTAAAACTACATACAACTCATTCATGGGAGTTTATGGGATTAGAAGACAAAGTTGGATTACCTCGTCACGGTTCGCTTTGGAAGAAAGCAAAGTTTGGTGAAAATACAATCATTGGAAACCTTGATACTGGTAATTTTAGTTCTTCATTCTTGATCCTAGAATTTGCATAGAAAAGTTGAATGAAATCTAATCAGTTACATTCTTTTCGCCTATTCGATAACTATTTGATAACTGTTCTCTATAATTCTGCATGAGGTTTTAAAATTTTATTTTATTTTTTTCACACATAATATTTTCAGAAGGATGTGAAAACTCTGCTTCTCTTCAGTGATTAGTTATGAATTGACCAGACTAGATAAGCGTTATTCGTATCATGTATATGATGTCTATCCTACACGGCCTTTTTAGGGAACTGCTTGTGATATCTGTTTTTTTCTTTCTAATTGCCAATATTAATTTGTTTGACACACTGTTTTCTCTGTAACAACTGTTTACGGTAGGTGTCTGGCCGGAATCAGAGAGCTTTAACGATCAAGGATTTGGACCAATCCCATCCAAGTGGCGTGGAGCTTGTCACTTTGACACCAAAGACAAAGTTCGTTGCAACAGGTTAGTGAGTCTCTTTTCGAGTTCTTGCTGGCTTCTTTGAAATCCTAATAACTGCGAATTGTGAAAAGATTGTTAATATATCAAATTTCTCTCATTTGGTTGTCAGGAAGCTGATCGGAGCAAGATACTTCAACAAAGGATACTTGGCGTATGCGAAACTCAATAATGCCACCATCCCACCCAATGTTATGGTCTCGCCACGCGACCAGGAAGGCCATGGCTCACATACCCTTTCGACAGCTGGTGGCAGTTTTGTGCATGGGGCTAATGTTTTTGGTCATGGCAATGGTACTGCTAAAGGTGGATCCCCGAAAGCTCGTGTTGCTGCTTACAAAGTATGCTGGCCAAGTTTTCCTGGCACTACAGAAGGAGGGTGTTTCACTGCAGACATCCTGGCCGCCTTTGATGCTGCAATCAGTGATGGTGTTGATGTTCTTTCCTTGTCTGTTGGTGGTGATGCTGTAGAGTTTTCTGAGGATGGGATCGCAATAGGGTCATTCCATGCGGATAAGAATGGAATTGTTGTGGTGTGCTCAGCTGGAAATTCAGGACCTGCTCCGAGTACAGTGTCTAATGTTGCACCCTGGATGTTAACAGTTGGAGCTAGCACCCTTGATCGCGAGTTCTCTAGTTACATATCCTTCGGAAAGGGGAAGCATGTGAAGGTATTCCCAGTTGATCACTTGTTTCTGTTTCCCATTACAAGTAATAATTCTAGATAGACGACATTTAATGTGACACTTGGTATGTTCATGATAGGGAAAAAGTCTTTCATCAAGAAGTTTGCCTTCTAGAAAGTTTTACCCTGTGATAAGCGGAGCCAATGCTAATGCAGCTACTGCGAGCCCTGAAGATTCGTGAGTACCGCTATTTTGCTGATGATTCAGTTTTAAATAACCTACAGATTTGACAATAATCTCTTGTGGTACTTCTGCAGCTTGCTATGTTTGAATGGAACCCTCGATCCAAAGAAGGTGAAGGGAAAAATCTTGGTCTGCCAACGTGGGAAAAATGCGAGAACAGAAAAGGGCGAGATGGCAGTTCTTGCTGGGGCAGTTGGAATGGTTTTAGTTAACGATGAAGCCAGTGGAAATGAAATTATAGCTGATCCACATGTGCTCCCGGCTACACATCTCACTTACGCTGATGGAAAACGTGTCTTTCAATACCTGAATTCTACCAAGTAAATTTTTATACCATTAGCTTTTTCTGCTTTTGGACCTGTATAGTTCTCGGCTTATATCATTTGTATACTTCAGGACCCCTTTTGCTCACATTACTCCTGTCAAGACGGTATTAGGAACAAAGCCAGCTCCATTTATGGCTGCATTCTCATCTCGGGGACCAAGTGCCATTGAGCCATCAATACTTAAGGTACAGTTTGAAATTCTTTGTCAAAAACTTAAACTTGTTTCATTTTAGGTAAATGTCTAACTTATTCTGGTTTACATATCAGCCTGATATCACAGCACCAGGGGTGGATATAATTGCTGCTTATACAGGAGCAGCTGGTCCAACTGAATCAAAGTCTGATAAACGTCGCCCACGTTACATTACAGAATCTGGAACTTCTATGTCATGCCCTCATGTATCTGGAATCGTTGGTCTTCTGAAAACAATCTACCCGTCTTGGAGCCCTGCCGCTATTAGATCTGCAATCATAACCACAGGTACAAGAAATCTAACCATCTCATGATGATAAAATGTGCAATCACGCTTGTCCTGAATTTCCTAATATCGTTTCTTATATTGCTTCTTTTGCAGCAAGAAGACGCGACAACAACGAGGAGTCAATTCTGGATTCAACCAAGGAGCCGGCTACACCACTTGCTTATGGTGCAGGCCATGTTAATCCAAATCGTGCAGCAAACCCGGGACTTGTCTATGACTTGACTACCGATGATTACTTGAATTTCTTATGTGCTCGTGGATACAATGCATCACTTCTCAAACTATTTTCCGACAAGCCAGTCAAATGTTCCAACACCTCTAGCATTGCTGATCTGAACTATCCTACAATTGCAATTCCTGATCTTCAAGACAAACCGATCACCGTTACCAGAAGAGTGAAGAATGTTGGCACTCCTAACACATATGTCGCACATGTTCATACACCAGCTGGAGTTTCTGTTTCGGTTAAGCCTCAGAAGTTGGAATTCAAGTCTGTTGGTGAAGAGAAGGAATTCAACGTTACGCTGAAGGCTTATGGTAAGGTTGGAAATCCAGACTGTGTTTGGAGAATTGAAATGGTCGGATGGCACGCACAGTGTTAGGAGTCCCATTGCTGTGATGCGAACCTAGAGAAGACCAACTTCGGTGACCATATGCACTCTGATTATGCACTTTTAAATTTTGCAAATAGAGACTAGTCAGTTATTTTTTGTATAGTATGTTTGTTATTCAACATAAATAATAACTAAATAAATTTGATGATTAGTGTTTTTCATGATTGATTACTTGCAATTTATCTGGGAATTCATTACATATGAGAAATTTTATTTACACAACCCTATATACTTAATACACACCTTAAAAAAAATTATCCAATTTTTTCCCCAAACGTCCTCTTATGCCAAACGTCCTCTTATGCCCTTCTTATTTTACTAAATACACACTTTTTAACTCATCATCATCTTCCTTCAACCAAAACCAATTGATGTTGCTTAATCTATCACTCGATCTATTTTCTCAGCTCTATAATTAATACTACCAATTTTTCTACTAAAATCAGATTGAATTGGTAAGCAAATGAAACTTAACAAACAATCAAAGGAGGCAACTTGATTGAAGATTTTTTAATCAGTTGAAATAGTATAGATATTAAATATCACTAGCTAGCTTGTAGACTACCCATTATTAAAATAGTAAATATGTATAGAAATTTAAAAGCTTAGAATCCCAACTGAAATTTCTTTGTTTGTTTAGTTTTCTTTTTGTTTATCTGTATAAAGGGGTATAATTGTATTAAAAAATATCTCAAAAAATAGATGTGTGTATTAAGAAATTTGGTATGTATGAATAAAATTTCTCATTGCATATCTTGTCCTTTCAAAAAAAAAAACATATATCTTTACTTGCCTATTAAGTATTGTAGGCTATATATGTTGCACCGACACTCCACACCCCTGGAGTGTCAGAGTGTCTGACACTTTCGACACGCCAACACGCGCCCGACACGGCAAAATTCGTGTCCGACACGCCACGTGGCGTATCCGAAAATGTTGACTTTTCAGATACGTTGACCTCCTGTGACACGCCACGTCAGCAAGACTTTTAAAAAATTTTGAAGTAACTGAGGCACGCTCGAATTCGATCTCTCATTCTCTTCTCTTCTCTCCTCAGTCCTCTCTGTGCCTAGTACTGCCGACTTTTCTCTTCACCGATTCGATTCTCAGACGAAGAAGATGCTCACCGTCAGCCATCCATTCTCACCGTTCACCAGTCCGCCACCCAGTCGATCTGTTCACCGATCTGACCTCTTCTCTCTACCGTCCGCCTTCGCCAGTCCGCCATTACTAAGGTTAGTTCATTTTCCTCCTATATCTGATAGTTGTGCTAAATCTTCTTCCTAAAATACCAAAAAAAAAATAAAAAATAAAAATAAAAATCCTTCTCCTATATGGTATTGCTGATTGAATTCAAAATGAGATGTGTTTGAGACTTGAGTTAAGGAGTTCTGCTAAATCTTCATCAGGTTGTTCTTGTTCTTCATCTCTTTTGTTTGTTTTCTTTTTGGGGCATGGTCTTTATTAGTTTGTTAAACTCGCTTATTTAGGGCTAACTAGAAGACATTTGACTAGGAAACTGAAGAGTAATGCATCGTCTGTTGCATAACGGGTAGGATCAGAATCTGTGTATATTTAAAGTTGTTTGTGGTGGGTGGCAATTTGGTTGGAGTTTTTTGTTCCATGTTATTGTAAATATTTGGTACTTTGGCAGTGTAATCTTGGTCTGTAGTGAGTAGTAGTTTATCATTTCTGTTGCTGTATTAGTTTTAAGTTTTAACCATGCTGTTGTGCTAGAGATTGCCCTGTTTGAAAACAAGATACTGCTCAAGTTTGTTTTTCTTTAATGTTATGTTTTAGGTGCTCATTTTAATGGTATTAGTTATGCACTTGACTTATTTCTTATGGTCATAAAATATATTGAATTTATAATTTTATTTGGTAATGTAATAAACTTATTTCATATTTTAGTATTTTTTATTTATTAAAAATATATAAATATATAATTCTATGTGGCGTGTCCAAGCCGTGTCGGAAACTCAGTTTTTGAGTTTTACCGTGTCGTGCCGTGTCGGTGTCCGTGTCCGTGCAACTTAGGTTGTAGGGTTTCTTACTCCCGACGCCACCCCAAGAAGAGAAAGAACTCAGAAGACGACAACACTTAGTTTTAGTGGTGGACCCCTCAAGCTCGTGTTGGCTCGCAGGCTTATTTTTATGTTATATTTTAGGTATTGCTATTAACACACAAATTTGTTCTTTGAATTTGATTGATGATTGATTCTCACCATATAAGGGATGTGTTAATAACAAAAATGAGTGTGTTAATAGCACTACCTTATATTTTTTTTCTTTTTAGCTCATATTTGGACTTTCGGGATTGGGCTTGGCCCAGTGTTATGGAAAGTGCCTCCAGGCTCCTGTGAACTTTCTTCTTGATTATCAGACTTCTCAATAAGCGCCAACCACTTGAAAACAAAACATGGAATCAAAAAAGCTCGATTGCCAGCAACTAATATAAATATAAGAACGTACAAAGTTCAATCACTTGTGAGATGTTACAACTGCACTTCTAGGTTGAACGTTGTATAATACAAGAGCACGTCAGATATGTCAAGTTTGCCTAAATATAAGTTTCAGACTACCTAGTTTAATAGAAGGCTGAAAATCTGATCATCTGGTTTTACACCTGCTTCTTTCATTTCTTTAAGAACCTTCAACCAACGGGACATGTTCTTCTGCAGAGTATTGCATGAAAAAGTAAAGAAAACAGGAAGACACAACAGCAATTTCATGGAAACAAAACATGTTAAATAATAACTGAATCACCTTTTGGTTTCATAGTCAGGAGTATAACAAGTCTATTTAAAATTTTTAACAAGCTTTGAATCCAACACTTGCTTCAGTCTCTTTTTGTGGTGAAACAGTAAACACACCCATCTAGTTTTAGAATTTAAAATACCAAGAGTTTACATGAAACAGGAGAAAAAAAGCATATGAACCATAGAAACGAGCACATAATAGATCTCTCGCAAGACCAAGAACTAGTTACCTCTCGGAAATATCCAGCCATTATAGCATTGTACATTGTAGCTGTGGGCATCCAATTCATTTTATCCAAGTCACTCAGCATGCTATAGGCTTTCTCATACTGCAGTCAAAAGAAAATATGATAAGTTTGGGTATGGTACTGTTCAATTTCCACATTACAAGATTGTCATGACATGTATTCAAGGTTCTAACAATCCTCACCTAGAACCGACCAGTCCCCCGCCTACACGCTAGGCGGCACTGCACCGTTTCGATTATGGCTTAGTCCTGAGAGCTAGGCAATAGCCCGCTTTGTCTGCCGACTAGTCCGCTTTATCGGCCAACTAGTCAACCACTTGGGCGGTTGGCCGATTATGGTACGTACTCAGGGTGATTCTTGTTGGTTTTACTGGGACCTATGGTGATTGATCGGAAATGATAACGGTTTATCGAGGAACTGAGACCTCTAATAACACAAGGTTATTGAATAGAATTCTTGATGATGTTTATTGAATGAATTCCCTCTTCTTAAATAGATGAGTGTACAACTGACTTTCCAAATAACAAGGACACTGCACATCTAAACTACCACTAAGGATAAGGCTAATCCCATTATTCTTGTACTTAGGAAACAATAAAACAAACTCAACGTTAACTAAAAACAATAAGCTAGCATTTGAACAGTTCATAACAGATTAGGCGACATGTTTTTTTTATCAATGTTTTAAAAGGCACCGAGTTCCCCCGCTTAGGCCATAGGCGGACTGTCACCCAAGGACCGCCTAAGAAGTCAAGGTGAAGACGAGGAGGCGATAAAGGCAAAGTAGGTGCGTCCGAAATTCTTTGATTTCTTCCGTAAGCAAATGCTTATTCATCTGCTTCTCACGCTCCGTGAATAGCCGGCACATTGAGGAATATCGAGGCGGCCTTGGACTAGGCGGGTGTGCGGGAAAAAAAAAAAAGAAGGCAAATTTTAAAACCTAATTCCCAAATCAATACTTTGTTTCCCAAATGCACTCTCGTTGTTTTGCCTCTCACCCTCCCCAACCTCAGACTCGCCGTACTCATCCAGTCAACGACCTCGACGTTCTCAGCCAGTCAGAGACGATCTTTTTGATTCTGGTTATCTAGTATGAGTCTACTTCCTGTTAATATTTACTTGTTCTCAACTTGAATTAGAATTATTCAATCAATAATCATTTTTTTTTCAGTGTAGTTCTATGTTGGCGTGATTAAATGATTATAAATAGAAAAAATTGAAAAATTTAGCAAAGAACTAAGGACAGAAGTTCTGTTATATATAGAAAGAGACTAGTTAATCACTTAATCATGAACTTTCACCGTATGACGGTATGAGCCTGTTATAGTCTCAAGAAGTGTATGACAGTATGACGGTATGAGCCTGTTATAGTCTCAAGACCGTTACTTCCAAAATTGAACTGAGAAACTTTACTCCCCCTGGTTTTGTATCATTGCAATTGTTACATACATGGTTCAAGAACAAAATACGAGGAAAAATCTCCAAATAGAATGAAACTGAACCCATTTGAGTATGTTGGTAGTTGTGGATATCCATATAAGAGCAAAATGTGTGCAGAATCTGAATCTGAAACATTTGACAAAGATAAACTTACCCGTTGGGAATTTGAGAGTATTACTACTAAGAATTAATTTAAAATGATTCAAATCGTATCAATATCTCATCATAGGCAGTCCTTCAAAATGGTAGGCAGAGACCATCAAGGGTCCTCTGCTATGATGCTAGTTGATGGTCAGAAATGATAACAGAAACACTACTGGTGAACCAACCGTATATGCTTAACCAATAACTTAAGTCTAACATAAGGTATAGCAAACCTGATGCCAAGCTTTAACTTCTGGAGACTAGCTAGAACAACATATGGCTAGAGTCTAAACTCACAATAAAACCGAAATAATCATAATGAAAGTAATAATAATCCACTTCTCCCTCCTTGGACGACATTGAGATTGATAAAAAGTGGTTCTTCATTTTCACGGCTCAAGTCCTCATACCTTACAGTTACCATAACATTTAGCTTACCGGAAGTAGGATCTCATCATATACCGTCACAGCAGTATCAAACAAACCCCTTTGCACACTCTCAATCTTACACCGGCCACTACATACAGGTTTCCCTTCTCTACGACATTCAATCCTGACCAACTCTTTGCCAAGGAGCATCAAAACTGTACCGCCCTCTGTAACAAAAGCAGGAATCCAACCATACACTGAAGCAAACACATTTGGTAAATCGACCACACTAAACTGCAAAGATGAGGTAAGACTTCAAGACCTTGTTTGTATTAAGGAATAAGAAGTATGCGAAACAGAAACGTAGATCTTCTTATACGTCCATAATCGAAGAACCGGATGACGATTATAATCAACTAAACTACAGGAGAAGTTGTAACAATCTTCATATCAGCAACTATTTCTTCAGAAAGACCAACGGCCAAGGTCAAGTGGAATATCTTAGTATCCTACTCAGAAACGAAATCTGATGTTACCCTCAACCACTTTCATTCTCAACCTACAAAGCCTTGACAATAGAGGAGAATGAATTCTGGAAAGAGTGGACCTTACAGTGGATTGAAGGATTGTTCGATCCATTTTAAAGTTTCTGGCTGCCGAAAGATGGCGTGAGTAGGATTTCATACATATGCACTCAGACTCAGGTATGAACATTCGAATTTAAACAGATCAAGAAACTACAGAGAAATGTAGTTATAACTTAGGCTGGCAAAATGCATATACTTGACATATGTATGTTGTAGCAAAACTTATGAAATGAACAGTAATCAAACTCAGACGTAAATAGTAAAATGCACCCAGAAAAAAATCAAATTCAATGAGACTGAAATCTGGTATAACCATATAAGGATAATTAAGCTAGACATGATGTCTACAACTAGAACAACAGATGCCTAGAGCCTAAAACACCCATAACACCACTTCATGCTGAAAATAATAATAATGCATAGACTTGAAAACACAAACAGAAATACAAAAAAGATTGATCCTCAATTAAACATGGATGAATTCTGGATTGATTTCCATAGTTAACTTATAAACATATGAATGCAAACGGTAATCCCTATGCGCTTCTAGTATTTAATTAATTCTTCACGGCTCAAGTCCTTCGTCACAATAACATATATTTACACCGAAAGTAGAGTTTCATCATATATATACCTCCCTCAATCTTACACCGGCCGCTACAGACAGGCTTCTCTTCTCTATGACATTAAATTCTGACAAACTCTCAATCTCTATAGCCATAGAACTTCTGGCCATAGAGGTTGATCACAACTGTTCCGCCTAACCGAAACAGGAATCCAACCATATGGTTGAAGCAAAACATCTTGTAAATCTTGTACACTAAAATGAAATATAGTTCAAACTTAGCCTAAGTAGCAGCAAACATTATGAATATACAAAAGTCTTCATACTGACCGAAAGTCATCATCCAGAAAAATATGAATGCAGAGAGCAATGCATCTGCGCTTCTGGTTCTTAGTTATTCACGGCTCAAGTCCTCATGCCTCATCCCATGGCATTTAGTTACACTGAAAGTAGAGTTTCATCATATATTATCATAGCAAATTTATACATATGCTCAATCCGGCCGCTACAGACAGGCTTCTCATCTCTTTGACATTTAATTCTGACCAACTCTCTGTTGCCAAAGAAACTGAAAATATTAGAGAAAATGTTGATCACAACTGTACCGCATTCTGTAACCAAAATAGGAAACCAAACATTTGCTGAAGCAAAAACATCTGGTAAATCTTGCACACTGAAATGAAAAAGTTTAACCCAAGATTCAGGGACCCCGTACTCTTTCATCTCCCAAAATTCAACGTTTCCATGCCAGTTCCGAGACGATACACAAAGGCATCCTTCTCTGAGAACCTGAGTAGCTATCTGTTTCGCAGGCACGCAATCTGGTTCTGGCATCAAAGCAAGAAGAGGCAATGGCAATTGCCGGAACTCCTCCTCTGTCAAATCAAAAGCATGGATAGATGGTTCACCTGGTTGAACCTCATTACTGACCCAATGACATGCTCCATTTGAAACTAAAAGAGGCCTGCCATCATGTTCAGGGAATTTCGAATGAGGAGCTTTGATAACTTTCCATTTGCTATCCCTGGTCGAAAATATGTGCACTGCAGAATCTGAGGGATCAAAGAAAACAAGTTTGTGCTCATCAGTGGCCATAACATTACCAAAACCACAAGATACAGACCATGTGTATCTTCCTAATTTTGTCATCATCGAATTTTCTGGACTAGGTATTTTGCGGTAGAATCCGGTTGATGGGTTCCAAATAAACAAATTATTAGTGTAAATGCTTTCCGATCTTTCAACTAGAACCACCAAACCGTTGCATGAGGCCAGCATAACCCTTTCTGTTTTGACCTCCGGCGGGAGGGTGAGACTTTGGACCAAGGAACTTCCTCCAAAACAAGGCATGTCCAAGTCTCCGATACACTCGAATCGACAGGGAATATAATCTCGATCAAAAGAGAGGAGAAGTCGTTGACGTAGGGTTCTAGTCTGAGATGCAAGTTGAAAAGTGGATGTGGCAAACTGAGAGTCAGAGATGATAATCGAACGCCACCGTTTCGAGACACAAGTGAATCGGATCAAAGATTTGACCGGCAACCGGCACAGAATTTTGACTACAACATCTTCAGGGATCGGAGATCAAAAACCACCACCTTCGCCTTCTTCGACATTGAGATTGATAAAACCACGAGTGTGGGTTTCAGTGGCAATGTAGAGGTATTGTTAGAAATTGTTTGTGGGTTTGATACCACTATCAGTCTTTATATAGCGAAAAAACTTGCTAACTTGTTATAAGAAGATAATGATTTCCTTCTTCCACAAGGTAAGTAAGTAATTCTTGTATAATCCTATATTCTCAGGTTTGGGCTTAGGATTCGAAATTGGACCCTGGATCCTATAATCTTCAAGATCCAACTGTTCATTTAATTGTGGGTCTCGTTAGAACCCCTCCTAATTTTCTTATATATGCACTCTGATAAGGCCGAAGACGCAACCTCCTATTGAGTCAACGTGACCGCGCTCGTTGTCGTGATCCTCCTCAACGGCGACACCGATTTTGGCGACACCTCCTGGAGATGATCCTCATTTACCAAAACTTCCGTAACAATCTCCAAAGCCCTAACGAGCACATCCAAGGCGCGTCACACTCGAGTTGAGCAAGTCGGAGATTGTCGAGCCGTTGATTTAGTCGATTCTGGCCTATCTAGTTAGATATCGAGGGCTCTGTGTTTAGTGCAAACATGGATAACGTTTTTCTTCTTCTTTTTTGATCGGAGATTTTGTTTATTTTGTCAGAGATTGTGGGTTTTTTTTCAATATAATGGTTCTTAAATGATAATATCTTGATTATTAGAGTAATTATTCTATTATTAGGAGGTAATATTTAGTGGAGGTCAATAAACATTTATTGGGGGTAGTTTCTACCAACATTTATTGACCACAATAAAACCCTTTTATGTTCGAATGCCACCGTTTTGAGACACAAGTGAACCGGAGCAGAGATTTGACGGGCAACCGGCACAGAATCTTGACTACAACATCTTCTGGGAGATCGAAAACCACCTCCTTCTTTGACATTGAACAGATGGGTTTTCTGTTCCTACTGTACAAAATGAACACAAATCAGACTATTGGTGGTATATATTTTGATGGCAAATCAGAATCGAGTGAATTAATTCAGAATCCACATGTTACCCGATGCAAGACCAACAACAAAACATGAGCAGAATCAACCCGGACAGAATGAACTTCGGTAGTTGTGGTCCTGTGGATTTCAATCAGGGGCGGAGCCAGGATTATATATTAAGGGGGGCCGAGTTATAAAGTGAAAATATATAGTATTCAAAAATTAAATAACTGTATATGAATATATACAATATCAAAAGGTAATTAACTTTTGTGTATTGGACAGTTCAAAAAAAAAGTTACTAAACTGAAAACAAAATATGAAATTTAGAATTCATTAAATACATAGAGAAATAACTGAAATAAGTTAATCAATTATAAAGTATTTGTACATAATAGAATGATAAAAAAGAAATTATTCATTATGGTGAGTTGATTAAATATGATATGGCAAGAGTTGATTAAGGTAAGAGAAATAAATTGGATAAATTAAACTTAGTAACAAAAAATGGTGTTTATAGTTTAATAGGAAAGGAATGGGGGCCAAACCTCTAAATTAGAAAGTTTTTACATCTAATTATGTCAAATTCCTTGATTAGTAAAGCCTAATACACAAGTTCAAAAAAATTAAGGGGGTGCCATGGCACCCCTTGGTCTCAATATAGTTCCGCCAGTGATTTCAATGTACGTAAGACCAACAAGAACAACAAAAAATGAGCAGAATCTGGAGGATTTGAACATAGAAAATCTTACCCGATACTAATTCCATTGATTCAGTGTATCTGAGCTTTCGGGTTTGAGCTTAGCCTAGTGTTCTGAAAACAAGATCAAAACAGTGGCGGAGAAGCAGTGCCTCTAGGCAGAGGCAGAGAGGTGCGGCTTCTCTTCTTCACTCTACTAATCAGCACCAAGACACACCTTGGATCGAGGGCTTTTATACCAGTTGTAGGTATTAGAATCCATAAGAGCAACTCAACCAAGTTGTTACATATATTTGACTATCATTAGCAGTGCACAGTGACAACCTTGTTTAAGCTTGTGTCAAATTTGACAACCCACTTTGTGATGGTCATTTATTTCTTTTATTAATTTAATAGTGGTCTTGCTCTAAGGCATTATATAGTTTTCAGCTTTTTTAACAAATCAATAAAATAATTAAGCTAAAATACATTATGAATGGAGCACGTCAAATTTTTAGATGACCATGTCGCATGTCAAAATAAAAATTGACACACTCCAGATGACTATATCATTGGAGATGCTATAAACAGATACCTAGAATCCATAAACAGAAATGGAAGAAGCATGAAATTTGAAGGAAATAACCTAAATAACATTCATGCTCATTTCATAGCCTCTTACAAATTTACCATGGATGAACACTGTCTTATATAGCTGTATCAGGTAAGTAACCCTAAATACCCGTTTACAAGATAACCTGACCCAAGTCCACGTACTATATAATTGTAGTGCTCAAAATGATTAAACATCCCACTTATGCCAATGCATGTACTGTGGGCGCTTATTAGTGTTTGGGCTAATACATGGGTTACTGCAGTCAACATGCAAACATCAACACCTTGCTTCATGTACACATAAATGACAGCCAGACTCTAGAGCAGCCATGAACAATCATAAAACGATGTCTTCATGTAGTAATAATAGCGCTCCAGAGTCCAGACTTCATAGTTTTGGCTACTTGATTACTCTTTTTGGGTTATTGTGGGCATGCAATCATGCAGGTCTTGTATTATGCAAAGTGTTACTCATGTTTTAACCACGCAGCAATGGTGGACGTAGGCATTCTAAAGCCCAAGCATTATGCTTGTAATGTTGTTTTGATATTGGTATTGGATTCTGGAAACAGTCAAATATAATGAGATTTGGAATAATAAATTGTCTAATATATTATTCATCTCCATTGAGGTTTATATAAGAGATTACATGAATACATTTGGTAAGTATTAGCTATGATATAACAGAAACACTACCAGAAGAAAGGCTTTAGCCGACGAAAAAAAAAAAACCAGGCCGACGAATTTTGTTTTCGTCGGCTAAAGTGGACTTTAGCCGACAAAATTGTCCTTCGTCGGCTAATTAAAAATTTTCGTCGGCTAAAGTGGACTTTAGCCGACGAAATTTTTAAAAGTTTAACCGACGAAATTTTTAAGAGTTTAGCTGACGAAATTTTTAAAAGTTTAGCCGACGAAAAATATAATTTCGTCGGCTATAGTCTGTGAACTTTAGCCGACGAAATTTTCAAAGGTTTAGCCGACGAAATTTTCAAAAGTTTAGCCGACGAAATTTTTAAGAATTTAGCCGACGAAATTTAACTGACGAAAAATATAATTTCGTCGGCTAAAGTGTCTTATATTTACAGATTTGGACAACAACTCATCTGGAAAAAAAAAATTATACGTAGAACCTTCAAATGCAAAAAAGTCGTGAAATAAGATATGACCAGAATGGTGAAATACGTCTACGGTTGAAAAATGACGGTATTCCGGTAAAGTCTCGGTGCCGATAGTTGACTTACCCTTATTATTCACTATGCTGTAGATTTGGTTTTTGGTGTCCAATTGACTATTGTGATACCTTTCCAGAAGCGTAACGGCCCTACGAGTCAAACCCATTGCTATGCCATGACGTATAGGCTTTTTTGGCCATCCGAGTCCGTTTAGGGCTTCAAAATGCAGTTTTCTTATTTTCGATTATAGTTGACCGTTTCGATCGAGCCCTTAACGTTGTCGGATCCAGTTGAATTTTTTACCATAGACATATTTCGTCATAATGATCATATCTGACGGTCGAATTTTGGTTTGTGAATTTTAGTCATCGGAATCACAACGTGTCTACTAATGTTGTATAACTTGTTCAGTAAGTTATACAACTTTGTGAACCAACTCTACATAAGAAGCAAAATTATTAAAAATCTTGTGAAATAAGATGTGTTCAGAATGGTGAAATACGGCTATGGTTCAAAAATCACGTAAATCGGGTAAAGTCTCGGAGCCGATAGTAGCGGTCAACCCTATTTACCGTTATTATTTCTTAAGGGGAGCCCTATCGTCGAAAGGTAAATGTTTCAAAATTTTTATATAGGTGGTTGCGTCTCATCTACGTGAGAGTTTTTCGTGTGGAAGATTTGATCAAACTACGTAATATATGGGGAGATATGAGTGTTTTCGTGAATTTATAAACTTTAGCCGACGAAAATATATGAAAAGTCGTCGGCTAAAGTCAAAAAATTTCAAAATTTTTTAGGCGGTAAACCAAAGTTGGAGGAAAATGTTTAAAGGACTTTAGCCGACGAAAATATATGAAAAGCCGTCTGCTAAGATGGTTTTTGCCGACGAATAACCTAATATTTCGTCGGCTATAGTTATTTTTTAATTTTTTAATTACATACTATAGCCGACGAATACGTTAGGGTATTCGTCGGCTAAACCCTAAAATTTCTCTATTACCTACTATATCCCTATATTCGGTGGTTATTTTGTGTAAAATTTTTATACGACTTGTTGTGTGTCATCGGTTTAAAACTATTTTCAGTTGGAGGTCCGGCCAAAATACGTAATTTAGATGGTCGAACGACATTTTCCGTGCGTTTAGGGGTTTGACTTACGAGATTGACCGTCCGGATTGAGCCCTTATTCTTTTCGGATCAAGTTGAATTTTTTCCCATACATGTATTTTATCATGATGGTCAGATCTGACGGTCGGAATTCTGTTTCTCAAGTTTTATCATCACAATCACAACATGCATACTAATGTTGTATAACTTGTTTACCAAGTGTTTTGTAAATGTTCCGTTTCAAAAACAAACTATACGTAAAACCTTCAAACTCTAAAAAGTCATGAAATAAGATATGACGAGAATGTTGAAATACATCCACGGTTGAAAAATCACACTATTCCGGTAAATATTCGGTGCCGATAGTTGCGGTCAATGCAATTTTTCATTTTTCCCCCCTATGAGTAGCCCTATATTCGGTGGTTATTTTGCGTAAAACTTTTATACGACTTGTTGCGTGTCATCGGTTTAAAACTATTTTCAGTTGGAGGTCCGGCCAAAATACGTAATTTAGACGGTCGAACGACCTTTTCCGTACGTTTAGGGTTTTGACTTACGAGATTGACCGTCCGGATCGAGCCCTTATTCTTTTCGGATCAAGTTGAATTTTTTCCCATACATGTATTTTATCATGATGGTCAGATCTGACGGTTGGATTTCTATTTCTCAAATTTGATCATCACAATCACAACATGTCAAATGTATAAAAATACTTTTAGCCGACGAATTTCAAAGGTTTAGCCGACGAAATTGGTACCTTTAGCCGACGAAATTTTCAAAGGACTTTAGCCGACGAAAATATATGAAAATTCGTCGGCTAAAGTTGAAAAATTTTCGAAATTTTCAACCAAAATTTTTTGGCGATCAACCAAAATTTTTAAAGGACTTTAGCAGACGAAAATATATGAAAAGTCGTCGGCTAAAGTCGAAAAATTTTCAAAATTTTCAACCAAAATTTTTTGGCGGTCAACCAAAATTTTCAAAGGACTTTAGCCGACGAAAATATATGAAAAGTCGTCGGCTAAAGTCGAAAAATTTTCAAAATTTTCAACCAAAATTTTTTGGCGGTCAACCAAAGAGTTTAGCCGACGAAATTCTTTATTTTCGTCGGCTAAAGTTCTTTATATAGCCGCAAAGTAGGGTAATTAAATATCCTCCTCCTCCTCCTCCACACAACCACCGCAAATAAACCCAACACTAGACATAATGCGGCCCCTCCTCCTCTTCCTCCTCCTTCTCCTCCTCTTCCTCCTCCTTCTCCTCCTCCACCTCCGCCACTCTCTCTCCTCACCCCACCGTCTACTCTCCACCCCCACCCGCCCAATGGCCACCTACCGCGCCCTCCTCTCCCTCAAGTCCTCCCTCGACGACCCCGACTCCCGCCTCTCCGCTCTCTCCGCTCTCCGCCTCCTCAACCTCTCCAACAACGTCTTCAACCGCACGTTCCCGCCGGAGCTCTCCAACCTCACTAACCTCCGTGTTCTCGACCTCTACAACAACAACCTCATCGGCATGTTGCCGGTTTCGGTGGCTCACATGACCAACCTCCGCCATTTGCATTTGGGTGGCAACTTTTCACTGTATATCACAGTTTCTCTGTCAAGATTCTCCACACACACAAAAAAAATAAAAAAAAGTTTCTGCAGTTTTTTTTTTCAAAACCCAGCAACTTTAGCCGACGATATTTAAACACAATATTCATCGGCTATAGTATTTTTTAATTTTTTTAATAAGGTTTAGCCGACGAAATAACCTAATATTTCGTCGGCTATAGTTATTTTTAATTTTTTTTATAAGGTTTAGCCGATGAATAACCTAATATTTCGTCGGCTATAGTTATTTTTTTAATTTTTTAATTTTTTTTATAAGGTTTAGCCGACGAAATATTTTATATTTCGTCGGCTATAGTTATTTTTTAAATTTTTTTACAACGTTTAGTCGACGAAATACAAAATATTTCGTCGACTATAGTTATTTTTTATTATTTATTACGCACTTTAGCCGACGAATATTTCGTCGGCTAAAGTCATCACAGACGGCATTTTCCCGACAACACTATAGTCGACGAAGGCTCGTCGGCTAAGGTCTTAGCCGACGAATTTTTTTAACAGGCCGACGAAAATTTTTCGTCGGCTAAAGTGCCTGTTCTGGTAGTGAAATAAATATAACTACAATATATTTACATTCTTATTCTGACTCACGCTAACATAAACAAGATCAAAGACAGAGGCGGAGAACTAGTGCCTCTAGGCTCTTGTTATACGTGCAAAGAGGTATCACTTCTCTTCTTCACTTTACTAGATTGTCTTGACTCTTGACAATGGAGGAGAATTAAATCCGGAGACAATGAAGTTAACGATGGATCAAACAAGCTAACCATCACCAGTTGACTTTTTCTTGTATTGTAGGCATTGTTCGAATCATTGTAAAACTTCTGGTTGCGCGAAAGATGTATTAGTTTTCATGGGTAGGGCAATGAACGCAATTACTTTTTTTGGGGATACATTTTACTATTTTAGGACTAATGTTGTAACTTAAAAATTTTACAACTTTAAACACTCATTTTATAGCTTTGAGGACTAATATTACTACTTTAAGGACTCATTACAACTTGTCATGCATTAACACATAGTAGTATTTCTAGTTTTCATATATACTTAAACCGATCAGTAAACTAGTATAGTACAGAAACTATAGTTACAACTTAGCTGGCCAAATGCATTCACATAAGGTTGCAGCATTCAGAGGTTTATATAAAAAATCAAATTCAGTAACTCACATTCTGTATTCATATGGAGAATTAAGCTAGACTTGGTGTCTATACTAGAACATCATCTGGTTAGAGTCAAAAACATCCTTTATAAACCAAAGGCTTCATACTGAAAGTGATGATAATGCATAGTCCACAGAACACATATATTGTGAGAGAAACAAAAAGTTGATCCTCAACTAAACATCGACCAAATTTGGAGAATCCAAATTACAAAAGTTAACAGTTCAAACCGATTCAGCATTTGAATGCAGCAAGCTAGCAATCCCTCCCTGCCCTGGTTCTTGGTATTTCACCCTTTTCACGGCTCAAATACTCACACCTCGAGGAGAGTTACCATGACATTTAGCTCTATATAGAAAGTAAAGTTTCATCGTACGCCATTGCACTATATATAAATGATTCCTTCATCACCTCTTCAGTCTTATACCGGCTGCTATAGACAGGCTCCTCTTCTGTATGACATTCAATTCTGACCAACTCGTTCTCGACATTGGAACTCCTTGAAATGGAAGTTGATCACGACTGTGCCGCCTTCAGTGAAAGTGTTGGGAGCTTATGATTAAGTGTGGAGTTAGTCAAATAGAACACAAAAGATTGGGAATTTTCAGATGTATTGAACAAATTCCATGTAAAGTATATATACAAGCATAGTTCTAACCCTAGAAGGAAACTAATTACACCGAAAGATTTACATAATCCTAGTTGATTACAGAATATACATCTTCTTAATATATTAGGATTGAGACTCACGTTAACACTCCTCATCAAGTTGGCGCATACAAATCTTGAATGCCCAACTTGTCAAGTGAGTCACTGAACATCCTGGACGACACAGCTTTGGTAAGGATGTCAGCTAGCTTGAAATATCCCACATCGGCCAAACGGAGAGGGGTTATGTGATGTATATGTACATGCCCACCTCCAATCTAACGCGAGGCCTTTTGGTGGCTCAGCGGCTTCAGAGGGGTTGGGTACTCCGAGGTTAAGCATGTTGATGCTAGAGCAATCCCAGGATGGGTGACCTACTGGGAAGCTGCTCCTGAGCTGCCGGAAACAAACCGTGAGGGCCGGTGGGCCCAAAGCGGATAATATCGTGTTACGGCGGAATGAGTCATGGGATGTGACAATGGTATCAGAGCCACTCTGCCGTGTGGTGCGAGTGTGCCGACGAGAGCGTCGGACTCCCAAGGGGGGTGGATTGAAATATCCCATATCGGCCAAACGGAGAGGGGTTATGTGCTGTATATGTACATGCACATCTCCAATCTAACGCGAGGCCTTTTGGTGGCTCAGCAGCTTCGGATGGGATGGGTACTCGAAACAAAACCGTGAGGGCAGGTGGGCCCAAAGCGGACAATATCGTGTTACGGCGGAATGAGTCCTGGGATGTGACAATGGTATCAGAGCCACTCTGCCGTGTGGCGCGAGTGTGCCGACGAGGGCGTCGGACTCCCAAGGGGGGTGGATTGTAATATCCCACATCGGCCAACGGAGAGGGGTTATGTGCTGTATATATACATGTCCACCTCCAATCTAACGCGAGGCCTTTTGGTGGCTCAGCGGCTTCGGAGGGGATGGGTACTCCGAGGTTAAGCATGTTGATGCTAGAGCAATCCCATGATGGGTGACCTACTGGGAAGCTGCTCCTGAGCTGCCGGAAACAAAACCGTGAGGGCCGGCGGGCCCAAAGCGGACAATATCGTGTTACGGCGGAATGGGTCCTGGGATGTGACATAGCTACTCCTCCGAAGGAACAAATGGGAACAAGATTATGCGAGCATCTAGCTTTTCCTTGATGAAATGTCTGTCAATATCTACATGTTTTGTCTGATCATGCTGAACAAGATTATGTGCAATATCAACCGCAGCAGTATTGTCAGCGGACAATATCGTGTTACGGCGGAATGGGTCCTGGGATGTGACATAGCTACTCCTCCGAAGGAACAAATGGGAACAAGATTATGCGAGCATCTAGCTTTTCCTTGATGAAATGTCTGTCAATATCTACATGTTTTGTCTGATCATGCTGAACAAGATTATGTGCAATATCAACCGCAGCAGTATTGTCACAGTGAAGAGGCATTGACCATTTCTGCTTGAAACTCAAACTCTTTAATAAACTTCTCAACCATAACAACTCACAAACTTCTTGAACCATACCTCTGTACTCCGCTTCTGCACTAGAACGGACCACCACATTCTGTTTCTTACTTCTCCAAGTGACTAAGTTTCCACCAACAAACATAAAATAGCCAGAAGTAGAAAGCCTGTTAGTGATGTTCCCTGCCCAGTCCTCATCAGTGTAACCACTAGTCCTCAAATATCCATGCTTACAAAACACCAGGCCTTTTCTAGGAGCATACTTTAAGCATCTCAAGATTCTCATCACAACATTCATGTGATCTTTTCTAAGATTATGCATATACTGACTCACCACACTAACCGCATAAGCAAGATCAGGTCTAGTATGCGACAAGTAAATTAATCTTCCAACTAACCTTTGATATCGAGATTTGTCAGTCAGAACTTGATCAGGATACTCTATAATCCGATGGTTCTGTATAATCAGTGTATCAACTGGTGTACAATCAAGCATACCAGTCTTTGCTAGCAAATCCAGAACATATGTATTTCTTTGACTCAGTATGATACAGTCCTTGTTCCTAGCTACCTCAATTCCCAAGAAGTACTTTAAATTCCCAAGGTCTTTCATCTTGAATTCAGAAGACAACTGATATTTCAATCTTCTAATTTCACCAATGTCATTACATGTCACTACCATGTCATCTACATAAATGATCAAGGCAGTAAGCTTACCCTATTGATATTTCAATCTTCTAATTTCACCAATGTCATTACATGTCACTACCATGTCATCTACATAAATGATCAAGGCAGTAAGCTTACCCTATTGGTGTTTCAGGAACAAAGTATGATCTGAGTTACTCTGCCTATACCTAATCTTCTTCATGAAAGACGTGAACCTTCCAAACCAAGCTCTTAGAGATTGCTTCAATCCGTACATGGATTTTTTTCAATCTGCACACCACCTTCTCGCCCGTAAAAGTATTATATCCTTGAGGAAGATCCATATAAATTTCTTCATTCAAATCTCCATGAAGAAATGCATTCTTCACATCAAACTATTGCAAGGGCCAATCCAGATTAGTTGCCAAAGACATGAGGACTCAAATGATATTGATCTTTGCCACAGGTGCGAAAGTCTAATCATAATCCACCCCATATTTTTTAGTGTATCATTTTGCAACCAACCTTGCCTTAAATCTGTCAACTAAGCCATTTGCATTATGCTTCATAGTATAAACCTATCTACAACCAACGGTCTTCTTTCCAAGTGGTAATGACACCAAATCCCAAGTACCATTCTTTTTGAGAGCATCCATCTCAACCTCCATTGCTTTGGCCCACTTTTCCTCCTTGATTGCATCTTGCAGATAATTGATTCACAAAAGCTACATAAGGTTTGGACAATCTATGAGTTGACACGTAGTTGACTATAGGATACTTGGCTTTAGTTGACAAGAGATGCTCATATTTTTTAGGAGGTTAACCTAGAAGGCAAGACTCTACTAGATTCAGGGACATTGGAGGATGACAACAGAATAGTACTACATACCTCAGGTGATGGCAAGTAAGGAGAGATCGTTGATGTAGGGGGAGAGACTGAACTTACATGTACATCTTCAACAACTGGCTGCTGATTACTATTTAATTCTCCTCCTTTCGACGTGTCGGACAGTTGTTTGTCATGTAGAACACTTTCAGAACAGGGAACAGACATCTCAACTTAGGCAGGATTAACAGATTGAACGACTTTTTGAGGTTCCAGAGTATTATCTTTCGGAGTCTGGATCTAGTCAGTGACAGGCCGAAAATCTTTTTCAGCGGGGTTACCGTCAACAATTACACAATCTTCTAGTTCTCCAAATTGATCTTCATAAAAAACATGCTTCTCCTCCTCACTCAGAGATACCGTTGGAGAAAAATAGCACAGGTCTTCACTAAATGTGACATCCATGGTGACATAGAATCGTTGAGATAGAGGATGGTAGCACATATATCCTTTCTGATGGGATTCGTATCCAATAAATACATACTTAAGGGAACAAGCCTCCAACTTAGATCTCTGATTTTTGTAAAGATGAACATAGGCCACACAACCAAAGACACGAGCATGAATTAAGTTTGTTGAGAGATGGAATAGTAACATGTTCAGACAATACCTCAAAGGGAACCCGATTCTGAAGAGCTGCAGATGGTAGACGGTTGATAAGGTGAGAGGCACACAACACAGCTTCACCCCATAGATATTTGGGTAGATTGACATTGAGTAAGAGAGCTCTTCCAATATCCAAGAGGTGTCGATTTTTCCTCTCAGATACCCTAACCTGTTCTGGTATCTGGGGAAAAGTAGTCTGATGAACAATTTCATGTTGCTGAAAATAGTCTCGGAAAGAGTGGTTAACAAACTTTCCTCTATTGTCAGATCAAAATATTTTCACACAAACATCATACTGAGTTCGAATAAGACTATGAAAAGCGGTGAAAGCCGAAAATACAGCATCCCTCTTTTTCAATAACACAACCCAAGTTAATCTTGTAAAGTCATCAATAAATAAAACAAAATACTTCATTCCTGTCAATGTCAAATTCTTCGAAGGCCCCCATATATCAGAATGAATCAACTCGAATGGTGCAGAACTAGAAGAAAAACTAGGAGAATAATTGGACTTATGACTCTTAGCAAAACCATAAGTTTCATAATGGAGACTTGACTCTTTTATTCCAAAAAACAAAGATGACATCGACTTCTTCATGACTTCAAAAGATGGATAACACATTCGGTGATGTCATAGCCAAATTTCTTTTACTCGATCAGAACTCAATGTCAGGGCAACGGTTGGTGACGGTGCTCTTGCTTCCCTGTTGTACATGCAATCCAAGTGAAACAGTCTCCCCAGCAGATCCCCTTTGCCTATTATCGTCTGAGATGACAGGTCTCGAAAGATAATATACATAGGAAAAAAGGTTACACAGCATTTGTTTTGTGAAATTAGTTCAGAAACAGACAATAAGTGAACAAACCCCAAGTCGGGTATATATACAAGCACAGTTCTAACCCTAAAAGGAAACTAATTACACCAATAGATTTATATAATCCTAGTTGATTACAGAATATACATCTTCCCAATATATTTGGATTGAGACTCACTTTAACAGGGTTGTGCAAGAAGGAATTTTGTAGCAAGATAATGTATGTATATATGGTTTCTTTTTTTCATTCTATTACTGCTAGTCTGTTAGTTAATTACTACTAGTCCTAGTATTTGTTGTTTCCCTCACTGTACAGTGGACTTAACAGAGTTTCGAACAAGCCATTGCCAGTGGACATTTTCTTGAAATTGAAGGCTTGTTTGATCCATTGCAAAGTTTCAGGCCGCATAAAGGATGTACAGATCAACAAACTAGCTCTAGATCGACATTTAGTTTTAACTTAATTGGCTGGAAAAATGCATCTACGTACCAACACATGCATGTTGTAGCAAACAGTCCCCAACTGAAAGTCTATAATAGTAACAATGCATGGATCATCCAGAAAAGAAAAAACACAGTGAGAGAAACAAAAATACAAAATAGATTAATCCTCAATACAACATCAATCAGATATGGAAATTTCAAATAACAATAGTTAACAGATAATAGCCAACCAGCATTTGAATATGCAGAGAGCAATCCCTCTGCGCTTCAGGTTCTTAGTTCTTCACTGCTCAAGTCCTTTTCGTCCCATAACATTTAATTACACAGAAACTAGAGTTTCATCATATACCATCATAGCATATAAATATTGATAAAAACCCTCAATCTTACACTGGCCGCTACAGACGGGCTTCTCTTCTCTATGACATTCAATTCTAACCAACTCGCTGCCGCCATAGTAATTCTTGTTACAGAGGTTGATCACAACTGTACCGCCTTCTGTAACCAAAACAGGAATCCAACTATTTGTTGAACCAAAAACATCTGTCAAATCTTGCACACTGAAATGAAACAGTTTAACCCAAGATTGAGGACCCCATACTCTTTCATCTCCCAAAATTCAGCATATCCATTATAGTTCCGAGACCATACACAAAGGCATCCTTCTCTGAGAACCTGAGTAGTTATCTGTCTCACATACGAGCCATCTTGTAATAATTCTGACACCAAATTAAGCTAGTGGCAACGGCAATTGCCGGAACTCCTCCTCTGCCAAATCGAAAGCATGGATAGCTGGTTCCCAAACCACATTACTGACCCAATGACATGCTCCATTTGAAACTAAAAGAGGCCTGCAATCATATTTAGGGAATACCAAATGAGGAGCTTTGATGACTTTCCATGAGCTATCCCTGGTTGAAAATATGTGCACTGCAAAATCTAAGGGTTCAAAGAAAACAAGTTTGTACTCATCAGTGGCCATGACATGACCAAAACCACATGATACAGGTAGATACCCATTGTTTCTTCCTAATTTTCTAAACGAAAACTCTGGACTAGGTATTTTGCGGAAGAATCCAGTACATGGGTTCCAAACCGACAAGTTATTCGTGAAAAGCTCATGCAATCTTTCAACTAGAACCACCAAACCATCGCATAAGGCCAGAATTTCCCTTTCTCGTATGAACGCCAGCGAGAGGGTGAGACTTTGGACCGATGAGTTTCCTCCAAAACAAGATGTTTACACCCAAATTAATATTTTACTGGACAGTAAATATCTAAGTGAAGATTAGTTAAATTCATAGTCCACGTCACATCGGCGAGCCCAAAATAATTTGGTTTACAAGTGATGGCCCTCCAGCGAGATCATGCGAGCTGGATAGCAGAGTTAGCATGCAAAAAAGACTTCACATGGTGTCAAGGAATGGACTTCGCGTAGAACTGGAGTCCTAAAACATGAAGGCGAGGCGAGATGGCTTCGCGTAGAAGACTTCGCGAAGAAGCAAGAGGAGGAGTCTGCATGCACGTGGAGGTGTATGTTTTGGTTAAGAACTCTATTCCTTAATTGGATTTGCATGAATCTCCTACGTCATATTTATCGTTGAAGACTTCTACAAGTCTTTGACATGCTTTAGGCAAATACATGTGGCTTTAAATAACTCTATATAAAGGAGTTCGAGAAGATTCTCACACACAACAACTCAACAAAAATACAATACAACCTTCAACACAGTTGAACCTTTAGACGCTCCCCGGAGCTTTGCTTTCGTTTCCCTGTACGCTCCCCGGAGCTTTGTCTTTTTTTCTTTCCTTCCCAGTTGAAGCTCTGCTCGCTCTTACGTCGAGTATCGATATTGTGACGCTCAGGCGGACTACTATAAGTCCTTGCCCAATACGCAAGGCGAATTTGAAGAACCATGCGGTAGAGTTGGTGCTCTCTTCATCCTCAGTCGCTTGATTAGAAACAGAAGGCTAAGCGCACTCCGCTACTACAACCACTACATTCCGCGTCTGCACGGTGGCACGCCCACAACGAATAAAAGAGACTTCGCACGCTCAGACTTACTGGTGTGGCCAAAACATAAGGCATGTCCATGCCTCCTAAACATTGAAATCGAGAAGGAAAATAATTTCCGTAACAAGTATATTTGGAGAAGAGGAGTCGTTGACATAGGATTTTACTCTGAGATGCAAGCTGAAAAGTGGATTTGGCAAACTGAGAGTCAGAGATATAATGGAACGCCACTGTTTCGAGACACAACTGAACCTGATCAGAGATGTGACCGGCAACCGGCACAAAATGTTGACTACAACATCTTCAGGGAGATCGAAAACCACCACCTCCGCCTTCTTCGACGTCATTGAGATTGATAAAAAAAAAAAAAACAAGCCTAGGGTTTAGGGCTTAACCTCAAGAATGATCGAGATATAAATACAATCCTTGTGCCACAAGGCAAGTAACCCTAGTATAATCCAATAATACCTCGGGTTTGGGCTTAGGTATTTATTGGACCTGGATCCTGTAATCTTCGGGATCCAACTGTCCTTTTTGGGCTCAGGGATGGCTCTCCAAGTTTATCTAATTGTGAGCAAACTAGATAATGCCGTAATGGTACGGCTGCAGCTGCACTAGCTTCCGATCCCGAGAATGAGAGAAGAAACCGATGATCTGAAAGCTTCGTACAGTCGAAGCCTTACCATTATCTAGTTTCTCACAATTATAACTCATAGTGTTACTGCAAGCTTCATACTTATTCATAGCTAATTTGTTCACTTAATTACAAACAAGTAGGTTAAGAATTAAGATTGATGCTTGGGCAAGTTTGAGTGACCGATCACGAAACAGCAAGCTAGTCTCTAGCTATTCTTTGTGTTTCCTTAAAGGTTTAGCTTTCCATTTTTCACATTAAGATCGAATATAATCCTGTTTGTTAAACACGTTGCAAGTATATTGAGTCATCTAGATGAGCTTAGCATAACTTATTTTTATACTGTTTCGAAATTCTAAGATATCTAATAACAAACAATTAGTTATCAGAGTGAAATGTACATATGTGGATACGTATGTGTGCTATCTTTTTCCACAAGTCTCAATCCTAGTCTTATTCTATTCCATGCATTTTATCGATCTTACGTGTGAGATGAATTCTCATTCTTTGATTCTTACAAACTTTATGTTATACCTAGTGCGGGAAATTGTCTGTTTTTGTAATATAGAAAAGGAACACTCCTCCCTCAAGATATACTCATTTAAGAAAAAAGTTTGGAAAATCTAGCACGCTTGTACAGTTCTGATTGTAATTATATCCTAATCAGACAAGTTTATTCAAAAGAATATTTCCTGCTCAACAGGGTGAACTTGATGGAGCTAGGCATGGTGCTCTAATATATAGAAGTGAAATAGTGGTGATGATATTTGCCAATGTTCGAGAGTTTGTTATAGATGAAAAGGAATTATACAATAGAGAACTCGAGAGGAAGCTAAAACTCGAAGAAATTATCTTTTAAATTTGTGAGTCATTACACACTTTTCTTTCAATTTAGTATCATATAGTTGATACATATAAAACGTGTCCCAATGCTAGAGCCACCTTTCTCAAGAATTAATCTAGGTAATGACCCAAGATCATAGACAATAAGCATGCTAAATGGCTTTGAATATTCATTATCAAATAGCAGCCTCCCCAATCAAGGCTATCACTTTCTTGGGTTAAACACGTGAGAATCCCCTTCAAAAAACTTTAGCTTCAAAAAATGAATGTGATTTGATTCAAAACGAAGATGTTCCTCTTCTTTAATCTCTAAAACTATTGAGACTAATCAAAATTGATTAACTTAATTGATGGACAAGAATAATCTTGAAGTTTGAAGATCCCACTAGCTAGCTAGGTATATTGGTTCTTATGCTATTGGTTTAAGGCTTTATAGTAATCTTAGAACGGTCTCAGTCCAATAGCTGCGTGGCTTGCTCCTAAAGGATTTCAAGAGTAGGAGATCATTTTGAATACTCTATGACGTTGGATCGACCTAGAGACATTCAAAGGCTTAAAAGTTCCAAGAAACACCTGATTCTGATTTTTCTATTTCTTCATTTTTCATCTTTGCAGTCTTTTACAGAATATTATTTATGGACAAACCACTATTATGCTGGATTTATCCCAAAATTCTTAGAATATATTTGAAAATGAAGATTAAAACGCATGTTAAAAGTATTTTATAATTCGTCAAATTAACTTATTTTTTTACTTTTACAAAGCTACTATGAACTTAGTATTGCTTCGAAGACAATATGTATGCAGCTCTTTGAAAAGGACTATTAGTGTCCTCAGATTTCCAGTTTGTCCTGTACAATGAGTAACTGTAATTCATATGAGTATTTGGAAATCAATTTAGAAATGATTTGACTAGAGGATAATGACTTAATTAAATAATAATAGACGACAGTGCGGGATGATTTTTAATGGTGTAAGATATGGAACTTGTTGAGGGCCATCGTGCTTCTAAATAATGCAGCTGCAGATCTGATTTGGTGGCCAACAAATTAACTGCTTAATGTCACCACCACGAACTGTACCCGCCAGAATTTAAACTAACAAAGATGCTTAACACACGAATTACTAACCGTAATCGTCAACCCACCACTTTATCTCTTATCCAATCAACTTGCAAAACCAGATTTATCATCTTTTAAAAACCCAAAACAATCAAATTACTTTTCTTCTAATTTTGTGTTAAGAGAAAAAAGGATAAATGCAGTTGAAGAAGCCCAGTAGCTGATCTCCTCTCTCTCAGCTTTGCTTGCTTAATAAACAAAAGCAAAGAGAGGCAAGTTAGGCCAACAAGAGTTAGCTATTCCCTCATCAAACTTTGTCGTTCACTTGGAACCAAAGCAAAGCCTCCTCTTCTTTAGTTGCTGATTTTTGGTCACCATCTCAGACCCAACTCTTCACCTTCCTGACATAATCTTCACACCTTATTTTCCCCAATCCCCTTTTATACACTTCAGTTTCTTTGATTTTTCTTCATACCCAACTCACAGTTTGGCCTCTTGTGCATGTTTGTGGTCCCAGAATTGAGGCCTTGGAAGTTTCTGGCTTTCTGTGTTTTTGGCATCTTTGGTTATAAGTTTGTTGGTTTTCTGTTGGAATCCAATAAAAGATACTCAATTTGAGGAAAACCCAGAAAAGGGTTATGCTTGGAGGGAGTTTTAGAGTGTAAAGGTGGAAGCTTTGTTGGAGAATTGAGGGTTTGGGTGTGTTGCAGTTGATTACAAGCTTAAAGATTGAGCTTTGAGTCATTGGAGATGCAATGTTTCTAGATTGTGCTTTTGACTACTCAACCCAAATGGTATTTTTCACCTTTTGCCTCGTTTAACTCTCATGACAATTAGTGTTAACATGAAGGTTACATGAATATTATATTGCAAGGCTTTTCTGTCAAAACCAACTGCACACCACCTATTTGTAAAAATGCCAGCACAGTTTTTGTGATACAACTCTCATATATTTCATGTTTGCCTCCTAAACTGAACGTTAACACCATAATTAACATTTAACTCTTCTCCAGAGCATATATAGTTGGCGGTACACTGTAGATTCTATGTGCAACTCTGGCAGTGCTGGTTCGAATTCATCGAGTTCTGCAGGCGAGAATCAAATGGCTGTGAATGGGAGGAGCAGGTCTTCTAGACCTCTTCCTTCTACATTCTTGATGAGAATGGCTATGAGGATATCTAGAGCAAGGTGGTTCACCTTCTTGAGAAGAGTGTTCCATTACCAAAATGGGTCAAGGTCTGATCTTGGATCCAACCCTTTTAACTCCACCACTTGGATGATGCTGGAGTTCATAGCTTTGGTTGTTCAGATAAGCATCACGACGATTACTCTGGCTGTTTCGGAGAGGGAGAAGCCGATTTGGCCTATGAGGTTTTGGATTGTTGGGTATGATATAGGCTGTGTTCTCAATTTGCTGCTACTGTTTGGTCGTTACAGACTACTGTATCTAACTCAAGGAGATGGTTTCAACATTTCGGATTTAGAACAACAAAGAGGCGTTGAAGAATCCAGGTACTTTTTACATGCCTCAGTTACTTCCTTTTGGTCATTATGGTAGCGAAATGTCATTTGTCATTGTAAATAATAGAGTGATAACCAAAGTTTTTTGTCCATCTTGCAGGACAACACATTTGATGACCAAGTGTAGAACCTCACTTGAGCTGTTCTTTGCAATATGGTTTGTGATGGGTAATGTTTGGGTGTTTGATTCTCGGTTTAATTCATTCCCTGGTGCCCCAAAACTCCATGTGCTCTGCATTGCTCTGCTTGCTTGGAATGCAATCAGCTACTCTTTTCCATTCCTACTGTTTGTCTTGCTGTGTTGCTGTGTTCCTCTAATTAGCAGCATGCTTGGATACAACATGAACATGGGCTCCATTGATAAAGCAGCATCCGATGACCAAATTTCTCAGCTCCCCAGCTGGAGATATAAGGAAGTTAACACCACAGTAGATTTCAGAAGTGATGGAACTTCAGACCTTGTAAATGAAGATCCAGTAAGTCACAACTTAAACTTCTAAAGTTCAATAGTCCAAAACTCACCTATATTCATAGGAATTTTACAAATTTAGTGGTTTAATGTCGAGATAATACTCATTCATGGATCTTCTAATATGTTTCTTTACTTGTATTACAGGACTGCTGCATTTGCCTGGCCAAGTATAGGGACAAAGAAGAAGTGAGGCGGTTGCCATGTTCGCATATGTTTCACCTCAAGTGTGTCGATCAGTGGCTTCGGATCATATCTTGTTGCCCTCTTTGTAAGCAAGAACTGCAGAGATAACAACAATTTGACTAGATCTTTGTACTTCATTTTCAGCTATTTTTGGTGTGATTTTTGTAGGGTTACTTGAGTGAGTTAATTTGCTTGTACAGTGGAGCTCACCAGTAACCAAACTATACCAATTAAGTTTATAATCTTGAATATATACACCGAAAAAAGAAATGATGTATGTTGCCATGTTGGTATCCTTACATATTCTCTCCAACTTGTACAAAATCAGTTTTTAGATAGCACTGAATACATGTAAATGTACCCAGTATGCTATTGCATCACTCATTTGTATTCTATCTAAAATTTTGTGTTCTAACTTCTAACTTATTAGAATGAAATTTTTTTAAAAGAAATTAAATTGTGGGTTTGGGCCTTGACAATGATCACACAATGAGGGTTTTGATTGTGGGCTCTTACAAGACACAAAGTTCTTACTCGTCTTCTTGTTAATACATCCAATGACTGTGAGGTTTTTGTTTGAAAGTTTCATACCTTTTTCCAATGACCTTTTAAATCCAAATAACTGGAAACTGCTTAATCTGATGAGACATTGAACTGATTGTTGCACCATTAGTATCTAAGGTTTGCCTGAAAGCCTCTAATCCGAAAAGGATTATCTTTTCTTTTTTTTTTTTGAAGGGAAAAGGGGCAATAGCCTCAAAAATTTTATTGATAAACTCAGGCCAAAATGGCATCAAAGCACCATTACATTAGACAATTAGCTTACTTATTCAAGTGAGCTTAGCAAAAGATTAAACTAGATACAAAACAAAATACCAAAGAAACATAAAAACTAGAGTCATGGAGCTCAATTGCTGTACTCAAAGCCTTATGAATCCATCTAGCTGCAGCTAACTTGCTTAGTCTGCCAAGCTATCAAAACACTGCGATTTAAGCCACAGTCAATTTGAAATTAGGCCTAATAACTCAATTCCAAATCTAACTTTTGATGGGCTTGAGGTAAGACCCAGGCCTAAAAACCTGAGTCCATAACCAAACCCTAACAGATTTGCATCATTCCTTGCCGACAATCTCTGATCGCACTGAAAGTGACCAAGACAGCTTCTTCACCAGCGACCCTGCCCCCGCCGGACTCATCATCAAATCTTCTAGTTGAAGAAGTAGAGATGCAGAACTCTCATCAAATCTAGAAACCAATTCAGATGCTATAGGCCCACATAATTGAAGCCGACACCCCAATATGAGCCCAGAACAAGGCCCACTGGCCCAAGTCCACATCCAAACCCTAGGAGGGTGGTGTTACATTCCTCCGACAAACCTCTTCTCTGACGGCAACCAAATTCGACCCCCTCTAATACTTGTACAAGCCGTCCACGACAGCTTCTTCTCCAGATCTAACTGCACGGCCCAGAAAAACACAGCATCGCGGCTCTCTCTGAACCCGATCACAACCATAAGGTTCATCTTTGCCGCCATTGTCAAAACCTGATACGAATGGGGTTTTCTCACCCTTAGTCTTCACAGCCAACAACCCTCTCGACATCCGAGGATCTTGGATTAGTTGGGTTGAGATCTGGGCAGCTTTGTCGGAGCAACCATCAGCTCTCCACGCCTTAGTCACCACAGCCCTCCCCTTAGTTGGGCGATGCACGAGATCAGGAACCTCCGCCGCCTTGGATGCAAAACCATGGTTTTGCCTTTTGAAAGACAAAGAGCTCCACAATACACGGAGCATGGTTTTTGTTTTCCGAAAAGGATTATCTAAACACGATCAACACGCATTTAGTCTTAAAAGACTCAAATGTCTAGCAACACTAAGGGGATCAAGTGGTGCTAAAACTAAAATTCCTAAGAGTTCTTGCACTGCATATTGTATAGTGTTGCTCACAGCTCTGGAAATACCACTAATTGGTAGCTCATCCAAAACAGCTTAGATCAAATAGTGCTTAATCGACCTCACTTGTCAAATGTTATTTTTTTGTCATTATACAATTAGTTCACAACTATAAGAGTTAAGTTCAAGACTTTTCGCTTATAAAAACAAGATTTATTCGTTACACGAAACAACAAGATTATGGACGGATGATTATAATGTATTTTTGAGTCCCCTAATATGAATTAATAGAAATCAAATAACTAAAATAAGTTTCAATATTCTAAAGCAATTGAATCGCGAAATTTAACCAACGAGTAGAGAGAGAGAGAGAGCTGCCATAGTTGGACAGAGTCAGAAGATCTTGTCGTTCATGCCCGTAGTGCTTTGGACCTTTGGTAGTTTGATACTTGATATCTTGTAGTCTTGTACCCTTGTAATTGACGTAGGGCCTTTGCAAACTATAACATCTCATGACTGCCAAAACTGCCTACCATTAAAGCAAAAAAACAGTTCCATTCCTTTTGCCTCTTAGGCATAAAATATGATAAAAAAACAAAAAAAAACCTCTATTCCTTAAACTCTTTATCATTTGTTAATTCAAACTGCCTCATTGTTTACATCCATAGTGACGTCCATAGATTTTGTCAAATTCCATTTGATCTATATTCTTGGAGACTTATCGATTTATAAAATATTATAAACTTATTGATTTTCTTTATTACTCTCTACCTAACTTACTCATAAGTTCGATGAACTTTAAACCTATAGCAATACGATGGTGGTGGTGTTGCTTGAATTTTTTGATATTTGACTTGATAAATTTTAGAGAGTGAGCATGAAATTTTCTTGTTTTGTTATATCTTTTGTGTGCGGCGTGTGTATGTAGAATTTTTTTTTTTTCTATTTATTATTTTTCCTAGATGAGCCAACCAGACCTGACTAGAGAGCATCAAGTCGTCTAACACCAGTGTTGCTGCTTCCCTCGTTCAAGGGTTGCGGCTCATTAAGATATTAAAGACCCTTCTCCTCCTCCTCTTCCCTCACTTCGTATTTCACTTCTCAATTTGCGAGCTTGAAACACTCAACTGTGGCCAGCTGAAACAGAATGAGCAATTTGAAAGCCAAGTTCTTGGAGGTCTACTCTGTTTTGAAATCCGAGCTCATCAATGACCCTGCTTTCGAATTCACAGATGTTTCTAGCCAATGGATCGAGCGGGTATTAATCCCATCTCTCTCTCTCTCTCTCTCTCTCTCTCTCTCTCTCTCTCTCTCTCTCTTTCTGGGTTTCAATGTGCATGGTTAAAGATCGAGTGTTTTCTTGTGTTAAGCTACTTTGGCATAGAGGTTTTTTTTTTAAGTTCTTTGTTGATTCTGTTTCTGGGTTTGTTTTTGGATTCATGTTTCGATGTGCATGGGTTTGAAAGTTCGAGTATTTTTTTTCTTATTGTGTGTTACTGTGGTGCGGAAGATATTTTGTACAGATCAAAACGTATTTTTGTGATTTGATTCCTGGGATGAAAGTTCTGATGAGCTTAATTTGTTTTCGATTCAATGTGCATGGATTGAAATATGGAGTGTTTTCATTTTACTGTGACATCGAGTTTGCGATCTTTTGTGCTTTGGAAGTTCATTCCAATGAATCCAATCTGGACTAGTCTTATTTTTCTTGTTTTGTGTCTGTGCTGAAAATATTTTGATGGGTTTACTAGTTGTATTTTAGATCGGTCAGATTCATATGAGTTTTTATAAGAATGTTGGAATCAGAGAATATTGCTGCAATTGTTATTTGGCTGTTTATATACTTGAGGCACTGGATTAACATGATTTTGTTGAGATTGTATGTAATGGTTCTTGGAAATCTATGGCGTATTGTGAAATTGATGGTCTAAAGATGAAGGGGGAAAGATAAATAGAGGTATTCGAAACTGTACCAGTGAACCTCTGTTCGAAAGCTAGACTAATCAAGCATGAGGCTTGTAGAACTGTAGATGAGCGAATTCCAACGATTAGTTACTGAGAAATTAACAATTGAGAACTGTGTATTCTATCTTAACACAAATGAGATTCACCAAGTATAGTCATGCATACATGGGATTTATCCTCTTTGCTATGTGTTTATGCATTTGAAGGTGCAACCATAATAGCAACGTAACCCATGTCTAGCATGCATATGTGTATGTGCACCTTTGTGTGTGGGATTATCTTACTTCCAATGAAACTGAGGTTAAATATTGTTCTTGTGAACCTAGATATTGTTCGAAGGGTGATATGTGGATTTTCTTTTCTCAAACTGTTGCCGTCAACCACTTTTGTTTCTATTCCTTACTAATATTTGTACATCACAATGTGTGTGATTGTGCCCCTTTTGTTGCAGATGCTGGACTACAACGTTCCAGGAGGAAAGTTGAATCGTGGACTATCCGTTGTTGACAGCTTAAAATTACTTAAGGAAGGAGGGGAGCTAACAGATGATGAAGTTTTTCAGTCTTGTGCACTTGGTTGGTGTATTGAATGGGTATGGCTAGACAATGACTCATGTTCTTGCAGCTTATCTGCTCCGCATTGATCACAAGTTTAACACTTGTTTTTCTTTGAGTTCTGCAGCTTCAAGCTTACTTTCTTGTTCTTGATGACATCATGGATGGCTCTCATACGCGTAGGGGTCAGCCCTGCTGGTTCAGACTACCAAAGGTGTGAGCTTATAACTAGGTTTCACCTTTTCCTTGTGCAGTTCTCTTTCTGATTGCTTTGAAAAATTCTGACATTTGTAATTGTGAATCCTAGATTGGCATGATTGCTGCGAATGATGGCATCATTCTTCGTAATCATATTCCGAGGATTCTCAAAAAGCATTTTCGGGTGAAGCCGTACTACGTGGATCTGCTGGATTTATTTAACGAGGTACTGTTGTGTTCAAATAGTGTAGATCAGGATCAGCAAGTTTCTTGTCTTTTGAGCATTTATCCAATCATCAATATTGGTATGCAGGTGGAATTTCAAACCGCCCATGGACAAATGATTGATTTAATCACCACTCATGAAGGAGAGAAAGATCTATCGAAGTACTCCTTGGGGATGTAAGTGAAATTTGAGATGGTTTGAATTATATATTATTATGACTATCAGTAATCTCATTTTGGTATCTTTGGTGCATAAGACTGAAACGCTTGAGTTATCATGCAGTCACCGGCGTATTGTTCAGTACAAAACAGCTTACTACTCATTTTACCTTCCAGTGAGTACAGACCCCTGCTTATATGTATTCAAATACTGTTGTTTGTGACAGGATGTAGTAAATGTTTGTTTGTGCCAGAATTTAGTGATTTTTTATAACTTGAAATGATTTTGACCCATCTATGCACTCAGGTGGCATGTGCATTGTTAATGGCAGGAGAAAATCTTGAAAGCCATGCTGATGTCAAGAATATTCTCATTGAGATGGGAACTTATTTTCAAGTACAGGTAGGTTAACTTCTCATGGAATTACTTCTGTTATATTATTTCCAATGAACTGTAGGAATTTAGGCAAAAGTAAACAAGAACAGCTACAACATCATCTCCAAAGACGACCAATACCAATATCTATGATTACCCTTTGTTTTCTTCATTTCCTCTGTCTTTCAAGCATTCAAACTAGCATACATCTCTTTAAATGATACTCTGTTATTGTATTTTGTAGGATGATTACTTGGATTGTTTTGGTGATCCTGAAGTGATCGGAAAGGTATGTTATGGATCTATACTATTTAGCTTTTAGTCATTTTACTCTCTACCATCAGACAGCCATGGGAGACTTAATTGTTGGTCATTGAAACAATCAGGTTGGGACTGACATTCAAGACTTCAAGTGTTCTTGGTTGGTTGTTAAAGCATTAGAACTTTCCAACGAGGAACAGAAGAAACTATTACATGTAAGCAAGAAATTCATTTCCCATATGCATTAGCAAGTACTATTCATTGCTCATACACTTTAGCAAGTACCATGTCCTAATATCATAGCTGATCTTGGCCACATTTATCTATGTATTATGTTACCAGGAGAACTACGGGAAAGACGATCGAGAGTGTATTGCGAAAGTGAAAGAGCTATACAATGCCCTTGATCTTCAGGTTAGGCTCCTGGTTTTCTCATTCTGCCTTACATTTTGGTACCATCATGTGTTCTCTATTTTCATCTCTGAAATTGGAATTAACTTTTAAACATTTTGTGATTTTCTCTTGGTGCTTGTAGGGTGTTTTTGCTGAGTATGAGAGCAGCAGTTACAACAAGATTACAAAATCCATTGAAGCTCATCCAAGTAAAGCGGTGCAGGCTGTGTTGAAGTCATTCTTGGCAAAGATATACAAGAGGCTAAAGTAGAGACACAGACATACCAAATTACCCTGGCTCATTTTCTAAAACAGACTGCGAAAAAGAAAAATTAAAAAAAGAGTGAAATTTATTTGTATCCTCATATCGTCTTATTTTCTGCTTATGCTCTCATGAAGTACTAACCAGATATGTTGGTTAGGCTTAACTTCGCTAATTTGAGGGAACTATTAATGCAATACATTGTGTAATCAGCCAAAATTAGTACTTCAGTTTCATTGGAAATTTCAGAATCAGAAACCATTTTAGTTCGTTCTATATCAAAATGATGGTTGCCTGCATAATTTGTTGGCCAATAATACTCTGGTTTCTAGAAACCCTATTAGCCAAAAATAGTTTTAGCGTGTACAATACAGATATTCTTGGACATCATTTATAATTGGAACATAATATAAGAGGTGCCAAGTACAATGGAAACCAAATTAGTGGCTGGAACTTCAGAACAAGTTGTTACCACAAATTTACAGCTACAAAAATGGAGTTGGTTGAAACCTGAAGCCAAAAATTCAGCTATTAGTGACTGCTGCATATCAAAATTTGTTGACATGTTACATTAACATAATCTTTCTCTCTGTGTTTGGGGGTGGGTAGCAGGATAATTGTGAGACATTTTTTCACAATCTCACCCTTGTTCCTTGTTCCTTGCTCTTGCTACAAGCCTACAAAGCCTGAGAAAAACATTGCTTGGCCATTTGGGGTTGAAATTCTGCCTATTCCAGACATTAATCTCCAGGTAACATAATTTTTCTATTTAACCACCATTTCTGTAATATCACTTTCCCTGAATTCAATGATTCTTTGGCTTTTCTGCCTTGATCCAATTATGATAGCAATACAGAAATATAGATGCAGTGACATTACATTGATTCACCTCATATCCTGCATATATATTTCTGTACATGACAGATTGAAGTCATTGAAATGATTGAAAGGTTTCTATACAGCTGATGTTTTACACTGCACATAAATAATCCTTGAAGGACCTGAAGATAAAAAGTTTCCATTAGTGAATTAAATTATAGAAATTGATGAAGGGATCAAGCAAAATTTACTAACTTTACAAAAAGCTCACTTTAGAGGAGCCGGATGAATACCCTTGAGCTTGTTGAATAATGAGGGTTATTTTTATTCTTTGGTAAAGTTTGAAGACATAAATGGCTGAGAAGATGGAGAAGAAATCCCAAACCTCAAGGATGAAGTGCAAGGGTCCCAACCTAACCATACCAGAGTCTACTTTGGAAGATTTCAAGAAGCATTCACACATTGCCACACCAACATCTGCAAAACCTCAAAGTGCAAGGTGGAAGAACTGTCTTTGCTCACCCACCACGCACGTCGGATCATTTCGTTGCGGACACCACAGGAATTCAGGTCTTCCCCGCGGTGGTTCTGTTGGCTCCAACCTCTCCAACTATGCAGAGCTGGCCGGTGCAAGTAACCAGAGTCCCCCCCCTTAATGACTCGGTGGAAGCTCAGTAACATTATGTAGGGATATCATTAAGCCTAGCTCCATTTTTTTTTTCATACGAGCTGACTGACTGTGTAGCATGTTTGCTTGAATTCATATCTGCAATCAGAACCAAAATGACATTGTAGATATTGATGTCTTCCAAGTGTTCTTGATTTATACTTGTATTTGGTCTCAGTTTGAATTCATTCTCAACTGCTAACTTTTGATGCATTCTATAGTATTTATACTAGAGAAAAGTTCACCATCGGTCCCTCAACTCTTGTGGCAAGGCCAATGTGATGCCCAACTTATAAAAACTACCAATGTGATGCCTACACTTTATTTTTCGTATCAACGTGGGGGCTGAGACCATATTCCGTCACGGCGCCGTCTGCTTGGTCACGTGGCTCACTAAAATCGGTCCCTCAACTCTTGTGGCAAGGCCAATGTGATGCCCAACTTATAAAAACTATCAATGTGATGCCTACACTTTAATTTTCGTATCAACGTGGGGTCTGAGGCCAAATTCCTTCACGACGTTGTCTGTTTGGTCATGTGTCTCGCATGTGGCTCACCAAAAAAGGGCATAAAAGACATTTCGTGTGTTTTGTGCCGTCTCTTCCGATCGGCTTCGTCTACAGCCAACACAGACCCAAGATTCAAATTTCGTCAGACCCGCTCGGGAATTCGTCAGAACAGCTCTAGTCTCTTTTCAAATCTCAGACCGACATCTTTCTCAGTTTCGGATTAGCATCGTGCTTCCATCTATTCGGCGCCTTCTGCTTCAAATCCCTTTCTGCTGCTGACCTCTGCTTCGTCTTCTATTCAGACTGTTGTCGTCTTCCTCTATTCAGAAACTCAACATATTGTC
This sequence comes from Fragaria x ananassa, assembly GCA_034370585.1. Taxonomy (NCBI): domain Eukaryota; kingdom Viridiplantae; phylum Streptophyta; class Magnoliopsida; order Rosales; family Rosaceae; genus Fragaria; species Fragaria x ananassa. The sequence continues at coordinate 29,759,682 of CP139766.1, read as the reverse complement.
CCAACCACAGAACAACACCACCATCAGGGTCCACCTCCGCCTCCGGCGAGTACATCTCCCTCGCCAAAGACGGCATCAAGGTTGATCTCGGCGCCCGTCGCCCCTGGAAGCCCATGTTCGACTACCGCTCTCTCAACTTCGCCCACAGCTTCGTCACCTCTGCTACAACGCCATCATTGTCCTCATCATCCCCACAGTCATCACCTTCGTCGTCCGCTAGCGACCAGATCAACCCTTACACTGCTAACGACCAGATCGACCAAACAAGTGAAAATTCTATAAAATTGAGACGGCGCTGATTTGAGATCAATGACGGCGTCGCCGTCAGAGCCGAGGTCTCACCGCTGGTCCCACTCGTCTTCTTCGTTGATGTAATCATCTTCTTTCTTATCGTCGACTTTTTCGTCTGAGTGTTGAGAGCGGAGGCGAGACAGCGGCTTACGGCGGATCTCGATGAGGCGGTCGTTGACTTGGTCGACGCTGCGCTTGTGGATGTAGAAGGCGAAGACGGACATGAGGGACGCGCTGACTAAGGCGGCCATGGATTGGTTGAGAGCTGTGGTAGAAGAAGATGAAGATGAAGTTGAAGACGAAGCCGATCGGAAGAGATGGCACAAAACACACGAAATGTCCTTTATGCCCTTTTTTTTGGTGAGCCACGTGCGAGACACATGACCAAACAGACAACGTCGTGAAGGAATTTGGCCTTAGACCCCATGTTGATACGAAAATTAAAGTGCAGGCATCACATTGATAGTTTTTATAAGTTGGGCATCACATTGGCCTTGCCACAAGAGTTGAGGGACCAATTTTAGTGAGCCACGTGACCAAGCAGATGGCACCGTGACGGAATATGGTCTCAGCCCCCACGTTGATACGAAAAATAAAGTGTAGGCATCACATTGGTAGTTTTTATAAGTTGGGCATCACATTGGCCTTGCCACAAGAGTTGAGGGACCGATGGTGAACTTTTCTCTTTATACTAGATGTTATATGATACTATATACATTCAGACTTACTTCTTGTATGAGACATGTGATAATTTATCTACCTAATTTAAGGAGCTATAGTCATGATGCATGTCATCCTCAGCAAGTTAGTAGTTTGATGTATGAGAAAGAATATATATTAGCTTTCTAGGCAAGTATGGATACTTTTGAGTTTAATCCTTGGACGTTTTCTGAACCATAGGCTGCAGACAAGTTTTTTCATTCCCTTACAAAAATACTGAATGATACGTGAAGAACATAAAATCTAACTAAGGCATGGCAGATCTTGGGATGTCGAAGATCATAACATGAGCTACTTGGCAAATTTTGTTCTTTTTTGTTTTTGAAAGAGGCAAATTTTGTTCTTATAAATACATCACTTGCGTGCTAGGTGCTACGATCTGACTGCCTCTATCAAGCCTAAATATATAAGCAATTAAGAGTTGAATCTTCTATTTTAGAAGTTCATGACTCTTAACTCCATACTTGCTAAACAGAAACTTGAGGGTAAAAAACTGTTGACAGTTTGCCACTGCAGCAAATTGAAATTGAACACCGTGCGTGAAGGATCATTCGGGCCATCTTAGGGTTATCAAATGATTGATGTCGGATATTTGGCAAAATAAAACGATGAAATACTATATAAACTCAAATATTTTCCCTTTATCTCAATCTCTTCCTTCAAATAAAAACACTAAAGACTTGACTGACCCAAAAAAGAAGAAGATGGATATCACTAAAGAGACTGGCTATTCAATGAAAGAATGCCGAGGGTGTTTATAGGACTGGCACTAGGTAGTCTCACCACCAAGTCAGATTGGCAAGATTGTGATACACTCACTCAAAACACATTCTATTGTCGAACAATGTTACGCGGCCTTCTTAAAATGCGTCTCGAATGAGAGTTCTAAATACACTTAGAAACCGATAATTCTCTCACATAAAAGCGTTTTTATCAAGTTTTCAAATCGATTTTGTGTCAATAATGACAGTATGAAAACTCCATAATCCCATTCCATCAATTCCTCGGAAACACAAGCAAACCAAGGCTGAGAAGGTATCTTTGATCACAAAGGGGAAACAACTCAGATTGTGGCTTACCTTTGGGCCACTTCTTACTTGAAGCCCAAAATAGGCTAAAAATCCACAGAAAAGGGCAACACCGTAAATTTGATCAGATAACAAACATTATACGACTTGCCGTTCGTTAAGGCAGTGCTCATCTTCTTCTTTATTCTTCACCGCCTTCAATAGAAATCCCAAACCCAAACTCCACAACCTCTCAAAATCTCCTTCAATTTTCGAATTTCCAGACCATTAGGGTTAGGTTTCGTTCTCATAACCACGCCGCTGGAAAAGGGTTCGCCGGTTCGTGATTTTCTGCGGCAGTTCAGCTCCAAAGGAGGAGTCTTTATCCGGTAAGGAGACTTTAATTTTGATTCTGATTCTGAGTCGTACCACCTGAAAAGATTGATACTTTGAGAGCTTTAGTGTTCTTCTTACCTGAATAAATTGAACCTTGGATTGTCTAGCTTGAATTGATCGTTGTTTTGATGTAAATAAGAATTGGGGTACTTGAAAATTTTGCAACTTTTCGTTTAGGAGGGTTTAATATGTATAATTGGGTTCGGTAAATTCACCAGTTTAGGTAATTTCTAATGAAAAAAGCTGACCAAATATCAATTTGTGTAAGAAAGCTAGCATTTGATGTGCTTTGAATGAAACCATAGTGATTGGAGTTGAGAGTTTTCGAATGAAGAGCCTATTGGGAAATTGTTTCGCATGAAGCGTATGCTCTTTGTACAGGCAATTGTGTTATGTCTTCATAATATATGTGCGTAGAAGTAGGTGTTGATTGGTTTCTAGTCGTAATGTGCAACGATTTTTTTTTTTTAGGTGCTTTTTATCATCAAGATGGTGATGCTGACTGCAGCAAGTGCAATTGCTAGCTCACCTCTACTGCCAGCAGGTATTGCATAAGTGACCTTTGTTAAGGTTCCGTGATTAGTTGATGACAAGTTGTGCTGTCATTTCTAATTGTTGTGAAATGAGGGTATGCTGTCCAACTAAGTTGGAATGTAAGAAATATGGACTTATTTTTTCTGTAAAATAATTACATGTTCATGGAGGATATTAACTGGATTAAACTGTCTAGGGTTTTAGGATTTATTATAATTTCATTTTGGTTTTTGGAATGATATATGATTGTTATGTGCTTCTTTGTATGTGGTAGGGTCAGTTAGTCGACACCATGGACGAGCTGGGCTATATGGGTCTGGTCCGAGAAGAGTTTGTGTTGTACACTCTAGCATTAGACCAGTGGGGCTTGGCACACGGTTATCACTTGAGGGAAGAAAACCATCATCACCAATGACAGGGTCTCGTCGAATGCAATCTGCTTCTGTAATATGTGCTTCTTCTTTGGTTAGTTTTCTACTGCATGTCTTATATCATTAGTGCATTCCTTTTCTCTCTGTGTTTATATCCTTCGGACCTGGGATTGTTTTCTTATAATATCAGATTATCAGCTCTGTTTGTATATGCTATAGTGGGAGAGAAACTAGATATACCTATCTGAAACTTAAGTCATAGCTCAGAAACATATAAGGAAAAACATCTTCTGTTTTGAGTTCAGGCAAGAGGCACTTGAATACTGATAATTGCTACGTTGTTGATAAGGCAGATAGAACAGAACCTTCTCTTTTTTTTGTTCTCCACCCTAATTACTTAGTTCTTCCTATAATCGTACTTGTAAAATAAATGTTGACAAAGAGTATCGAGTATTAGCTGCCACTGCACTTGGTGGCTCTTGGTGTGGATGTTTTTCTCAGTGAAACAAATCACCATATAGCTGAAGCAAAAGCAATGTTGAATCTTGAAGTAACATAATGCCTTCAAAATGTCATAATCAAGGGTGATTCACAAGAGCTAATTGCTGTGAAGATCAGCCTGGTTAATCATTTATGGTTGTTTGTATTTTGTTGCATGGTAGCTGAGCCGATATGGCTGTATTGTATCGTGTCTTTTGTAGCTTCTATTTGTTAATACCCTATAAGTGTCAAGAACTTTTTGTGCTTAAAGATGCTTGAAGAGTATATTTCGTGACATTATTACACAATTTTGTTCTCTTCCCTTGAAAAACTGATCCTTAACTTCAAAACGTATCTTGATTTCACTTCAATTTTTACAGAATGCAAGATGTGGTGCAGAGCAAACACAAACTGTTACACGTGAGGCTCCAACAATTACACATCTTCCTGGTAAGATCCAACACCTAGCAGTAATTGCATATACGGTGGTGTCAATTCTCCGCTGCTTGAAAGTTTGGAGATGAGTTTTTTTTCTTCGTTTTGTATGGTGTCTTGATGTTTGATGCTTACTTGAATTCCCTTGGAATTGATGTTTTGCATGTTCCATTTCCTCCTTGATATTCTTGCGTTTGTCAAATATCACATAACAGTTTAATGAAATTACAGGCAAGGAAAAGAATCCGCTGCTAGATGATGGTGGATCGGGATTCCCTCCCAGAGATGATGGTGGTGGTGGTGGCGGAGGGGGTGGTGGTGGAGGCAACTGGTCGGGAGGCTTTGCCTTTTTTGGCTTTCTTCTTTTTCTCAGCTTTCTAAAGGATAAAGAAAGTGAGGGTTCTTATCGAGAAAATAGAAAAAGATCTTCATATTGAACTTTAGTTTAAGCTTGCTACGGGCCTATTGAATAATATTTCTAACTTCTATACCTACAAAAATGGTCAGTTTGATGTTGTCCTTGTCCTGCGTACTTTTGGGCATCAATTCATCAAAAAGACTTGTATTCTTTACTTGAAATATTGATTCAATGTAGCATCTGCAGTTTTGATTCATTGTGAGCTTTAATTTTCTCTTTTGGCTAATGAAATTTTCTTTGTCAATCTATAGAACATTGACGATGAACTATGAACATTCTTCAGTTGGGTCACCTACTAATTGCGCGAACTGAAATTCAAGAATCTAAACGTCTAATTCTGGATCATTTTTTAGATTACAATTCACTTATAGTCATATGTGCTTCAGCACACGAAATAAGAAGATAAATGCGATACATTTTTGGCAAAAGTTTCTTCTAAAACAAAAAATCCATGATCCATCAGTAACACTAATAGCCTTCTATAACACAAGATCATTGTTCCTTGGTGTATCTCTATTGTTGTCCAAGATATTAAAACTCTAGCTAGCGGGTTCCGTTGCATTCAGTCACTCATGTTTGAAGATGAGCGAATTTCTTAGCCAAAGCCAATGCTTGAGCGAATTTCTTAGCCAATGCTTGAGCGAATTTGGGACAAAGAGAACCTACTGGCACAATTCGATCTCTACCACAAGAAGCTATTCCTCTTCTGTTTCATAGCCTTCAAGTCGGTTGTTGTAGGGTTTTATATTTTAGCCAACTTATGGACGTCTCACAGACAAGAAAAGGAAAGAAAGAAAAACCTATATTTGATACTTGATATACACGTCTCACAGTACGTAAAACCCTTTAGACACTGTTTGAGCCTAGTGGGTATTTTCGGTCCAAGACTCGAGATAGGTTTTGGATAGCATTTGGGCCAATTCTTGTGGCATTTTTAGCCCACAAAGGGTGGCGAGGTCTGGCAACACGCGACGAGGATTTTGTCTAAAAGATTCTGATACCCCGCGAGATTCGTTGTCCTCGCGGGATCCTTGTTTTCGGTACGCGTGGGACTCTACAGTGCATGGCGAGGGAGAATTGAAAATGGACAATAGTGCCCTCGGGATAAGATCGCTTAGTGTTTGAGTTTGCACACGACACTACAGTGAAATGATGCGAGGCGGTAAACGAGACCTAAGCAAAGTTGGTTTGACACGTGTTGCATGGAGCGTACGACTGGCGAATTGACAGTATATATCCTGGTGGGATTCTGATTGCCGAGTCCAAAGAGAATTGTGATTAGGTCTCCGCGGGTTGCTTTCAAATGAGTATATATAAAGAAGCTCCACGCTTTCAGAACAGACACACAATCAATAGAATACACACAATCAATCGAATACAACAGCAAAACAACTTTCAATCTACTTGAAAACCCTCTCGACCTCATCGAAACCCTCAGTGCTCCCCGGAGCCGATCTCCCTTCGAAGCCCCGTTTCTAAGCGCCTCGCCGCCTAGAACTTTCCAGAGTTCTCCGGAGCTCGCCCCTGATTTCCCTATTGTTGCTCTGCTCACTCGGACACGTGAGTATTGATCGACAGGTGACCGAGAAGACTAAGCTTGTAAATTCCTCGCCCGCGAGGTGGCACCGGAGCTCTCTCTCGTCTGGTTAGAAGTCAGAACGCGCACCGTTCTCTTTCCTCGTCTGCGAGGTGGCACGCCCCGCACACAACATTTTTACTTTTGGAAGCACATCACCTCATCGCTCCCTGCTGAGGACGTGGGCCAAAACAGACACTAGCCTCAGTTTTTCTCTGTAGTCTTCTGCGATTGGGGTTCTTCTTCTTGAGAGGTACGGTAATTTGCAATATTCAAACCTCCCAGGGATGAACTACTTCTTTCTATATTGCATGAACAAAGCCGTGAGTTATTCATTGGTCTCCTAATTTTATTTTTGTAACATTGTATCTGTATGATATATGTATACTCACACAAACCTTGTATTGCTTTTGTGAAATCTAAATTCCGAAACTAGATTATTGAATTTTCTGGCGAGGAGTAACAGCTGTATGTTTCTTAGATCATGCTCTTTTGTTCGACCAAAACAAAAATCATGCTTTTGTTGAGTGAGTATTGTATGATTGGAATTGGAAGCTAGATAGAAAGAAACGTACATTAGGGTTCTTATATATTTGGTTATGATAATTAAGCTACAACAATGCTTCCTCTGTGTTTTCAGCTAATCTATATCAAGAGCGGGAATGTTGACTGCTGCAGCTGCAACTACAATTGTTAACTCACCTCCATTGCCAATAGGTATTGTCTGAGTATTCATTTTTTTAGTACTTGTAAAATGGGAGTACGTTTTTTCATCACCCAATGTGGACTTTGTAGGAATTGTAGACTTGATTTTTCTGTCAAATTATTACGATTACATACACATGATCTTCGAATACATAAAAGGATCGATGAGTTTTTGAAGGAACTGGTTTGTTTTTGTAGGTTGGTCTGGCCTATTGCTCTTCCCTTGTGCCTATTTCACTTTACGGGGTTCATGTAAAAATATGGTTCCAGACTTAATGAACATAAAACCATATTAACTTAAACAACAAGATCTTTACAAGATTTCACAAACACATCAAAAACAAGAACACTAAATTAAGTATGAAGCATAATACCTTCGTGGATCCTCCAGTCGGACTTAGCTGCAGTCTTCGATGAAGCCACCATTGTTGATTGCGAGTTTGCTTGATGCTCACGTTGTACTTGGTGAATCCTGAAGGTCGGCCTTCTGTGTGTCTTAACCTTATTGCTGGCACAATGGGAAGCCAATGAATGCAGAACGGTGTGGAACACAGGGACCTAGACCCTCTATATATAGTGATCAACATAAGACTTGATCCCATAACCAAATCCTAATCGAACAATGTAAATAACATGAAGATCTTTCCTTCCACAATACTAATTCCTTGTACATCAGGTTTTGTACTATGAACCTTCTAGATTTCTAACCGATATACAACTCGGAAATCTTATATGAATCAGAATATAATATCTATCGTTTCTTGTTATCCAAGATAAAGTCTTAAACAATTAACATGAATATATCAGACTGTGTTTAAGTCCATTTTATTTCCAACAATCTCCCACTTGGACTAACACTGTCTGAAACATGTTACTGAATTAATTAATGAAGGATAACAACTGAAGTTGCGCAATTTTGAAACAAAAGAAAATTCTTGGTTCATCCAGCTTGGTCAATTTACAGCTACTGTTGCTGAATCAAGAACCTTAAGGATAACTAATAATCCTCTCAGCTAAAGATCACAAAACAACAATCACTGCAATCACATAAGCTAACGAGTGAAAGGGTGAATAAATTTTGACTTGTATATCTCCCTGAGGTGTCAAAAATTCACAGTCCAAATTAATGTTTTTATGAACTGAATAAAAACCTGCAGTAAACATTTTACCAGTGCTGGACTGAAAATGGTAAAATGCATGAACTGAATGACATTATGACTATAAGTATAAACAATAAAATCTGTTTTATAAAAATAACAACACAACTAGAAATTTCTGAACAACACAATGAATTCTTGTATCTGAAAATACCTCAAGACTTTATTGATCAATAAAATAGAATACAAGAATCTGTTGAATTGAAATTACATCTGGAAAAACTGCCTAATACAAAAATCTTCTGAAAATATATACTTTAGATCAGATAAAATAAATTCGGCTCCCACTGAACCTAAGAATTCAAATTTGAAAGAATTCCCATATTCTCAATATGCTTCTGAAAACTTGAGATGGAAAGTGCTTTAGTAAATGGGTCTGCTAGTTGTGAGTCAGTGTCTATATTTAAGACCTCAATCTCACCATACTTAACCTGTTGTCTCACACTATAGTATTTTAAGGCAATGTGCTTTGAACTATTTGATCTTTTGCTGTTTTTACTGAAAAATACTGCAGCCTCATTGTCACAATACATTTTCAATGGACCAGAAACTAAATGGCCTAAAACCTTAGTGTACATGAGAAAATTCCTAATCCATAGTCCATGACAAACCCCTGAATATACAGCAACATATTCAGCCTGCATGGTGGATGTCGAAATTAATTTTTGTTTTTCAGTTTTCCAAGACACAGCACCTCCGGCTAACATGAAAACATAACCTGAGGTGGATTTATTTGACTTTGGAAAATTACCAGCAAAATCCGAATCTGTATAACCAACTAGTTCAAGCTTATCAACTTTCCTGTAAACTAACATGTGAGATTTGGTTTTCTGTAAATATCTAAGAACCTTTTTCCCTGCAACCCAATGTTCCTGAGTAGGTGCAGATTGGGACCTGGACAAAATTCCAACTGAAAATGCTAAATCTGCTCTAGTGCAAACCTGTGCATACATAAGGCTACCAATAAGCTGTGCATAAGGTTTGCTTTCCATAGGAGACATCTTCCCCCCATTTTTAGAAATTTTGGACAGTTTGTCACCTTTTGACATTGGAGCATCACTTGTGTTACAAGTTTCCATATGAAATCTCTTGAGAACTTTATGAATGTAGCTCTGTTGAGATAAGCCTAAAACTCCAATTTTTCTGTCTCTCTTAATTTCAATTCCTAAAACAAAAGAGGTTTCACCTAAATCCTTCATATCAAAATTACTCGAGAGAAAGTCATTAGTCTCATTTAGTAATTTGACACTGCTGCTAGCTAAAAGAATATCATCAACATACAAAATCAGAAAAATAAATCCTTCATTTGTACTCTTAAGGTATACACATTCATCAACTATGTTTTCTGTAAAACCAGAAGAAGTGATAACTGAATCAAATTTTCTGTACCACTGTCTAGAGGCATGTTTTAAACCATAGATTGATTTCTTAAGTTTGCATACATATTCTTCTTTACCAGTTTGCACAAAACCTTCAGGTTGTTTCATGTATATAATTTCTTCTAATTCTCCATTTAAAAATGCAGTTTTTACATCCATTTGATGAAGTTCCATATCATAATGTGCCACTAGTGCCATTATAATTCTGAATGAATCTTTAGTGGACACAGGAGAAAAAGTTTCATTAAAATCGATGCCTTCTTTTTGTGTAAAACCCTTAGCTACCAGCCTAGCTTTATGTCTCTCTATGTTGCCTTCAGCATCTCTTTTTGTCTTATACACCCATTTACAACCAATTGGCTTATGGTTAGGGTCTGGTTTCACTAAATCCCATACTTGGTTCTTATGCATAGAATCTAGTTCTTCCTGCATAGCTGCATCCCATTTTTCAACTTCATCTGAATCCTGAGCTTGTTTAAAACTCATTAGATCATCCAGTTCTACAAGTTCATCATGTTCTTGGAGATAAACATAGTAATCACTATTTTCTCCATAAACTGGTTTTCTAGGCCTTTCTGATCTTCTTAATGGAGGTTGCTCTATGTTTTGAGGTTGCCCTAAATTTTGAGGCTGGGAATTCTGAGGACCTAAATTTTGAGGTTCAGGCTGCATAGGTTGCGCTACAGGTTGCTGAATTTCTTCAGCAACATTATTTTGAGGTTCAGGGAACTCAGCTGCTGCATTATTATTGTTATTTTGATTTTGAACAAAAACATCAGTCATGGTAGTGTCTGCATTTAAAGTCATTCTATTAACTGTAGCCTCAGGTTCAACTAGTTCAACAATTTCTGAAGATAGATCTCTGAAATTTGATGTACTGTAAGCTTCATCCAGAAATTTTGCATTACTGGTTTCTATAATTCTAGTTGAATTATGAGGTGCATAAAATCTATAGCCTTTGGATTTTTCACAATAACCTATAAACCTACAGCTAACTGTTTTGGGATCCAATTTTTCTCTTAATTGATCTGGAATTTTTGCTTCAGCTTTGCATCCCCAAACATGAAGATGATGCAAGCTCGGCTGTTTGCCACACCATAATTCATATGGTGTCTTTTCTACAGCTTTTGAGGGTGACCTATTGCAAAGATAATTTGTTGTCTTAAGTGCTTCACCCCACAAAAATAAAGGCAAATCTGTAGTGCACATCATAGATCTAACCATATTTAACAAGGTTCTATTTTTCCTTTCTGCTACACCATTTTGAGTTGGACTATAGGGGGTGGTATACTTAGCTTGTATGCCATGTTCTTGCAGAAACATTGCAAAGGGTCCCTTTTGCTGGCCTGCTTCAGTATACCTCCAATAAAATTCTCCACCTCTATCTGATCTAACAGTCTTAATCTTAGTCTCTAATTGCAGTTCAACTTCAGACTTATAAATTTTGAATGCTTGCAAAGCTTGAGACTTTTATGAAAGTAGGAAAATGTAGCAGTACCTCGAATAGTCATCTATGAATGTAATGAAATAAAAATTCCCACAATTGGTCTTATGCTGAAAAGGTCCACAAATATCAGTGTGTATTAATTCTAAAAGTTTTCCACTTCTAGCAGCTGTAAGTTTTCTGCTCTTTGTTAATTTCCCTTTAAAACACTCCACACAATCATTCAAATCATCATAACACAGTGCAGGTAGTACATCTAATTTCTCAAGTCTTTTAAGTCTGTTTTTAGATATATGGCCAAGTCTTTTATGCCAAAGATTTGCAGATTTGTTATTAAATAAAACTCTTTTAACACCAGCAACTTGATTATCAGTGCAAGTTCTTGAATTATTTTCAAGTAGATGAATCTCATTCTTAACAGTAGAACAGTCAAGCATAAGGTATTTATTTGAAAAAGAACCAGAACCAATATAAGCTGAATTCTGAAAAAGTTTTATTCCACTAAAATCAATAACAAGACTACAACCAATGTCAACCAAAAGGCCTACAGAAATCAAATTCCTCTTAAGTGAGGGAATATAAAAGACATTCTCGAGAACTAAAAAATTTCCTTGTCCTAAATCAATCCTTAAGCATCCTATGGCCTTTACTGCTACTCTTTGACCATTTCCAACGCAGACATTCTGCTCACTTGTCCTTGGAGCTCTCCTCCTTATTATACCCTGTAATGAAGTGGTAATATGTATTGGTGAGCCTGAATCTAGCCAATAAGTGTGTGAACTAACATTTAGGAAATTAACTTCTAAAGAAAAAACAGAGTTAGGAAAACAGACACCTTTCTTTATCATCCATGCCTTAAAACTAGGGCAATCCTTCTTAACGTGTCCCATCTTTTTACAGAAGAAACACCTAACTTTAGAGGACTTGTCACCCTTAGAATCTGTAGATTTGCTGGATACCTTAAAATTGGTGGTCTGCTTAACCTTGTTCTTATTCTTCTTCTTCCACTTAGGCTTCTCCACCAGATTAACTGCAGTTGATGGTTCAGCTTCTCCTCGGATAGTATTTTCCTCATCCACGCACACTGAAATTAGCTTATTAATAGTCCACTTGACCTCTAGAGCATTATAGGTAGACCTCAGTTGGCTGAATGTTGACGGAAGTGACCAAAGTGCATCATGCACAAGCTGTGCATCTGCAACTCCCATCTTTAAATCTCTGAGTTTCCCATTCAGCTGAACCTTATGCATTATGTGCTCCCTAACACTCCCATTCCCATCATATTTCAGTTCATGGAATTCTTTATGGAGCCTAGCTGCTTCAGCCTTTTCACTTTCCTCATATTTATCAGCAATATTAGCCATAAAGTCTATAGCATCCTCAGGTTCCTCTATCGATCCCCTAACAACCTCAGACATAGTTCTCCTTATCACATTCTTAGCCATTCTATTGGTCCTAAACCATTCATAATAATGCCACGAGCTGTCAGCATCCATGTTGTTTTCTTCTTCGGTGCCTACAGGTTTGGGTTTGAGGAGGCAGTAATCTATGTTTTGGTGCATTCCCATGTAAAACTCTACATCATCCCTCCACTTCCTATAGTTGTTCCCATTCAGCTCCACAACTTCTCCAATAGAAGCAAAATTGCCTAAGAAAATTAAAATAAAATTTTGTAAGCGTTTTTCCTATGTTGTTTTAACTGTCTTTTATCAAGGTTTTAAGCATAGCAAAAAACACACAAACACAGTCATGAAACCAAATAGAAAATTCATACTTTCATAATGTCATACTGCATATACATATAATCCCTTGTAATAAAACAAAATCAATGCCTTTGTGACATATAATTTTTATGAAGAAAACTGAACTGATATGCCATATGCAACAGAAACAAGGTATTTGATGAAAGCAGTCCAAGTCTTTAGACTAGGAAAAGTTTTCAAAAAATCTAAAACAGTTTCTGCACACACACATACCACTGCACATATCACAAAATCATGCTCGATTACTTCTTTGGAAGCCAGAAAAAACAAAACTTTATAACACTGCACAATTTGGTATTTTTCTTTAAGATTTTCTAAACATGTTAACTTGATTTAAGCATACTTTGTGTAAGACATAAACCAAAACAGTAATCAAAACACCAGTAGATATCATGTTCATGTCTTAGATTTCGAAAACAAAATTTGGGGAGATATATTCAATCCAAACATGCTGTATACACAATATCATATCAGAAACAAGAGTAAATCTACCGCCCTCCTCCACTACAACACACGTCAATTTCAAACAATACATGCATAAGAGACAACGAATTCATGAACCAGCACTTCTCCATATGAACATTCCCATAGATGCAATAATCGAAATTGACAAGTTTGAGCTTCAGAGAACTTACCTTTGCCTCTGCTTCAGCACAGCACCAATTTAAAAGCATGAATACGAAAATTAATGCGGAAAACACAGACCTTTAAAGCCCAGAGCTGCAGCAGGGAGAACCAAATCCCTTTTCCTCTTCCAACCCAGAAAACCCAGAATGAAGAACTCGATCAATCTGTTATGTTCATAACAGATAGTCGGGTTTTATTTTATGAAGTGGGCCGGGTTTGGGCTCGGATAAAACGGGTTAAAGGCCTGTTTTTTTATTTCGTTTTTCAAAAATCATACTTTAAAATTGATTAATTAATTTTGGTTTTTAAGAAAAATTAATCCCAGAAAAAACCTGTTCTTGTATGAAAAAACCAATTTGCGATTTGTGATTTTGTAGAAAACCATATGCTCTGATACCATGTAAAAATATGGTTCCAGACTTAATGAACATAAAACCATATTAACTTAAACAACAAGATCTTTACAAGATTTCACAAACACATCAAAAACAAGAACACTAAATTAAGTATGAAGCATAATACCTTCGTGGATCCTCCAGTCGAACTTAGCTGCAGTCTTCGATGAAGCCACCATTGTTGATTGCGAGTTTGCTTGATGCTCACGTTGTACTTGGTGAATCCTGAAGGTCGGCCTTCTGTGTCTTAACCTTATTGCTGGCACAATGGGAAGCCAATGAATGCAGAACGGTGTGGAACACAGGGACCTAGACCCTCTATATATAGTGATCAACATAAGACTTGATCTCATAACCAAATCCTAATCGAACAATGTAAATAACATGAAGATCTTTCCTTCCACAATACTAATTCCTTGTACATCAGGTTTTGTACTATGAACCTTCTAGATTTCTAACCGATATACAACTCGGAAATCTTATATGAATCAGAATATAATATCTATCGTTTCTTGTTATCCAAGATAAAGTCTTAAACAATTAACATGAATATATCAGACTGTGTTTAAGTCCATTTTATTTCCAACAGTTCATTCACAGGTACAACAAACAGTCTCTCTTGGAAGAATTTCTTCGATAAAAGTGTGCGTGGTTGGAAGTGCATGGTTTCAATTCAGTTTGCTGATGTATGATCTTTCTTTGTATTGTATATATGTACGTGATAGCAGGTTCGGCAGGTCAAAGACATAGACAAGGTGGGAGTTATGGGTCTGCAGGTTCAAGAAGAGCTTGTGTTGATAGAAGCGTGGTGCATTTTCAGATGAGACCGGTGGAGAATGGTGGACGGTTGTCACTTGAGACCAGAAAACCAATCACACCAATCGGGGGGGGGGGGTCTAGTCGAAAGCAGTCTGCAGCTTCTGCAATATGTGCTTCTGCTTTGGTTAGTTTGTTACTTTATTTTCTCATTTTCTGTATTATCTATTTTTGAGATTGTCTTTTACTTCTCTAAGTAGAATTGTTAACTGGCTTCAGTATATATCTACTAAAATTAGTCACACTTTTCACAAATTGTATTGCAAATTTGCAATCAACATGCTACATTGCCTCATACAACTAGCTTTGCCTTTAGATGTATTACATATTTTTTGTCTTGAATTTGTTACTCTTTTTACAGAATGCCAGATGTGGTAGTGGTACTGCACTGCAGACCAAACCTGTTACACGCCAGGCTCCAACAATCACAAGTATGTTTTCCCTCTAAGAGCAAATGCATATTGTTAATTGCATGCCGTGTGGCATTGAAAAAGCTGGTTTCTAAACTTTGGAGAACAAGATGTATTTCTCGTCTTCTTTATTCTGTAGTAGATACGTACTGCTCATACTAGATAGTCCTTTTCAAGTCACTTTCAGAAAATCAACATAATAGTTAATGAAATGACAGAGAACTCGCAGCAGCACAAGCTTGATGATAGTGGTAAACCACCTCATAACAACGATAATAATGGTGACGGTGGTAATGGGAAGGGCTCTCCAAACAATGGAGGATCCGGAGGCTTGCTATTGTTCGGCTTTCTTCTTTTTATGAACTACTTGAAGGATTTAGAAAACAAGGGTGGTCATCGAGAGAAAAGGAAGCGTGATCATGGTGATGAAAGGATGTGAGAATACATACCATGTAGACTTTTGCATCGTAGTTTAAGGTTTTCTTTCGGTTGTATATTACAACACAGTTCATGAAGAATTGAACAATTATACTAGTCAAATTCTTACCATTATTATTGATTTCCCAAAATATTTTGGTAGTTCGTAAATCTTTACTTCATGATACTGTGTGCTTTTGGCTGGAATGCATGAGCAGTTTGATGAGCTCAAATAGCTCAAGACAGGAACCGTTAATGAACCTGGTTGTCGGATTTTCTAGTAGTTCAATTTTGTGCAAGTGCAATCTAATGAAGAGTAGGAAAAGAGAGTGAGATTTAACCAAGCTAGCTAGTAACTGTAAGAATTATTGGGACTTCATCTCTACTGCATGACCAACATGTTTTAGAAAGTAGTACTTACCAAAATTATAGATATTCCTGCCTGCTCCTTCCAGTTCTGCATTAATATATTCCTAAACTTTCTAGGTTTGCAAGTACATGTTTGGACATTCCTATTAGCTTAGGTAAGTTGTAAAATATATACTTCCATTCCTATCCTACCAAAATTGAAGCTATTCCTATACTTTTTAGGACTTACCAAAATTGAAGCTATTCCTATACTTTTTAGGTTTGCTAGCAATGTTAGGACATTCCTATTAGTTTAGCTATGTTATGATATACTGCAAATAATATTTCCATACTTCATAGGTAATGCCTTGTTTTTTCCTATATAAAGGGGTACGTATAACAATTCAAATCAGTGTTCAGTTTTTGTACCAAATTCAGAGCAACGAGAGATCGACATGGGAAATTCTGTTTCACACGATCAAAAATCTCTAAGGAAAGCAATATCTCTGTGTAAAGAGAGACAAAAGTTTCTGAAAAAGGCTTCAAAGCGAAGGTGTGATCTTGCGGTTGCACACTTGCAGTTTAGTGGCTATCACAAAGAAGTAGCCGACGCCATAAATGCTTTCGTTGGAGAACAGAATCCTGCAACAACGGAACAGAGTCATGCAACAACGGAATATATAGTCGAAATGCCTGAAGATGATGATGACGTTGAGGTTATGGAGGAAGAGGCAGGTTTAAACACAAGGAGGCAAGGGAACAATCATGTGATAGAAGCCCACCAGTTGCCACGGATCACCAACAGTATGCCAGAAGGGACGGATGTCGACTTGGAATTCTTGCGGGCATTGAAAGGTGTCGAAGAGCAATTTCGATACGCCTATGAGTATGGTAAGGATGTCTCAAAGAAGTTGGAGACAAAGAGTATTGAAAACAAGTCTAAATCATTGCATCCTCCCAAACTCCTCCGCTCACTATCAAGAAGCAGCAGCTCTAAAGTTCATTCTTTATCTTTCGAAGAATCTGAAATAATGGGTGTAGCACTCACACAACTGAAAGATTGGGAGGAGAAACTCCTTAAGGATTTGAAAAAAGAAAAGGAAGAGGATAAGAGGATCATGAAATCAGATAAGAGCCAAGCCAATGCAGAGGGAGAGGATCATCATACCAAAAAGGTGAATCCACATGTTGAGATTGGCCAGATTTCCAAGGAGAAAGTGAATGAATGGAAAGACAAACGTTTGCTTCCCAGACTAGTTGAGCAGCTAAATGGATTGATGGACTACTGGAAAGCAATGTCACGGTTTTATGGAACCCAAAAGAACATCATGTCACGAGTAAAAGAATCTCCCCCGATTGGTGATGACAATCACATAGCATTGCTCTGTGATGACAAGCACCGAGAGGCTACTAAAAAGCTACAAGAAAAGCTTCACAATTGGCGCCCCAGATTAGCTTCATATATATACCTACAAACAGTATACATTGAAGTTCTTTATTGTTGGCTATCCATGTTAGTTAAAGACAATGATGTTAAAGTTGAAGACAATGATGTTAAAGGGTGGTCAGAACCCCAAAACAATCTGGTAAACAACGCAGAGACGGTAACCAAGGAGATGAAAGAGTTGCAGAAAGATGTTGAAGCCCTACGAGCTCAACAAGGGAAGGAGCATGCTCAAAAGATGAAGGTGAACAACCTTGAGAGCCGAGTCAATTACAGAGAGAATAGGATCCTTAAGGAGGAGATTGATGGGGATGAGAAGCAGAAGTTGGACGAGGAGATTGGAAAGTTGAAGAAGAGGATAGAGGAAAATAAAAAGACTCATCAAACAAAAAGGAAGGAGACGCAGCAAGCCGTGATTAAATTCAAAACAAGGCTCTTCAAAGTTTTTGAAAAGCTAGAGGCTTTCTCAAAAGCCGCTGCAGGAAATTATGCTAAGCTTATCGACCACCAGCCAAAAACCCGGCCAAGAACCCGTGTGAATGTGCAAAGATGACGATTGATTGGAAGGCAGGTCAATTTTGGACATGTAGAATGTAGTGTTTTCTTTGCCAATGCTTTTTGTTTCTGGACAACTTGTTAAATTTGAATAGTATTCTTTTGATTTGTTTTTAGCTTTTGAGTTTGAGACTGCAAAACAGCCAACTGATGCACTTCGGGTGTTTGTCGTTGTAATACTTTCTGTAATATCTTGACAAATTTCGGGTAAACTTGGTTAACAAAAAAAAATAAAATAAAAAAAGAATCGAGAAGAGAACCGTTCTAAAAATTGTATGCCATGAAATGAGCTAAAGCTGACCAGAAACTTGTACTATTACTCCTTTGCATGAAATTGTATGCCATAACGAGGCTCAAGTACTTGCAACTAGTTGCATACAACATTGTGATGACAACAAGATTGGTTTAGCACAGAAGGCAAGTATCATAACTGCTAACTGAATGGTGACCATACAAAGCAACAACACATAATCTTCTTTGAAAATTTGAAACGAGTCATTTTGTTGGTCTTGTCCAAGTAGTTTCTGAGGTTACAGTATTTCCGTAATAAACCTGCTTTGAGGATTCATCCCAGTAAACCTGGAAACCAAACAAAACAAGGGTTATATTTCAAACGCCATAAAATGTAATTGATCATCAAAGGCATGAAATTAAACCACATAGGGATTACTATGAGAGCCTGTCTATTAAATAGTGAAATTACTGCCAGTAAACAATAGCTCGTGGAACATAAGGGCCCGGTTATATATACCTGCCATCCAGATGGGAGATCCCTTGAGAGTTCGGTAAGATCGGGTTGTTGGTTCCCATTACTAGGTGCTTCGGGTGCGGTCTGTGCAGCCTCACGGGCTAACTGAGCCTTTCTTCGCTTCACCTTCTCACGCCTGTTGAAACAGAATTTCACATCACATGAGATCAAATTAAAGATATAAAACATGGAAAAAGCAACCAAGTCACAACTATGCAAATCTTGTTGGAACTACATCTCTACTGCAGCTAAGCAAATTAAAGAATTTGTTTCAATAATATCTCTAACCAAGGATTTCCCATACCAATTGCCACCTAATGGTTGGAAATTAGCATTGTCTTTGGCATCTCCACTCGTAATTTGTTGCGAATACCATTCCTGCAAAGGAAGTTACGTAAGAAACCAGGAGTCTCTTTGCATATCTTTACCACAATCAATGTGACCTGTATTAATTAAATTCCGGCATACCTCTATTTCCCTTTGCCTCTTCCTCTCTAGCGACTCGCATGTATCCTCAGATTCCACCTCATCTTCAAGCAACTCCTCTTTAGCTGCTTTCCACTGATTCAAAATTACATTCAGGTAAATCCAAAACATTCATATATGGCTAGTAATGTGGTAAGATATGAATAGTAATGTGGCAAACTAGATGAGAGGGGATATACCTTGTCTACCAAACTGGAGACTTTCTTATTAGACCTCAAGGAAGAAGCTGGTGTTTTCCTCTTTTTAGTACTTTGAACTGGAAAAAGAATTAAATGATATGTTTGATCATTGTATACATTGTCAAAATAGAACGTGTGATTAAACGAAAAAGAAGCACTTGCTGGCTTGAGTTTTCATGATGTATGTAACCATTGCAGGCCAGAGGGGCAGAAAATAAAAATAAAAATAAACTCCCTCACTGTCATTGCAGATGTCAATAACAGGAAAAAGAAAAAACAAGAGTGGCAATAGTGTCACCCTCAAAGATTTCGTTTATGATTTCTACTGCAAAATACTGTCTAGAAATTAGGACACACTTGAAGGAAGAAAGGAACTAGGGAGTGGGAGTATTTCTTTAGGTCTTTAACAAATTGTAACTTCAGACCCATTTAAAGAAATACATGTAATATACTTTATGAAGCCCAAAAAAAAAACTTCGTACTGAGAAAAAAAAAATAAAGAAATAGTGTACACTACAATTGAACAGCTGTAAAATATATAACAGGTCACTACCATATCAGCCTTATAGCTTTTTTTGTTATCTAAATTGCACAAACAAATAAACCCATAGATCAAAAGGTTTACCTTTTGATTGAACCTTAGCCACCACTGATGTAGCAGGAATAGGTGCAGCGGTAGAGACCGGATTATTTAGTGGAACAGGAACAATATCTTTTTCCATAATAGTTGCAGGTGCTTGGACTGTGGCCGAGGTAGAGGGAACCTGCACAGTTGAACCTTTGTCTGCTCCTTCAGAAGAGTTGATAGATCTGGGTTGATCAGATGCAGGGTTGTCAGTGCTAAGAGG
Source organism: Fragaria x ananassa (assembly GCA_034370585.1). Taxonomy (NCBI): domain Eukaryota; kingdom Viridiplantae; phylum Streptophyta; class Magnoliopsida; order Rosales; family Rosaceae; genus Fragaria; species Fragaria x ananassa. The sequence goes on along the minus strand of CP139766.1, from coordinate 29,739,733 downwards.
AGCAGACCCGCTGTGAAATTGCAAGGAATCTACACTACTGACTACAGGAGGGGTAGGCACTGTGCCATCATGAAGCCCATAATATGCTACAGGTGCAACAGGATTTGCCACAACCTGAGCATTTTCAGTGTAGGGGCTAGGAACTGTACCATAGTAAACTGGTACGTGGGGTACGGCAACTTGACATCCGTCAGCGTGTCCATAATAATTACTACCAGGTGCTTCAGTAACTGTATGTCCGTAATATTCAAAACTGGAAACTGGATAGGAGAAACTGTACTGTTCTGCATAGGGAAGTTGCCCGGTCTCAGAGTAAGATGGCAGTGGAGGGTACGGAGGTTCAGGTGGTGGCTCATCAGGTGGAGGCGGAGGAACCTGTTCATTATCAGGCGGGGGTGGAGGAATCCATTCCTCATCTGGAGGAGGTGGAACCGCAAAATAATCCTCTGAAACTAGTGATGTGTGTAAGGAAGGTGAACTAGGCTTATTTGGCTGCTCTGTTGCAGAGAACTCCTCGGCATGCACCCCATAATAAATAGCTGTATTTCCAGCCGAGTTTGAATCTTCAACTTCCATGTCCACATCCATGTCAACATCTTCCTCGACATAAACCTCATTCTTGGTAGTTAACTCATCAGGAACTACTATCCTGTGGACTTGTTCACTCGCACCAACCTCCACATGCTCATTCTTTGCAGTGGAGTGTTTAACTTCTTGATCATCATTGACCGCATCCACACTAAGAGAACCCTCACAATTATTTAGAGAAGATATATGTTGCTTATTTTCAACTCGATCTACTTCAGTTTTAGACCCTGTGGTTTCGTGGATATTCATTTGTCCCTGGGAGAATAATGGATGAGATGCCTCAGCTTCTCCAGGCTTAACAATCTTGGACATTTCATCATTGATTGCACTCTCAAGCCGCTTAAGCTGTACTTCAGAATGCATCCAAAATGGAAGCAGAGATGATCCATAGGAATAAAGTGACTTCAAATCAAACAGTCTAATTTCAACTTCCAAAATGTACTTTGTGATCCGGTCAACACCTTGCAGTTGATCCTTGAACCTGAAACATATACATAATTAATTGATATAAACTAATTAGGAATGAAGGAGAAAATATGTACATGATAAGATGTTAAGATGTATTTGTACGTGAAGTTGGGAGGGGTGGAGGGAGTACCCTTGTAGCGACTTCAACCTCTCTAACAAAGCCTCAGTATATTTTACGAGATGTGAGGAGGGATCAATCTCTGATCCATTATAGCATCCTATATTCCAGCCATTCATCTGGGACCCATCCCCATAAATGGCCTGAGGAACCATATTGGAAGACCCTTCAATGACGTCAGAATTAGAATAACCAATAGACTCTTGCATACCAACAGGAATATTTTCTGTTTTTTCATCAACAGAAGGCACTTTCGGGTCACATGTTGACTTGGCAGCTTGAGCCAAAACATCAGGCACTTCCCATGAAGTTTCCCCAGTTTCAGTATTCCAGTAATAATAGCTTTTACTTTCTTCATGCATCACAATCTTCCAACCTGAACTGACATCACCAATAACCTGTACACTAGAAATTTCCGGCAAAGAAACTTTCTCCTCCGAATCAACTTCTGTACGTGAAATTCCAGGGGTCGGATCACCATTTTCTCTTCTATCACTATCTTCCATGTTCTGATCACAAATCAGTGTATCAGAGTTTGTGTCCACTCCCTTTTGATTGAAATCCTGAGAGGCAGGCTCATTGCCACCTTTGATATCCAAATTTTGTCCCGATTCATCAAGCACGCTCTTAACCTGATAAAGGCAAAGCATTTAGCATGTGAAGTGAGAGAGAGAGAGAGAGAGAGAGAGAGAGAGAGAGAGATGTACAAGTCACCAAGGTACTCAGTAACTGAGATCAATATTGGTGAGGCCACAGGGCCATATGGTATAGTGGAATGAAATAAGTAAAACTCATTGTGATTACTTCATCGTTATTCTGAGGCGAGGAATTCTCTACAGCAGCATCGCTATGAGCTTTATTTGAGGCATCATCCAATTCCTCGTCACTATACTGGCCAAGTAAAAGCAGCGGATTTTCTGGTCGCTGACCTGCAGACATTAAAAATACTATCATGTCAAATATTATTCAATCCTTCATATTACCTACTTCAGTAATCACCAAATATGAAAACCTTAGCAGAAAGGCTACAATATTTATTTGAACGGAAGTAATTGCAACTAAGATGGGGAGAGACGAAAGCTGTCTAAGAATGCAATATAATATTTGAATTGACAATTGCAGATTTCCTCATTGCAAGCACCTGTTACACATGGAAGGAAAACGTCAGCAAGGCACCAAGCAATAAAGCCAAGAACATACGAACCGATAGATAAATTTCCCGGCTGAAATCTCCAGCATGATTCGACGCTGCCAGAAGGTGCAAACTGAACGCGGAGCAACTCACAATTTCACTGTGGGGCAAGGGGCCGACCCGATCTCACAGTGAATGTCCTCCTCCAAACCTACAGTCCGAAAACACATTCTTGCGGGAGTGCAAACAACATAACAATGTCTTGTGTACATTCGAGAACAACATAATTGTTGGGCACACATGTCCTCTCTACATAGTCCTTTTTTGAACAAAACTGACGGAAACCCACCTGAGGAAGATGGTGAATTGGGTAACCCAGACTCGGCTTTCGAATGTACTTCTCCTCCAACTCCCTCATGTTCAGCAGAGCCACCCAAATCTCCTCCTATATACACCCACATACAAATCTTCAATACCAAATAACTCCCCTATTTACACTAAAATTCAATAATTTCTTTTAGAAATTTCTGCTAAAACACTTCAGTCTAATTAAAGATACAATCTTTATAGTCAAAACTAGAAAAGCAACAAAACCCTAAAATTGAAATAAAAAACCCTAAACATTTTAATTTGATTCAATCAAATATTTATATACAAATGTATAGAGAGAGTGAGAGAGTACCAGAGGGTTCGGCGAAGAGGTCGAGCTTGACTCTGCGACCAGAGCCGGACATGGCGGCAAGACGGCGTCGTTCTTTTCGGTTCCCCATGGATTGGAATTTCAGGGCTTTCGTCACTTCTCATACAAGGAGAGACAGAAAAACCCTTCGCTTGGTTTCGCCCTAATTTGAAAAGTTTCACTGGTTTTAATTTGAAATTGGAGGAGCTAGAAGAAAATAGCTTGTTCTTTGCTTTATATATGTATGGATCTGTAATGGGACTATTAGTTCAAAAACCATCCACAACTGGTCAAGAGTTGGTCCAATGGGCCTAGAGGTTATCAATATTTTGTCCATTTACCATTTTCTTTTAGCCGGAATGAGGCAGCTCGTTTACATGTATAAGTTAGTAACACACTCACTAGATCATTATTCAGACTGTAAGTTAGTAACACATTCATTAAATTATTATTCGGACTGTGATCCAGAAGAGTATCTCAAGTTTCTAACAAAACCAAACGTATCTGTGTCTGGATAACTAAAACATGCTGTCATAAACAAATGAGTTGTGATTTCTGATTTTCTTTTTCTTTTGATACTATTAGAGTTCCACAATTTAGTTATTCCCTTAAGCTTATGGACTATTGTTGCATAAATACACATGTACTTGGGTCTGAAATCAAAAACCCAAGCCATCTAAAAGAAAATTTTGACATGTTCTTTAAATATTTGTTTGTTAGTTATCCATTAAGGAAGATTCTTGTCGAGCCTCTTAATTTTACTGTAAATCACATTTTTGTTTACATTTTTATAAAAGATGATTTTCAATTTTCATTACCGAGTCTCAAATTTTTACACTTTGAAATTTAAAACATCTAAAATGAAGACTTTCCAAAAGTGGAGAATGATTGCTAAATAGATAATTTTCTTTTTCTCAAATCAAGCTCAAAATCGCAAAAAGAGGGAAAAAAAAAAGAATAAAAACAAACAAAACAAACCCACCTCCAATAATGCATTAGCGGCGCGTGAAAATCCGCCATTCCAACTCCCGTACGGTGTCGTATTCCACTTTGATACAAAACTCTCAACATATACAGAACAACACCATCCCCATGCTTCTTGTTCCTCCCTTCTTCTTCTTCTTCTTCTTCTTCTAAACTTCAAAATCACATTCCTCCCTCATCTTCTTCTTTAGATTCTCTAAAGCCACCTCCAGTTGCACAGAGATCCTGTACCACCATCAGGACCCTCCTTCCTTCTTCATCTCTCTCTCTTTCTCCAAGTAAAGATTCCTCCTTTACATGTAAATCCTCTAATTTCTGAAATCAAAATCTCATGTTTATGATATCTTCGCCTGTTTTTTGATTTCCCAAATCTCATATCTGTTTCAATTTGTATATGTTGTTTTCTGTTGTTGGATCTCGGATTCGGATTTGGGTTCGAATCCCATTCATGTTTGTGTTTGGATGTTTTGGTATAGAATTTTGTATGAATGTTTGTGGTGTGAGCATTTTGAGTTCAAATTTAGTGTCAATTTTCTTCATTTATGCTTCTCTAAGTTTCGTGATTTTTGAACCAATTTGGCGTTATGAAGCATTTTGAAAGGTGGAAATCAGTTAGCTTGGTGAAGATTCGTAATTTGAATTGGATTGTTATGGTTTAGAACTTCAGGTTGAAGATTGGTCAATGTGTGTGTTTTTCGTATTCACAAATCCATTATGGTTTTGGGACTTGAGTTCTGATTATGGTATGAATGAGCTAGCGGTAGCTGAGGCCAGGTGTTGTAACTTGTAAGTGTAACTGGTTTGATTGATGAGACTTGTATGAGTAAACTATGAAGTTGTCAACAAAGATTGTTTGAATATTAGATTAGGACTGGATTTAGTTTAGTAGTTGTTTATGATGGTTTGTTGAAAGTCAGATGTGTAAGGACTGTTTGATAAAGCATGTTCAGTCATATATAAAACTTGCTTTCTCTAGATGTCCGCTTATTGTTTATTGTTAGGCTTTATGATAACAAAACTTGTCTTTGATATATCATTCTAAAATAGTTCATCTATCTTTGAAAGCAGATTTAGGTTTGGCTGCTCTGTGGGTCTTCCTATTTGGGTTTGTGTAAGAAGAAGCAGGAAATGGTTAAAAGGTTTGTTTTCTTATTCAGAAGTTATATACTGTTTAGTTTAAATGAAACACTTGAATTTGATCTCTTCTTTCTTCTCTTTTTCATGCAAAACAGGTATGGAGTGTTTTGATCTCCACAAAATATCATGTTGCAGTGCATAGAGGGGTTAAAGCATTTATGTGCTTCCCTACTGAGGTGCTGTGATCTTGACTTGTATAAACAATCGAGAGGATTAGAAGACCCTGAAATTCTAGCTAGGGAGACAGTGTGTATGTTATGTAACCCCAAGTTATATCTTTATGTATTCACTCTCTAATCTCTTCTTGTTAACTGCAATAGATGCTGAGTGAAATTGTTATTACCTCTGTTATGCAGTTAGCGTTAGTGAAATAGAGGCACTTTATGAGTTGTTTAAGAAGATTAGCAGTGCAGTGATTGATGATGGGTTGATCAACAAGGTTTGTATTCTGTACATTCTTTTTAATTCGTTTGGGAACACTTCCCCTGTATAGATTTGGGTTTGACATGTTCCACATTCTCATATTCTAGGTCCTTTTCTCATTGCTCTATTACTTTCCTTTTTTTTTCTTCATACCTCTTTTGTTTTTCCTTTATGCTGTTATGTAGGAGGAGTTTCAACTGGCATTATTCAAGACAAACAAGAAAGAGAGCTTATTCGCTGATCGTGTACGTTTTTCTGTGAGAAATTAGATCTTCTTCAAACTTGTCATAGTCTTTTTTGAATCACATATCTTGAATATATATTTCATCATTAGACCATCTCAAGGCATTTGTTTAATGTCTTGGTAAGGAAGCACTTATTTATCACTTGTTTTTTTGCAGGTATTTGACTTGTTTGACACAAAGCACAATGGAATACTAGGTTTTGAAGAGTTTGCTCGTGCTCTCTCTGTCTTTCATCCTAATGCCCCCATCGACGATAAGATTGAGTGTACGTATCTGATATTCATCATGATTGTTTTATGCTGGTGCTTGTAAAACGACTTGCATTGTGTGGTACATGAATATGAAACATATACTTTAGTCTGTGATAGTATAGTTTATGTATTGCTGATCTTCGTGATGTTAAATTCCAGTCTCGTTTCAATTATACGACCTCAAGCAACAGGGCTTCATTGAAAGGCAGGAGGTAATATTTTTGTTTCATGATCAGTTTTCTTCATCCTCGATTCCTTTGCAAGTTTTTAACAAATAATGTGTTTCTATATATTAGGTGAAGCAAATGGTAGTGGCCACCTTAGCAGAATCTGGCATGAATCTTTCAGACGAGGTGATAGAAAGTATAATTGATAAGGTGCTTTCTCAACCCCTATTTCATCTTTATGTAATTTAAGGAATGTTTCGATTAAGTTGAGGAGTTCATTGTCTCTTGCTGAAGTTGATTTTGTTTTTGCTTTCATTGTTTTGGAACTTGGTTTCAGACATTTGAGGAAGCTGATACAAAACATGATGGGAGGATCGATAAGGAAGAGTGGAGAAGCCTTGTTTTGCGGCACCCATCCCTTCTTAAAAACATGACTCTTCAGTACCTCAAGTAAGTCCCACATATAATAATCATGCTAGTCTCGCACACACTAACACACACACACACACACCAACCCTTCCACTATGCTGGTTTTAAGAGTAATAACAAGGACATTATCTTGTTACTCAACCAAAAGTTTCACCCTAATGTTATCACGATCTGTCTTGGTTTTAGATTACCTGTGATTATTGCCTGCAAAATAACTTTTTTGTAGATCCGTTGCATCGTATAACCATCCATGATTTGTTTTGTTTTTTCTTCTGAGCAGAGACATCACCACAACATTCCCGAGCTTTGTATTTCACTCACAAGTCGACGACACCTAGAAGTTCAAATTTTCATTTTAAGCGGAGACATTAATTTTTTTAATTAAATTATTCCGATTTGCATGTTTCCGAAGAATATGGTCCACTCTAATGTAAAGGGCCAGGTAGAGAGTTTTCATATACCATATTTGTTTTTTTCTTTTGAATATTTTTGGATGTGTGTAATTTATTCTCAACGAGTGACCATGCTCTAATGATATGCGGTTTTGATTTTGAGTTTTCTATCATACTGAATCTTATGAAAGGTGGTTGGGTTAAAAAGTAGATGATGTTGATGTTGAATCTATATTCCAATGTAACCGCTGCAACTGTCATTCTTGCTTGTTACTGTCATTCCATTTTCTTGATACCGATACATCCCAATTCCTCTTGTTCCATCTACTACTCTTAGTCTGGAGTGTAGACTTCTGAGTAATGTCTTATTTTAATTTGGTTCATGGATTTGATTCGAACCTTTTTTAGATATTACAGATAGGTGTATATTCAGTGCCAGCAGACACATGATGTTCGTTACTCGTTGAACTTGGGCTAACAAGTGATCAATGATTGGACTTTGCTAACGAATTACATTCGCAGTGGCCAAAGCAGAAGAATGAATTCGACTTTCCTTTTGTCAAGGACTGAACATTTGCTTACAAATGCCATATCATTCATTCAACAATGACCAACGACCATGGACAACTGATGGTTTCTTCAATACTACCCAGTAGGGTATGAAAAATTGGATCAATTTTCCATTCCCAACAATGGAGTTTCTTCATATTGCTCAAATTAAACCTTAAAATTTCAATCTGTACGAAAACAAGGGATCTGTAAGTAAGCCCGAGTTCGATGATGTTCCTTGCCTCAGTATGTCTGGAATTCTATCTGTCATCTTTAAGTGATATCCCAACGCACGCATGACTTGAGATGTGCTCTCTCAGTCCCCCATATATTTCCTCTAAGAATGTTAAGCTGAAGCGTCTGTAGTTTATCAAAATGACATCTCACATCTTCAACAACTGGAATTGCCAGGAAGCAAAAAGATACATTTTCAGATTCCCATAGCGAACCAGAATTAGACAACTAAAAGACAGTTTAGTAACTACAACAGTTTCCTTTAGGAAAATTCATGATTAGCAACCTTCCGTTGAATTGGAAGTGATGCAATAGTAAATTCGGTAAGTGATTATAGGAAAACCTGGATAACTTTCAGCAGAGCAAACACAGTTCCAGGTTGTCCTGCACTATCTGTAACTTGTGAAGCACAGACGGCTTTTTTCACTCGTAAAACCAATATGTTAAAAGACTATCAAAATATATGATCAACAACTCAAAGCAACATGGAACCAAGAATTAAAGGAACAGAACAGAGGAGATTAATTGGTACCGAAATGCATTGAAAATAATAATAATATCCGATAACAAACCCCATCCGAAACTAGCCAAAATATTGTTCCAGGTAAAATTAAAAAAGATGGAAGATAAAAAGAAAAATCACTACTACGCAAAAAAGTAAACATCTACTGCTGGGTCATGTCTCCTGTTTAGTCAACTTCTTCCATCTTGCTCTCTGCTTCTGCATCAACATCCTCCAGTGGAGGCATGTCAGCATCACCTTCAACAGCATCATCATCAATGCTCAGTCCAAGCTTCAACATCCTGTGGATCCTGTTGCCGAAGGTGTTGGGGTCATCAAGGCTGAAACCAGAGGTGAGCAGGGCAGTCTCAAAGAGAAGGAGCACAAGGTCCTTCACTGACTTGTCGTTCTTGTCTGCATCAGCCCTCTTTCTGAGCTCCTCCATGATTGGGTTCTCGGGGTTGATCTCCATGGTCTTCTTGGAAGACATGTAACCAGCCATGCTGTTATCCCTCAAAGCCTGGGCTTTCATGATCCTTTCCATGTTGGCAGTCCAGCCATACTCGCCAGTCACCAAACAGCAGGGAGAATCGACCACACGGTCAGACACCACAACCTTCTCCACACGATCACCCAACACATCCTTGACAACCTTGCAGAGTCCCTCAAACTTCTCCTTCAACTCTTCCTTCTTCTTTGCCTCATCCTCAGTCTCCTCAAGCTTGAGACCTTCCTTGGTGGCAGAGACAAGCTTTTTGCCCTCATACTCCTTGAGCTGACCAACTGCATACTCATCAATAGCATCAACCATGAACAGAACCTCATATCCCTTCTTCTTAAGCTTCTCGAGGAAAGGAGAGTTCTCAACAGCCTTCTTGCTTTCACCAGTGATGTAGTAGATGTCTTGCTGGCCCTCCTTCATCCTTGTGACGTAGTCCTTAAGGCTGGTCATCTCATCACCGCTCTTGGTTGAGTGGTACCTCAACAAATCAGCAAGCTTAGTCTTGTTCTGGGAGTCCTCATGGATCCCAAGTTTGAGATTCTTGGAGAAAGACTCGTAGAACTTGTTGTAGTCCTCCTTGTTCTCAGAAATCTCAGTGAACATCTCGATACACTTCTTCACCAAGTTCTTGCGGATGACCTTCAAGATCTTGTTCTGCTGCAACATCTCTCTGGAAATGTTGAGGGGAAGATCCTCAGAGTCAACAATACCCTTCACAAAGCCAAGGTACTCAGGGATCAATTCCTCACAGTTGTCCATGATAAAGACACGGCGGACATAGAGCTTGATGTTGTTGGGCTTCTTCCTGGTGTCGAAGAGATCAAATGGTGCCCTCTTGGGAACAAAGAGGATGGCCTTGAATTCCAGCTGACCCTCAACTGAGAAGTGCTTGACAGAAAGGTGCTCTTCCCAGTCATTGGTAAGACTCTTGTAAAATGCTGAGTACTCTTCCTTGTTGATCTCTTCTGGCTTCCTCATCCAAATAGGCTTTTGCTTGTTCACCAAAGACCATTCGTGAGAAATCTCCTGAATTTTCTTCTTTTTCTTCTCCTCCTTTTCCTTCTCTTCATCAACTTCCTCTACCTTTCCTTCCTCTTCCTTCTTTTCTTCTTCATCCTCGTCATCAGAGATCTCCTTCTCAGTGGTCTTCTCAATCCACAATGAAATAGGGTAGCTGATGAACTCAGAGTGCTTCTTGATCAAATCCTTGAGCCTGCGCTCCTCAAGGTACTCAAGTTGGTCCTCCTTCAGGTGAAGGCAGATCTTGGTACCCCTGCCAAGAGGCTCACCAGAGTCCCTGGTCACTGTGAAAGACCCTCCAGCCTGAGACTCCCAGATGTACTGCTCGTCATCATTGTGCTTGGTGGTGACAATGACCTTCTCAGCAACAAGATAGGCAGAGTAGAAACCAACACCAAACTGACCAATCATGCTAACGTCAGCACCAGCAGTCAAGGCTTCCATGAATTCCTTGGTTCCTGACCTTGCAATGGTACCAAGGTTGTTCACCAAATCTGAAAACAGAAATTAAGCAAACACATTAGTATCGCATCATCAATTTCAGTATCCCAAAAACATAAAACTAAAACAAACATGTAAAATCAACAGCAGAGCAACTTACCAGCCTTGGTCATCCCAATACCACTGTCAATAATGGTCAATGTGTTGTTGGTCTTGTCAGGGATAATGTGGATGAAGAGCTCTGGCTGAGACTCAAGCTTGCTCTTCTCGGTCAAGCTCTCAAATCTAATCTTGTCAAGAGCCTGCATAAATAAAACACCATACATCAAACACACTCCATTGAAACTAAAAGGCACAAACTCTCACAACAAACGCACTCCTGAATAAACACACCGCTCACAACTTAAAAATCGTATTCACAATCAATTCAAAACAAATTAAAAGCATCCACTGGTAACTATGCACCCTATCAACTCCATATCAAAGTTAACATAAACAGTTAAACAAAACTATGTGTCTGCTCAATGAAGACATGTATACAGCATCTAGTACAATTGATCAGAGCGTGTGTATTTGAAACCCCTGAATAAAATTCAAAACCCTAAACCCCCAAATCAGTAATAATTACTAAAACTAATCAATCCACTATTGATCATCAAAATCAAAACCCACTCGATTCTGATCCCACAACAACAGCTAAACAACTACACAAATCATCATCCAATTTCCATTATTAACTTTTAACTAATCCACAGATTGATTACTCTTTCAATACTGCAAAACTATCACAAACCCTAGAATCAAGCCTAAAGAGTCCAGATCTCTACTAATCCAACACCAATCGTCAACAAAAACCAGTACTCAGACGCAATCAGAATCCAAACAATCAAACAATCAATAAACACTAAATCAAATCCAGAAGAACAATCAAAGGCTCAAGAAGACTCACATCGGAGGCATTGCTGATAAGCTCACGGAGAAAGATCTCCTTGTTGCTGTAGAAGGTGTTGATGATCAAGCTGAGAAGCTGGTTGATCTCCGCCTGGAAGGCAAACGTCTCGGTGTCCGCCATCGCCGCTCTCGGAAATTTTTAGGGTTTCGGGAGCAGATCTAGGGTTTTACAGGGAAGACGAAGACGAAGACGAAGACGAAGTGGGTCTTTGAGAATGAGTGAGGCGATGGGTTTTATAGTGGACTCTCTCTAACTAGGGTTTCTAGATCCTTCTGTTTGCCAATTAATTTGGATCTGATTTTTCTATTACTTTTGGTGCCACGTCGAAAATCTAGATTGTTCGTAAGGGTGGGAGAGAGGGGTTTTGGGCCTTTGATTGGCTTAAAGAGAAAAGGACACGGCCTAATGAGAAAAAAAGGAAAATATTTGCAAGTTGCTATGAAATTTTAAATGGTTCTTTTTTAGAAAATTTCATCCAAGTCACATTCTCAACATTTTCTTCCTTATAAGTCCACCCTAATTTTTTTACCCATATAAGTCCACTTTATGATCCAAATTAGTCATCTTACTTTTAGTTTATACCTAAATTACCCTCTTCTCTCTCTATATGCAAAGAATCTGATACCGTTCAAAATCATTTCTCTCTCTCTCTCTCTTCTATTGCCGGCGAGAAACCAACTAGAATTTCAGCCCTAGCAGGAGCCCTAAGCCTTGGGGCCTCCACGGCCTTCCACAACCTCCTCGGCCTTCCACAGTCTCATCCTCGTCTCTCTCCATCCCCGACACCATCTCATCGGAAGTCGGAGCTGACCGTCGAGGAGCGCGTGGTGCTCGACGCTCGTCAAGGATCTCAGATCGAAGGTCATGGCAGAGCTCTCAGATCGAAGGTCATGGCAGAGCTCTCTAGGATCTCAAATCGAAGGTCATGGCAGAGCTCTCAGATCGACGATTACTGCTTTCTACTTCCTTGGCAGTAGTTTTTGTGGTATTGTGTAGTAGCTTTCTACTTCCTTGGTACTAGCTTTTGTGGTATTATGTAGTAGCTTTATTGTCCTTTGGTAGTAGCTTTCGTGTTCCTTGGTAGTAGCTTTCTTGTACTTTGGTAGTAGCTTTCGTGTTCCTTGACAGTAGCTTTTGTGGATTGTGTAGTAGCATTTGGTAGTAGTAGCTTTCTTGTTCCTTGGCAGTAACTTTCATATTCGTAGCTTTCGTGTTCGTAGCTTTCTTGTACTTTGGCAGTAGCTTTCATGTTCCTTGGTAGTAGCTTTCTACTTCCTTAGCAGTAGCTTTTGTGGTATTGTGTAGTAGCATTTGGTAGTAGTAGCTTTTGTAGCTGGTGATAGTAGCTTTTGTGGCTGGTGGTAGTAGTTTTTGTGTTCGTCAGAAACCTCACAATAGTAGCTTTTGTAGGCGGTGGTAGTAGTTTTTGTAGCTGGTGGTAGTAGCTTTTATGGCTGGTGGTAGTAGTTTGTGTTCGTCGGAAACCTCACAATAGTAGCTTTTGTAGGCGGTGGTAGTAGCTTTTGTAGACGGTGGTAGTAGCTTTTGTGGCTGGTGGTAGTAGCTTTTGTGTTCATCGGAAACCTCATAGTAGTAGCTTTTGTAGGCGGTGGTAGTAGCTTTTGTAGCTGGTGGTAGTAGGTTTTATAGCTGGTAGTAGTAATTTTTGTCATCGTCGGAGGTCGGCCGGAAACCTTACCGGAGGTCGGTCGGAAATCTCGCCGGAGGTCGGTCGGAAATCTCGCCGGAGGTCGGTCGGAAATCTCGCCGGAGGTCGGTCGGAAACCTCGCCGGAGGTTAGCCGGAAACCTCACCGGAGGTCGGCCGGAAACCTCGCCGGAGGTCAGCTGGAAATCTGGCCGGAGGTCGGCCGGAGACTATTCTCAAATAAGAGTGGTTGTTGACTTTTTATACTAGTGGCATTCTTGTAAATATAAAAGAGAAAATCTAATTTTTTTTTGTTGAATGGCAGTCTGTAATTACGTTGAACTTCAATACTTAATATAAAACCTTATTTAGACTTGGGTGGACTTATATGGGTAAAAATGTTGGGGTGGACCTATGTGGGAAAAAATGTCTCAAAGTGGACTTATATGTAATTGGCCCGTTCTTTTTCCGTATTTTGGCCTTTTCTTTTCTTAAGATTGGAGGAAAGAATATTGCAATTTCCACGAGCTTTCAATCATTGTTCGTATAATTTCTTTGTATTTCAATCTTTTACGTGTATACAATTTCTTCAAAAGATGTATCTAAGATAAAAAAAAGTACAATATTGTTTGGAAAGGACGACAGTGACATGTGATATTAGAAGCATCAGTCGAAGATTTGCTTGCACGAGTTTTTTCCAATAGAGTGCAAAAGATGAACAAAGAGTTGGGATTAAAGAGCCGGGTGAAAGAAAACATAAGTTGTGATTTGCAACAAAATTTTAATGAAACATTTCCATAAATTAACCAAGCTATGTCGACCCTACTTTTGAAAACATGATGGATGGCACATAAAGCCACAGATTCGTACTTTTTGAGTTATATTTATATTGGGTTGTGTTGGAAAAAGTGTGTCATAGATTAGAGCTATTTGGAATCCCACATTAGAAACGTGTAGAGTTATCCTTGGGTTATAAGGAATGGTATCACACACACTAATATCGAGGCCTTTTGTGTAAAACCTCATACCCGTTTCTCTACTGGGTGGCTAAAGTGGGGGGAGTATCGACATTATTAGACCCGTGTGTGTGGGACTTTCGGAGCCCGTCGGCCGCTTCCGCATAACAAGTGGTATCAGAGCCCAGGCGACGCTTGGGACTTGGTGTCTCATACGATCGAGTTGCAATTTGGTGGAGCTCCCGTTTGGATTGGGATCACAAGATTCAGATGGTTGTGATCAAGGTTGAGCTATTGGAATTTGGATCGTGAGACAGTTTGAGATGACTCGAATCACGTCAGGTGGAGATTGTTGGAAAAAGTGTGGCTTAGATTAGAGCCATTTGGAATCCCACATCAGAAACGTGAAGAGTTATCCTTGGGTTATAAGGAATGATACCACACACACTAATGTCGAGGCCTTTTGTGTAAAACCTCATACTCGTTTCTCTACTGGGTGGCTAAAGTAGGGGGGATTGGACCCGTGTGTGTGGGACTTTCGGGGCCCGTCGGCCGCTTCCGCATAACAGGTTGTATAATGCGGTTATTGGGACCTCCAAATTTGCTAGCTAGACATCACTTTATTATTAATTATTAAATGACATATACATTCTCATACAAAAAAGACTATTAAGGACAATATACAAAAAGAAATATTATATTTATTCTCTTTAAACTTTCTAATTCAATAATAATTAATTTCATTCTTTATTATTTTTCTTATATATTTTTGTTTTCCAATTTCTTTATTAAAGCATAAATATAGTTTATAAAACTTAAAAAATAATCAATATCGATCATGTGACATAAAATTTTGTATTATCATACATGTTGAACGCATATCTTGCAAGGTGCATAAATATTTTTACAAAAATAAAAAAATAATAATATCTATCGATAATAATATCAATCTTATGAATTGATGAACCGGTCATCAACTCATGTCGATGATATATTTGCTTATTCCGTGGCTCATGAAATCATTGAGCACGATGACATCGAACCACGCTCTGTTGCAGAATGTCAAAATAGAGCAGATTGGCCTAAATGAAAAGTTGCAATCCAGGCAGAATTAGACTCTCTAACAAAGAGACAGGTCTTCGGCCCAGTAGTGCTAACTTTGCCGAGTGTAAAGCCTGTTGGACATAAATGAGTTTTTGTTAGAAATCATAATGAGAAAAATGAGGTACTTCGGTATAAGGCCCGCCTTGTGGCGCAAGGTTTCTCACAACGCCCTGGGATTGATTACGAGGAGACTTACTCTCCGGTCATGGTCGTCATAACTTTCCGCTACTTAGTCAGTTTGGTAGTGTCCAAAAAACTTGACATGCAGCTTATGGATGTGGTTACAGCATATCTCTATGGGGATATGGATTCAGAGATAGATAGATAGATAGATATATAGATATATATATATATATATATATATATATATATATATATATGAAAGTGCTCGATGGCATTACGTTACCTAAATCAAGTGACTCTAAACCACGGAGTGCGTATGCTATAAGGTTGCAACGCTCACTTTACGGATTAAAGCAATCCGGACGAATGTGGTATACTCGTCTAAGTGACTACTTGATTAGGGAGAGATATAAGAATGATGAACTATGCCCGTGCGTGTTCATAAAGAAGACAAGTTCCGGATTTGCAATAGTGGTCGTTTATGTCGATGACATGAACATTATCGGTACTCTTGATGAAATCAAAGAGACCGCGGCTTATCTGAAATCCGAGTTTGAGATGAAAGATCTTGGGAAGATTCGTTTCTGCCTAAGTCTTGAACTAGAGCATCGAGTCTATGGAATTCTTATCCATCAGTCTGCATATGTCCAAAAGATGCTCAGGCGATTTAATATGGACAAAATGCACCTTGTTAGCACTCCCATGATTGGTCGAAATCTGGATATAACTAAAGATCCATTCCGTCCAAAAGAGGACGACGAAGAGGTCTTGAGCGCAGAGGTTCCATACCTTAGTGCAATAGGCGCATTATTGTACTTAACTCAATGCCCTCGACCAGACATTGCATTCTCAGTCAACTTGTTAGCTAGATTTAGCTCAGCGCCAACCTAACGTCATTGGACCGGAGTCAAGAACATCTTTCAATATCTTAATGGTACCGTTGACTTGAAATTGTTCTTTCCCTACACTGATTCAAAAAGGACATAAGATGGTCCTATGGCTCACAGAAGGCACGGCACCTATCCACCAAGGGACCGGACCGCCGCCATGGACGCCGCCGGCACTACTGCTGGACACAGGTCCAATGCCGAGCATGCCACCGCCGCCTTGTCCTATGTCAAGACACCAAATAATACGTTGGTGGGTTTCGCCGACGCAGGATATTTATCTGATCCTCAAACTAGTTATATGTTCACCATTGAGAATACAGCGATATCTTGGAGGTCTACTAAGCAGACTCTAGTGGCGACATCTTCAAATCATGCAGAGATTATAGCTTTGCATGAAGCTGTTCGGGAATGTGTTTGGTTGAGATCAATCATTAAACACATTAGAGGGACTAGTAGATTAAATTCTACAACTTATAGACCTACATGCATTTATGAGGACAATGCAGCTTGTATTGAGCAAATGAAGTTAGGTTACATCAAGGGTGATAATACAAAGCACATTTCACCTAAGTTTTTCTACAACCAACAACAACATGCGTTTCTTAACATTCAAGTGAACCAAGTTAGTTCTGAAGGAAATGCAGCATACTTATTTACTAAGTCCTTACCTAAGTCTATTTTTGAGAAACATGTAAGAGGTATAAGTATGCGTCGGCTATCAAGTCTCCCTGAATAATGTTCACATCAGGGGGAGTATCATCTCAATGAAGTAGGCTCTGGTGCGTTGTACTCTTTTTCTCCTACGATCAAGGTTCGGTTTTTCTCCCACAGGGTTTTTGTGACTTGACGAGGTTTTTGACGAGGCAACAGATCAGCACCATCGGCATATCAGCGCGCGGCACAAGGGGGAGTGTTCTAGGATATTCTATATCTTTCTAGATATTCCTTATGTGTGTCTTGGCCTTATGTCAATAGGATATGTAGTTTGACTAGATCTATGTATTCTTTATTCTTACTTAATTGGTATTGTGTAATTTCTTATATAAAGGGTTTCAATCAATGAATAATACACACATCATTCACGATTCTCTATTCTTAAATTACTTTCACTTCATCAATATATATATATATATATATATATATATATT
Source organism: Fragaria x ananassa (assembly GCA_034370585.1). Lineage (NCBI taxonomy): Eukaryota > Viridiplantae > Streptophyta > Magnoliopsida > Rosales > Rosaceae > Fragaria > Fragaria x ananassa. The sequence goes on along the minus strand of CP139766.1, from coordinate 29,722,652 downwards.
AATTTTATTCACACAACCCTCTTTGTTACATAAACATCTCATTTTTTTTATCATACTTTAAAAGTCTATTCTGCCCCTTTTTTCCTTTCAAGAAACTCTGAAGAAATGCCTTCTTTTTTGTTCAACTTGACGACAACAATGGTCTCCCCATGAAGCTTTGTAGCTAGGTCTTGAACGTTGATATTGGATGAAAATAATTTATGCATAATCTTGTTCACTAGCTAGGTATGACAAACCCAAGCAAATAGAGAAAGCTAAAGAAGGGATCCCGACCTCCTTTTTTCTTACAGATAATTATTCTTCAATATTTGTGTTTGTATATCACATCAGATTCCAACAACGTAAACAAATTGAAGAATTGAAGCGTTGTATTCAAATTGCTATGATTATATTCCTATATAATATATAATGTATTTGATTCGATTCTAGAACTGTACGTCTGTTTGGTTTCTAACAATACTTCCATTAAAAAGTATAACTAGGAGAGACAATTTGAATCAATATCCCATTGATTTGAGGTACCCAGACTCATATATAAACATGGCTAGTAAGGGCACAGAGATCGAGAAGGGTTGCAATGGGGTAGTGAGAGGAGAGTGAGGAAGAACAGAAAAGGGGTAAAATATGAACAAATGAGAAGAAAAATGGCAAAAAGTTTCACATGAGTGCGTATTAAGAAAATAAGGGTGTGTGACTAAAATTTCTCATATATATATATATATATTGTTTTCCTTTTTCTTGATTTTTGTAATTTTATTTTGTTCAAACAATTATTTTTATAAGAAAGACAATGAAACAAAAGCATTTTAATAATTTAATTATGTGTTGAAAGTATGAGCTAGCGACCTGAAACACAATTGCTTTAAAGCACAATCAATCCCCTCTCTGCTGAAGGGTTTGCACAACCAGCCCATTTGATGTATTTCTCGTTGAGTTTATACAAGTCATTTTCAATCAAAAAAGAAGAAGAATCTGATGGTATTTCGTAGGATCCATGTCAGCCTGTCAAGAAATACAATGAGAGCTCCCCACATAATTATGGGAGGGAGTAGAAACCTGTGAAGTAGTTAACTGAGGCGGAGGGTCTTCACTGAGCAACAGTTACAGCAGTCTTAACATTCCGGGTGTTTCTGGTCTTGATTGGATTTGGAGGTGACACGAGGCTAAAGTGACTGCTGAAGTTTAAAACAACTGAGCGAAGAGAGGACATAACTTCTTTTCTGTTGCAATAATTTTGATCGACAGAGTACAATTTTGCTACTGAGTAGTGTTTTTGGTCTTACTCTTATTTAAGCTTATTTCCACCTTCGACCCACACATGAATCCAATCAACTCAGATCAATGGGCAAAAGAGATTGCTCATGTGGTCAACAATAATTGACATGGTCTAGGGTTGCAAAATTGGATGGAAGAGATTGCAAGAGGTCAGCAATACTTGACTTATTCGCTGGTAACATAAATTGGATGGAATTCCAAACATTTATCATTTCGGACTAGAGTGAAAGATGAGACCCTCGAGTTCAAGTATAATGGTGGCAAGAGCATACATAATTCAGATTTGGGTCTCTCAACAGAATAGCCGACATCTCGAGTTCAAGTATAATGGTGGCAAGAGCATTACATAATTCAGATTTGGGTCTCTCTCAACAGAATAGCCGACATCTTCCAAAAAGTTAACTGAAACAATATCAAACTGGAGGGAAGATTTTGGAAACATGTTGAGCTACATAATGACAAGGATATAACATTTGAACACAGAATAGAGTAAGAAACGAAACAACCACTGAAATTTCAAAAAACAAAATATAAGCATCTGATTACCAAGCATGGTCTGAAGAGTGATGACAATTGTATCTGAATCAAAACATCACAGTAGCTCAACTCATGAACCATAAACTTAAGATCTAGGCTTCTCCTTCTTCTCCTTGAAGAGGGCTAAGAGTGACACACCTGAGACCTTCACAACCTTAAACCTAACTCCGGGAATATCACCAACAGCATGACCCTTACGTCCAAACCCAGCAATCAACACCTCGTCCTGCATGTAGACACAATAATCAGTAAATCCACAAAACATAACTCAGTACTGGTACAACATGAAATACTTCTCCATTATACTCACATTTTCCTCAATGTAGTTTAAGCAACCATCGTTGGGCACAAAGGCAGCAATCTTCTTCCCGTTCTTGATAAGCTGAACCCTAGCACACTTCCTAATGGCAGAGTTAGGCTGCTTAGCTTCAATACCACTGCAAAATAATTACCAAAACCAGTTAGGACTACACGCCCAAATATTCCAACTGAACAAGTTGGTTTAAAAAGAAAATTCCATCAAGACTATTTCCCATACATCTTCTCAAGAACAATTCCCTTAGCATGGGAAGATCCAGCAAATGGCTTCTTCCACTCATTTCCAAGATGGGACTTCTTGTATGACTTGTCAGCCCACCTTTGCCTTCTCCGGTGGTTCTTCAGCTTGCGAGCTGATCCCATTCCACGTGTTTTCCTGTAAAAATTGGCCAGCAGTGTTAAGTAAAGCATTTCAAGTAGGGCTCAGAGCAAATACAAACCAACAAAAAATTCCACACAATTGATGTTTGAAGCATTGTTATATTCATATAATCAAAGAATTGATGGATGAAGATAGCCTGGCATTCAAATCCATTAGCAGTTATACAATTTCAAGATTAACAGTTCAAGCCCAAACAAACAAGTTTTCAGGCCAAGAGCTTTTCTACAGATGAATTCAATACACCATCAGCATAAAAACTCAATCTAACAAATACAAAAACACAACTGGGTAAATCGTAAATGGTTCTGACTCCTCTAAAGGATGAAAAACTCAACAACCTTTGGCACATAAATAATTTCAGTGTTGACAAAGCTCCCAACAAAACATGAAAACTGAATCACACTTGATGTACAAAACAAGGCTACACCTTTCATTTCATTAAACTCTAAATTTTACAGTACTACTTCATCAAGCTGACTGTTAAACATAATCTCAATAACTATAAATCTATGTTTTCTCAATGCACAAGGATTCAAAGGTATAAAATCTTCGACAACGACTAATCTAGCAACCTAGCCACTACCTAAATATTCTAAACTACAATAAAACAATTAACACATTGCTCTACACAAAACCTCGGTACCCAAATAAATTATTCAACAAATACCGAACAGTGTACAAAGTTTTTTCAAATTTTCAACATCAACTACTAAAATAAACTGTACTAATTCCAGACAATTGTACCATCTTATTCAACTAGGTAACTGAAACTTAGGTAGATTCTAGACGAGAAGCTTTAACCATGAAATAAAGAGAAGAGAAACGAAGAGTGAGAGAGGATCGATCTGAAAGGAAGGAGGAGGAGACTGACCCCATGATGATGAGTGAGGGCGAAGAGGCTCAAGCAGCGACTGCGAGAGAGAGAGAGAGAGAGAGAGAGAGAGAGAGAGAGAGCTGCGGCGCGGGCAGGAGAGAGTAACCAGAGCTTTAATAAGGCGATGGGAAACCCTAGTGCCTTGTTCTACCCACTTGATTATACCTCCTTTTGGGCTTTCGATATAAATTTACTAACGAAATGGGCCAGTTCTGGGCCTTTATCAGCCTCGACCCGCACCCACTATCCCTGAATTTGGATATTTTACCTTTTAATCGTTTTATTTTTTCTCGAGATAATAGAGATATTACAAATGTCTCTAGAGAATTTTTGTATTAAAAACCACAAATCTAACATATTTTCAAAGAAATATACCCATGAATCCGAGATATTTAATAAATATCTCTCATGACCTACAACAACAAATTGTATACCCATGAGTCCCAGATACCATAAAGTATCTCTCATAACCTACACTGACAGACGAACTAGAGCATTATTCCTAACCGCAACCAATCACCCGGTCAAAGGCTTGGAACCCGGTTTGACTGTCCAATATCAAAACACAAAATAATAAATAGCATCTGAACCGTAACCAATCACCCGATTAAAGGCTTCGAACCCAGTTTGACTATTTATCCAACAATCACATGATCACATCATATGATTATATCCTTCACAAGGATATAATTATGTGAACAATATATGTTATTCCATAGGAATAACTTATCAATAATCAATAACATTAAAATCAATGAACCTTCAAAATAATCATAAAATATGAAAACTTTTTTTATCTTACCTATGAGCCGCTGACGATCAAGTTCATATATTTTAAAACAATTAATAGCATAGTATTAATTTTAACATCATAATCATTATCACATGACCATAATAAAATTTGGTTCAGAAGCGAGCCTTGGTGAGATTTACTCACCTTGAAATCCCACTGCAAAGCCCCAACACAACGAAGACAAGCCAATCACAAAATCACAAATCACCTAAAATCACACAATTAAAAACCTTAGAAACCAAAATGCTAAAGGATAACACAATACCCTTAAACTAACCCTTAGATCAAGGGAGGACAACTTCCCAAGGTCATTGAACTCAACGACACAATTGAGCTCTTCAAATATTCAAAACCTAAACTCAAACTCAACCAAGCCTAAACAAATAAACATAAGTCCTAACATGCAAACCTTGCTCAAAACTTAGCCAAACTACCTCTCAACATGATCACAGCAGCAAGGACTAGCTAACCACAGGAAACTAAGGCCACAACTCAGCCGGACGCGCCGCCACAAGCGGCGGCGAGTGAGCCCCACGCGCCACCTAAAAACTTCCGAATTAGGAGAAACTCATAACATGAAACTTGTAGATTGAAGTATTGTGATCAACTTTAATACCTGGGGTTTTGACTGGTTCGGCTGGAAAACTTTCCGAAACTCCAAAATAAAACCAAAAACAAAATCTGCAAAACCGGCATCAAAACTTGGTTTTCAGGTCACCAAAGACGTATAAACATCACTAGAGAAAGAAGATGAGCAAGACTCACCTAACTCTCACCCGAAATGGACTCTGAGCGAATGAACTCATTTGCTGCCGGATCTCCTCAGCAATCGAAGATCTGAAATCTGCTAGAGTAGATCTCATGTCGCTGTGCATAGCATCGAGACGAGCACTTGTCTCGTCTCTATGGCTCTGTAATTCCATCTCCAAATGAACTAGTTCACCGGACACCTCAGGTTCATCTGGATCGGGCTGCTTAGTCACCTGCAATTTTGCCATGACCGACGAGGCTGCTGATACCACTTGTTAGGGCAGTAACCCTTGCTGAAAGTTTAAGAGAAAAACTAGCTAAAGAGAATAAATAAAGACTGGAAAGTACTGATAATATTCATCCATCCCTACTGGGTTTACAACTCTGTCGATTTATACTACAGCTCCTCACATGGACAGAGCCACATGGCGGCCTGGTAGTGGCTCTCTACTAATGCAACCCTAATTACTCTTAGCTTCCTAATTCCTGCTTAATTAACTGAAACAGACTCTTAAGCCAACACGTGCACCGCACCTGCTAGAGACTACTACGACTTCTACCCCAACTTGGAACAGACATATTCACTGAACTGGGATCATAACAGCGCCACCAAAGAAGGATAATTGGTTTTTGTACTTGACGACGCCCGAACTTATATGTCGTCTAAACATCGATGAGTTCTGCAAAACAAGCTCTGAGTCGACGCCTTTGCAATTTGAATGCTTGTATGAAGTCAAATATAACTATCGTCATGGTGACGACGACGAAGACGGTTGTGAGGGGGATCATCATCCATGTGAAATTTCCTTATACGGAACACATACACTTGTGGGTTCCAAACTGTACATCTCGGCCCTATCCTATGATCGGGGTTCCGATGAGGGTGATCCAGTGACTTATTGCTTTGATCCAACTGATCCGGAGGGTCCATCTGTTCGCCGATGCGATGAGGGTTCCATTCCCGAGGTTGTGAGTTACACAGGCAACAATAAACTCTATGTTCAGGCAAACGTTGATGATGATTATGCTTCTATCGAATTCAACGGCTTTCTAATTGGCGTACCTCGTTGTGGAACAAGGCTTGTTGCTTATCGGTGGGATTCGAATGGAGTCCGAAGGCTGTATCGTGTACTACATGAGCTTGATGGGATATTCTGCCCTTTTTTACTCTCAGGTAATTTTTCAATGGGTAAATGTGATGGTGGCCGGATGTGGTTAGTGTACCTTGGAAAAGATCTAATGGAATGTTGGTATACGCGTGTAGCATTGTTTCGAGTTTCCGTCTCAAACGACTCTGTTGGGAATCCGATCATCTCTGCTGATCTCGAGGCTGCAGAGTTCTTTCTGTTCTATAATGGCTTTATAGATAGTTTCAGCTCAGCTTTCGCCTTGTGCCATCAGCCAAACGGTGATGAGGACAACAAGAACTTGTGCGGGACGATTATTGGTCATGCCCGATGCTAATGCCAATTTTAGCACTATATTCGATCAATTTCTTCTTCTTTGATTCTTCCTAGCTACCTTTTATATTCTAGTTTTTGTCTATAGATTCAAGACCTTATGCAATGGAATGTTTAGAGTGCATGCTTTCTCAGGAAGCAATCTTATACAAAATCTGATATGCTGCTAGCGCGCTCTCATTTTTCTCTACAATCTATACCTATGTACTTTAAAGTCAAGAGGAAGAAAGGCATGCTAGATGTGTTTATGAAAAAGTTCCAATAAGGAACAAGTCGATCAGCATTTGAAACATGTGAATGTTTAGCTTATGACATATATAATCTCGACAATGAAGTCAGAATGAAAGTGTGAAAAAAAAAAGTGTCTGATATTGTTGTCGGTAGTCATTAAATACCTCCCTCGGCCCATGATGCTATGAAGCCCAGCATGAGGCAGCTCGAACAGGCCTCAACCCCGATACTAAAGCATTTTGGGCCGAGAGGGGAAGCCTCCACCGAAACTTAACATTTGTCCCACATTGAAGAAGATGCATAAGGTGAGTCAACGCAGGGGTATAAATGCAGCCAAGACCAACCAGAAAGGGAAGAAAAAATCGGTCTTAGCATTAAATACTCAACTACCCTTACTAACTTAACCATCGGAGAGAGAAAGACCGGAGTGTCCCGGTCATTCTCCTTTCTTGCAGATAAGGAAGGGCGAAGAAGGAACTTCGGAACAAAGGACAAAGGACTTCGGAAGATTGGATCACGTGTTACAGTTTCTACAAGAGCCTGCGGGTTCCAGCAGAAACAATTGGCGCCGTCTGTGGGAATACTTACAAAAAGCCAGTCTCGATGACGGAGTCAAATGAAGTTGGAATCGGGAGTAGGATAATTTCAGGAGATCAGACACCGGGAAGCAGTGACCGGCCGGGAAGGACGGGCGAAAGTGAAGAGTGCCCGCCTGATACAATCGTCCCGCGAGCGCTTACGGATGGAACAATGAGCGGCCTCACATAGGAAGAAATGGAGGATATCGTCGAGAGGTTAAGAGCGGACGTAGCACGCATGGAGAGAGAAGGCCAGCATGACCGTTTAGACACGGCCGCACGGGAGAAAAAGCTGGAGGCAGATAACGCTGCAATAATTAGTGCGTTAGCCAGAAGACTCGAGAGTGATGAGGTGATCGAACGAGCGGCAAACTCTATCCCCGAGGGGGAGCGGTCCCCAGCAACGCCGCCCGTAGCCCGGAGAACGGTAGTCGTCGGCACGAGCTTGTTTCCTGAAATTATGGAAGCAGAGGGCTCGCCCCCACCTCCAGCGCCTGTAGAGGAAAGAAGGAAGGAATCAACGGGAGTGGAGGCGGCCTTGATGGCCATGAGGGACAGTGTGATGTCCCTAACTACGAGACTAGACGAGGCAGAAAGAAGGGCAGCGCACAACCCGCCCGGTATGGGGTTTGAAGAGAGAGGGGGACCTTTCACTACCACCATCACGCAGACATTGCGTTCCCGTGCGGCGAAACCGCTTAAATTGAACTACGGAGGGGAGGGGGACCCGCATCTCTTCCTCGACAGTTTCAAGTCCCATACGAACGCGAAGGGTTATTCGGACGCCGCGTGCTGCAACATGTTCCAGGAGACGTTGTCGGGAGAAGCATTAAGCTGGTTTTATGAACTCCCGGCCGGTTCAATAGATTGCTTCAAGAGGTTAGCAGACCGATTCGTGAACCGGTTTATACTGCGGACGGACGGGCAGAGTACAACCCAGTTATTCAAGATAAAGCAAGGGCACGCCGAGGGACTAAAGGCCTTCGTAAATCGATGGCAAGGGGCCACAGCCAGGGTCAGGAGTTTCGACAAGAAGGTGGCGGAAGAGGCCTTTATCCAGGCCCTGTTGCCCGGGAAGTTCTTGTACGCGGTACGAATTGAAAATCCCCGGGGATATGATGAGCTCATGGAAATGGCGGTAAGGCACGCGCAGGCAGACCATGACACTTACGGGGGCCAAAGCGAGGGTAAAAGAAAGGAAAGCGGGAGGTCTGAATCCCGAGGACAGATGATCCAAGAAGTAAGAACCTGGAAAGGGGACCAGGGGGGACAAGTCTTCACCCCTAGCAAGAGGTTCAAGGACGGAGGTAAGAGCCAAGCCAAGCAATCAGGGGGCCCTCAGGGGAAGAACAGGGGCAACAACCAAAACAGCGGGTTTAAGGAAACGGTTATCACAGCCAGGGCAAGCTACACAAACCTAAATGCAACACCGGAGGTAGTGTGGAACGAGAATAAAGGGGATCTTCCAGGACCCGCAGCCAGGAGGTTCCCACCGTCACGACTAACCCGAGAGGACACAGGAAAGTACTGTGGATATCACAGGGAGGCAACACACGCAATAAACAACTGTGATGAGCTAAGAAGAGCGATCGAAAGTCAGCTTAAAGCAGGGAAGCTTCGGCAATACGTGTTGGGTTCACCCCAAGCTAAGGAGGAGCCCATTTACGGGACGATCAACACGATCCGTGGGGGGCGCGTATCGACCGGAGGAGTAACAAGGCCAAAAAACAGTGCCCCGGTAGCAGAGATGGGCGAGAGATATTCGCTTTCGGGAGCTCTAGCGCTCAGAGTGTAAACTCGAGGTGGAGGTCAGTAACATTCGAAGAAGAAGAAGAGCAAGGGACCAGACAGCCTCACAAGGACCCCTTCCTGGTAACAGTACAGTTGGATCATTATCTTTGCAAGAAAATCCTGATTGACACGGGGGCGTCAGTAAATGTCTTGTTCAGAAACGCGTGGCGAGCACTAAAAAGGGGGAGTAGCAAGCTCACGCAGGACAACGAGCCATTGATAAGCTTCTCTGGGGACGTGGTACAGCCTCTTGGGTCCGACTACATACCCATGATCCTCGGGGGTCAGGAGGGGAACACGTTGAGAATGTCAGTCGATTTCATAATTGTCGACTGCGACTCAGCGTACAATGGGATACTCGGGAGACCAGCCCTGTGGAAAGCTAAGGCATTCATCGCGGGGCACATGCTTATGATGAAGCTACCCTCGCCAACGGGTATCGTAACCATCCGGGGTGATCAAGTGGCAGCAAGAGGATGCTACGCCATTGACAGAGATAATGGTAGGAGGAGAGCGGAAGTGTTATCCTCCGTGAGCACGAGTAAATTGATTTCTGACGTATACGAAGATCCCAGGATCAACGCCGTTGCAGAAGGGGCAGAATCCGAGAGACCCGGGTCAGTAGAGGAAACCGAGCTTGTTTGCATCTCGGACGATTTCGCAGCCCGAACGGCGAGAATTGGGGCAAAATTGCCACCCCTAGTCCGGGAGGAGCTTATACGTTTTCTAAAGGCCAACAGCAAAGCTTTCGCATGGTCATATGCCAACGTGCCCGGTATCCCGAGTGACGTGGTCACGCATAGGTTGGGGATCCGAAAAGGCGTGCCCCCGGTACGACAGAAGAGGAGATCCTTCGATCTGGCTAAGTATGACGTCATCAAGAGAGAGGTACAAAGGCTTCTGGACATCAAGTTTATCCAGGAGGCGAAGTATCCACAGTGGTTAGCCAACGTGGTCATGGTACCGAAGAAAGCCATGGGCCAGTGGAGGATGTGCGTGGACTACACCAATTTGAATAGGGCCTGCCCCAAAGATAGTTTCCCTTTGCCCCGGATTGACCAACTCGTGGATTCCACCTCCGGGTTCGAAATGCTGAGTTTCATGGACGCCTACGCGGGCTACAATCAGATAATGATGAATCCCGCGGATGAGGAGCATACGGCCTTCACGACTGACAAAGGAGTATACTATTACAAGAGGATGCCGTTCGGGTTGAAGAACGCGGGAGCAACCTACCAACGCCTGATGAACATGATGTTCGCTAAGCAGCTGGGGGTCACGATGGAAGTGTACGTGGATGATATGTTGGTAAAGAGTCACGCCGCGGCCGGGCATGTTAGCGATCTGCAAGAAATTTTTGACATTATGCTCGCGTTCGGTATGAGGTTGAACCCGGAAAAATGTACATTTGGAGTTGTCAAGGGGAAGTTCCTAGGTCATGTCATTAGCCGGCAGGGAATCGAGGCAAACCCGGAGAAGGTCCAAGCTGTAATGGATATGGTTGCCCCAAAATCCAGGAATGACGTACAGTCCCTGACAGGCAAAGTGGCGGCCCTCACCAGATTTATTTCCAGGCTCACGGACAAGTGCGCACCATTCTTCAAGCTGCTCAAAAGCCAGCGTTGCAAAATGGTCAATTGGGGGCCCGAGCAAGAGGAGGCATTCAGGAGTATCAAGGAATATTTGGCTTCTGTGCCGAAACTATCAAAGCCGATTCCCGGGGAGATGCTGTACCTCTATTTAGCAGCATCCGGCACAGCTGTTAGCTCGGCTTTGATCAGGAAGGATGATGCAATTGAGCTCCCGGTGTATTACGTGGGCAAAAGCTATACACTAGCAGAAAGCAGGTACCCGGAACTAGAGAAGTTGGCTCTAGCTCTTATCGTGACCGCCCGGAAGCTGCGGCATTACTTCCAAGCTCACTCCATCACCCTGTTCATTAACTGCCCTCTAAGGCAGGTACTCTTAAAGCCAGAAACGAGCGGGAGATTGGCCAAATGGGCGATAGAACTAGGCGAGTTCGATATACATTACATGCCGAGAGTAGCCATCAAGGGACAAGCCGCAACGGATTTCATTTCAGAGCTGACACCCGTGTAGAAGGTCACGGAGTGCACGGGGGATGAGCTAGAGGCAGTCCGAGAAGTCCAACAATTTTGGAAGCTATTTATAGATGGCTCCGTCACCAAAGGCAAGAGCGGGGCCGGAATCATATTGGTTAGCCCGGACGGGTTCGAGTACGAGTACGCCCTCGAATTTAACTTCTCCACGTCCAATAATGCTGCCGAGTACGAGGCATTGATTGGGGGGCTGCAGTTAGCATTAGAGATTGGAGTCACAAAGGTCGAAGTGTTCAGTGACTCGCAGCTCGTGGTGAACCAAGTCGGCGGGACCTTTGAAGTAAAAGAGCCCTATCTGAACTCCTATCGGGCACTCGCGAAGGCTCTCCTGTGCGGATTCGGGTCAGCAACGGTAGCACAAATCCCTAGGAAGGAAAACAGCCGTGCAGATGCCCTGGCACGTCTAGCCACCGGGACCCGCCTGAAGGGGAATAAGAAGGTTAAAATCGAGATCCTGGATCAGTCAAGTATCAACAAGACGATCTCTGAAATATTCGCCGTAACTACGGGTCCAAAGGAACCGACATGGATGGATCCAATCATCGAGTTCCTCAAAGAAGGTGTGCGCCCGGAGAATAGGCGGCAGGCGAGGAAACTTCAGTCACGGTGCGCCCGATACACGCTTGTCGACAGCAAGCTGTATCGCAGGGGGTACAGCATGCCCAGCTTGAAATGCGTGTCTGTAGAAGAGGGTGAGAAGATCCTGCGGGACATCCATGAGGGAGTTTGTGGCAACCACTCCGGAGCTAGATCCCTCTCTTTTAAGGCTCTAAGGACGGGGTATTTTTGGCCTAATATGGGGAGTATGGCAGATCAAGTTTCAACGAGATGCCATAAATGCCACCAACACGCAAACAAAATCCATTCCCCCTCCATTGCACTATCAATCCTGATGTCACCATGGCCCTTCGCTCAATGGGGTCTTGACTTGATCGGGAAACTTCCAACTGCTCCCGGACAATACAAGTTTATTATAGTAGCGGTAGATTATTACACCAAATGGGTGGAAGCGGAGCCGCTCAGACGGATAACTACCGAGTGTGTGATGAGTTTCCTCATGAAAAATATCTACTGCAGGTTCGGTATCCCCGAGACGATCATTACCGACAATGGGACGCAGTTCAACAACCCTAAGCTCATCGAGTTCGCCAAAGGCATGGGAACCAAAATGGTGTTTGCATCGGTGGCACACCCGAAGACCAACGGGCAAGTGGAATCAGTCAATAAGATAGTAAAGAAGCTGCTTAAAAAGAAGGTTGACGACGCCAAAGGGTTATGGGCAGAAATGCTCCCGGAAACACTTTGGGCAATTCGAACCACCGCAACTGAGTCGACGGGAGAGACGCCTTTCAGCCTTGCCTTCGGCACGGAGGCAGTCATTCCAATCGAAGTAACAATACCGACCGGGAGAGTCGAAGGATTCGATGAGCAGACCAACATAGAGGGGCTACAGCTGAATTTGGACCTCATCGAGGAAAGAAGGGACAGGGCAGACTTGCACAATCAAGTGTACAAGCAGCGGGTCGCCCGACACTACGATTGTAAGGTTAGGCCACGAGCCTTGGGTCTCGGAGATTGGGTGATGAAGCGGGTGATGACCCAACCAATGACCCTTGATCCGACTTGGGAAGGCCCGTACGAGATAGTAGACGAAGTCGGCCCCGCCACATTCTTCCTAAGGGATAGGGACGGCATAGTCTCCGGGCACCCATGGAACGCCGAACACCTTAGATTCTACCCTGTATAGTGGAATTGGGAAATTGTAAATTATAGCCTCCGGGTTTGACACGGTCAGCCCGGGAGGATGCCTTCATTTATTGTGGAAACAACTTACAAAAATGAGCTAAATTCGTAACACCTGAGTTAGCCTCCGGGTTTGACACGGTCAGCCCGGGAGGATGCCTTCATTTATTGTGAAAATAACTTACAAAAATGAAGCTAAATTCGTAACACCTGAGTTAGCCTCCGGGTTTGACACGGTCAGCCCGGGAGGATGCCTTCATTTATTGTGGAAACAACTTACAAAAATGAAGCTAAATTCGTAACACCTGGGTTAGCCTCCGGGTTTGACACGGTCAGCCCAGGAGGATGCCTTCATTTATTGTGGAAACAACTTACAAAAATGAAGCTAAATTCGTAACACCTGAGTCAGCCTCCGGGTTTGACACGGTCAGCCCAGGAGGATGCCTTCATTTATTATGGAAACAACTTACAGAAATGAAGCTAAATTCGTAACACCTGAGTTAGCCTCCGGGTTTGACTAGGTCAATCCGAGAAGATGCCTAAGTGAGGCCAAACTTGTAACATTAGTTTCACCAGGGAGTAATTAGGTCAGTCCGGGAGGATGCCCTTGGATGACAACGTTTATAGGAAAAAATGATTTCATAGCGCGAGGCGCGAAAATAAGAAGTCCAATGTACACACCAAAATAAATTGCGACAACCAGGTCGCCGGGATGAAGTCAGTGCTTCCCCGTGAAGGCACAAAAGCCATACAAAAATGGTGATTCAACAAAAAAAGAGAGGCTACAACTAATCCGGGAGTCCTCAGCTCCGGCTCCTAATCCAGGTCATCCCCGACCGGATCCTCAGCATCTTCTGCGTCTTCACTCTCGGACGATAGGGTCACGGCTCCGGAACTCTCGGGATTGACCACAGGATGCTCCTCCGGGTCGGCCAATTGTGGACCCACAGTTCTGGCCTTCTCCTGGGCGGCAAGGAGATCTGCTAGCATCCGGGGCTTGTCAAGGTACCCGTGAGCGCTCCACTCGGTAAATTTCTCCGTGATGGCTTCGTTCCGGGCGGACTGGAGAAGATCCTTGAATTCCTCGGACTCCTTGAATTCAGCAACGGCCTGATCATAGCGCGTTGGAACAAGGTTCACCAGCTCCTCGATCTCCGCTTCCCTCTCACGGAGCTTGCTCTCCAACGGGCGGTACTTCTCCACCTCGGCCTCGAGAAGGGGGACCTTCTCCACCTCGGCCTCCAGAAGAGGAACCCTATCAGCCCGGCTCTCCAACTCCTCAACGCGATGCTGAAGCGTAGACAGCTTCTCGGCCAAGGAACTCTTCTCCTTTTCAAGTGACGCTTTCTCGGCTTGGAGAAAGCTCACATGCCCGTTGAGTCTGGCCACCTGCTCTTTCAGCTCGGCAGTGTCCTCGCTGGCATCAATGGAATACACCGCGAATAGAGCCTACATCATAGTCGGAATGGGTCTTCAGATATCAACAAAAAAGGAAGGGAAACAAAAAAAAACAACAAAGTTACCTTCATAAGGTGCTCCCGGGCAATCTTGCGGGTCTCGGAAGGGGCACCGTCTTTGAACCTCATCCTGTCAAGTTCGATCCCCTTCAAGTCGCTGATCATCGCCCGGACGAACTTTTCGTCCGCGCAACCGTATTCATCGAGAACCTGCCGGATCGGTGCCTTCGAAATTTTAGGAACCGGAGGGGCCAATGCCGATAACGACGGAGTAGAAGAGGACCCCCCGTGTGTGGACCTGTGCTTTTTCGCTTTCGGCATGGGACTCCCGGACACGTCCACACCGGTATATGTCACCTGGCTATCGGAGCTTTGGGATTTCTTTGAGTGGTGGTGACGCCTTTTCTTCTCACCCAAGTTGACTCGCGAGGCAGCGGGAGGCGGCACAGGCGGAGTCAACGCGGACCCGTACACTTCGTCCGGGACTTCGAGTACTTTCTGCTTGTCCAACACCCGTACGGTGCTGGTCTCTACATCGACTTCGGTACGGGAAGCCACGTCCCCCTTGGTTAGTAACATCTTCAAGAGGTCTTGGTCTTTCTCCATGTCGAGGGGATGGTTAGGGCGAGGAACACGCCTTGGAATTTTCCCTGCGAAACCACAAACATTATCTCGTTAGCAAAATGTAACAAGGACTTAAAGTGCCAGGCGTAAGAAGAGATGAACCCACCGGGCACTCTACCCATCTCGCAGTGAGCGAGAACGACCCACCGCGTCAGGTGGTATGAGCTACGGTCCTCTTTGTGGGGCCAGGCAGCGTATACTCGCGCTATACGCTCCCGCTCGGTCTCTGTCAGGTTGTACGACTGATCCCCGATAGCCCGGAAATAGTTGGGGACCGTGTGCCGTCTCGTTTTTCTCTGCCATGGACCCCCAACAAGAACTACATTCGCCCTCCATTCCTTGTTTATCGAGGAGGGGAGGTCAGTGATCACGGACTCGTAGTCCCGCGCTGTGAACCCAACGCACCCGGAGCTTCCTGCCTTCTTCGAGTAAGTCAACATGTAGAGTGCGCGAAACTCATTGATCGTGGGCCACCCCATGTTCGACAGGTAGTATAAGCACCCGAGCCCCAGCAGTTGTCGCCACTGATTTGGGGGGACTTGCCCCGGAGCAAGCTGCAACATGCTCAGCATGTACTGAACAAATTGAGGAAGCGGGACAGAGAACCCGTTCCGGAACATGTTATCGTGCACCGCTACGAAGTTGTCTCTCGGAGCGCACGCCAATTCCCCCGGGTGTAGGCCGCGCATCGGGATGCTGGGAGGAATGTCCCACTCTTCCCTAAATTGCTCGATCTCCTCGGGCGAGAGACTACTGACAGGTTCGTCACAAACCCTGCCGTCCTCCAGGCGGTGCAGGACGCGCGCTAACGGGATCGCTTCCAACACTTGTCGCTCGGGATCCGAACTGGAGGATGCAACCCGTGAGGAGTCTCTATTGACCTCCCGATGCAGATACTGATCCATCCTTTCTTCGTCGTCAGCGGGAGCCCACAGTGCATGATCAGAGGCGGTGGCGTCGGAAGCCCTAGACTCCATTTTAACCCTATAGAAAAACCCTACGTGCTATCAGATATCGCAGCGCACGCCGCCGCCAGACCGTCCCGATACCACCCACAGAAACAGACCCAAAGAAACCCAGAAACAGACCCCAAATCCTAAAAAAATCCCAGAAACAGACACAAAAGAGAACGAAAACAGAGATGGAGAAGAGAGACTCACCGGAAAATGAAGGCCGGAAACGCATCGAAACAGCAAATGGACAGCACCTCGCAATCGGACCGGCGGCAACAGCGGCGTTCCTTCTACGTCTGGATTTACGTTGAATCGATGAAGAATGAGGCCAGAGGACAGAGTAACAAGAGGAAGAAAATTGAGAGCGGAGGGAAGAATGAGGGGAGACGGAACATATATACAAAGCGGGGGAAAACAACGCCTCGATTCCCCCCCCCCACGAAACACTATTCATTTTAAACGAGGCAATCGTGTCCGTTACGACCCACCGTAGGATCGTGACACGTGCCCCACTAACCGGAAGCTTCTCGACGAAGCGACAAGTGAAACGACGTCATTAAATGCACGTCCCTTCACCCCCACCTACGCGCCACCTGGCGGACATGCAATTAATGCCCTGACACCCCCACCCTGCCAACCCAATGCCACTCTTTAACTCCCGGATAACATCTATCGGGAGGCAGCAAGCAACAACTGCTAAAGAACTTTAACTCCCGGATAAAATCTATCGGGAGGAAGCAAGCAACAACTGCTAAAGAACTTTAACTCCTGGATAACATCTATCAGGAGGCAGCGAGCAACAACTGCTAAAGAACTTTAACTCCCGGATAACATCTATCGGGAGGCAGCAAGCAACAACTGCTAAAGAACTTTAACTCCCGGATAACATCTATCGGGAGGAAGCAAGCAACAACTGCTAAAGAACTTTAACTCCTGGATAACATATATCAGGAGGCAGCGAGCAACAACTGCTAAAGAACTTTAACTCCCGGATAACATCTATCGGAAGGATGCAAGCAACAACTGTGTCGTGAGATTCGTCTACCCGAGCAAGAACCAACGGGACGCGTGGGCAAAACAACTAGCCACGATAACTGTAAGTCCCATTTACAGCTCCCGAAGCATTGGAGTCGGGAATGCCAATATCATTCCCTTCATACGGAGAATAGTGGCTTGATAACCCACGCGGGGATAATACCCCGCGCTCGAGCATCAACAACTACAACATGGAACGGCTCGCTACCTTCCATCGCAATCACAACCCGTTCAGACGTGTCCTGAGCACGAACTTGGGGGGACTAGATCGGGTACCCGTTGATATTTCCGCATCACGGGCCATTTCTTCAAGTCCCCACTCAAGACATGTCTTGAACGGGAACTTGGGGGGACTTGTTGTCGGTAGTCAGTAAATACCTCCCTCGGCCCATGATGCTATGAAGCCCAGCATGAGGCAGCTCGAACAGGCCTCAACCCCGATACTAAAGCATTTTGGGCCGAGAGGGGAAGCCTCCACCGAAACTTAACATTTGTCCCACATTGAAGAAGATGCATAAGGTGAGTCAACGCAGGGGTATAAATGCAGCCAAGACCAACCAGAAAGGGAAGAAAAAATCGGTCTTAGCATTAAATACTCAACTACCCTTACTAACTTAACCATCGGAGAGAGAAAGACCGGAGTGTCCCGGTCATTCTCCTTTCTTGCAGATAAGGAAGGGCGAAGAAGGAACTTCGGAACAAAGGACAAAGGACTTCGGAAGATTGGATCACATGTTACAGTTTCTACAAGAGCCTGCGGGTTCCAGCAGAAACAAATATTCTTTTAAAAACAAATTAACATTGCATCATTTATAGTGAAACTAAGACGGATGAGTGACAAGAAGTAAAATTAACCCTATATATAAGGATCAAATCATGCTAAATTGGAGTCCGGATCTAGAGAGAACATTTTTAAACTCTTAAAGTAATGATGTTTTTAGTTCTAACATGTATTTTAACAATCAAGGCCATCAATTCCTTAGTTATTTACCCATATATAAATCATACAAAAAAATAGCCAAAATAAAAAATATTTAACCATTTGGTTAGCACAATATTCGTTTTAATTTTATCTAACGTCCTACAATTGTTTACATCAATTTAAATGACCGAATGATCATCGAATTAGTTGAAATTTTGTAATATGTGTTCTTACCTATGAATTTAGAGGATCAATGCTTGAGATAGTTAAAAAAAGTCATATACTAATATAAAATAGTAAAAATCCTTAAATTAAAAAGGTATTCTTTAGATCCTCTATATATATATATATAAATATAAAAAGCTCAAATCACTACATCGGAGTTAAATCTCAATCTCTTTCTTGAGTTTAGAATGCATCTGAGGAACCGTGTAATCTCGAATAAAAAAAACGTCGGGTAAAGAAGTAAAAGAACCTTCTAACCAAAATTTGATTTACTAACCCGAGTCCGATTTACAATAACGCAAAGTTGAAATCCTTCAGCTTTGTTTCTTCCCTTCTCCTTGCTCAATTTTAAATCCCCAGAGAAAAGGCCTACAGTCAGCGACTGCTGGGCACCAGAATGCAGAAGATGGCACAGGAATGGTTCTCCGGCGGCAGCAGCGGCGCCGGCGACGACTCACAGAAGCCGGCGTCTTCTCTCCTAGCCGATTGGAACTCCTACGCCGCTTCCCAATCCGCCGAGGACAGCGCCTCCTTGGGCCTCGGCTTCGATCTCGAATCTGCGGTCCGCTCCGCAAACGACACCGTTTCGGGGACTTTCAGCGTGTATGTAGATATTTCTGATCTCACACTCAAATTCAAGTCTGCGATTTTTAGTTAAAATTTGAGATACTTTGCTACTGAAATCGATTCTAGATTTGCTATGATTTTGTGTATCCACTGTATGTTGATGAATCTGAAATCGAAGATCAATACTGTGAGAGAAGCTACTTGATTTGGTTACCTGTTTAAAAAAGTGATTTAAGGGTTTATAATTTGTGTCGGATCGCGTGATTGAATGCTAGGGAACTGTAGTATTTGCTTGTAGGATGAAGGTTTTCGAGTGACAATGTGGAAAGATAGCTGATCTTGGGGGAGATTAAGAATGCTGACTTTATAGACTGAGAAATTGTGTAGGTTGTTCCGTAGAGGATTTGAATTTGGTACTCTGGAGCTCTGTAAGCTGGAGGCTTTAAGGCCAACCTTGACTTCTTAATGTGCGGTTTCGTAAGTAGAACTAAAACATATACTGAAATTTGCCTGTTAGTTTCAATGGTTTTTCTGTTTTATGTACCTCGGGAAAGGTTGTTATTCTTCTGAACTCAAGACTTTAGGCACCACTGCTTCCACAGCAGGAGCTGCGTTCCTTTAGTCTTTTCAACGGTACTTGAATCTTAAGTTGCAGTCATGAGGCAAGGCCCCTTCATCGAAGCCAGAAAGGTTCTCAAATATCGTCTCTTGTTAAATTTTAATGACATATCAATGGTGAAAGACAAGTTTGGTAAATAGAATATTAGATGTCATAGAGTTCAATTCCCGTTCCCAACTCATGACCAATATGAGCTTGAAGTTTCCTTTTCAAACCAGAGTCTCGTATTTATTTTTGTTTTGTATCATTATTTGATGTTTGTTGATACGTGTTTAGGGTTTCCAAAGGAGTGAGAGATATACCTGGGAACCTCCAGTCTGCCACTAGTAGTATTCCTTCAGGAAAAGCTCTCATGTATTTTGGGTTGTTTCTAGCAACTGGGGTGTTCTTTGTTTTTATCGCATTTACCATGTTCCTTCCGGTTATGGTATTGATGCCACAGAAGTTTGCTATCTGCTTTACACTTGGGTGTGCCTTTATTATTGGATCCTTCTTCGCACTCAAAGGTCCACAGAATCAGCTTGCTCACATGTCTTCAAAAGAGGTATCTCTACCATATTTACCTATACGATTTTGTAACATGTGTCCCTGCTAATGTACATGCTATATGCTTCATTGTTTTTCTAACTTTCCATTACTTATGCAGAGACTTCCTTTCACACTTGGATTTTTGGGCAGTATGGTTGGTACCATATATGTCTCGATGGTGCTTCACAGCTACATTCTCTCTGTGTTCTTCTCTGTATTACAGGTATCTCTCTCTCCCCCCCCCCCCCCCACCACCACCACCACCACCACCCACACACACACACACACAATTATTCTTATAGTTCTGTTTTAAGGCTTTAGTTGCTGATCGTTCTTTTTTAGATCCTCTTTCCTGTAGTTGTGTAGTCCTTCTCTGCTTCTCATTTTTTGTTGTTTGAAGTAGATCTAATATGGATATAGTTGTCTCCTGAAACTATTTTATTACCCTGGTTGGTATAGTGATAAAACAAATATATAAGACATACATAATATCTTATTATAGTTAAATCTCCAATCAGACTTTGACACTTGTGTGCAAATGATATTACCAGGTTCTGGCACTTGCATACTATGCTGTTTCATACTTTCCTGGTGGATCGGCCGGTTTGAAGTTCCTATCTTCCGCCCTTACGTCCTCAGTAATGAAATGTTTTGGGAGGTGACATTGACCTCTTTTGCTTCTATGATTGTTCCCCTGTATATTTCTTACCTAAGTTTTTTTGTAAGTGTAGTTGAAACTTTGGGTGCCATGAGACAGAGTTCTAATTTGAAACCCTTAAGATATGAGTTATTTTCATCGGAAATTGATAGTGCGCCTTCATTAGTAAAAAAAGAGAGTTAATTTTGTGAATCAATTGGCTATAAACAGGTTCAGTATCTACTTGTTCTGTTATTACTAGTCATTGTTTATATTTCTATTTTATGGGTTGGGACACTACATTCTTCTACTGTTTTATTAGTCTCCTATCTTCCCCTTCAACATGAGGTGACTGAAATGATGTCTCTGCATGGCATCATAGATACGACTCTATTTTGTATCATATCGCATAGGTAGTGGTGAGAATAATGAGAAAGAAAAACCAAGATGATGTCATTATGACTAGGTTTTGGAGTGGTAGTATGGTTGTTTTCTCAATGTTGAAATTCTGATAGTTGTGATCGTTTATCTTTTCATGGGAGCTTATATATTATAGGTGTAGCTTAAAGTATATGTGAGGTTGAGATCTTCAAATGTTTCACACAAAAGTATTTTCTGTGTAGGTTATTTGGTTTTGATTTCTGAGTACTAAAGCACCACTTTTAAGTTTTTGTGAGGATAAATAGATCTGCTAGTATTTCATTTCAGTTGTCTTAACTTACAACTGCTAGTATGATAGTAGCAAAAAAGCCCTTAGTATACTCCTAGTTACAAAAATTGAATCAGAGATATCTGTGCTATAAAAGACCAAATTAGGATATACAAAGGGGGCTGTGATATTGAAAGCAGATTCAGATGTTCGGTTCCGTGCTAATGTGACAATACTACCTTATAATTGTTGGAAAGCTTTGTTGCTTCAAGTTGTTCATTATCTTGAAGTGAGACTTGTCCTGTAGCCACTTGATACTACATTCAGGACTTTACTACTGTGAGTCGTAGGCTACATTGTAAAGCCATTCTGCATTATTATCATCCACCATAGAACCAAACCCTCCCTTTTTCTATGCACTTGTCTTCAATCTTGATTAGTTTTTTGTAGTTTATGGATCACATAATTTGAAACCACATGATGCTGGACCATGCCTTGTTCCACATTAGATTACCAAAACAAGATAGGGTTAGGTTGGAATTGCCGCTCTAGTGCACAACACTGAGTTTTTTCTTCTTGGTTTTTCTCTCTGTGAAACACTACAGCTAAGAAACACATCAATGAAGGAAATCTTTTGCTGAAATGACAATCCTATGTCCTCCTGTTCGGAGCAAAACCAATGGATTATTAATCTGGCAGCATTATGGTGTATAATTGAAGATGCAAGCAGTTTCAAATCCACCACCTTCATTTGTCGAGTGACATCCCAAGTTCCCAACAGAAAAGCTCACGCCGGCAACCCTACAGTTTCATTTCTCCTTTTGGTTTTACAGTTTTTGTGTTTGCCATGAATGATGGAAATCGGACTTGACACCTCGAGTGTAAGAATCAAGAGTCGAAAACTTAATCCGGCCGGCCGTTCGAAGTTCTGGAATCATATATGCATATGCATCTTGCATGAAGATCTTGCCACTCAGGAAGTCTCCATTCAGGGTAGAAGCTTTCCAGAGATTTCATCATTGGAATCGTGTTTTTTTTGTTACAAAAAACAAAGTTACAAACAAAAACTCCTATTACAATCTACATTGAAAAGATCAAATTGTAAAGCTCAGGCAGCTTCTTTAAGAACAGTATTAGACCGAATCATAGCTAGTGAGTTGAGACTAATCTTCTGTGATTAGGAGTGACTAATCTTATCAAATTATCAACAACTGGTTTGTGTTCTAAAGATATAAAAGCACAAAGCCTTGGGTCCTTTGCACACACATTTTGACTAAAAAGGCCTTAAGTGCGATTTAGATTGTAACACATGTAGTGCTTTAAGAGAAAGGAACGAGTTTAGTCCTCTACCTCACACCAAATGCCAATCAATCTTTATTGTAATGAGCCTAATGACTATCCTCAAGTGATGATACAAAATGGTTTGAAAGCTACTGTTGTTCAAACTTCAAACAACATCCAGAAATCGAGGAAAGATGAGGACAGCAGATTGTAGCTAGTCGACAAGGATTTGGACCTTATAATGGAGCTTATGCAAGAGGATGCAATTCTATATGTCAAGGCTGTGTTTTTGTATTGGAATTATTGTTAAAGGTTAGGGCCATCTTCTCCACTAAGTAAAACAAAGTGAGATGGGTTCAAAGATTAATTGGCATAATCAGAAATAAACTAAGCAGAAACCAAAAGCCAAAGCCAAAACCAAAGTAGTGTTCAAATGGGTAAGTGAGAGGCCAATTGCTGTAGTCTAAGCCGGCTACTAGAAAATGGATTATCATCTCAATCAAAAGTGAACAAAAGATGCTTAGAATGCTTCATTGAATCACTACTATTAGTGTTAAAAGACACAAATAGCTACCCAATTCCAATTAATTTGACCGTGGAAAGCTAAACTTCTGTAGGAAAGGTAACAAACGATTAGGACATGAACTTTATATATTGATCGAATGTATATATCATAAACCATAAAAAAGTTTGTTAGTTATCAATTGATAAAAGAAGAGTCGAAATAATGAAACTTATTAACTTGATGAGTGTGTTACAAACTTGCTAACGTAACCGAAAATAGTTTGTCATTTCACACCCAATTGGAAAAGAAAAACAATAGGACACGCCTACGCGGAGCTTTTGTGTCGACTAGCTAGCCTACGGCATCGATCAACATCACAATAAGATACTGCAACCCTTCCAAAGTTCTTGTTTTGGACGGCGAAAGGACCCTATGGATCTCTTAGTCGATGAGATCACAAATTTAGGCAAGTGACAAATGACATTGTTGGATCCATCATGGTCTATCATTATTATTCACCGGGTATTTTTTATTTCCAGATCATTAGAACTCAAAAGCTCTAGGGTTCATATCCATTTTTCCAACTCCATTGCACGTGTGCCATGACAAAGCAGACTCTATCAGTCTTTCAGCTCCTTTCCTCCCTTCTATTTCTCGATCGCCCTGAAAATACATCCATAATGCAAATTCCATAAACTAAATACAAAGCTAAAGCCACCCTTCTTCCACTCTCTCTCTCGCTCTCTCTCTCTCTACATGTGCAGGTCTCATGCCAGAAACCAGAGCTAGCTGATGGACAAAACCCTAATAATAAAATAGAGTTTGCACCAAGTGAGGATTATAACATGGCACTAGCTACTTGAATAACCAGAAAGCATCATGTTCTATATAAGAAAAACCAAACAAACTCCATCAAGTCTTGTCATGTGCACAATACATGCCATTGACAAAGATCAGAATCGTATATAAGTTTTCTGGGTATCTATGAATATGGGATATAATGTTACCCAATATTAATATATAGGATCATGTGATGGGATCTGAAATATATAAAAGAGAATGTGATTTAGATCCAAATCACGCACTGCCTTTTCATTTTCATAAGTTAGTGCATGCAGCTGGTTAATAATTGAGATGAACAAGTAGTTACAGACAAATCTGCTTTATAAATAAAAATTTTAGATTAATATTTGTGTCCACAATGAAATAATGAAAGCACCATGAATTTCAATATTAGACTACCCATTATTGCTAAGTAGTGAAAAAGTGATCACATGATCCACTTCCATTCGTGCATAACAAAATTCTATACAAAAAATCCTTTATAAATTTCTAGCAAGGACAAGAAGCCTTTGCTAGCTTGCTTTTCACAAAGAAATTTTAGAAAAGAGAAAAGTGGTGTTGCCCATGAAGAGTATACCTACCCTTATATCTAGTGATCTTGTTTGTATCCCTTCTTTAGGTGTATGTGTCCCCATATTGTTTATTAGCTTCCCTTATGTGATATAGTTATCCCTTTTGGACATATTATTTCTTAGAAATTATTTGGTGAAAATGATACTCAATTGTTGAAATGTATCAGTCTGAGTCACTATTGTCATATTTTTTATTTTGTTTTAATTGAGAATTGTTTAAGATATAAATTCTAACTATATGTGTCTTCATGTGTTTTCCGGGAGAAATGAGAAGAGTAATAAATTGAATTTATATCGGATACACATAACACTTTTATTTTTACAAATATCTATTTTGTATAATACTTCTCTCCATCCTAGTCCCATACCAAATACACAGCTAATGACTGAATGAGTGATACATAAAGGGAGAGGCTGTGAAAGTTTCCCATCTTCATACAAATGAAGCACATTTGGGTCCATATATATCATAAATGATTTGATTTCATGTAATGTATGCATGGTGTACAAACATTTAGAGAAAATCAATCACAGTTATATACAGATGGGAATTGTGTGGGAAAGGATGTTTAAGCAAATCAAGAGGTTCACATCAGAGTAGATATTCATTATTCATGAACAGATGAGATGAAGATATATGTTTTCTTAAGCTGTCCAAACCTGAAGGGGGCCGGGTCTATATCAGTTCCAATTATTGTTCACTGAAACTTTTAACTGTAAATATTGTTATATCTGTTAATTAATGGATATATAATCTATTCAAAATCACAGTTCTTGTCTAAGAACAGGAGAACTTACCTGGCTACAGTGACAAAAGCTTAAATTAAACTTGTTTGCTGGTATATATATATATATATATATATGGGATTTATCTGCAACCTGCTGCTCATATATCAGTAACATTATCCTTAAAAAGCACATCTTCACACATCTTCATATATTTGTACTACTGGTAGGCACTATCATATAGTAGAACTAATTTATTCAGATGAAAATAGAGACAAAACAAGCATATATATTACCACCCAATCCCAAGAAACAAACATGTAAAAACCAACTTAGTCTTAATAAGCTCCAAATGATGCCCGTGATCACTCTTGATTAGTGATGCTGATGCCATCGATCAATATCATAAACAACTTGATCTCTTTGTGTTTCATAGGTGGTTTGGTTTTGATTTGTGATTAGTACTAATAATAATTAACAAGTCTTAGGTGGTGTGACTTTGTTCCTTCCAAACAAGGCCAGCATTCCTTCTTTGTTTTCTTTTAATCTTTACAGCAAAGACCATCCGACAGCATGACCAGATTTGCAGTAATTAAACTAAAAAAACCAGTTTTTCACATATTCCTCACTTCCATGTGCACTTGATCACTACTCCACCAGATTCCAGTCATTCCACATATATTTCTTCCATACATAAACTCAAACGGATCACCTTCCTTCAAAAAACTACTATTTATATAGATGCCAGTCTCCCTCGACAGATTAACCAATTCATGATCCCAGAAATTTTCAAGTAAATTTCGATTAAAGAATAGAAATTGATTAGTATGATATTCATTGTTTGTGAATTTCCGAATAACTAAAGGCTTTTGTAATGAAATATATGGCTGTCCCGAGGAAAGATGGATGTGTCAAATATATTGTTGGCTCATTTCTTTAATAACGGAAGCATTTATGACGCATGAAATGATTGTTGGCGAATAATAATTTCCTTTGCTTTTACTTTGGTAATGAGGAGAGATGGACGCTTCAAATACATTGTTGGCTAATTTCTTAATAGGTGAAGCATTTATGATTTATCACACATATTGCCAAATACGAATTTCCTTTGCTTTTACTTTGGTAATTCTTAGTTAACCAGAACCCATGTTTTTTTTTTTGGATGACCAAATTCCAGATCTTCTGTTTGATGAGGTTTAGGGTGTGTTCCTCATTTGAGTAGGAACATGGATTGGTACTTACCTACTACAATCACCACAAACTTGCTACAAGCAGCTGCTAAGAAAGCTGTGGCCACAAAGATTGAAGGACCACATTTGCGGTTTGGGGCCTTTCCCTATTTAAGAAGATGTTGTAATCTTGATTTACACACATTCCACAGCTTAACACATTCAATGATTAGCTCTGTCTTGTTGGTTTGATCTCTAAGCTATCACTCTCTGCTGATCCCCAAAGGGATAAGGGGTTTTACTCTTTAACCAAGTTAAGGTTTTACTCAAAATGATCTATGCAAAAGGAAATGTTCTTTTATGACAGAAGGAATGTGATTTCTGGGTATTCCACAAGTTAAAAAGGAGAAAAAGAAAGTGACTTCAGTGACTTGCTTACACAAAATACCAAAGAGAAGTCCATCTCTAGAGAGAAAAACCAAAACCCTTCTGCCCATCAATTACTTGACTCAGAATGAACAAAGAGTCCCATTTAAGAAAACCCACTTTGATAAATAAAACCAAAAACCCCATCTGCATCACCATCTCCCCCAATTAACAAGTATACTCAATTACAATATTAATTAAAGAATAAAGAAGTTGCCCTATTGGATCCAGATCTTCTGCTTTTCTTCTATAAACAAAACATGGGGTTCCTCCCTCTACAATCCCAAAACAGATCAACTGTTCTCCTCTCTCAGCAATGCCTGCTACTCTAAGGAATCCATTCCTTTCTCCCAATAACATCTTCTCAATAGTTTTACTTCTTTCAATAAACTCTCTTTTGTTTTCTTCATGTCATTCCATTGATGAACAAGGCCAGGCTCTTCTAGCATGGAAGAACAGTTTAAACAGCTCTACAGATGCATTGAAATCATGGGTTTCTTCAGACGCAAGTCCATGCAACTGGTTTGGGATCCGCTGCAGTGACTCGAATGGAGAAGTGACAGAGATATCATTGAAGGCAATAGATTTGCAAGGCTCATTGCCTTCAAATTTGCAGCCTCTCAAGTCCTTAAGAAGCCTCATCATTTCTTCAACGAATCTCACTGGGACAATCCCTAAAGAGCTTGGAGATTATCATGAGCTAAGTTTCATTATTCTCGGTGACAACTCTCTCTCTGGTGAAATCCCAGAAGAAATATGCAGGCTGAGCAAACTCGAAACCTTATATCTCAACACGAATTTCCTCAAAGGCAAAATCCCCTCAGGCATTGGTAACCTCTCAAACCTTGTGTACTTGACACTCTACGACAATCAACTCAGCGGAAAAATCCCAAAGAGTATTGGAGCATTGAGCAAGCTACAAGTCTTCAGAGCAGGAGGAAACAAAAACCTCAATGGTGAGATTCCTTGGGAAATTGGCAACTGCACCAACTTGGTCATGTTAGGCCTTGCTGAGACCAGCATTACCGGAAGTCTTCCTTCATCGATTGGACTACTGAAAAGTATCCAAAAAATCGCCATATACACGTCTCTCTTGTCCGGTCCAATCCCAGAAGAGATTGGAAACTGCAGTGACTTGCAGAACCTGTACTTGTACCAGAACTCAATCACCGGTCCAATCCCAAAGCAGATTGGTGAGCTCAGCAAGCTTCAGAGTCTGTTGCTGTGGCAGAACAGTTTGGTGGGTTCAATTCCAGTTGAGATAGGAAGCTGCAGTGAGCTCACAGTCCTGGACTTATCCGCAAATCTTCTGACAGGCCAGATACCGAAAACTTTTGGTGAGCTCTCAAAACTTCAGGAGCTGCAGTTGAGTGTCAATCAGCTATCAGGTACTATACCTTCTGAAATCTCAAACTGCAAGGATCTGACACACTTGGAATTTGACAACAACGACATCTCGGGGGAGATTCCTACTCTTATTGGCAACCTCAAGAGCCTAACTCTGTTTTTCGCCTGGCAGAATAGGCTCACAGGCAACATTCCTGAGAGTCTCTCTGATTGCCAGGAGCTTCAAGCTCTTGATCTTTCTTACAACAACCTCTTTGGTCCAATACCGAAGAATATCTTCGGCTTGAGAAATCTCACCAAGCTTCTGCTACTTTCCAATGATTTATCCGGGTTTATACCACCGGATATAGGAAACTGCTCGAGCTTGTACAGATTAAGGTTGAATCAGAACCGGCTGGGGGGTGCTATTCCAGCTGAGATTGGCAATTTGAAGAGCTTGAACTTTGTTGACATAAGCAACAACCGCCTTGTTGGTGCTGTCCCTCCAGCAATATCAGGATGTCAAAACCTCGAGTTTCTTGATCTGCATTCAAATGGTCTCACCGGCTCTGTCCCTGATACTCTGCCTAAGAGGCTTCAGTTTGTTGACATCTCAGACAACAGGCTCAACGGTCAGCTTCCTCACAGCATTGGTTCATTAACCGAATTAACGAAACTCAATCTCGGGAAGAATCAACTTTCTGGAAGCATACCGGCTGAGATCCTATCTTGCACTAAGCTTCAACTGCTAGACCTTGGCAACAATGGCTTCTCAGGTGAAATCCCAAAGCAACTTGGTCAGATTCCATCACTTGAAATTTCTCTCAACTTGAGCTGTAACCTTTTTTCTGGTGAAATCCCATCCCAATTCTCTGGTCTAACCAAGCTAGGAGTTCTTGACCTCTCCCACAATAAGCTATCTGGGAACTTAAACACTCTCACAGACCTTCAAAACCTTGTCTCCCTCAATGTCTCTAACAATGACTTTTCTGGTGAATTGCCTAACACCCCATTCTTTCGGAAACTCCCTCTTAGTGACCTTGCTGCAAACAAAGGTCTCTACATCGCAGGCGGGGTTGTAACTCTAGCTGACAGAATGAGAGCAGGCCACAGCAGATCAGTTATGAAGCTAATCATGTCCATTCTCATTAGTGCTAGTGCATTACTTCTCCTGCTTGCAGTTTACACGCTAATCCGTGTTCGAATAACCAACAACATTCTCAGGGAAGATGACAGCTGGGAAATGACCTTGTACCAGAAGTTGGAATTCTCTGTTGATGACATTGTCAAGAATTTAACTTCATCCAATGTGATTGGTACTGGAAGCTCTGGAGTTGTATACAGAGTGACAATTCCAAATGGGGAGACACTAGCAGTGAAGAAGATGTGGTCATCAGAAGAGTCAGGAGCATTCAGTTCCGAAATCCAGACACTTGGTTCAATCAGGCACAAGAACATCATCAGGCTCCTTGGTTGGTGTTCCAACCGAAACCTGAAGCTTTTGTTCTATGATTACCTTCCCAATGGAAGCTTGAGCTCACAGTTACATGGTGCTGGTAAAGGAGGACAAGATTGGGAGTCTAGATATGATGTTGTCCTAGGTGTGGCACACGCTTTATCGTACTTGCATCATGATTGTGTGCCTGCTATTTTACATGGTGATGTGAAAGCCATGAACGTGTTGTTGGGTCCTGGAAATGAGCCTTGCCTTGCTGACTTTGGCTTAGCTAGGATTGTCAATAGCAATGGTGATGATGATGAGTTGTCCAAACCAAGTCAGAGGCCTCAGCTAGCTGGTTCTTATGGATACATGGCTCCAGGTAAACTAAGACTAATCATTTTCCAACTGTTTAGTAGTTCCTTATTGTCTAACTAATATTCTTCCTCTAAATGACCAACTGTGTTTTCATTCTTGGATAACTACAGAACACGCTTCGATGCAGAGGATTGATGAAAAGAGTGATGTGTACAGTTTTGGGGTTGTTCTGTTAGAGGTGTTAACAGGAAGGCATCCACTAGACCCAACTTTGCCTGGTGGTGCACATTTAGTTCAATGGGTTCGTGAGCACTTAGCCGCAAAGCGAGAACCATCAGACATTCTTGACTCAAAGCTTAGAGGAAGAGCTGATCCTACAATGCATGAAATGCTGCAAACACTAGCTGTGTCCTTTCTTTGTGTCAGCACTCGTGCTAGTGATCGTCCCACAATGAAAGATGTGGTGGCAATGCTCAAAGAAATTCGACACGTTGAGACCGCAAGGTCAGAACCAGAAATGTCAAAGGGAGGAGCATTACAATCAATTCTAGCATCTCCTCCAGCAAGAAAAGCAGTTTCACAAGGCTCTTCAAACTGCTCCTTTGCTTTCTCTGAAGATTCAATGCAGTGAGGAAGAGTAAAAGAGAAGCTATGTGAATATCTCTTGGGAAAGTCCCACAGAGCAAAGGGAGAATGTTAGGGGGTATTATAGTTTAAATTAATTTTTCACTATTTATAGTTCTTGTAGATTGAAATAATCAATGGTCTTGAGGGAAATTTGGAATCTTCAAATTCCTTATTGGCTCCCCCCAACTATTTTGGGATGTTCTTGGGAACAGGGATGGCTTAACTGTCTTGTGGAGCAGTGAAAGTAGTAGGGTATGTAGAAGTTATAACAATGATTGGTATTTTTGGTTTTATGTAATTAGAATTTCTTGTATGGGAATGAGATTCCTTCGCCTCTCTCTTTCTGTATAAATATATGTTTATGTTTTTGTGGGTAAGAGCCCCAGTAGTTCCAGCAAAGCTCACATGGTCCCTAACTCCTTATCACATGTCCATGGGCTTATCTGAGCAAGACTTTCCAGCAAAGGATACTAATCTTCGATTAGAAGACTTGCTATGTCATAATCAGAAGCACATGTAGAAGGCAAAACCATTATACCTGCAACATATACAATACTCAGAACAAAGTAGCTACTGTTCTATAACATTACACCTCACATGGATTGGCGTCTTCTTTTTCAGCATATTGCAGAGATCTACGGAGATGGGTGAGGAAGAACTGCTACTATCCATTTTTCAAAGCAGAGAATGGAGTAATTCAAAATCTAGTGTATCTTATAGCAATTAGTATGAGTTGCTACACCTTTAACGTACACATACGTACACATCGACAGATACACATACGTAAATGCTGACAGCTACTCTAACATCCTAAAGAAAGATTGTGTAGAGGTGAATATCGAATGCAGCAACAGAATGACCAAGTTTCATTGAAGAATATTTTTTTTTACAGTGCATGAGTACATGAGTTTTCCTTTTTTAGCTCCAAAAATGTTGAACCTACCAACAACAGCTAAGTAGTGCCCACCAAGACCTGTCTCTACTCTCCTATGTTGTCATTAGTGCTTCAACCCATCCAAACTAGGTGGTGCCAGGGTCGGCTAATGCGACATTATGTTCTGATAAGGTCTAAAGTGACTAGTTCTCTGGCTATAGCAACTAGGGACAACAGAGACCCCAACACTACCTATACTACACAACTTGCATTTCAGTTGATGGCTATAATGTATGGACAACACCATTTTGTTCTTACATGGCCTGAAAATGAAATAGCCTTATTGCATTCTAGGGTGGGTGCTGAGATTCTAACTTCTTTAATATAAAGCTGATAATACCCCAGTTGAAACCACGATATTGAAGCCAACGAACAATCCTTGATTTCCTCGTCTCTCTAGGAACTTCTCCACCCCGGAGCCATTGTTTCGAGGCCTGAACAAATAAATGGTCCATTGAGAGCTTTGACATGCCATGAATTAACTCCCGACCATCATCTGATTCTCCATCCTCATCTGAGTCTCTGTCCTCAAACACCAGTTTAATTGCCTTCTCAGCATCAACTGCACTAACCCCCTTGGTGAAAAGTGCCTGATCAAACAGATTCGGTTTCATTATAATTATAGAGGCAGACATGACACCTTGACTACTTTGGTACTTCTAGTAATTTCTTGATTAGACTTCTATGAAATTAAGAACTCTGACAAGGAGCTGACTACCTAATGTGACATCAAGATGACTACTCTTACTTAGATGAGGGTGCACTATGGTAATGAGAATCATCATGATAATTACTGTCATTCAGCATATCAATTTCATAATAGTCATGTCGATGTACCAAGTAACTTTCATACTCAGATAGGATCACTTACTTGCTTTATCCGCCTGGGTCCCCAGCTTGAAGAAGACCATCGAGAACGTGAAAATGCTTCCGCATACAAGCTATCATTGATTAGCCCTCTACAATTCACATAAGGACAAACTCGGTTAAGAAGTCAAAAGATAATTTGCTTAATGAATCATTATCAATATAATATATCTCAAATTACATGGTCTATATTACAGTTGAAAAATATGGAAAGGAGAAGAAATTTAGGAACTCATTTATCTAGATAAAAAAAGTAACTCCAGCAAAAGCAAAATACATATTTGCAGCAGAACAATTCACATGTGCAGCCACAACCTCTTTTTCCAACTGAATTATACCAAACATCTACTCATAACTGCTCATAAAAAAAGTCCTCAGGTGTTTTATAAGACCAAGGAAAAGAAAAGGATGCAAATGGATACAGAGGTACTGAAATGCCCCTGTGGTTACACATGTCATTCTAATATGTTTATCCCTTTACACCAGCATTACTCGAAAAAATGATCCGATTAAGTCCGAAAAAATATTGACACAAGCGGTATCAAGCTTTAAGGCGCCTAGTTCCTATAAACTTGTTAATAGTACATCCAGATGTCTATCATCAGCTTTTATTCTGCTTCTTTTGAATAATGATTGAACCAGTGGTACAACATGCAACACAGGAAGCATCAGCAACTCAGATCAATATGACACTTTTACTGAAGAGCATTCTTAACACACACCATTCATACAAGTAGAAACATACCTTCTTATGAAATCTTTTATCACTGCTTCAATGGCGTCAAGAGAAAATCCCTTTCGACATAATTTCTTTCTCAATTCAACTGCAGTGAAAGCCCTACATATAAAAATAAACACTTGAATGTTTTTCTTCATTCACGGGCAAATAGTCTTATCTTTAAAATGTTAAGAATCATACTCCTACATAAAAATTGCTCAAACCTCAAAGGTCTATGAATTCCAAAAGTACCTTTGCGAAAGTAGTGTACTCAAAAGTATCTATGACCCTAAACATTCTAGAGCACTACACTACATATTGAATCAATGTTATTACTTATCAAAATTAGCAAACATATATGCGACAGGTGTTATGCAAGTTGCAGGAGTTCTAACCTTCCAGCAAGTAATTCTATTGCTGCTTTCTCAACTTCATGCATAGTTTTACTATTTTGTAATACATTCAACTCTTCAGAGACCTCCTCAAGCTCTTCAATGAGTTCATCATCGCCTGCAACCCCTGATAGATGATCCATCTTATCCTCCAGCTCTGGAGATGCTACAATTTTCAAAGTAAATTACTTCAAATTTTGTACAAAAACAACTACCAAAATAGAGCTTGAAAAATAACCAAGCACAAAAACACAATTGCTAGGTGAAATCGAAAAAACAGTCTACCTTGCTCAACGTCATTAGGCAATGAGTTACTAGAGGGAAGCTTCTTATCAAAGTCCCTATAGTTCTGTACACCACTTCTCCGGTGTTTAACCTCACTCTTCATTGCAAAACCATCCGAAAGCTCACGAAATTCCTTCTTATCAGAACGCTTTCTCTGCGGAGAAGTTTCCGATTTGTTAACTTCAGAAACTCTCTTCGGAATGTACCTAGCCGGAACAGATGAACTGTAGTCTCTGCTTTTCAAGCAAAAAATTGCACTGTTCTTCCTAACCCTGAAAATGAAACATCCAATAATCCAATATTGACCCACAACACTTCATTTCACCCAAAACTTTCAATAAAACCAGACTCACTTCCTAAAGCTGAAGTTTGTTTTTAGCTATAACATAACCATAACAAAACAACACACATTTCAGTGTTTGGTACTGAGAATCAACAACCCAATTCGCTCAACTTGTTAATTAATCTGAGTTTTTTTATCTGAAATCTCAAATAAGATAAAGTTTCATTCTTGAAATTCTCCTTCATTTTCTGGGAAACGCAGCAAGTAAGAAAATGCAAATAAGATTATTTCTCACCAGGGCATGAAGAAAACTCGACAGTGAAGCTGCAATTGGGTTTTGGAGCAGAGGGTTCCCGCGTAAATTGCCATATTTGGTGAATTTCAGAAAGCCCCAATTTGGATGGTATTAGGGTTTTGGTTTAAAGGAAGGGAAAAAAAGCAAGAAGACGGGTCACGAGTTTGGGCCGGGTTGTCTTTTAAGCTTCACAAGCACAAACTCCAAAATGACACAGAAGCCCAATAGCAAGACCAACCTTCACTTTTATCTTTTGGGAAATATTTCTTTTCTTTTTTCTTTGGTGTTGTTGTTTAGTTTCAATTTACTGCATCAGAAATGTGTTTTTTTTTACCCAAATAAAAAATAAAATCAGAAATGTATTTGTTTTCATATTCCAAATGACATATCATGTCGATGTTGTGATTTACGAGATGCATGTTTTTTCACATTTTTGTGTTGTAAGATCATGAGTATTATGTTGCATTCTTTTGTATATTTAAAGAGTGCATGTGTCAGTGTTGCTTATACTCAGATATGGTGATTAATTTTCATTTGATTAGTTACATATGGATTTCTTTTCACATAAGGATGTTGAGATATTGGAAAAATACTAACTTTACAGTTCATATTTTGCAACAACAAAAGTCAATAATAAAACTTGATAATTGTGCCGCTAATAAAATTGAGCAGGATTACTTGTATGGAAGTCTCCCATGCCAATTTCTTAGTTTTTCTTAGAGCATCTCCAATAGTCTAGGTTAGTTTGTTGCTAAATTTAACAATAGTTAAGAAATTTAATAATGGAAATAAATGGTGCTCAAGCAGTAAATTGTTATTTGAAGTTAACTGATAAATTTTGATCAATTATGAATTTACAAGTGGACAAAATGAAAAAAAAAAATTTAGCTTTTGCTTTAACAATTTAAAACCAATTACTAAATTTATCAATCTAGCTTAGCAATAGTTAAAATAAACTACTATTGGTATTCTGTTGGAGTTGATTTTTGCTACAAAAATGCATAAATTTGACTAAGTAGTTTTGTTTGAAAAATTAAATATGTAGTTTCCATTATCATATCAGTGTCATCTAATTAATTTCCTATTTTAGGGAAGGGTAAAAGCATACTCATACAAACCCTAAGAAAATGGGTCAAAAATAGACTTTACATAACAACTGCGATTATATGCCGTGTTTGGTAACAAGGATAAGAATGGTATAGGATAAAGAGTCAGATTAGATTAGGATAAGATTAGATTTGTTTCCTCTGCCTTGGACACCAAGGCAACATAGTAATCCGAACATGGCTCCGGGTTGATAGAGAATTTTGCCTGTCGGAAATCCCAGAAAACATCTACTCGTCTTCCATCCATGTTGAATGACCTGACACCTTTCTTGCCCCACAATTGACAGGAATTTAGGTCAATCTTGCAAATGTAGAGTGCTTCTTGACAAGGCTTTGCCACTTCGATGCAAAGGGAATGGTTTGTGAGGTCTTTTCCCCATGTCGCTGTGACACTGCAGTACAACTCAGCTAGTTTAGCTTGGTAGACATAGGTCACAGCGTTCTCTGGAGTCTTCATTTTCCTGCACCTTGCAACCTTTCTCAGCTGATGGTGGTTTTGAAATCGAAAAGGGAATGGATTCAAGAAGATGGTTAGACATTGTCACAATGAAATACAGGCCTCACCATCTACTTGGTCTAAATTAAACATCATGATTCATAAGATAAGCTCTCCCATTCTCAGAAGATGATTGAAGCTGATCACATTCTTTGAGATGATTGGTTTTTTATTTGTGGAACAGAATTCTTCCAGATGATCAAAGCAACAAAATATGTAGAATGAAACCAAGATTCCAGAATACGGAGACATCAAGTTCAATTGGTTCAGACTCACATATTCGGTTGGAAGTTAGCAAACTATGGCTTCAAGCTGCAGTTAACTATAACGTTGATGAACCTTCATTGAATGAGGTTAGAGAAACAGAATTTTCCAGAAATTTCTTCTTTTTGTTCTACTTCTTGCTATTTAAAGTGTCTCTTTATTTTCGGGGTGGTATTAGCACTACAATTATAATGGAAGAAAAAGAAAAAACTACAACATACCTAATGAAAGTTCCACAGTTCCATCACAGTAAATCCAATAACCCCATATATGCAAACGAAGGTGTTCATTGCTAAAATAAGCATCGTCAGTACTGTAAATGACTCTTTGTGGCATAACTCTGGTCTTTTGATTAACATATACATAAGTTACTCATATTTCATTAGATAGGTTATTGTCTGATATGGGAAAAAAGGTTCAAGAATATCACCTCCTGTAAGATCCTCAGAGCAGATACAATACTATGCGACCTGGAACACAAAAAACCACTATACAGAAATGTACTAAACGAAAATTGAAGACTTAGAAACTCATCTAAGTAAAGTTAAAAAAATTTCCCGCGAGGTGTAGACCGGCTTCTTCTTAATTCAGGCATGGACATATTGCTGCCTTCTTTCTGATATCGAGTTGCACCATTTGGAAGCTTGTTTTCTGTTTTCCCAGCCATTAATGGTTCTGCTGCTTGCACAGATCCTCTGCATGTAACAGGAAACACTACAATGGTTAACAATGAACACAGAAGAAAAACTGATTTACCTAAGAAAAAGGTAAATCTATTCATCGTACCGTGGTTCAATATTTATATAGTTCCTTGATGAGTTTTGCCGAAGCTTTTTTGCCATCAAAGAAGGATGCATGGGTGAACTGATGGGGATATGCTCATTTTCTGGCTCCGAAAAGTCACTCTTTCGAGCCTCTTCCATCCTTTCACGACCGTTCAAGTCAGAAGACAATGCTATCGCTGCATCCTACTTTGGTATTCGGTTCTGCTTGGCCTTAGTCTTGGTCTCATTTTTGCTTTTTCTGATACCGCCTTGTCTTACATTAAGAGCTTGCTTATACTGCTCGTCTTCATTTTCTGGATGAACTGTTTTGGCCTTCTGGAAGCTGTACAATGCATCTGAGATGTCATCATGCTTTGTTGGTTCTTGTGTACTTGGTACCCTAGAGTTCTCTGTTGATGGGTTTGATGACATGGTACTCGCAAGAGATTTATTGACTGGTACTCTAGCTGGAAATGTTGGTTTCACAATCAGTTGGTTTTCTGTTGTGTCAGCCTTAACTCTGGATCTAATGACAGCCCCTCTATCAGTAGATATTGATCGCCTGACTGGAGGGGATGGTGATCTGTGCTTTCCAGAGATCACTAATCTTTCTTCAGCTGGAAAAGGTATCTTTGGGATGAGATCTTTCTCGGTGAATGCAGAGGGAAATCTCGGTCTCCTTGGCTTGCCCGAAGAACAACTTCTTGCCTGAGTAGAGTAAAATTTGACAAAAGGAAGAGTTGAAGATTTATCATGTGCTAAGTCATAACTCTAGTGGTACCATTACTATTTAAGAAAACTAACTTTCAATTTTCACCTATTTCATGCTTGTGCATTTCTCAATTGGCTCTTTAACTGATATAAGTTTTTGCACCTCAATATGCCTTCAAACATAGAATTACATGGAAAGATATTGGATATGTACGTACAAATTACCTCGGAAATCTTAGCATCATCTAAGGGTCGCTGACAGGTTTCTTGCTTGCTAATTCCTCTCGGAAGACGATAAGGTGAAACAGCTATTGACTTTTGGGGATCAACGGGATTTCTTGTACCACCTTTGATTTGGAGTAGTTCAGCTTCCTTTCTCTCCAGTGCAAGTTTAAGATCTGATATCTGTGCATCAATGAACATACTAAGCGCTGTAATGATAAAAAGTTGAAACTTGAAGAATAGCAGAATAGAGAGATTAACAGACCTCTTCTTTGAGTTCCCGTATTTCACCGGTTTCTTTATTAGATTTAGCTGCCCCAAGTTCTATGGACGCAACCCTTTCAGCAAACTTGAGTGTACTAATCGTCTCCCCAAGAGCATTAAGCTCCGGGTTTATATGTACAAACATCATTGTTTTGGCTTGACCACCTAAACATGGAACATTATGACAGAGAAAATACATTCCAGTTTAACAAGCTAACAGTGAAAAAGTCAGTATAGAAACTCCATTACATAAGTTCCAAAACTTACCTAAAGAATCTTGCAAGACTTGAGTAAGTTTACTATTCCTGTAAGGAACATGCACGCTCTTCTGTGCAAGAGCAGAGATGACATCTCCAAGTGCAGAAAGTGATCTATTTATGTGTTGAGCCTCCTTTAGTCTCTCACCAGTGGCCTCAGATTTATCAACCCTCTCGCTCCCTGCCAAATCCACGAGATGGAGGCAACCCCTTAGAATAGAACCAGAAGCCAACTCCTTTCCAAGAATATGAACTGTTAAGACACTGCAGAAGAACCAAAAGTCACTAGTTAGAATAATTTCTACTACAAGAAACAATATTTACACCCTACATTCAGTCTCTATTGCTAAACTTCTAGAGAAGAATGAAAAAATCTACCTATGAGACCGGCTGCTTCTTTCATTCAGAGCAGTAGCGCCAACAGCACGATTTCTATGGCCAACTTTCATCAACTCAAGAACATCTTGAGTGCAACTAACTGGAACAAAACTCGCATCAGGTACATTAAGGCCATTCAGCTGTGACTTGTTTCGTATATCTAATGTACAAATTGTTAAGGAAATAAAAGAGTAATGTAGTATATGGCTTGTCAATTTGCAAAACTAAAGTCAAATTGTAGAATATACAATTCTTAAGGATATCTTCTGGTAGAACCATCACTAACTAAGAGGTCTCTCACTTGTTCGTTGTATATTTCTATCATCTGTACTGCAACTTCATATCTTATTATGTCCAACCTTGCCTTTGATATTTGAAATAAGTCGCGCAGAGCTCTATAGTTCACTCCCCATGTTTCTTCACTTGTCAAATCAGGGCCACTCTGTAAAGGAAAAACATGAACTTTATATTATGCTAGAATCATGCACTACTAGGTAACACCAACTGATCAAAGTTGGAGGTTACATTTGAAGCCATAAATATCTTAGTACAAAAGCTAGATTTACCATAGTGTATGTCTTCCCCGAACCAGTTTGTCCATATGCAAAAATGCAGGCGTTGTAGCCATCTAAAACTGAACGGATCAATGGTTGAGTGTCAACATATATTTGCTCTGCACAAAACAGGTAAGAGAAGTCATGAATAATGTCCGAGGAAAAAATGTAACTAAAAAAAGTTATAGTAATAGAATGTTATTCATGGCTGATCATACAAATTGTGTATTTCATTTCATTTACCTTGTGTGACATTTGTTCTGAACACTTTGTTGAAGGTAAAGACCCTTCTAGAGTCTTTTCCCTGTTTAAGGGGATTAACAATCATGATGGTTCCATTATCTCCAATGTAATCCACAGAGGACTGTCCATTTGATTGACCTAAGAAGGGCCTCACTCTGCAATAAACTCTTATTGTTCCTGTAAAAAGAAAAACTCTTTCAATTAAGCTCGGAATCATGAAATACCATAGTATATATACTGGATAGTTTATTAAGTTGGGATAAGGTGAAACACCTTTGAGGTCTTGAACTTGATTGTAGAGAAATCTGTTTTCTTCAAGAACTTTGTTGTAAGAAGAGGAAGTCACTTCAAGACCTTTAATATGGTGCACTGCGACAAAAGAAATTG
Organism: Fragaria x ananassa; assembly: GCA_034370585.1. Taxonomy (NCBI): domain Eukaryota; kingdom Viridiplantae; phylum Streptophyta; class Magnoliopsida; order Rosales; family Rosaceae; genus Fragaria; species Fragaria x ananassa. The sequence continues at coordinate 29,682,933 of CP139766.1, read as the reverse complement.
TAAGATCATCCAATCCTTTGACGAAGCATACTACGATTTATGAAACCTTTCCTATTAGACATCAATTGTCTTCAAATCTATGGAACATACCAAGCCTTCTAAGTTCCTCCTCCCAGTTTGTATGAGCAAGTTTGACTTCGAGTCTTGTTTTTTGGAAAGATGACTTTAACTCCTAAAAGTACCCACCAGACAGACAGAAATATATAAGAGAAGAATCAACTGCAGATTAATATTTCAGATGACATGTTGCTACTTGCACAATGTCATTAGCAGAAAATGGAGCATTGCATATCCTCACCTCAAGCTGCTTCTGTTGAATTTTAATTAGATCTTCATGATCAGATGAGTGACTAATACTATGATGGACAGCGTCACGTTTTCCCCCACAAATACAGAATTTGGACAGATCACTCGACACGATATGATTTCTTTGTGCTAGATAATTTTTAATGGCTTCTAAAAATTCAGACTTTGACAGAGCACCAAGATCACCTCTCAATAGTTTCTTCAAAAACATGCCGAGCTTCATGCAAAAGAGATATAAGGTTATTTGTGTGGTGACAATTATTATAAGAAATTCATACTCAGGTAAAAAAAAAAAAAAAAAAACGAACACGAAACAGTTTTGATAAGCAAATTTTTTTACATACCTGAGTGCCTTGAGAAACAAGTATTGCTGAGAAATCCTTGACTACCTTACTTAGTAAAGTATCTATTACCTACAGAAATTTACCACATATACTACTCAGACTCCATAAAACAATAGGTTTCATTTAGAAGGTATAAAACAATCAAATGTAACCAGTCTTACCTACCATTGTATTCAAAGGAAAATCTTCAATCCCATTAGTCTCATGAAGGTAAGCTTGAAGAAGTCCAAGGCCAAAACGATCGAAAAGGAAAGCCAAAACAGCGGCAGTTCTGGATTCCTCAGTTGACACCTCACTAGAGAGATGAAGAAAATCCAATAGTTGTTCAAATTGTGATGAATCAGATTCATCTATCGACTCATCAGCGCTTTCACTGCCTCCTACGGAGGATGATGACCCTTTTGGGAAGCATGTGATCTTCACAGTCCCTCCATACCTCCAAACCCCAGTTCCACCTGCTTGCTTCCACTCGTAGTAACCTTTGAGACAAAGAATGCAGTCTACAACTTTACTCAATGAGCCTCCCTGAAAATGCAAACTTTCTTTGAAGTTAGGGAAAAAAACAGCAAACATAGAAAGATACAATTGAAGGACACAAAGAACCAAAGAAAAACCATAACAAGCTGAGGGTTGAAATACTAAAGTAGGTGTACTTCATACTGTCTTGAATTTAAAAGCAGTGAAATACATTTTTTTTTATTAGAACAGGTTGCAAATTATGATAGGATCTGACCTTTTCCAAATGAGAGGCTTCAAATGTCAAAAGCTTCATGGCTTTGACAGCCTCAAGGAAATTCCTCATGTTCTCAAAATACTGAATTGCAGACTGTGCTGCTCCTTCTGTTGACTGAACCGCAATAATAGGATTTTCCACCACCTATTTCGAAACCCAAAAGGAAATTGAAAAGTCAAGAAAGAATAAATCCATGTGATAAGAAGAAACAATGACTTTGGTTATGATAACCAAGAAGCATGTATGCAATCAAGGATGAAACATATTTTCTAAATCCTTGCGAAAATTCTTGCATACAGGATTGCAAAAAGGCAAGGGTACCTTGAGAACTGCACCAGGATTGACCTTGTTGAGGACATTGCAGAGAATTAAGCCAGTGCGGAGGGAAAGGCGAAACTCTTCTTCAGAGGGTTCTTTAGACAGAGTTTCTGAGGCACCATAGTCCATCTTCCTCAGCCATTCTGTTGCTTGGTATCTCCTTGCAGCTAAAATTAGCACAGTTACAAGTTCACATCAAATACTCACAAATGTTCTCACAAACACATAATGTGCCATTTGCACTTTCAGTTCAAACAACTACATCACTGAAACTGGTCATTATAGTCTATAACACATCAAGGTGGTCAAAAACTGAAGATTAAATAAGCAATTTCTTTTTCCTGTGAAGTTAAGAACCAAATTAACGTTTTGAAATTTATGTTTCTTGAGCATTTTTTTCAAGTTCTTCAAGAAATGCACTCGACTTTGCATTAACCCACAAGTTGAAGGGGTTTGAAAACATGGTTAGGCTCATCTTCATATCAAAAGCAAAAGAAATACATGTTTTGCTTTCAAATCTCAGTAGAATCATGATCAATCATTACTAGTGTTCAAATTTAGTCTGAGCTAAACCTCCTTTCGGCTTAATTAATGTGTGTTTATGATATAGAAGGGTCCAAAAAGCAAAAGAATACAAAAAATGGGTCCAAGTCATGAGTTGATGTTTTTTTCGGGCCCAAATCATCATAAGCAATAACCACCACATTTCAGCAGCACCCGCATTCTGCGCAACATTATGGTATGACCATCTCTTTACTAAGAAAATTAGTCTTTGTAGATACAGATACTTTTTTTTTTACTAGAAAAACAGATGACAGTAAATTAATAATTCAAAACCCTCCTCCCAAAACATATATTTTAGAGAAATTTAGAATATACGAGAAATCATATCCCAAGAATAAGTATAATTTAGGCCTAGAATCTTGGGAGAAGATTAAATTTTAATAGTAGTAGTTGCTATTTGTTGTACCTGCTTCTTCTGCTTTTCTCTGAGCCAACTCATAATCATTGATGAACTCATCTGGGTTTGCATAAGGATTATGAGCCTGATCATTGTTGGAGACTACACCCTTCAGCCCTCTCAAGTTCTTGCCAGGAGAAGATGCAAAGATATTTGATAAGATGTTTTCTTGTGGCATTTTGACGTCTCCAAGAAGAGAGTACTACTTGATATTCTTTATTCTGCAATCTGCAATACAGATACCAATGCAATTTAAATAATTAATTAGCCTATAATTGGACAAAAACCTCAATCAACCATCAGAAAACTCAAAATCAAGAAAAAGAGAGAAACAGAGTGTGAAGGTGTGGCCTTTACACTGATCACAGAAAAAGAAATGAAATTTTTGAAACATTAGTGATGTGAATGAGTGAAGTGTGGATGTGAAGCTCAAACCTTTGAAGGGTCTTGAATTTCTTTAAGCAGAGCCCCAGAAGCAAATGGAGGATTGAGAATGTGAGTTGGTAGTAGATCTGATCTGAAGGACAGGACTGGGAAGGTGAAGCAAAGCAGGTTTCCCGTGTTTTGGAAGGAGCAGCATTCAAAATTTAGTAGAAGCTCATTGAATGCTTCTCCAACTATTCATGTACTCTTGCAGAAGAAGAGAGAAAGAGAAGGAGACAGGTCGAGAGTGGGAACGAAGAGAGAGAGGTGTATAGATTACATTAAAAAGGACCTGAAATTGAAACGTTGTTGTCTCCGACTTTGTCCAAGGCTTAGGGACACAAATATATGAAATGAAGTCAAAGTAGAGGGTGAGTTTGACTTGGATCTGGTCCCTCCACGTGGCAGAGGTGATCTCATGTATCAGGTTGGAATAGCTATAGTCACAAAATTACTCAACTGCATCGTAACTGCATCATGTCTTGAATAGATACTCCCGGAAAAACCGTCCAATTGCAAGTGAAAGATATTTTGAGTGAGTTCAAAGCAAACTTTACATATGCATATTTTCTTTTAAATTGATAGTGAAATAGTAAGACACGTCGGTCACGTTAACAAGTTAGTAACACATGTATCTAGTCGATATTAGACTGAAGTCCATGAAAGCATCTCAACATCAGTCGCCGCAAGCGCATGAACATAAAGGTCCCTCAAACCTACTGACCACAAATTGGTGGGAGATAGGACTAAGAAGCTCGACTTTACCACACTATATGGTTGCAAATACATATTTTGAGTGAGTCTTCTTAAATACAATATTTTGAGTGAGTCTTCTCAATTCATAATCCACCAATATTGAGTTTGATCTTATATACTATCATCGAAAGAGGGTAGTTAATACAAATGATTTGTTGAACTACATCTTTGTGTGCCTTGTTGAAGTGTGTTTATGAATGTTTGTGATGGGTATGACTTGACTTTTTTGCATTTGAATGTTTACAATTCCAATCGATTGTTATCGAATGGAAAATAGGAAGAAAATCAACTGATAGAACAAATGATAGGTCAGATATCTTATGTAGAAAAAAAAAAAAAAAAACGTCTTACATGTACATGTATCTATGTAGCATAAACAACCGTTAAATATGAGAGTGGAGATTTAGTTCGAAATTACTTACGTTAGGCTGACAAGGACAAGGACAAGGACAAGGTAAAAGCATGTTATTTTTAGTAAAAAAAAATTAACTTGAGAATTACGTACTTGTCAATTGAGGGTAGGTAAAGTGAGGTGTTTTTCAACAAGTATCTTGGGTGGCTGGGTCACAATCTTCGTGGAATCAAACCAAGTTTACGTTAGGGGTTCTCTCTTTGCTTTTCTTTTGAAATGAACAGGCTGGGGGCAAAAGTGAGTAGTCCATTCCATCGGTTAGGTTTACTTTCGAACGTTGGATCCCCCACTTTCAAATCATTGCGGAGGGAATGCTTTTCTTTCTTTTTTCCCATTTGGTGCCCCATTTAATGGACCATTTTAGTGGAAAACCTAGCTTCTCCATCTGTAATCAAATTATGGAGCACAGCTAGAGTGCAAACTCTACTAGTTAATTAACTTTTCAGTTCGGGTTAATTTAATTAGCTTAAGTTATTTGAGGGAGAAGAAGATGACTAGCTTCTCTTATAAGCATATTAAAGATCTTAAGATCATATTTGTTGCAGTTAATCGAGGACAGCAAAGATATGATTAGTAATTAGCATATACGTACTAATTTTGCAAAACTTGCGTAATCTAAAAGCTTCGTCCAATAACTCATTAGCTTAAGCTAGAGTGCTTTTACTCGGTAATACTGTACATACTTCGACTGTGATGATATTATCAGAAAGTTGAAGACATACGATATAACCATGAATAGAGAAAACTGAATATTGACTCAAAAGTCTGCAAACCAACGAGTTCAGAAATTTGTTTAAATTAAGTGGTTCTTTTTCCTAACGTAGCGGCCGGAGCAGAGGCGGAGTTAGGATTTAAAACTAACAGGGGCCGACCAAGTTGGGGGGTGCCATCACATGAGATAGACTGAGATGAAGATCATCTGTATCAAGGAATGTATGTATGTAATTCCAAGTTGGGGGGTGTCAGGGCCATCCAAGGCCTGTGAATGCCTTCGCCCCTGGGCCGGAGTCGCCATTGATCCATTTTCCGGTTAACTCCTCCATACACTGTGGTGTAGGCGCGCTAGAAGCCTAGAACTTGCCTTACAGATTAACCCTATTTGTAGAAAACATTGCTCAAGAGTTTTTCTTCCGAGTTCCAACTCAATATGTAAAGTTTCTTAAGCGCGATATATAGGTCATTTGTATTATTGTATATGAGCTCGATCGATCGACTACTTTAGCCTTTACTTTGGATCCGTTATAGGAGCTGTGTTTGTGAATATATCGCTAGCTTAATTTTCTTAGATTCTTTGCTCAAGAGAGAAATAATATTAGTTGGAAGAGACGAAATGCATCATTATTTTGGGGTCCCCAAAACCGCCATTATCATTCACGCATGCATGCTCTCTATATATGATATATCATCTTTCTGTGCGTGGTTTAGGTTTCCATCGCAGGTTCAATACTAGTACCAACTCGATCCCTAGCTACTATAATGAAAGAAACGCACAAAGGAAGGCTTGGCTTTCGTGCCTTCATTTTTTCATTACTCATGAACTTATAAAAGAGCAACGCATGCACGACTGGTGATCGAGATGAGCTTCTCTACGAAGTCGATCAAAAGCAAGAGATCATTTATATTTATAACATATTACTCCAGACAGAATTAAGGCTAGGCCGCTAAGGTTCACTTACGATGAATCGATGATTCAATAATTAAGCAGTAGTGAGCGAGCTAGTGTGAGATTTGGGAACATTTGTTTTACAGTCAGCATGTTTGGAGCCAAATTAAGGAGTGTGTGAAATGTTATTTTGCTAGGCCTGATCAGACGTATATAAGGCCCAAATTAAGGAGTTAATTATTGCTCACTGGCTACTCGACTCATTTGAAGATTACTGTTTATGTTGTTGGGGCCTTCTGCTAATAGAGATCTAGAGTCCCCAGGCCAGGCCATAGCTGGGCAAGGGCACTTAACCCGACCAACCTTGCGAAAGAGATGCTAATTCTAACGAATCGTGAATATTGTTCCTGTCTCTACCAAAACAAAAGAAGTGAATATTGTTCCTGTATGTATAACATGGAGAACTGCTGGGATCAAGAGACATTAATTAGAGAAATTGGTGGTTTAAGCGGTGAAAGAGATTGCGCCGACGACTGGTTCCTAGCTCAAAGCTGCTCTTTCCGGTGATGTCCGTGTGCGGTTAAGTTCTCAGCTCCGCTGGTCGGTGAGGAAGATCGACAATATTTGATAATTTCGCACGCAGGCAAGTACGTACCTTGAGTTTATGCTCGAGTTTCTTTGTGAATTGTTCAAATTTTAAGGTCCCTATTTGTACATTATATATGCAAAGAAATGACCAAATCAATCAGTCTTATATTTATTCATTATGATGACATATACAGATGATCGTTATGATATATCGCAGATCATAACCCCATCATATAGGATATAGATTCGTAGTCCTCACTACCAGAAATTTAACTTTGGGCGACGATTATTATGATGACATATACAGATGATCGTTATGATATATCGCAGATCATAACCCCATCATATAGGATATAGATTCGTAGTCCTCACTACCAGAAATTTAACTTTGGGCGACGAAAAAAAATCGTCGCCCTGTTAATAAATTTCGTCGGCCAAGAACTTGGGCGACGATAGATCGTCGGCCAAGACGTCGTCGCCTCAAGTGCGTCGGCCAAGAACTTGGGCGACGACAATTCATACCGTCGTCGCCTAAGAGTAATTCTTAGGCGACGATACTAATTTCGTCGCCTAAAATATATATCTCGTCGCCCAAGAATATTCGTCGCCCAAGATTTAACACTTTGGCCGACGACTAATTGTTTCGTCGCTTAAGATGTTATAACCTGGGGCGACGAAATTTTTTTCGTCGGCCAAGAAGTCGTCGCCAGAAATGCGTCGGCCAAGAACTTGGGCGACGACAATTTGTTTTCGTCGTCTTATATGGTAAGTCCTTGCCCGACGATTTAGTAATTTCGTCGCCTAAGATATATTTAAAATATTTAAATAATTTTTTTACTTAATGCAATTTTTAATTTTTTTGTTTTGTGTAAATAATTCTTTGGTGGCCGTGGCGGTGCTGAGCCTGAGCTTGAGCTCGGCCGGAGATATAGTAACAAGATGAAAACAAAGATTCAAAGAAATATAGGAAAGTGTAATTAGACGAGCACAAACCAACAAAATTAGACACAAGAATTGGTTTGAAATAAAACCAAACCAACAAAATTAGATACAATAGTCTCTGAAACACATAACTACAACTAAGTAGCTACACTAAGAATACTAAAGTGGTAGAGCAAGTCTCCAAGCACTAATCAGAACCAAATTTGAAGAACTTCGGTGGATTTTCGGAGAGAGAGAGAGAGGGCTTGGATTTGTGAGCGGCTGCGTGCTTTTATATTGGAATTCTTGGGCGACGATTCTGTAAAAATCGTCGCCCTGTTTTTTGAAAATCGTCGGCCAAGATAAGCTTGGGCGACGATTTTTGACGTCGTCGCCTAAGATACTATACTTGGGCGACGATGTTCTTCACTATATATATCGTCGCCCAAGATAAAGAAAATCGTCGGCCAATAGTGATCTTGGCCGACGATTTTTATAGTCGTCGCTTAAGATATCTACTTGGGCGACGATGTTCTTCACTATAAATATGGTCGCCCAAAATAAAGAAAATCGTCGGCCAAGAGTTCTATCATAAAATTCAAAATATCGTGATTTTGGTGATCGGAGAATGAGAACTGAAAACCGACCGTCAGAAATGACCAGCATAACGAATTACGTGGGTGGGCAAAAATTCAGCTCCATCGGACAACGACAAGGGCTCGATCCGTCCGGTCAATCGGCGCAGTCAAACCCCTAAACGGACGGAAACGGCTATTCGACCCTCCAAATCACGTAATCTGGCCGGACCTTCAACTGAGAATAGTTTCCAATCGATGAGACGCTTACGGGGCTACAAAAATAAAAAAACATTACCTTAAAATTTAAATGTGCTTTATTTATTTTAATTATTCGGATTATCTTGGCCGACGAAATTAGGGTAATTCGTCGGCCAAGATAATACTTGGGCGACGATATTTTGTTAAATTCGTCGCCCAAGAGTAAAAATAAAAAATCCTGTACAATGAAATTTAAATGTGTTTTATTTTATTTTAATTATTCGGATTACTCTTGGCCGACGAAATTAGGATAATTCGTCGGCCAAGTAGAAATAAAAAAATAAAATACTTAGGCGACGATATATTTTAGCGTCGTCGCCTAAGGATTAAAAAACTTAGGCGACGATATAAATATCTTAGGCGACGAAATATTGTTTCGTCGCCCTAGTTTCTATATTAGGCGACGAAATTTATCCTTAGGCGACGATTTTTTTTTCGTCGCCTAAAGTTGAACATTAGGCGACGATTTTTTTTTCCTTGGGCGACGATTTGTTTTTCGTCGCCTAAAATTTAACTTTAGGCCACGATTTTTTTTATTTGGGCGACGATTTTTTTTTTCGTCGGCCAAGTTTCTCTTAGGCGACGAAAAAAAAAATCGTCGCCCGGTTTTTTTTTTTGTTTCGTCGCCCAAGACTCATTTTCTGGTAGTGCCTTATCCTTATACATGTTCAAAGAGCTAGATCATGTTCTGACTGTACATGTTCAAAATAATGGTATGTTAAAACACATGCCTATTATATATATATATATATATATGAATGAAAATGACTGCTGAATAAAACAAAAAGAAAGAAGTTATCGATCAGGAGGAACAAGTAGTAACACTTCCTTCCTGATAAACGTTATCTAGACAAGATAAGTTCGACTGATTCTTCTACTAAAGAGGAGCAACACACGCTCGAAAAATCAACAATTATCAAGGTAACAAGACGACTACTCCCATTTGCTTTCTAAAGAGTGTGATTATGACAAATTTAAGAGCTAGCTAGTGTCACGGTCATGGGTTATTGATTTAGTGAAGCACGACCCAAGCCTTCTCCGTGATTTGGACAACGCAACCGCCACCACGCATCCACCACTTCGACGAGGTTCATTCGAGTGGCTTCCATTACTGGAAGAGCTGACGGACGGGGTTGGGTGTTTTATTCTGATAGCATAAGCGGCCATGTCTAGGGTTTTCTAGCGAGGGCGATAATTTGAGGCTAAAAGGACAAGGAAATTAGTCCCTGTCTTTAAATGCAACATATATATCTTACCTTTGAATAAAAAGTGAAGCATCAAATTGCAATAATGATCTAAAAGAAGTAAGAGAGCAACAAAGCATATGACATTCTGCTATCAATCTCATTTTCTTCATATGAATAAAGGTCGGAAGAAAATGACACAATTTGTAAGTGGTGATTTCTCAAATTTGGACATTGATTTATTATGCTTATTTATTAGTCGTACAATCAAAGTGTCATTTTTCTTTCAAAAGAAGAAATGTCGCTAACAATTTTTTCTTACGTATTTATATTAAAAGGGTAAAATAATACTGTATAGTCCATGTGGTTTAAAGTTGATATATGTTTATGTAATACCCTAGATTTTTATTTTATTTTTCTTGTATTATTCTTATATTTAATGAAGGATTATTTATGGAAATTTTTTAGTTTGTGCGAAGTTGAAGTTTCGGGAGTAATTTTTAAGGTACTTTGACTTTTAAGAGGCCTAAAAGTTGACTTTATTTTTCGTAAGTTATCGTCAAAAACTTCCTTCATGAAAGTTGTAGAGCTCGTCGATACGAGTTCGTAGACATGCAACACGCCTAAAACAGAGGTAGTATGAGAAAGTTATGATCAAAAGAAGTTAGTTTCCGGGTTTAGAAACAGTATAATTAAGTAGAAAAATGTGGGGGAGTTATTTTTGGAAACCTAGAATTTGCATATCACTTTCTCTCTCTTCCCTCTCCCGAACTCCTCCCGTTCTCCTTTCTTCTCCGGCTCGGTTCTCCGTCGTCCGACCACCAAACCGGTCGCCACCGGTCCCGTTCGGTTCGCACAGACCTCTTCTCCATTTCTGGAGCAGTCCTGCACGCCGTCACGCTGCCTGGAAGCCTCCACGGAGCGGCAGAGCTGCTGCGGTATCGCCGAAAAACTGACGATTTCGACGGCGTTTCGGGGGAAAGTTTGGTGAGTCTTGCTCTTTTCCTTCCTCTAGTGATGTTTATACGTCTTTGGTGATCTGAAAACTAAGTTTTGGTGTCGGTTTTGCAGATTTTGTTTTTGGTTTTATTTTGGAGTTTCGGGGTGTTTTCCGGCCAATCCCGGCCGAACCAGTTAAAACCTCAGGTATTAAAGTTGTTTACCATTATTCAATCTACAAGTTTCATGTTGTGAGTTTCTCTTAATTCAGAAGTTTTGGAGTGGCGCGTGGGGCTTAGTTTCCTGTGGTTAGCTAGTTCTTGCTGCTGTGATCATGTTGAGAGGTAGTTTCGCTAAGTTTTGAGCAAAGTTTGCATGTTAAGACTTAGGTTTATTTGTTTTGGCTTGGTTGAGTTTGAGTTTAGGTTTTGAAGATTTGAGGCAGCTCAATTGTGTCGTTGAGTTCAATGACCTTGGGAAGTTGTTCTCCCTTGAGCTAAGGTTTAGTTTAAGGGTATTGTGTTATCCTTTAGTATTTTGGTTTCTAAGGTTTTTAATTGTGTAATTTTAGGTGATTTGTGATTTTTTGATTGGCTTGTCTTCGTTGTGTTAGGGGCTTTGCAATGAGATTTCAAGGTGAGTAAATCTCACCAAGGTTCACTTTTGAACCAAATTTTATTATGATCATGTGATGATGATAATGATTTTTATGTTAAAGTTAATACTATGCTATTAATTGTTTTAAAATATATGAGCTTGATCGTCTACGGCTCATAGGTAAGATTAAACAAGTTTTCCTATTTTATGGTTATTTTTAAGGTTCATGTGAACATGATGTTATTGATTTTTGATAAGTTATTCTTATGGAATAATATATATTGTTCATATAATTATATCCTTGTAAAAGATATAATCATATGATGTGATCTTGTGATTGTTAGATAAATAGCCAAACCAGGTTCCAAGCCTTTAATCGGGTGGTTGGTTACTGTTCTGATGCTATTTATTATTTTGTGTTTTGATATTGGACAGTCAAATTGGGTTCCAAGCCTTTGGCCGGGTGATTGGTTGCGGTTAGGAATAGAGTTCTAGTCCATCTCTCAGTGTAGGTCATGGGAGATACTTTATGGTATCTGAGATCCATGGGTACACAATTTGTTGATGTATGTCATAAGGGGTATTTATTAAATATCTGGGACTCATGGGTACATTTCTTTGGAATGTGTTGGAATTATGATTTTTAATTATTGATCAAATCTCTCTTGTGAAATTATGGATGTGATGATGTTGTGTTATTTTTTAGTTTACTCATACGGGCTTTTTAGTTTACCGGGTTTGTTATTTTACAATCTCGGTGCACCAATTATTGATGTAGGGGTTAGACCCGCAGGTGAGGATCAACAGGGTTGAGGTGGAGGCTTAGTGCGAGGGTTCTTTTTGGCGTTTGTTGTATTAGGTATAGTTTTGTTAATCGGGTAGGAAATATTAAACTCATGAGATTGTTCTCATGTTCTCGTATTTCAAGTTTATGTAATTAAGAAAGTTTAATATTTAACTCAGTGATGAGTTGTATGATATTACTTTTCTGCTATTGAGTTCTAGTTGTTTTGGATTTGTTATTGAAATAGGTTGAGATATTTATATTTAAGTTAGATCATGCCAAAAATTTTGAAATTTATCTTTCGAAAATTAGGGTGTGACAGTTTAGTCCTTATGATTTTATTTTAATTTGTATGGTCTTTAAAGTCATAATTTTTAATCTGTTTAGTCCTTATGGTTTTATTTTAATATGAATGATCCTTAAAGTCACAATTTTTCATCCAAATGGCCCTAGGCCACGTCATCAATTTAATTAAGAAAATTGATGGAATGACAATTTGAATGAAAAATTGTGACTTTAAGGACCATTCAAATTAAAATAAAACCACAAAGACTAAACATATGTCAACTTCAAACCACAATGACTAAACAAATTTCAATTCTTCTATTAATTGTAAATTTGTAATAGTTGCAAAAGAAGATAATGTTACATTCTATAGTACTGTATTGTTTTTGTACTATTTACGAAAACAAATAGCTTATTGTTTTACCCACATGAAAATATTTTAGAGTTGATCTTAAAAATTGAAATGACCGATCTTAAAGTAGGCTTGTTTGAGCCATTGCGATTCGAACTTACAACCTCTCATTTACGAAAGAGAAACCATGACATTAAATCAAAATGGTTATAGGCTTCCTACAATGAGTTTCATGAGTTACAATTTGTTTTTAATTTATTATGTCAAATCAGGTTCAAATGATCAAAGAAAAAGGAAGTTTTATTTGCTTTTTCTCTTTTTTTTGCTTCTCGCGAGGTATCCCCAGGACTAATCCTCCGAGGTACTGTCGGGCGCAAAGCGGGGACCTCTCCCAAGAAAGTTTTCTGCATCCACAAGGGCTCGAACCCGAGACCACTTGCTTAAGCGGCCAGAGCCCCTTCCACTGTGACCAACCTTCGTTGGTTTTGCTTTTTCTCTTTCATTGTCAAATATATAGTTTATTAAGTAACGAGAAATTTTATAATGATGATGGGGCATTTACGGGCTTGGCCTTGGGTATTTTGGGGAATTTACTAGTGTGGTTAGGTGACGGGGCATCTACTTGGCGTTGTACTTGTACTAGCTGTGTTTTTCTTGTGTAGTACAAAGCACGTCCGCTTTGTAATTTGGCGCGTGGAAAATTAAATTACCAGTTTGACCAGAAAGGCCAAGTCCGAAACGTCCTGAACGCGCCGAAAATGTGACGACCATGCTAATTTGTTGAGGTTTATAATTTGTCAGATTGATAGAAAAAACATTACATTATCTGATTTTGATAGGGTGGTGAATTGAATATAATTTAAGTGATGTATTTTTTTAGGGTCGTATTTTGTTTATTAATGATATATCTTTCCGTAGGTGATGATAATGTATGGCAAAGGATTTCTTTTGCTAAGCTTGTTTTTGAGACCTTTTAATATTAGTGATTGCTCAACTTTTTTAAGCACTAATTAATGAGATGACTTTTGCGAGGCTTTTTAAAGTTTCAGGGAAATTATAGACCCAAGTCAAGAGTCATATAAGAAAGAATATGATGGCCCATTCATATAAAAAAATGTAACACCATGCATCATGCTTTATCACATCACGTTTTGCACAATCAAGAGTGTCAATTTACGTGACAAATGCCTAACCTTCATTGCCTGTTTAAGTGACAGTTTCACGTATCGACAATATAATTAAAAAAAGCAAAAGTGATCTTTTATCTCAGCATATTTTTGAATGATTTATAGTTGTTTGCAACTCTACATGATTTACAACTCTCACTTGTTCGTAAAACCACGACAAATGTTATTAAGACTTAGTTTTGATGTAATCACGTAACCAAACCCGTACCTTCCATTTTGATTAAAACCAAAGCCATCGTTTTTGGTTCAAAAGAAACTCTCATTCAAAATCCAAGAAACACCCCAATTACCGTGCGCTGTAACCACACACAACAGCTCCTCCTCCAACCCACATCGTCCCCGCGGGGCCCGCCTGTGATTCAGTGCCACGAAGGACAGGCAGGACAGCTCAATCTGACGTCCCAAAAAAATATCAGACCCATAAAAATGGCACAAACGTAATTTCACCAATATCCAGACCCATTCTAGTAATTCCACCTCCTCCAGACTCCGGTGCGAGGTCTCCCCCACCCTCCGGGCTCCACTATATAAACTCCATTCGGATCCGTCTGTATCAGCCTCATCATTTCTCTCTCTTCAAAAAATTGCTTGCAGAATTTAGCGTCGGAATCTCTCATTCTCTCTCTCTCTGGAAATTTCGGTACGTGTTTCACTGCCTAATACATTGCTGCAAATTTCGGAATCTTAATCTCGATAATGTTTTTGTTTGATCCGATTTTTGCTTTGGATGAAATTAAACAGTGTGAAATTTTTGATCCTTCGGTTTACGCACATTGGATCTCACTCTGCTACGAATTTACTGTAGCATTTTGCGAGGACATTACTCTTTTTCGTTTCGGTGTTTGTTGGTTGTGGTGGTTGTATGTTAGTATAGCATAAGATGTGATTGATTACATGTAGTGGAAAAAGTGTCAATGTGGAGCTGATTGAGGTGTGAGAGTTTTAGAGTTACTTGCTCCGGTTTCGGTGTGATTGATAGGAATCTTAGCATGCAATGAATCCGGTCGGTTGTGATTCGGAATCGGATTGTTTCGTGTGTTGTTTTGTTTCCGGAACGTAGATGATACACGGAACGTGGATGAGTGTGTGGTCCGTGCGAGTGTGATGTTGTTCTTATCTGTGTTTGGATATTTGGCAGATATATATGTGGAGATTGTTAGTGAGATTTTTATAGTGTATTCGGATCATTGTTTGCTTTGATCAAGACTATTGCTTTTGAGCTCTTTTTGAATTGTAAGTAGAGTTGATCAATAGCATTCTTTGTCTAGCTTTCTATAAACACATCGTTATAGATTTACCTCTCCAAAGTAAACTCACCAGCTACCTCGAACTGAAACTTCATTCCCAATATTGCTTAATTAATATCATATGTGATCAGGAAATTTGGTTGATGCTGTCCTCTCAGAATCTAACGCATTTTCTTTCATTGATCCTCTGTAGGCCCATGCTCATGGGTTCAAATTCAGTTGTGGATATGATAGAGGCCTCCTCAGGGGTTCATTTTTCTGGATTTCACATGGATGGCTTAGAGCAAAGACTGAAGATTGAGCCACCGACAACCTCAAATGAAAACATGCATAAGCAGCCTTTCGTTATTGGTAAGTATTGGTTTATGGTTTAGGGGCATGCAATGTTTCTAAGAAGGTATCAAGTTTCTTTTGTTTATTCTATTATCTTATGAGACATGCTTTGTTACCTATTGTCACAGGGGTTGCTGGTGGGGCAGCTTCTGGTAAGACTACGGTTTGTGACATGATTATACAGCAGCTTCACGATCAGCGCGTTGTTCTTGTTAACCAGGTAATGCTTCCTTGCTCCAGGTAAAGTTTGTGATGAACTAGATTTCCCTAATGTATTTCTTGCATGATTTGGATTTTTTGTTATTGTTTATTTTTTCGTTTCTCCTGTACATACTTTAAAATATGTACTTTATCATGGATGACAGGACTCGTTTTATCATAATCTGACCAGCGAGGAACTTAAACGGGTTCATGAATACAACTTTGACCATCCTGGTGAGGATATTGCAACTTAAGTTTAAGGAATGTAAATTAAGCATAACTACATAGACTATCATGATTTTATACATTTTGTGTTATATGTCAATGAAAATGGCATGTTAGGATCATGTGAGACCCTGAACTGAACTCGTAACTAGAGCAGTAATGTCATCATTAAATTTTTTTAAGTTCTCTCAGAGCGGGTGTTATGCAACTCAAAAAGTGTTTTTTCTGTAGCTCCTTATGTTTTAATTGCATATGTACAGCAATCTAAAACAATCACATTCCCCTTGTATGACTCGATGGTCAAAATATTTCACTGCCAATTACATTGTCATGCTCCCCTCTTAGTCACATGTCACCCATTTTCACAGTTTCTATGCATACTGGCCAGATGTTATCTATAATGGTTCTGTTGCTTATTGTTGATTCTTTTTTTCTTTTGTACTATCAGATGCTTTTGACACGGAGAAACTGTTATCTTATATGGACAAGTTGAAGCATGGGCAAGCAGTAGATATTCCAAACTATGATTTCAAAAGTTACAAAAATAATGTGTTTCCTGCGAGAAGGGTAAGTTTTAAGTTACAAAAATAATGTGTTTCCAGCGAGAAGGGTACGTTTTAAGTTCTGACTAAATTGACTGTTGTTCTAGCAAAGGATCGTGTCAAATCACATATCTTTCTTACACTGAAACCTTGCTGGTTTAATCTCTTTAACAGGTAAACCCTTCGGATGTCATAATTTTGGAAGGCATTCTTGTTTTCCATGATCCTCGTGTGCGAGAGTTGATGAATATGAAGATATTTGTTGATACAGGTCATTTATTTTCTTTTCACCATTTTGACCTTTAGAAGTTCTTGTAGTGCATTATCAAAGCTTGTATCAACTACTACCACTGATAGGAATTTAATTATATTAGATATATTTTAAATTACATATGCTTTGGTTTTATGAATTAATCTGTCGCTGAGAGTTTTGCTGGTTTAGCATGTAGTCATTTTTTCATTTATTACTTGTGACCAAGATTGTTGATTATCAATTCTGTGATAATTTTATATTGTAAGTTATTGCTATGAGTAGAATGCTGTTTGCCACTTCATATTTGTTACTAAATTAGGCCACTTCACATTGTAAAATTTTCAGTGCAGATGCTGATGTGCGGTTGGCTAGGAGGATAAGGCGTGATACAGTTGAGAAGGGAAGGGACATCGGAACAGTTCTTGATCAGGTTTGCAACTTTTATGCACTGGAAAATAAGAATGTATGAAAACAGGGTGTTGACTCTTGTCACAATTTTTATTTTTATTTATTTATTTTTTTTTTACCAAGGGTGTTAAGAGGATTTGGGTTTTAGTTCTGTTGCCAGATCTTATCTTTGTTCCATGCTCATGCAATGGGTAACCAATTTAATGCTTCAAACATATTTCTTCAATGCTGCAGTATTCACAATTTGTAAAGCCTGCTTTTGATGATTTTATCCTTCCTACAAAGAAGTATGCTGATATCATTATACCTCGGGGTGGAGATAATCACATAGCCGTTGATTTGATTGTACAACATATCCGCACTAAGCTTGGTCAACATGATCTCTGTAAAATATATCCTAATTTATATGTCATTCAGTCAACCTTTCAGGTATCCCCTCCTAAATAAATTCATTGAAGCTCCAAAATTCGTTTTGCATGTTTAGTTGTTTCTGTTTTTGGCTCACCATTCCTTCTGATTTCGTGCAGATTCGGGGTATGCATACCCTCATACGTGATTCACAAACAACAAAGCATGATTTTGTTTTCTATTCTGATCGATTAATTCGTTTGGTACGTATTTGGTCATTTGAGTCAAAAGGGCTAATTTGATATTGTTGTTTAAGGTCGCAGTAGTATGGGGCCACTTTTTATATGTTTGAATGTCCGATCTCTCATCAAGAATGTTGAATTTTGACCAGGTTGTTGAGCATGGCCTGGGGCACCTACCTTTTACTGAAAAGCAGGTCATCACTCCAACTGGTAAGTTGATGCTCATTTTGACATCTTACACATGCAGTTTCTCTAAGCCTCTGATGTATCTTCTATAACATTTCTTGCCTGTATATTGTGCAGGGTCTGTGTATATTGGTGTGGATTTTTGTAAGAGGTTATGCGGTGTATCTGTCATTAGGAGGTACAGTTCCATTCTTATTAAGGCATTTGGTTTTCCTCTGAAGACATGATTATTCTACTATGTATCTCACTGGCTTTCTTATCAAGTGAACAAACGGTCTCTGGGATGCATTCTTGGTGTATAAACAAATGATTATTATAAATACATAGATGTAGTATTTAAATTTGGATTGAAATGCAACTTTTCATGTTTTAATGAACCAAAGTGGTGGTGATCGGGTCATGCACTTATGTTGTGCCTCTTTTGTCTAATCACATTTTGTATTTAAAAATATTTCTGTACGGTTCCATTTGATGCTTACCTGCTTACCATTCTCCTGATACCAGTGGTGAGAGTATGGAGAATGCTTTGCGAGCATGTTGTAAAGGTATCAAGATTGGCAAGATTCTTATTCATAGAGAAGGTGACAATGGTCAGCAGGTTTGCACTCAACTCTCTCTCTCTCTCTCTCTCTCTCTCTCCCCCCCCCCCCCCCCCCCCCTCCTGCAATCCCTTGGGTTCTTAATCTACACATATTCACTTGCCTGTTTCTCAATTTTCAAAGTTGTCTTCTTGATTCTTCAAGTGCTGAACAGCTATTTGTTTGGTCTTGCTAAACAGCTAATTTATGAAAAGCTACCCAACGACATTTCAGAGAGGCATGTATTGCTGTTGGATCCTATCTTGGGAACAGGTTCGTCTTTTCTTCTTTTTGTTTATAATATTTTTTTATAGTACATGGTCAATATATGGACTTTGAATGCTGCCGCATATCAAGTACACTATTGAATTTTTTTAAACCTAGTTCTTGGTAGAGCCAGGGATATTGAACAGCTGAGAATAAAGAGAAAAGAAAGGAATCCTTCTCTTTTGAAAATGCCCCACCAGCTTTCAGTTGGTGGTTTGGGTTACAACTAATCAGATTAAAATCTTTTGAAAAGAAAGGAATCCTTCTAAAATCTTATGGAATTAGACTTGTGTAATATCCATCGTATCCTTTTCTTCAGGGAATTCGGCCGTTCAAGCTATTTCTCTACTTTTAAAGAAGGGTGTACCAGAGTCTAACATCATATTTCTCAACCTCATATCAGTAAGTTTATGTCATTCTCCTGCTTCTGATTCTTTTAATAAATAGTTTAATTTTGCTCTACACTTTTGTCATGACTGCATGAGAGTGGCTCACTATGTTGCACATTCATTGACCAGGCACCTCAAGGTGTGCATGTGGTCTGCAAACGCTTCCCCAGAATAAAGATTGTGACATCTGAGATCGAAACTGGTCTGAATGAAGAGTTCCGTGTCGTGCCTGGCATGGGGGAATTTGGAGATAGATATTTTGGAACCGACGACGATGATCAAGAAGGGGTTCCTCCATCAAAGTAGTTCAAGGAAAACTGCTACTTTGTCCAACCAATTATCCACTTGAGTTATTTTCAGCAATGATAATCAACTAGTAACATGCTGGGTTCTACAGTTTCAATGTTGGGGAAATTTTGACTTTCAAGTCCAGAACCACCATCCTTTAAATGTTTCTTTTTGTTATACAGGTCTTCCGTTCTTTTACGAATGTATTTTACGTATGACAATAATGTCATAAGGGTTGGGGTCGGACAGCAAGTTTGTGATAGCATTAGTGAGTGTGTGCCTAGATAGCCAAGCTAGCTCCCGTTGAAACTACTTAGCATTTGTATGGCTTAAGAGGGAAGCAATATGCAGGCACCCGCATGTTATGTACTTATGAACCGGGACATTTTATGATGAACCATTCTTACTTTTCTTACATTTCCTTTTCGATCATTTCTTTCCTTGGGTGCAATGTGCAAGTTGCATTTCATGTGTCGATTTTGGGTGAACTTTGAGCTGCACTAGTGTATAAAAGTTTACCTGGTGGGGAGGAAGACTGTGACTGGCTACTGGTGGTGATATGTTTCGACAGTTGCTCGAAGGTGGTTGTCAGTCGTTGATGTATACAATCGACGGTTGGACTTCCTAACATGGATGTCGACAATCAAGCTGAGCGATCAACTGTCTTAAGCATTCCAGGTACCAATAATGAGAAGAAAACAGGAGAATTGAAGTGGCTGAGGCACACAGTTGGATAGAATCCAAAACTCTAATTTGGTCTATGCCTCTTCAAGCTCTGAGGACCTGGATGAGGATCATTAGCCTTTACACAAAATTTTATGCCTGAGGATGAGTTGCCACTCATTGCTCTATCCTAGGTTGATAACCTTCCTTGGGCTAACCTTTGGACACGTGTTGGTGCCTGCTTTCGTTGGATCTATTGGCATATTCCATTTAAGCTTTGGCAATATAGATTGTTGGTTCTCTAAGTTTGCTTTTGCACTTTCCTGCCCTTTATCTTATCCAGTACCACCTTAAGCTTCAACCATGTCAGCCTTCGTTGGAAAGTATGCTGGTAATATCTCTCTCCATGTCAACCGTGCCCTATTCACTATGAAGGAAGATATCAAATTTGGAGTTTAAGATTGTCATCGTAACCTATTATTCAGCGTAAACCCTAGTATAACGTCACATGTTATGTTATCAAATTAAATTGTTTCTTAGAACCTCGTATATGGTCTTATCCAATTGTGTAGTCCTAACCGTTGCACATTCGACCATGTAGTAAGAGCTATTACTTGAATCGTAGGTAATCATAAAGTTTCTACAACCGTTGGATTATTGATAAACCTTTGATTGTTTGCAGAGGAGCTCATAAAGAATGCCCAGTACATTGCCACTCCCGGCAAGGGCATATTGGCAGCTGATGAGAGCACAGGCACCATTGGCAAGCGTCTAGCCAGCATCAATGTCGAGAACATCGAGTCCAACCGCCAAGCTCTCCGAGAGCTGCTCTTCACCTCTCCCAATGCCCTCTCCTACCTCTCTGGTGTCATTCTCTTTGAAGAGACCCTGTACCAGAAGACCACTGATGGCAAACCCTTTGTTGAAGTCCTCCAAGAGAACAATGTCATTCCAGGCATGGTCTAAGATTTCGATAACATTTCCTCCACAAAAGTACTTAGATGGACTATCTGTGCGTTAATATGATGCTTTAATGCCTTGATGTCAGGTATCAAAGTGGACAAGGGCACAGTTGAGTTAGCTGGAACAAATGGAGAAACCACAACCCAAGGGTTTGACTCCCTTGGAGCTAGGTGTGCACAGTACTACAAGGCCGGTGCACGCTTTGCAAAGTGGCGTTCAGTGCTCAAGATCGGCCCAACCGAGCCGTCTGAGCTTTCTATTCAGCAGAATGCACAGGGGTTGGCTCGTTATGCAATTATCTGCCAGGAGAATGGTTTGGTTCCAATTGTGGAGCCTGAGATTCTAACTGATGGGGATCATGACATCAAGAAATGTGCTGCTGCCACTGAAATTGTGCTTGCTGCAGTTTACAAGGCACTGAATGAGCAACATGTTCTTCTTGAAGGCACACTCCTTAAGCCCAACATGGTCACACCAGGCTCTGACAGCCCCAAGGTACATATATCATGCTTGCATTTCTCGCAAAATTGTCGATTGAAGATTATCGTGTCAAATGTGCATGTCATTTTGTCGCACTGTCCAGTTTGACATGTTATTTTACCAAACTATAGATATAGATCTTATATTGACAAGCTAAATAATTCTGTGAATATAATATATTGGTTTTGATTTTCACAGGTAACACCAGAGGTGATTGCCGAGTACACAGTGACTGCACTGCGCCGCACAGTCCCAGCTGCGGTGCCTGGAATCGTGTTTCTCTCCGGAGGACAAAGCGAGGAACAGGCAACTCTCAACTTAGATGCAATGAACAGGTTGGACGTGCTGAAGCCATGGACTCTTTCATTCTCCTTCGGCCGAGCTTTACAGAGCAGCACGCTTAAGACTTGGGCTGGGAAGAAGGAGAATGTTGGTAAAGCTCAGGAGACATTCTTGGCAAGGTGCAAGGCCAACTCAGACGCAACTCTTGGCAAGTACAGTGGAGAAGGTGCTGGTGGATTAGCATCTGAGAGCTTGTTTGTTAAGGGATACAAGTACTAGACTACTAGTTAGTACTAAACCTTCACCATGGGAACTTTGGAATTATCAAGTGTATTATTGTTAATTTTGTCCAAACGAAAACCAAACTTGTAATTTATTTTCTTGCGTTCTTCAGTTGTTGGTACATATTCTACAATGTTCATGTGATCAATGCTTAACTCAATGTAATACCCCGGAAATTTAATATTAGTTTTTAATATTATTTGGGAATTTTTTCGAGTTAGAAGTTAGTGTATTTTGAGGTTCGAAGGAAGAGCGGAAGTGTTCGGATGCATAATTAACTGAAACGGTTTTATGGTTTTGAAGGGTCAAGAGTTGACTTTCTAATCTGTTGGGTTTCTCGAGAAACTTCCTTCATGAAAGTTGTAGAGCACGACGATACGAGTTCGTAGACACGTGACACGCATAAAACAGACTTCGTACATGAAAGTTATGGTTAGCAGAAGTTCGTGGCTTTACGGGGTTTTAGGTTAAATAAGGAAAAGTTAGGGTTTCCATTTCATTTTCCGGAAACCCTATCTTTTTCTCCTTTTCTTCTCTCTCGCGCCTCACCCTCACTATCTGAGTTTCCCTTCTGCCGACCTGACTTTTTCGACCACCTCCGACCGACCTAGACGTCGGCACCGGTCAGGTCTTCTTCCTCTCCTTGGCGTGTTCCTCCCTGTGTAGGTGGGTGAGGACGACTCGACCCGGAATTGAGTGAATCGAACGCCACAGAGAGGGTGTCGGACCCGACTTCGACCCGACGACATTCCGGCCGTGTACAGCGGCGACTGGATTTGAGGCTGCCCATTCCTTGAAGCATTTTTCCTTCTAAGCACATTTCAAGCTGCCATTCACCTCGTTTTGAGGTCTAGAAGACGATTCGAGGCCACTTTGGCAGCCAGTTTTGTTGTGAACAATTCCGGCCGATCTCGGCTGAATTGGTTCAAACGTCAGGTATAAAATATGCTTCCCTCTCTTCAATCTACAAGTTTCGTATTTTGAGTTTGCCAAAATTCAAAATTTCTGTGGTGGCGCATGGGGCCCACTTGCTACCGTCTGTGGTGGCGTGTGGCGGCTCGTCCAACAGGGGTTGGGAGGTTAGAAGTAACTGTTAGCTTGTGCTTGTCGATACGAGCACATTGACTTGTCATGAGGTTATGTTATGATCAAGTTTTGCATCCTAGGTTTAAGACTAAGTTGAGAATCGTGAGAGGTTGTTAACCTTTGGTGTTTGAGCAATTTGAAATCTTGTTAACCTTTTCAATAGGTTGGTTAAGGGTTTCTATGACCTTGGGAGGTCTCAGAAGAAGGTTATTCATTTTTGGGCAAATCTTGGGTTAAAGTCTTTTGTTTGAGTGGTTATTAAAGTTATTATTTGTGTTAATTAAGTATCTTGTGGAGTTGATATTTAAGCTTGGCTCTTGTGGATTTGAGGTGAGTAAAATCTCACAAAGGTTCACTTTGTGACCTTTTTATTTATGGTGATTATATGATGATGATGATTATGATTATAATGTTGATGACGACGATGATTATTATTATTATGTTGATGATGATGATGATTATATATGATGATTAAATGATGATGAAAATGTTGATGATGATGTTGTTGATGATTTAAAACTTATGTTTTTCTTTTGTTGTTTTAAAATATATGAGTTTGATCGTCAAAGGCTCATGGTATGTGAAAACAAGTTTTCTATTAAAATTAATCTTTCAAATGGACTTCTGATCATATGGGTGTCTTAGTGGTGAATGTGTGCATTAGTTGTGAATTAATGTCTTAGTGGTGATTGTGTGCATTAGTTGTGGCATGGTGCCTTAGTGATGATTTTATGCATTAGTTGTGGATGTGTGAGCCTTAGTGGTGATTGTGTGCATTAGATAATATGTGCATTAGGTGAAATCTTTTTTTTTTCCCACCTATTTGTCTTGTAGGTTTTACTAATTTGAAACTAAATTTTTAACCTAACCCCACTCACAAATTCATATGTTCTATGTCGTGCTCATATGAACATAAACAAATAAGTGTTCGCTATAAACCAAAACCAAATAAACATTTTGAAAAACTTAACAATTTGAATTAAGATTTAAAATAATATCTGAAACATTCTTAGAGTTTCAAACCTTACCTCTAACTAAGAGAAATCAGCTACACATGGCTGTAAAAACACACTAAGAGGTTGATGATGACTTAACGGCTTCCTTTATGAATGCATGTGTGAGCAGCATCTGATGAAGTTTAGAATGATGTATAGAGAATGAGAACGATATGATCTTAGAGTTAAATTGAGGCGTTTTTCACAAACAAGTGATCGGACCCTAAATCTCTTTATATATCTATCTCAGTTACCATATTCGGCAATTTTCATTGAAAGAGGAAATTGAAGGAAAACAAAATGGTGCGTTAGGCCTTTCGGTTTATACTTCCGGTCTGGCCCAGCCCAATGATAACCCCTTACCTGATCACCATCACTGTATATGTCCTCTGAAACTCTCAGCTTCCACTTCCCAGAAGTTCGATAAACCAAACCATGTCGACGTCTTCTACTATATCCTCCTCATTTCGAATATTCACAACCAAACTCCCCAACTCATCTTTCACCCCTAAAACCCTCTCCTTCCCAAAACACCCAAACTTCTCTTCCTTCAGAAGACCCATCACTTTCCAAAGAATCCCCACCATATCCTCCTCCTCACAACCACCCTCGACTCCTCTCCAACCCATCGAAGACCTCCCTCCGAAGCTTCTAGAAATAGTCAAGCTCTTCCAGTCCGTACCTCTCCCACGTGCCAGGTACGAGGAGCTCCTCTTCTACGGCAAGAACCTCGTACCCCTCGAAGACAAGTACAAGACCAAAGACAACAAGGTCGAAGGTTGTGTCTCCCAGGTTTGGGTCCGGGCCTACCTCGACTCCGACAAGAACGTGTTTTTCGAGGCCGATTCCGACGCCCAAATCGCCAAAGGTCTCGCCGCTCTGCTTGTTAAAGGGCTTTCGGGTCAACCCGTGGAAGAGGTTTTGAGGGTCCGATCCGATTTCGCGGTCCACCTTGGGCTTCAGCAGAGCTTGTCCCCGGGTAGGAATAATGGATTTTTGAATATGTTGAAGTTGATGCAGAAAAAGGCCAAGGATTTGCTTAATGAATCGAGTTCTGTGGATTTGGGATCAAAGTCTGAAGTGGGTAGTGAAAAGGTTTCGAATTCGGGTTCGAAAGTCAATGGTGGATTGAGCTTTGCTGAAAATGCTGAGCAATTGAGTGAAAAGAATTCGACTTTGGGTTCAAAAATCAATGGTGGATTGAGCTTTGATGAAAATGCTGAGCAATTGAGCGAAAAGAATTCAAATTTGGGTTCGAATATTGATGATGGGAATGTTGAACAAAGCTCGGAAGGAAATGTGGAGGAAATGGAGGTGGTGGGGAGTGTTTCGAATGAAGAGGAGTTGAATTTGGGTGGTTTGGGGGGTCGAGGGAAGAGAATTAGGGAGGCATTGGAGAGAGAGCTTAGTCCTGTGGAATTGGAAGTAGAGGATATATCTTACCAGCATGCCGAGCACGTCGCAGTTAGAGGAAGTGGTGATGGGGAGACGCATTTCAATGTGAGAGTTGTGTCTGAGGCGTTGGGAGGGAAGAGTTTGATCAAGAGGCATAGGCTGATTTACAACTTGTTGCAAGAGGAGTTGCAGAGTGGACTACATGCATTGTCTATCGAGGCGAAGACGCCAGCTGAAGTGAGTAAAGGGTGAAGCTGCTCTGGCTCCAGGAAAGAGGTTCGGTTTGTATTTTTGGATTTAGCTCTTACATATTGTTAGAGTGATCGTTTAGTGTGGTTAATGCTCGGAATTTTCAGACGTAATGTACACATAGTGGTCTAAAAGTTTAGATTTTGAACTCACTTTGTCTTGAAACTTTACAATAATATTGGTGGATCCATCTGCTGTCTAGTTATGTATCTTTTTTGTTATTGAGGCTCTTTATATTGATAATTTGGCATAAGACGTTGGATTTGCTTTAAGCCCTAGATAAGGAAAAAACTGGTACGAATACCAACCTTATAATTTGAATATGATTTAGCACTCAAATGGTAATTGCAAAGTTTCTGGCTGAGATATGTTCTTTTTCGACTAGCTATCTTCTTCAACTTAGCTCATTGTTATGTTGAACTGGAGTGGACTTTCCTATGAGGCAGTTTAAACTTTCTTGATATTGCCCTCTGCTGCAAATTCTAGTATTAGTATTTCTTCATTTCTTATGCAAAGTATAGAAGTGGGCTAGTTGTCATGTGCTGGCTGATCCAGTCAGTGAATTTTTAGGGATTTCCTTTGTGAATTTTAGGCTTGCAGTTAGACAAGATGGATAGGAGAGGATTGTGGTAGTGGGAAATATACAGTGTGGTATCTACTTTTCTTGATAGTGGATGATTTACAGTATGTTCATAACAATGGTTGGGCATAAGAAGACAGAAGTATAATAAAAAAATTAAAAAAAAGTAAATGTGTTGTGTTGAACCAGCTGTCCATTACAAGAACATGTGACTGTGACCTTTCTGTTGTTTCTTTAGATTTAAGAATAGCTCTTTCAATTATTACGGACAGTTGAATTGTTGATGCATCTAAACTGTGATGTATGTTAGATGCTTACTGATTAGGAGGACACTTCCGAGTATGACTATCTAAGAATGTACTCTCTACGTACAATGCTGGAGTCGGATTCCCCAGCTATCATTTTGGTTCATTCTATAGCTGTAGTTTCTCTAAAGTTTTGGATCAATCAATTATTTTAATATAAATTCTTTTGGTGATAATCAAGTACGCCGTAGTTGACTGGAAATATTAAGAATGCAGAGTTTATGCGGAGATCAGTACAGGATCCTAGTTGATTCTCCATACAATATTCATGCTACTTTAGTTCTTCCTTCCTCAGATAGAGTTTCAGTTTGTCAGGGGAAATTCTGAGTACTCCATTTTACTTTCCTTGCAGAGGGTCTTGTCATGTTTCCTGTGTTTGTGATCTCATTTATTATGTACTATTGCATTGATATATGTTGATTTTTTCTCCTGTGTTTTTCAATACATCCTATAATATCACAAAATAAACTTCATTTGTTGTAGGATAGAATGTTCATGTATCATACTATACACTCCTGTTATACACCAAGAATTCCATTTAGATCTCAATGCAGACAGAAGAAAAAGGAAAGATGGTAGTGGTACAAGTATTGCTCCTATCTTCATCTTTTGGTTCTGCAACTTCGGCCAACTAAAACACCAGTCGGTGGACCTGTCATCTGTAATTGGCATCTGCTGTGCAACCAGTAAGAAAAGTGGATCATTCCCAGACTGGCTCTCACTTTATATGTTCCTCTTATATTATACTCGACTCTATTGTTCTGCACCTGGGTTCGAAGCGCCAGAGCGTGATTCTGAGGTAAGTAAACCAAGCTCGATACCAAGTGAACTGCTTCCAGCCTTCCTTCTCGAGGTCTTTGAGTGAAGGGGTCAAGAGACTGAGTTGCTATGAGCCTATCAGAAAAGTAAAGTTCCATCTGCAGATACTCAAATCTTACATCTATTTTCCGATTTGGGTTGGAGAAATTTGCCAGGAAAGCGAAGTCACCATTGAAATACTCTGGTGAGTCAAAGTAGATGGTGCTGAGCTTTGCATTAGGGATGTTGAACAGTGGTATTCTAGGTCTAACAACAAGGAAGATGATCAAAGTTGCAATTCCAAAGAAGATAAGAATAAGGCTAAATATGAGACATACTATTGCACCACACCATATAAGTGGATTTGTCCGTCGACCCTGAGGTGGCCAGAGCATTGGTTGCTTTTCTGATTTTCTGGATTCATGATTGGCCGCTGCGGGCACCAGAGCATCTTGGTTCTGAGCATACTTTGATATGATGATTTGATTCAGAGAGAGCGGTTTAGTTTGTCTTTGGGCTTGTAGTAGTGGTGAAGGTGGTATTGGAGATGCAGGTGGAGGGGGAAGGGGTAGCATCTCTGCCAAAATAGCCAGAAGAAGAACAGCTGAAACAAATAATGAAGGGGAAAGAGGAAGATGGTTGTTTGTTTAAATAAACCAGGAAGTAGGTTAAAGCAAGTTAAAAGGAAATGAAGCTTTTGATTGAGGGTAGTGGAGCCAATTTGTATGCTATTGAAATTTGCAAAAGGAGATGAGGATGGAGGTAAAGTTTGTGTTAGCTTGGATGTTTTGTGTTTGAATGGTTTTGCTTTTGAAATTGCTACACTGATTGAGAAGGTCCCATATATTCTGCAAAGTGCCTAAGTTCCTTAATGGCTTCTTGCAACTTTTTATTGGTGTGATTGGTTAAACTTGATCAAAGTAGTGAATGGTGGATGATATAGTAATCTATAAAATCCATGGTTTTTGGAGCATTTGCTGTAAAATCTTTACTATGTAGCTGCTTTATCTTATGAGAACTTGGTTTGGTTTTAATGTTTAGCCCCTAAGGAATTATCTGGCGGAAAGTTGGAGACCTTACACTAAAGACAGTGCAGAAATTATTGAATAAAAAGTTTCTAAAGTAATCAAAGGCATGCGTTTTGATTTTTGAAGTAACCTATACCTCAAAATGATTGCAGGTTTATTTGTCATTTCGTTTTAAAGTGTATATTAGTGGGATATAATACCTAATTTTCATACTTCAGAAATATATGATCAAAGGTAAATATTTAAATTTCAAAACTACTCCAGATATATAACTTCTTGTAACTACCTCACGCCCTTTCTCTCTCCTGAAAAAAACCCAATTTCAGCCCCTGGGTTCTCCTCCCCCTCTGCCAGATCTGGATTTTCCCAATCTCCGGCTTGCCTGAGAGTTGCCTGGCTATGGTAGATGGACCTTTCAACGGCTTCGAAGGTAGGTTCATGGGGATCTTTCGTGTCTGTGGATAAGATCTGGTTTGCTTGTTTCTCCATATGGTGGCAAAAAATGGACGGCATCCACTCGCGGTGGTTTGGCTAGTGTCGGCGGCGACACGACGGCTATAGTAGGTCCTCACCCTAGTGCTAGGGTTTCCAATCTGGTTTAACTTATTTAGGCCTGGTAGTTGTGGGCTCAATTTATGTAATTTTCATGTACTTAACGTGGTTTCTGGCCCAAGTATAATATGTAATGGTTTGTTTTCTTAAATGAAAAATTTACTTTTACCACCAAGAAAAAAAAAAGAAAAATCAAAACTACTGTTGCATCCGATATTGCGGGTCGGGTTGAGTGACCCAATGAAGCACCAGCAGGGTTAGTCCATTACAACATTTGAGTAATATATATAGAAAATTTCATAAAAGTCTCGTTTGAAACATTTTATCCTTCGTAAGTCCATCTCATATTTTTTACCCACATAGATCCATTTCAAAACTTAATTCCATCAGCTTACATTTTTGTTATACCGAAACTGCCCTCCTCTCTTTATACTGAGTTTTCCTCTCTCTCTCTTCCACCTTCGATTCCAACACCGCTACCACGCCGCCTCGATGACGACTTCCGGCTAGATCTCGATTGCATCTCCAACTCAGACGATGCGGCCGCCGAGACGATGACTTTGGGATCGACCGTCGACGACATCTCGACGACCTAGACTGCATATCCCTCAAAGCGCAAGCAGATCTACAAGGTCGTCACCAAACTAGTTCTGAAGCGAATGCGATCGTAGATCTGCCTGCGTCGGAGGTCTCTCTCAGAAGATCGATCCTCACTAATCGTCCTTGTCGACGTCGCTGTCAACGTCGGCGCTGGTTTTCAATAACGACGATGGCGGCGGTCGATGTCAATTTTGTAGATCGCTCGCCGGAGACAGCGTGACTCCCTGGCCAAGTTCCACAAGACCGGTGATGAATTGCTTCTCAATCATGTAAGCAGGTTTTGGCTCTTGAATCCGTTGCCTAATTTGATTGTTGAAGATAGTGTGTTTGAATTTTCTTCATGATTTTAGCTCAATTGTGCAGTAGTTGTGTGTATAACAATCATGTTTGACTGAATAGATGTTAAGTAGTGTGAAATGAAGTGTTTTAGTCTGAAATGATGTTTAGTGTATACGAGGACATTAGTTTTCTATAACTGTTGAAGTATATTTCTGCTACTAAGATAATATTTTTATGTGAATGTCGTAGTATCTATGCTTACTGATACCAATATTGTGTGTCAATTGTGTTATGTGCTCATTATGTAAAAGCAGTAGCATTCTATAATGTCTACAGTACTTTTCTGTTCTTTTGATCGTATCTTTATGCAACTATGAAAGTATTTTTAGCATACTGGTGTCAAATTTACATTTTTGTGGCATTTAAACTTCGTGCCTTTGCTTCTTTACTTTATGGAAATATTACTGAATATTGCGGTGAATTCAAGTGGCAGAGAGTGCCCTATGATGTGGTCTTACTACTGGTTTTGGCTTTGTTTTTGATGATTTGGAAATGATTTTGTATATATAATATGTCTATATTGAATAGTTTTTGGAGTCATAGAAGACAATAGTGAGCTGCCTAATTAGTACTTGTGAGTGGTTTTGTATTCATATATTTGGTGATCATGTTGGAAAATAAGCTAGAGAAATACATTGCTGCTTTTGTGACATGTTTTGTGTTTGTAGTTTTCTCATTGTATAGTAGTATATTTTCAAAATATTGATAGTATCTTTCTATGTCTATATTAGTATTTTTTTCATCATGATGTCAGTAACTTTTATTTTCATTGTTGTTTTTAGTTTTCATTTCAAATACTAATATTGTGTTGTGCATTTATTCTTGCAGAAATCTCATGTGAATTTGGATATTGAAGCCTAGATCTCTTAACCAAGAGATCATTTGACTAACCAAGAAGTATTTGAAATAAAGTCGCGTGCTAATCGAGAATGGCAAAACCACGGAAGTAGCTTTATAGAACTATTGCAGTAGACTTTTTAAACTATAACAGTAGCTTTTTTAAAGTATAGAAGTAGCTTTATACATAATTATATCATTGTAAAAAGTTACATAATTTTAGTATTTTTTTAATATCTGTACTAGTATCTTTTCAACATGATAATAATATTTTGTATATACAATCAAAGCGTTTTCAACTTCTATGCTAGTATTTTTCTCAATCTCATATGAGTAGATTTTGTTACTAGTGGTAGCTACCAGAAGAAAGGTTATAGCCGACGAAAAAAAAAAACCAGGCCGACGAAGTATTTTTTCGTCGGCTTTAGTGGGCTTTAGCCGACGAAAATTTATTTCGTCGGCTAAGGTGAATTTTCGTCGGCTATGATGTCCACTTTAGCCGACGAAATTTTATTTCGCCGGCTATTTTAAATTTTCGTCGGCTATGACACACTTTAGCCGACGAAAAAAAATTTCGTCGGCTAAAGAATTTATGTCGTCGGCTAAAGTGCACAAACCATGGCCGACGAAATATTTAAAGGTTTAGCCGACGAAATTCATAGTCGTCGGCTAAAGTGCTTTATATTTGCAGATCTGGGCAGCAGCAGCTCATTTCGAAAAAAAACGGAAAAAAAAACGGGAGAAGAAAAAAGGGGAGAAAAAGTTTGGGTGTTGTCGAAATCTGTCCATAATCAGTTTGTGGAGCCATATATAGGTACGTATATGTATATATATGTTGATTAATTGAGTTTTATTTGAGTTGATCGATTTTAATTAGTGTGATTAATTGAGTTTATTGATTGTGATTGAGTTGATTAATTTTGAGTACGTTGGATGTATATATATGTGTTGATCGATTTGGTTGATGATTTGAATTGATAATATATATGAATTAATTTGTTGTTAATAAATAGTAAATATATATATATATATATATGTTAATATTAATTTATAATATTATTGTGTTGATATGGTATGAAGTTGTTGATGATATATATGAGTTCATAATGATAATTTTGTAATTAATTAGTTGTAGTACGTACGTACGTAGAATATATATATACTAAATGAATTGAGATTTTATATATGGCATGAAATTTTATTAATAATTAGCTAGCATCGTTATAAATATATATATATTTTGTTATATTTTCAGGATATGGATAAGAGTTGGATTTCGCTTCCAAAATGGGACAAAAGATACGGTGCAGGAGTTATGAGTTTTCTAGAATATGTGATGGATAATGCTAACGGGAATACAATTTTCTATTGCCCGTGCATGAAATGTCAATGTTGAAAAATCACGGTATTCCGGTCATGTCTCGGTGCCGATAGTTGCGGTCAATTCAATTTTCCATTCTTTCTCCCTATGGGTAGCCCCGGTTTCGGTGGTTATTTTGCGTAAAATTTTTATACGACTTGTTGCGTGTCATCGGTTTGAAACTATTTTCAGTTGGAGGTCCGGCCAAAATACGTAATTTAGACGGTCGAACGACCTTTTCCGTGCGTTTAGGGGTTTGACTTATGAGATTGACCGTCCGGATCGAGCCCTTATTCTTTTCGGATCAAGTTGAATTTTTTCCCATACATGTATTTTATCATGATGGTAAGATCTGACGGTTGGATTTGTGTTTCTCAAGTTTGGTCATCACCAGAACAACATGCCAAATGTATATTTCAAAGGTTTAGCCGACGAATTTCAAAGGTTAGCCGACGAATTTCAAAGGTTTAGCCGACGAATTTCAAAGGTTTAGCCGACGAATTTCAAAGGTTTAGCCGACGAATTTCAAAGGTTTAGCCGACGAATTTCAAAGGTTTAGCCGACGAATTTCAAAGGTTTAGCCGACGAATATATGTATAGCCGACGAAATTTTGATCTTTAGCCGACGAACAAATTATTTCGTCGGCTAAAGTCCTCGAGTTTTAATTGCGAACCCTAGCCTCCTCCCTCATTTCTGCAGTTTTTCAACATCCGCTCCTCCCTCCTCCCTCCCGGTCTCCTCCCTCCTCCCTCCCTCTCCTGTCTCGTCGCCGGCTCCTCCCTCCTCCCTGCAAGGTAAACACTTTGCAGCTGATTCACTTCTGTTAATCTTCTTCATTTTCCGATTTGCTGCTTTGATTGCTCACAAGATTATGATTCAGTTTTGGATTACAATAGTATGGTTGTTCATACAGTATTTCCCTTTGTTGCTTTTGGATCGTTGGGTGTATTGTTTGGATTTTGAGGATACAAGTTACTGTGATTGATGAATAAATACACACTTTGGTTGGTTTGAATCTTATGTGCTTCTTTTCTGATCAGACTGCTAGTTCCGATGTTATTACTCCAAATTTTGATGTTATAGTTTATAATTTTGATGTTATAATTGGATTTTGATGTTATAATTTTGATGTTATAATTGGATTTTTAATGTTATAATTTTGATGTTATAATTTGATGTTATAGTTTATAATTTTGATGTTATAATTTGACGGTGACTAGGATGAATCATGTGCAAATTTGCTATAGTATGAGAACATTTCCCAACATAATAAAAGAATATGCGCTAAAAAAACAGAAACCAAAACGTATTAATAATTTTATAATACGTATTAATAAAAGAACATTATTAACACATGTTAATAAATTATTAATAAAAGAACATTAATAAAAGAACATTATTAATAAATTATTGAATTTATTAATAATTTAACACTAGATTAACTAGAGAATCGGGATGAAAACGCGAAGTTGAAGAAAGGAATAAAACTTGTAATTTAATTTTTATTAATTTAATTTGTGTTAATTAAATTTGTCTTAATTAAATTGGTGTTAATTTAATTTTTGTTAATTTAATTTATGTTAATTTAATTATGTTAGTTTATGTGTTTATTTTTGAATATATGTGTTAATTTATTTTTGATTTCGAATTTAGTTTTACGATATGTTAGTTAATTTATCCATGTTGATATATATAATATTGTTATATAAGTAAAATATATATATATATATATATATATATATCTATATATATATATTGGTATGTGCGTGTATATATTTATTGAATAAGTATAATTTTAAAAATGTATAATTTTTTATAAAACAAAGACAAAATAATCTAAAGCCTTTAATTAATATTATAAATAGGATGAGCGGCTTTTTTCGATCGAAGAAGAGTTCGAAGGGCCAAAGGTCCGAATCGTCTGAGGGAACCTCTAGCAACCCTCAAACGACGTTTCAGGGCCACATGACAGCTAGACGTGCGAGCCTTCTGGAGACGGCGCCGGAGGTGCCCGTTTCATCGAGGCAGGCGGCCGTCCCTCGTTCCCCGAGGCCCTTGACGGAGGTGTCTGCACCTCGTATGCCCGAGATACACCGGGCGCCCACTCCGGGTCCTACTTCTTCGGATAGTGGGTCATCTGGGGTACAGATGCCGCCGCCTCATCTGTTCCTTCCGCGGATGATACCGGCGATACCTGTAGTCGATGACTCAGGGACGCCGATTTATCCACTGCCCCCGCCAGTGGCTCCATCAGCGGCGTACCGGTTCCTGCCTTTTGATACGCCTCTTATTTCTGCGAGGGTATCATCATCGGCGACAGAGCCGGAATCCGTCGCGAGCTCCTCAGGTAATCAGTCAGGCAACTTGATTACTTTTAAAGGGTCATATATATATATATATATATATATATATATATATTTTAATAATCAATTTGGCCGAATCATGTCATAGGCACAAAGAAGAAGAGAGGCCCCGTCACAGGGAAAGCTCTCGAGAAGATGGTGAGTACCATGGGGAGGATCCCCATCGATACTGACGGGGATGGCCACGCAGTATCGGGCGGGAAGTCGAGGATGTACTCCGGCCGCGTGGGTGCTCTCATTAGGGATAGAGTCCCTATGTTGTGGTCCGACTGGGGCGAGGTCCCGCAGGAGGTTAAGGACATGGTCCACAACGCGATGTCGGTGAGTTTACAAAATAATATTATGTATTAAATTGTTGATTTCTCGAAAAGTTAAACTAATAATAATCGGTTAAATGCATGTGTGGTTTGAGGTTCCCGAGCACCTGAGGGACAGCTGGGCCGACGTTGTGCATGGGGGAAGGTACGTTGGGAAGTTAATGAAAAACAATTTTGTATGTGATATTAATAATATTTCTAATATTTTTGTTGTATCTGTAGGTACAAGGAGTGGAAGAACGAGCTGCGGACCCATTGGACTAAGCACGGGAACGCACGTTCTGGTACCCCTACTGAGTTCCAGTACAGGGAGTACGAGTGGCGTTGGCTTCTGACATCAGAATTCAACAACCCTCGTAAACAGGTATTTAAATAAATTAGTTAGTTAATTTAAAAATAAGTACGTGCGTTTTAAAATATTCTACTAATAGTTTACTTTTTTCTTTGAAGGCGGTTTCCCGGGTGAACGCTCAGAACCGGCAACGCAACACAAGGAACCATCATGCCGGTTCTAGACCGTTCGGTGTCTTCATGGACGAGGCGGCCAAGGAACATCCAGAAGTCAACCCCTACGTCTATACGTACGAGAAGGCATATCCTGACTCCCAGGAGGATATTGTAAGTCACTTTACGTTTTTAAATTTTTCAATTTATGTAAAAATTTTAATTAATAATTTTTTTCCTATCCATATAGGCGAGGGTGAGGGAGGCTAGT
Source organism: Fragaria x ananassa (assembly GCA_034370585.1). Classification (NCBI taxonomy): domain Eukaryota; kingdom Viridiplantae; phylum Streptophyta; class Magnoliopsida; order Rosales; family Rosaceae; genus Fragaria; species Fragaria x ananassa. Next base: position 29,647,707 of record CP139766.1, on the reverse strand, counting down.
GACGAGGTCCTGAGTACCTTAGTGAGGGAGACATGGCCGGAGACGCAGGATTCCGAGATGTCCGAAGCCATGTCCCGGATCGACAATTCGGATCCGACGATTGGGGCGAGGATCATGGGCAGAGCCTTCCCACCGAGAGAAAACAACTTCTACTGCCGAGGTCTAGGAAAGAGAGGCGAGGGGGTCCTGAAGACCACTCCAGGATTTCAACGAAAGGCAACCTCGACGAGTAGCTGCACCACGTCCACGATCAACAGGACGACTCAGCTAGAGTCGGAAGTTCAGAGACTACGAGAACAGCAAGCTGCTCAGGCTGCCTCGCAGCAAGCCTATATTGCCTCGTTGGCAGCCTTTAATACCCCGCAGGCAGCCTATGTTGCCGAGATATATGCCATCCAGCAGGCCCAGCAGCAGCAGATGTTGCAGTACATGCAGGACTTTGCAGCTGCCCAGAGTCAGGGACTTCCGCCTCCGCCCATGCCTCCGCCCATGACGCTACCCCAGCCGCCGCAACCTCCGCAGCAGCCCCCAGAAGATGACTTCAATTTAGACGATATAGACTTTACGTAGTTGATAATATACTTTTATGTAAATTGATACTTTTATGTAGTTCATATATTCTTTTATGTGTTTGTTGTTGGTTATATGAAATTGTTAAATATGTCTTTTGCAGCTTGCATGGAATGGTAATTCAGAAATTTCGGGGTTTTTTTTTTTTACTGTAATGCGCTTATAGCCGACGAAAAAAGCCATAATTCGTCGGCTAAAGTTTTTTTTTAAAAAAAAAAAGTTTAGCCGACGAAATAAGCTTTAATTCGTCGGCTAAATGTCTATAAGGCCGACGAAAAATACAATATTTCGTCGGCCATAGATGTTTTATATTTTTTTTATTACAAACTTTAGCCGACGAATAGTTTAAATTATTCGTCGGCTAAAGTTTGGAAGATAACCGACGACATTATTCGTCGGCTATAGTTCATACTTTAGCAGACGAAATAATGTCGTCGGCTAAAGGTTGGACTATAGCAGACGATATTATTTCGTCGGCTATAGTCATACTATAGCCGACGAAATTATTTGTCTCGTCGGCTAAAGTCATTACAGACGACCCTTTCCCGACGACACTATAGCCGACGAACCTTCGTCGGCTAAGGTTCCAGCCGAAGAATTTTTTTAACAGGCCGACGAAAATTTTTCGTCGGCTAAACTGCCTGTTCTGGTTTTTGTTGATGGCGATAGTATCTTTTATTGGTTGTGGTAGTATCTTTTGTTGGTGGCAGTAGTATCTCTGGCTGCTGGTGGTGGTATTTTTTTGTTGCTGACAATAGTATTTTTTGTTGGTGACAATAGTATTTTTTGTTGTCAGTGGTAGTAGTTTTCTTTGCCATGGGTAGTAGCTTTTGTTGCTATCGGTAGTAGCTTTCTTTGCTGATGGCAGTAGTTTTTTTTGCTATCGGTAGTATATTTTGTTGTCAGTGGTAGTAGCTTTCTTTACTGGTGGTAGTAGTTTTTGTTGCTATCGGTAGTACCTTTCTTTGCTTGTGGCAGCAGTTCTTTTTGCTATCAGTAGTATCTTTTGTTGTCAGTGATAGTAGCTTTCTTTGTTGATAGTAGTATCTTTTGTTGTTAGTGGTAGTAGGTTTTATGGTCGCTAGAATCCTCACAGATGGTCGGCTGGAAAGTTTATCGGAGGTTGGCCGGAAAGTTCGTCTGAGGTCGGCCAGAGACCTCGCCGGAGGTCAATCGGAGACTATTTGTGGTTGTTGACTTTTTACATTAGTGGCATTTTTGTAAATATAAGAGAGAAATTCTAATTTTTTGGTTGGATGACAGTCTGTAATTTTGTTGAACTTTAATACCTAATATAAGACTATATTTAGGCTTGGGTGGACTTACGTGGGTAAAAATATTTAGGTGGATCTACACAGGAGAAAATGTTTCTGAGTGAACTTTTATGTAATTGGCCATAATATATATGCAAAAGAAGGTACAACTAGGCAAGCTGCATATCTTTAATCTCCTTTCGATCCAAAGAATGGACAAACTCCTCTGTGTAAATACTAAATACCCAGTTCTTCTCCTTGTCCTTACCTCCATGAAGAAACTCCTAAAATCCAATGCCATGCATGCAGTTCTATTGCTAGCCTTCATTTTCATTTTTCAAGAACAAATGTTTCGTGCTCTGATTTGAAGGGACCCTTGTTTATTTGTTAACTGTCTCTTAAATCAGTTCAAAAATCATACAAGTCAGACATTATTAGGCCCCCTCAGCACATTCGAATTATAATATTCATCAAGAAAAATGTGGAAGATAATTAATAGTGTTATAGGCTAGGGTACGTGTATTATTCAAATTAATTTCTTGGTTAACACGTCTTCTTATATAATTCAAATCCATTTCTTGATAAAGAGTGCAATAAGAGCATCTAATATATGCCTCTGCTTAGCTTAATTACTTAACGTGGATGAACCGTGTTGTCCTTAATGTTTAGAAATAGGGCACATTATATACATTGACTCAGTCACTTAGAGGGGGTATGGACTTTGGAGAAGATCAACTACGTACCTAAGTACTGTGTATTATTGTTTATACAAGAAGAGAATGAGAATGAGTCTAGAAACCGCGGTGTTTGTCCTAATTTAGGACTCCTAAAGAACTACTACCGGCCTGTACAGGAAGTATCCAAATTCCAACACTATATATATATATATATATATATATATATATATATAAGTAGTGAGGCGATGTTAACGCTAACACAGCATATAGTGTTATATCCTTCTTTCATATTTTGCATACACTCATACAGAGTTATACATCGATCCCCAACTAGAGCTTGCATTTCAGATTCTATCGCTCTCCAACATGATGGTAAGTCCTTTCAAATACTTGTTATCGATCTCATCAACTCCATTTTGTCTTTGACAATGAACACAAAGAGATCTCTATCTGATTGTTGTTTTTCTGCAAATGTGCAGCAAAGGACAGTTGTGAAGTTGCCCATTCACTCCGAGAAATGCAGAACCAAGGCTTTGAAGATTGCAGCAACCACACGAGGTATATATGCATACTTCCACCAATTACATACTTAAGCCGCCTCGTTTGATTCGCGGAAAAAGGGTTTCTAATCTTTACCCTCATTGTATAATTAACCCAAATCATCCTTTACACTTCATTCTGTCGTTATTCATATATAAATATATATATAAGAAAATTTTTCACCAGTTCTTATTGCTGGCTCATTTCCACAGTAATCGATCTTAGGTATTTAGTTTACATGATAACTAATGATCGGTATACTTGATTAAGCAGGTGTGATTAGAGTGTCGATTGAAGGTGATTATCTGGAGGTGATTGGGAACGGAGTTGACTCGGTCTGCTTGACTAGGGCTTTGAGGAAGAAGCTTGGCTTCGCCGATATCGTCAAAGTCGAACAAGTCGGAGAGTCCACATGTACTAGTTATTCCGTGGAAGAAAGGCCGACTCCGATTCAATATTATTGTGCTACAACATCATCAAGCTATAGTAGTCATTCTCAACATCCTCCTCAGATAGGTTACCCAATGTACTATCATCATGAACCAACTCATGATAGCTGCTCTATTATGTAATATTTGAGAGCGGATGTTTAGTTTCTGTTCCTTTTTCATGTGGAGTTACATAAATGTAATTTTGGCCTTTATTTTGTAAATTAATTTATAGGTAATATTAAGTACTGTCTTTTCGAAGAACTCCATGATATCCAACAACTGCTTGAATATATAGTTTTGAGAAGTAGTATTCTCCATCGGTTAGACTATTGTAAACACTACGCGCGCGGGATCATCAACATTTAGTATAGAGAGAGATAAATCCCTAGCTAGGTTTTCCTCTCAAAATACCTTCCGGCCAGTTTTCCCAATGTGGAATTTAGGATCCTGGAATTTATTTTCTTGTTTTTCAGATTCTTCTGTACACTGTTCGGCCTCCACCGTGAAGGTATGTATTTGAATCATCGTTTGGGAATTTTCCGTGAAGATATTCTAATCTCTATCTGTGAGTGAGTATGTGACAGAGTCATATATATCTATGCATAAGCTTAGACGTATGTCGTAGCTTCTTAACCCCCTCGCACCATTTAATATAAATGAAAGGAAGAAATTCCAATTTAATCAATTTTCACTTAAACATATGTACGATATAATGACATGCATATTAGTTTTTAATAATTAAGATATTGACTTGACTAATTTGCTAGTTAAGATATTGTAGCAGATCCAATCTGCGAAGAATGACAAACTTGAAGTCATGGATTAGGTAATTATGACAAACTTGCTAGCTAGTTGCCCGAGTCGTTGTGGAAAAGACTTCGACTTCTGTCTGCTAGATCATTTTCATGGGTAGTACCCACTATTGATTAGTACGCGCATGAAACTGAAATATATGAAAATGAATCCTAAAGATAATCGCTCTCTCAGAATATTGGGACATACAGTATATAAATTAATTAACAGTCTCTACAAGTAAATCTAGGTCGTTAATCAGTATTATATTTAAGTAGCTTATATGATCGAGTTGTATATCATTTCACGTACTCTAGCTTGGTATATGATTCAATGACCTGTATAAATTTCAATGTAATAAGTAAAATAATCTTGATATTGATTAAAAGCAGAGAATTTATACCTCAATCTATGTCAACTTCAAAATAAATTCAACTTAAGATAATTTGCTGTTGCCTTTTCAAATGTACTAGCTTGTCATTTGCATATCATACATATATACTCAAAACAGAAATCAATGTACGTGCTCTAACGATTACATGTCAAAAAGTTCATATATGTTATAGTACTTTAGAATGATGTTATACTTTACAACTGAGCAATATATTCATTTGCTGTCGTGAAATGTTGGTTACATACGTACTGTATTTTCAAAGACCGAAGTTGACCTGATCGAGTCTAGGAAACCGGCCGCGGTTTTTTGTTCTGAGTTTTCTCACCAAGCTAGAAGAAAAAATGAACATCCACAGGATTTTAAATCTTACAGGAAACTACTAGCTAGCTTGTAAAGGAAGTTTCCACAAGCCTATATAAGTAGAGAGGCGATGTTAGCGTTAACACATTACACATGCATCATATTTTGCATTAGATTCACAGAGCTCGATCGAGTTCTCCTTCCCCAACTCATAAGGCTATCTAGCTTGCTTCCATTTCATATACTGTATCTCCAAGATGATGGTACGTAATTAAGCCCTTCCAAATATATACTTGTTATCTCAATTTCATTTTGTGATTCATCTTCTTAATTTCGTCCGTTTAGGAAAATGAAATACAAATTAAATTGGGTACATTCCGAATTGGATATTGCATTGTGAGTTGATTTGAAACTGAGAAAGAAGGAGATGGCTATGGGTAATGGGTTTTTAGTTCCATTCACTGTTTTGTTTTGTTTTTTGGTTTTCCAATTACGTCTCATCAATTGAAAACTGAGTTTAGTAACAGTATACTAAAACGCAGACCATGATTGCCGCAGTATAAATCATTAGAATACTCCAAATCATTTCCCTCATATATAATGTCATATAATGGAAAGATCAGCTTTGAGTGAGTTCCATTGTTGTAATTGAGCTCTTTGAGTTTTTGTTTTTGGTTTGGTTGAGACTTTGTAATTGATCATTCACAGCTGCCACTCTGGAGCACAGTGGACAGATAAATGGGCAGTCTTTATCTGATCACTCTAATGATTGTGGGATATCTCATTTATGTATGCTTCTTATTCAGTTCTCTTTTCGACAGGAAATGGAAGCAACAGTCACCAGTAATAGAGATGTGTATGTTGCAGCAGTGCCTCTAACAGTCGCAACAAAATGGACATGTTCGACTCCTCATGTCACATCCCGACCCGTAAATTTTTACCTTATTTACTAGCTTGGTTATAATAAGAATTTTACCGCCTCCGTCATTGAAGTTATAGTTTAATTGGTCCCTAGAGGGGTTTTCGGGGACAGTTATGCTCAGAGGATTATTCGTAGGAGGAAAATATGACGACGGTAAAAATGGTAAATTTTAACTAGTAAAAGGTAATTTTTATTCGGGTATTATTTTTTCGGGGTGTTTTATATTTTTTGGAGTTGGGTTTATATTTGGTTTGGGTAGGATCCGGTTTGGAAAAAAAAGAAGAAGCCCGAATCCTATTCTCTCTTCTCTCTCTCCTCCCTCCCGACTTTCTCTTCTCTCTCTCTCTGCTCCACGCCGGAGCGCCGTCGTCCGGCCGTCGCTGGTCCAGCTGCCGCCCCCAATCGACTTGTCTCTCTCTCCTCTCTCTACTGCTACCCATCAACTTGCCAGGCATCGTCTATTCCGTCCGATCGAACAAGCTAAAGTATGGCTGTGTTCTTCTCTTTCCGGCGAACTCCGGCAGCGACAACGACAATGATCGGTAAGGTTCTCCTCCTCTTTCTTTCTTCTTTCTTTCTATGCCTTTCACTCTTCAAATCGAGCTCGAATTCGGAAAGCCCTCTTTGGTGTTTCTAGGTTTTCGTCGAGTTTGTCTGGTGGGTTGTTCTTGGAGCTCCGGCGGGACTTCCGAGCTCCGGTGAGTCTAGAAGAGGTTGCTTGGAGCTCAGTCGCGCATTGGAGGGATTTAGGAGCAGCAGGTGTGTTTTGGGAGCGGAGCAGAAGCTTAGGGTGCTGCTGCTATGGTGTGGAGGTATTGGTGAGCTTGTGTGTTGTTGAAAGCCACGGTTTGCAGTGGCGGTTTTGGCTGAGAATGAACTCAGTCCGGCAAGAGCTGTAGCAAGGTGAGAAATCTGTGTTTTGGCTCGGTTGGGTGATTGAAATGTTTTGTGCTTTTGTGTTATGGAGAATTGGTGATTAATATTGGGTTTTTGTTGCTTGTTGTCGAGAACTTGGTGTATTGAAGGATATGGGGAGGTCATGGCGAAATTCCGGCAAGTGGCCGGAATCCGGCAGAATATTCCGGCTAGTCGTCGGAATCCGGCAAGGGGTTCTGACGAGGCAGCATTTTCGGCTGAGAGTTGTTAAGGTAGTTTTGAGTCTGATAATTGTTATTGATGCTTTAAGAGGAATTGATGTTGGAGTTTAAAATTTTGGTCTTGAAAGTCTAGGCTTAATGTGAAGTTGGATAGTAGGGAAAGAGTGAAATCGTTGATAATTGCAGCTTGTTTAAAAGCATTAAGTAGAGAATGAGGTTGACTCTAGTTTGATTTTGAAATGAGCTAAATTATACTATGGGTGTCCATAGTGATTTTGCGTTTATTTTGTTACTTGGAGGATTGGTGAATTAGATTGGTTGTCACGCTTTAGGCTTGGAAATTCATTGAGAACTTGTTTCCAAGTTGAGATTACAGATGAAGAGCAAAATGAGATCTGGTTGTGAAATTTGGTAAAAAGAAAATAAAATAATATTTAATATATGTCGGTCAATCCTGGTCAACCTAGGATACTTAGTCAATTTCAGAAGAAGACGAATCAATGAATATTTCGGAATCTGGTTTGACCGATTTATTCTGCTGTTTTTTATCAGACGTGGGATTGACTCGAGATTGTGAATAGTGGAGGCAACGCTCGAGGAGTATGCCGAGCATTGGAAGGCTTAGGCCTAATACTGTGAGTGGACGTTTATTTCTAAAATAATATGCATGCTATGGTTCATGATTGAACATTTCCTTTTTGTTGGAATTTTGACGTCAATTAATTTGACGCTTTTATTTCTCTTAGAGAGATACCGAAAATGAGATTTTCGGTGGATATAAATATGTATTTATGAGAGAGTATGTATAGAAAATGCTAGCTAGTCATATGTGTCTGTCCACCTTAATGGCGTAGCATATAGCCGCATTAAGGCGTGACGTGAGCGTTGGACGTAAGCGTAGTAGCCCTATTTGAGTGTTTAATTCATATAGGGAGTATGGACACATATTTATACACCCGTCTGTCCACCTTGATGGCGTAGTGTAGCACCGCATTAAGGCGTGACGTGAGCGTTGGACGCGAGCGTAGTAGCCCTATATAGACCCATGAATCTATATAGGGAGTATGGACGTGTGTAAATACATACATATATTATAGAGTCTGGGAGACTCGATATTATGAGATGAAAGTTTATCGCTTGCAGCATGCATTCGATTTTTCTTTAGAAATTGATTTGGGGAAACATAAATATTTTATTCGTTAATTTATTTTTGTCCACTCACTCTAACGTTTCATTTTCAAATGTTTTCCCCTGGGCTCTTCGTTTTAAAAATGCCCAGTTTGCAGGATTGCATAGTTGAGGTCGGACGTATATGGAGAAGAGGCATAGTCAATAGTGTAGCTTCCGCTCATTTTTATATTTCTAGTTCATTTCCTTTCAAGTAGAGTTGCTCTGAACTGTGGCTGTTGGCTATGAGATTTTCTTGTTTAAGTTAGATTTAAATTGGAAGATGTTGTGATTTGGGGAGCACGAAGGCTCCAGGAGTTTATGGATGGATTTAAATTTTCAGAAGTGTTTGCAGGTTTTATTAAGAAGGGTTGTCCATTTTCAAGGGAGGTTATGTCGAATTTTTCGGTAAACTTTCCTTGGAGGTGGTCCCCGCACGACTTACTCCGGGTTTCAGGGTGAAATTCGGGGTGGGTCGTGTCACCTCACCTCTACTAATTACTCTCTCAATCTCTTGAAAGGTAAACATAGAACTATATTTTCCTCCTTATTATGCTTAGTGTGTGTGTGTCTATATATATATATATATATATATATATATATATATATATATATACAGTCTCTATCCAGAGCGAAGCTTCGCTATGGAAATAACGTGCGAAGGTCCTTATTTGACTCACTTTTCGGTCATATTTTTCGATCATACCCGGTCAGTGTCTAGATACATATCGTATGATCATCCTTACAAAGTTTCATCCAGTTTGGTGATCGTTTGCACACCGAATCAGATAAAATAAATCAATAGAACAAAATCTGTCCAAGTAGAACCGTTGGAGTAAATCATGATTATGGAGGCTTAAACGGTCACCAAATTGGATGAAACTTTGTAAGGATGATCATACGATATGTATCTAGACACTGACCGGGTATGATCGAAAAATATGACCGAAAAGTGAGTCAAATAAGGACCTTCGCACATTAATTCCAGAGCGAAGCTTCGCTCTAGATAGGGACTGTATATATATATATATATATATATATATATATCATTAACGAAATTGGTGATACCTTTCCAGGTTTTAGCTCCTTATCAGTATTGCTTTTGTTTTGGAAGAGTTCAGTTTCTGGTGAGTTCATTTTTTCTCTACCCACGAATATTTTTCATTTGGTTCAGTTTATCTTTCTTTCTGCTCATGATCTTCTTCTTTTTTGTAATATTATGTACTTTGTGATGTGGTGATGTGATTAGGTTAAACTTAGCCATATTGTTCTTCTTCAATCTTTATAAGCAATAAAAGAAATCTATCTGTTCGATTCTTTAGCTTTTGGGCTTAGGTACTTAATACAGAAATATACATGGACATTTTAAACTATATATGATTTCAGTTTTCTTAATTTCATGCTTTTTAAACAATTGGACGCCAATTGGGATTGTGTCATGGACTGCCAATCTGAGCATGCAAAACAACTCACTTCAGTAAGTTTGAAGTCAAATTTGCAGTCACCTTCAGTAAGATTCTACCAAAGTGATTACCAGTACCTCATGCTCTCCTTTGTGTAAAGAATTAAAGGTGCTGGAAAAGACAACAATCACTTTGTTTTCTGTTGTTTTCTTTGGACCAAATTATGACAAAAGGGATTCTTCCCTGCCCAATTTTTAAGCATCCAAGACCAAATTAAGCTTTTGTCCAGCCACTAAGTTCAACTCAAATTCAGTTTTTGATTAATGGAATGTTTTATATTCTGTTCGAATTTAGATATCAGGCATGCATATTGGCATGGATTAAGCCTGGGATTGAAAAGCAACATTGGTGATGAGTACAATGATTCTGACGCATGGTTCTGTTGTTTATTATATCCAAACTTCATGTCTCCAATTGTATGGTTTTCTTCTTCTAAAGTGCTTCACATTGTTCAAATTTTCACTGCATTTTGTATCCCTTTCCATGCAGGATGATGCAGAGATTGGTTATGGTGCAAACTCAGAAAAATAGGAAATTCACGGTCAATTAAGAAGAAGGTACATGCCCTGTTTGTCATCTATAATTTTTCTTTGCAAGGGATGATTCTGATCATGTTACTTGATTTTCAATACCTATCATTCCCTGGGATTCAAGCTGAATCCTGCAAATGATTTTTGGTTAGTTGTTGAATGCATGCATTATTTTTTGAAAGAGGTCTTCTCATAGTCGCATTATGGTAATTTGTGGATTACTTACTTTATTACTTTAACCAGCTAGCAGAATGAGCCTATGCGAGCATCTGATGATAATTACGGCGAATGTCCAAAACCAAAGTAAATGCAGTTAACATCTCATACTTCCATGGTAATGAAATAAGCATGCGCTTGAGATTAGTATTGATCATAGGACTTCATTACAACCTCAATATGATTCATGCCAAATATTACAAGCACTCTTTATTATCTGTTTAAGAGCTTGAAGTACTAACTGAATTTTTCTCTCATATTTTGTGTTTTCTTGCAGATACTTTAACGTTGACATATCAGGATGCCTTCAGGCATCTCAGGGTTGGTATCTTAATTATTCTCAATCCTATAAATGAATCAATCTTTATATATATGTATATACGTTACTCTTAATCAAAGATTTGTCTTGTATATCTGCTTTCTTTAACTATTAATAAATCTTTATTTATTTTTTCAGACACTATAATCGGTTGCTATGTGTTTGACCCCTTTTTGGTGGTGCTAGGATTTGTGAATACCTTCAATAGTGATCCAGAGAGGATGACTAGAATATTGGACATATGTTGGACCTTAAGGTGAGTTTAAACACCTATGAATTGTCTCCTTACCAGTTATATATCGGTTACAATTGTTTCTGTGTAGTGTTTAAGTTCATCATACCACTCACTGCATAGTACATAGTCTCTTACAATACACTACATAGTCTCTTACAACACTAAATAGCCACGAGCTTCATTTCTTGCAACAATGGAGGAGTATGTAAAAGGATACCTAACTCTTTTGATTTTAACTGTTGAAAAGAGACTGATGAGATAATGTTCTTAGACTGACAATCTTTTTGTTTTGAGGTAGGATAAGAAACCAACATTAAGTTTTAATCCTGCTCATGGCTGCGTTAGAAAACTTGCACACTTTTAAGTCAAACAAAATGTGTGGTATTTTTACTGTAATACGTGAGTACTTTTAGTGCAATTAGTACTTGAAAAACATTAGTAAACTCTGATATCTGAAACCTACTTACATATGAATTTAATTATTTGTATTTTATAAGTATTTTCGACAATATCTTTTCCTATGTTTTTTCCTTAAGTTTCATGAGGTCTGTTAGATGCCTTTATGACATTTTTACCTGTTCAATTATTGGATTAATACCTACAGAAGAACATAATGAAATCTTGATCATTCTTTTTCAATTAACTGGCTATATTTTTGATTTTGAATGCAAACCATTGATCATAATGCACAAAACTCCGTTGCTTTACACAATTTGAGTACACTATCACATACAGAGAAATATATGAAAGTGCACAAAATTGATACACAACGCAGGTGATGAGGTGAGCAATCCTCATGTACAACATCAAAACAGAAGCAAAGAAAAGATGATGTTGTGTGCATATCTGCTCTAAGTGGCAAGGGCAGATTGAAGGTACATCTGATTAATTATGAGTCACTGCTTCAACTTTATGATTAGAATGTGTTTTGCTTAACATGACTAGTTGAACCTGATTCTAATTTGGTTAATCTTAGATGCGTATAGGTTGCGTATAGGTTATGAGTTTTAATTTAGATAGTAATGTTAATGGACAAATCTACAAAAAAACATTGCCAACAGTATTGATATTTTGATGCTGCCACTATTTAGGGGCCTCAGCAATTGTAACATTTTATAGTTTCCTTATGCATGGTTAATCAAACATGCACTACCAGAAATTTCACTTTGGGCGACGATTTTTTTTCGTCGCCCTGTTAACAAATTTCGTCGGCCAAGAACTTGGGCGACGACATGTCGTCGGCCAAGACATCGTCGCCAGAAGTGCGTCGGCCAAGAACTTGGGCGACGACAATTCATACCGTCGTCGCCTAAGAGTAATTCTTAGGCGACGATACGTATTTCGTCGCCTAAAATATATTTCTCGTCGCCCAAAAATATTCGTCGCCCAAGATTTAACACCTTGGCCGACGAAAAATTGTTTCGTCGCTTAAGATGTTATAACCTGGGGCGACGAAATTTTTTTCGTCAGCCAAGACGTCGTCGCCAGAAGTGCGTCGGCTAAGAACTTGGGCGACGATAATTTTTTTTCGTCGTCTTATATGGTAAGTCCTTGCCCGACGATTTAGCAATTTCGTCGCCTAAGATAAATTTAAATTTTTTTTAAAAATATTTAAATAATTTTACACAACGCATACCATACCCCTTTGTATCTGTATTTGCTTCTGTCAACATTTTTGCTTAAACTGATGGATGGTAGATGATATATGATGTATATATATGGAGGAGAATGTAAACTAGCCAATCTTGCAAGAATTAAACCTGCTTTTTAACAGAACACATATTTGGATGTCTGAGAGAAGCAGAGAAAATATTTAACAGAGTTATAAGCTAGACAAAAATTTTGAAAGAGTTCCAATTGCTTATTACGAACTCTAGCATTCTGCAAGGTACAACTTCCTTACAACGTACAGCAACTAAACTAAACCATGCAGGTTCCAAACACCAAAGTGAGAAACTTTTATTCTGGTTAACCTCCATGTTAACCTCCACAGAGTTTTTTGATGTTCCATGCCCGCATCGCACTCCATAACTTTCTGCCATAATCTTCCATCAACCACATGTCCATGAATTCTTCTCCACTTCGTTGGTATGGTCAGGGTCGGGGTCGGGGTCGTCGGGGTCGGGGTCGGGTTCGAGGTCGGGGACGGCGTCGGGTTGCGGGGTCGGGGTCGGAGAGAGGGAGAGAGAGAGGGCTTCTGCAAATATTCGGAGAGAGAGAGGGCTTAGATTTGTGAGCGGCAGCGCGAATGGTTAGGGTTCCGAATATTTGCGTTTTATATTGGAAATCTTGGGCGACGATTCTTGAAAAATCGTCGCCCTGTCTTTTGAAAATCGTCGGCCAAGATAATCTTGGGCGACGATTTTTTCAAGTCGTCGCGTAAGATACTCTACTTGGGCGACGATGTTCCTCACTATAAATCTCGTCGCCCAAGATCAAGAAAATCGTCGGTCAAGATAATCTTGGGCGACGATTTTTGAAGTCGTCGCCTAAGATACTCCACTTGGGCGACGATTTTCTTCACTATAAATATCGTCGCCCAAGATGAAGAAAATCGTCGGCCAAGAGTTCTATCATAAAATTCAGAATATTGTGATTTTGGTGATCGGAGAAGAGGAACTGAAAACCGACCGTCAGATATGACCAGCATAACAAATTACGTGGGTGGGAAAAAATTCAGCTCCATCTGACAAAGATAAGGGCTTTATCTGTCCGGTCAATCAGCGCGGTCAAACCCCTAAACGGACGGAAACGGCTATTCGACCCTCCAAATCACGTAATCTGGCCGGACCTTCAACTAAGAATAGTTTCCAATCGACAAGAAGCTTACGGGGCTATAAAAATTTGGTAAAAAATAAATACCCGGGATAGGGCTACCACTAGGTAGAAATAAGAGAATTTCGTTGACCGGAACAACCAGCACCGAAATTTTACCGGAATATCTTCATTTTTCACGGGTTGACGTATTTCACCGTTCCGGTCATATCTTATTTCACGACTTTTTTGCGTTTGAGGCCTCTACGTATACGTTGTCTTCAAAACGACACTTAAACTCAACACTTATATAAAAAAGTTATACAACATTAGTACATATAACGTGAGTTTGGTGATAGGAGAAGAGGAACTGAAAACCTACCGTCAGATATGACCAGCATAACGAATTATGTAGGTGGGAAAAAATTTAGCTCCATCGGACAAAGATAAGGGCTCGATCTGTCCGGTCAATCGGCGCGGTCAAACCCCTAAAAGGACGGAAACGGCTATTCGACCCTCCAAATCACGTAATCTGGCCGGACCTTCAACTGAGAATAATTTTCAATCGACGAGACGCTTACGAGGTTATAAAAATAAAAAACATTACCTTACAATGTAAATGTGCTTTATTTATTTTAATTATTCGGATTATCTTGGCCGACGAAATTAGGGTAATTCGTCGGCCAAGATAATACTTAGGCGACGATATTTGTTAAATTCGTCGCCCAAGAGTAAAATAAAAAATCATGTACAATGAAATTTAAATGTGTTTTATTTTATTTTAATTATTCGGATTACTCTTGGCCGACGAAAATAGGTTAATTCGTCGGCCAAGATAATACTTGGGCGACGATATTTGTTAAATTCGTCGTCCAAGTGTAAAAATAAAAAATTATGTACAATGAAATTTAAATGTGTTTTATTTTATTTTAATTATTCGGATTACTCTTGGCCAACGAAATTCTTTTATTTCGTCGGCCAAGTAAAAATAAAAAAATAAAAAACTTAGGCGACGATATATTTGAGTTTCGTCGCCTAAGGATTAAAACACTTAGGCGACGATATATTTTTTCGTCGCCCTAGTTTCTATATTGGGCGACGAAATTTAGCCTTAGGCGACGATTTTTTTCCTTGGGCGACGATTTTTTTTTTCGTCGGCCAAGTTTCTCTTAGGCAACGAAAAAAAGAATCGTCGCCCGGTTTTTTTTTGTTTCGTCGCCCAAGACTCATTTTCTGGTAGTGATTTCTAACTTCAACTACATTATCTGAGGATGCTTCATCATCATGTGGTGTAATTTGAACTTCATTTTTGTATATCATATTGTTGTGACATCTTCTTAGGAATTTCAAAAAAGAAATTTTATAAGATGGAGAAGATGCTTCTAACCTAAAAGGGAGTACAAGAAAATTCAAAACTGCCACAGGTGGACATCAGTTGATAGAAGAAAATTCAATTCCGAACTGCGTTTTAAGGTTGCTAAGTCAACAATTTGGTATAATTACAACTGAAAAGTTGAATCAACTTGGGTTCTATTTGTGTTAGTCTTTTAATTTGGAGACGTAGGGGTCATGAGATGCATAGTGATGTTTCCAGATGTTGATGAAAAAGGTTGGATGCATTAACCAGAGCAGAGGCGCGCATAGCTAGCTAGGGGATAGAAAGGGGCCAGAGGGTTCAATTGAACCCTCTCACATTTTAGAAAAGTTTAATTAGCCTTAATGAATATTAGATATTAATGGAATAGAACATAAATTAACCCTTCTCCTTGTGAATGAAATACAAATTTATACTATTAAAATACTCGATCCAATAAATAAAAATCATGACAAGGGTTTCTTACCTTACTAATATGTACTTTAATGCTACAAATTTCATTTACAATTTTTTTTGCTTTACAAATAAGCTAAATGGAAGCAACACATTAATGTTTACCATGTATGCATCGACATTATCTCTAAAAAACAACACATTCTTTTTAATATTTATCGTGCATGAACTTCCAAAAATTTGAAGTGTATTCAAGATAATTTCATGGTATTTCCAGGATCGGAACATGTTCATTTTAAGAATTCGTAGGATAAAAATTAAATTTGTGTAATTTGGTTGTGTCATTTTTTGAAGCAAAATTATGTCATTGTTAGAGAGTAACTCAAAACGAATTTGACTTTTGAGTTAATAAAACTTGACCCTTCTGAGTGTAATTTCTGGCTTCGCCACTGAACCAGAGCCATGGAAATGGACTCCAACTTTTAAGGATAGAAGCTAGCTAGAAATAAAGAAGGTAAAGCAGCCAAGGTAAATGATAGCAAAAATTTGTTCACTCATCTAAGAGGTTGTGTGACTATTTTCAAGGAGCCTCATTACCATTCTTTCTTTTTGTTGCTTATGTAGCAGCTTCCCTTCTATCTCTTCTATAGAAAAATTATTCTGAACATGATCACCTGAATATATGAATGACTTTGTAATTTACTTGAAAGTTACATGAGATTTTATTGAAGATGATATGTGGATTTTATTTAAGATTACGTTAGCAATGTGTTTAGTTTTATTTTTATTTTTAAACAAAACCAATTTACACAACCAATTTACACCAAAAAATTCTACCAAACATCAATACCAAATGACTTGACATATGCCACATAAATTTCAAATTAATATTGTTCATATGATGTGGATTTTTATAACGCTGGGTTTACTTGGCTCGATTCAGATCATTCAATAGCTTAGTCCAAAAATCTTGGTTTCCAAGCAACTGGCATCACAGAAGAAAATATTGTCTCAGACAGTACGTAGTCGCAATCCCAGTAGGGACAAGCCCAACTGGGGATATTGTTATTTGCGAAGACTATGTTCTTATTAAAGAACCTAGTTATTTCATTGTTTCTCTTCAAGTTGCAAGTGACCTCAAAAGTATTCCAAGTACTATAGAGTAATAGAGAGATAAATGCCTAGGTTCTTTCTCTCAAAATACCTTCCAGATTTCTCAATGTGGAATTTAGGATCCTGGAATTTATTTTCTTGTTTTTCAGATTCTTCTGTACACTGTTCGGCCTCCACTGTGAAGGTAAGTATATTGGAATCATCGTTGGATTTATTGTATATATGTGTAGTTTCTTCAAGAATGTTTGTAAAGAAGCTAGCTCTAACTATGGTTGTCGAATACGCAGCAAAAGATAGTGATGAAGGTGCAATTTATCTCTGAGAAACGCAAAACTGAGGCCTTCAAGGTTGCTGCTGGCTTTAGAGGTGTGAGCAATGTGTCTGTAGAAGCAGATAAAGACCAAATTGTGGTGACCGGAGTCGGAGTTGATTCGGTTTGTTTGGTCAAGTCGTTGAGGAAGAAGAAAAGAAGCCAGAAGTTGAGAGTATTCCAATTCAATGGGTATCAAGCTATGTTCACTATCCCATGCCCTATGATGTCTACCGTTGGTAATCGAACTTAAGCGCTTCTAGCAATGTTCAAATTTTCTCCTTTGTCAGAATATTTTTAGTTCTTTTTTGTGAAAGGAAATACGTTTTCTATTACCATATGAACTGGTTGTATATATATGCTGGCCGACCATGCATGTATATGATGCCCTTAGTAAGAATATCACAATGATATATGAATGACCGATCTTTTTTTTTTTTTTTTGATGAGGCCTCCATTTCTGAATTCTTCCGATTTCTTACTTTCTTGTTATCGAACCTTTTGTAATGATCGATATATGCACAACCAAGGTTTACAGATAGATTACAATACACGTACGGATATGGATGGTCGTCTGTTATATATCTACTCGTTTTGTAAGTGTTTATAAATGTGGAATTTAGGATCCTGGAATTTATTTTCTTGTTGTTCAGATTCTTCTGTACACTGTTCGGCCTCCACCGTGAAGGTAAGTATATTTGAATCATCTTTGGATTTATTGTAAATACGTATAGTTTCTTCAAGAATGTTTGTAAAAAGCTAGCTCTAACTATGGTTGTCGAATTACGCAGCAAAAGATAGTGATAAAGGTGCAATTTAGCTCTGAGAAACGCAAAACTGAGGCCTTCAAGGTTGCTGCGGGCTTTAGAGGTGTGAGCAACGTGTCCGTAGAAGCAGATAAAGACCAAGTGGTTGTGATCGGAGTCGGAATTGATTCGGTTTGCTTGGCAAAGTCGTTGAGGAAGAAGCTCAGCTACGCTGTAATAGTGAGTGTTGAAGAAGTGAAGGAGCCGGAAGAGAAGAAACCAAAAGTTCAAACCATTCCAATTCAATGGACATCAACATATGTTGAATATCCTGTTGTCTGCTGGTGATCGATCGAACTTGAGCACTGCTTTCAGCAACGTTCAATATTGTATTATGTATGATATTATTATTTTCTCTCTGGCCCTTATAATAACATGTATACAAAGCCATCAGTTAAAATAACCGATAATCCTTGTCGAAGGATTCCATTTTTGTTGAACCCATGCCATATGTAGACTTGTCTCTACAATTTACTTTGGCCAATAGTTAAGGACTAATCAAGTTGGAACGCTCGCACATTATAGGCTAGGACGAGTCCAATATCGTACTGGCAACGCACATTTTGGCACATACATGTCGAACATAAACCCTAAACTCTAAATCCCAAAATGAAGTTAATTACATGGAGTCATGAACTAACGTACATGACGTCGCTCTGAATCTATGGGTGCTAATGTGCTATAAATTATAACTAACCCTAGATATTAATTTACCGCACCAGCATTAATTTTTAAAAAAGTGTTAGATATTGATTATAATCTCGTAAATCCAAAGCATCTATACATTAGAACTGACACAAAGAATCATGTAATTTCAACTTCCAGAGAATCATAGACGCTAATATTGCATGTTTGGGAATGTGACAATAAATAGTTATGATATTGAGATCGATGTTTATCATACACTTATTTAACATGTTGTTGAACAAATATTACAATTTATATAAATTAAACAACAACATTGAGAACAGTTAGAGTAATCATATTCATTTACACTAGCTATTTACATAAAATTAAGCCAAATTATATTACAACGTACATTTGACAACAAATTTGTTCAACACTTTTTACAAGCTGGGTCGTATGTTATGTAATTACCATTAATAGAACAAAGATTACACAAAATAAGACTCAACATTTTCACCTGTGGTTAGCTCGATCGATTGAATTGCTCTTCCATTACAAACGTACGTACATCAGCATTTCTAGAAGCCTTATTCTTTAACGTAAATCTTACTCGTCCACATCCACATGAAATAACATATAATTGACGAAGACTAATCGATGGAATCTAATCAATTTTTATTCCTTCAATTATTATGTATAAATATAATAATTAGGAAGGTCAGTAGCATTGTTGACTCGCCGTGAAGAAAGTTCCAATGATGATATCCTCAATTGATTATGAAGCTTTCTCACGTAAAGTTTGATCGGGGTTTTAACTTTTCTTTGTAATATCACTACAATATATATTAGTGTTCATCAAAGTCGATCTAATTGATCGCTAATATGAAAAATAAAAGAACTACGAATTTCTTACAAAAAGTTAAAGCACAACTGTGTATGCTTGTAGAGAAACAAGGTCCGGATTGTGGTATGCTTACCAGACAAACATTTGTCTCTGTATATCTGGGCATACATCAGCATTGCTAGCTTTTATATTGTTTCCTAGCTTGAACTGGTTTCTTATATCAAATTATCAATTATTCAGCATATATATATATATATATATATATATCAAAGCATTATATCGATTAATCTACTGATTAATTTTTCATGCTCCACTCTCATCATGAACCTAAACGCGGGGTTGACTTGACTGGCTATCTGAAAATCTTGGCCGGTTTCCGGGAACCGTACTGAGTGGACAAGTCAATATAGGATGATATTATTGAATTATTCTACAAAGACTGTTCTTATAAATAGAACATAGCCTCAGTTGCTACTTTGCAGCTTACCATAAAGTGTTCTAGTTCATCAACTTACTACATAGAAAGACAATTAGTAGGTTTTTCTCTGGAAAACACGTACCTTTCCAAGTCTTGGAATTCGAACGCTCGATCTCCACCATGAAGGTAAGCCTTTTAATCAGCAGTTGGATTAATAATCTACAAAGTTTTGTTTAAAGAAAATGTTTGAACAGAAGGCTTTAACTATCGTCTTTATATTATGCAGCAAAAGATTGTGATGAAGGTGCAATTTAGCTCCCAGAAGCGCAGAACTGATGCCTTCAAGATTGCTGCCGGAACTACAGGTATGCATGATCAACCAAATATCATATATTTTGTGGTAATACTAGAGACAAACCCAAGTACTGGTATATAACTATATACAGGATAACCAATTAATTATTCAAAATACTGATGAATAGCTAATTGCTTAAGCAGGCGTGAGCAATGTGTCTATAGAAGCAGATAAAGACCAAATTGTGGTGATCGGAGTCGGAGTTGATTCGGTTTGTTTGGCCAAGTCGTTGAGGAAGAAGCTCCGGTACGTCGAAATAGTGACTGTTGAAGAGGTGAAAAATAAGCCGGAAGAAAAGAAGCCACAAGTTCAGAGTATTCCAATTCAATGGGCATCAAGCTATGTTCACTATCCCATGCCCTATGATCTTGTCTACCGTTGGTAATCGAAATTAAGCGCTTCTAGCAATGTTCAAATTTTCTCCTTAGTCAGAATATTTTTAGTTCTTTTTTGAAAGAAATACATTTTCTATTACCATATGAACTGGTTGTATATATATGCTGGCCGACCATGCATGTATATGATGCCCTTAGTAGGAATATCACAATGATATATGAATGACCGATCTTTGTTGAGAGGCCTCCATTTCTGAATTCTGCTGATTTCTTACTTTCATGTTATCGAATCTTTGTAATGATCGATATATGCACAACCAAGGTTTACAGATAGCTACGGATATATGGATGGTCATCTGTTATAGGTTCAACATTTTGGATTGAAAAAGTTCAATCCGGCGTGTATTGGCAACAACGAAAAGATAAATAACACACCAATAAAATCTCGATTTGAGAAAAATCACTGGCCGGTATGATTACCCAATTGAAAATTTATACAACATTTTAAGTTTTGGGCCAGCCATGTTTATAGGTAAGAAAATTTAAATTGAAATGAATCCTATATGAAACTAAGATTTTAGCCCAACTAACTATATAAAGCCCAGCTAGCTCTTCCCAAGATATAGAGATAGAAGGGCCAATCAATCAGAATTTATTGGAGAACATGATCTTGGAAAGAAAAACTAATCTGAAGCAGATGGCCCAACTTTATAACATGCAAACTAACTCTTTGTCACCACTCAAGCAAAACCAGCTCAAGTACCGGCATGCATTCAACAACAAGCAAACTAAGCATTATACTGTATATGGGCACCCATACATATTCACTGGCAATATTTTTTAAAACCCATATATAGGTATATGTATATTGGCTATTCCTATTCATCACAAGATTTCTCAGATGCGCTAAGACAAGTTGCAAAGGTTTCGGATTGGGAATTGAATAGAGTTTTTCATGATCAGAGGAAACAAAGCAATATCAGTGGAACCCAAACAAGATAATAGACCCTTGATTGGTCTATCTATGGTAAGTTGTTATTCAATGTTTTATTCAAGGAAATTTAGTAAATAGTTTATTTGCTTAAAATTCAAAATCAGAATTGTCAATATTTATGATAATGAGCATTGAATTATCGGATTGCATGATTTCATATATATGATTTCCATATTTCAAGCTCTTGTTTCTTTTGAAGGAGAAATTTTTCAACGCTACGGGAGAACCATGTGGCAGTATGACGTGGTTCTATATTCCAATCAAATATTGACACTTGGATTTTAGTAAGGAAAAATTACATCAGTTATTTTGTTAAAGACAATTTTAGGTTTTTTGTTTTTTTATAACCCTAGACCCTAAACCCTAGACCCAAAACCCTAACCCCTAACCCCTAAACACTAACCCCAAACCCTAAACCCTAATCCAAACACAACAAAGACCCATAAAGGTCTTTTCATGAAAAATAGAAAACATTAGTTTTTATTTTAGTTGTAATAAATCCAAGTAACAATATTTAATTAGAATGAAAGACCACGTTATATTGCCACGTGGTCCTCCTGTAGCATCTAAAAATTTCTCCTTTGAAGCTGTGTAAGTGCCTGGTCATAGTTGACAGATAATGTGATATGCAATATATCACTACCAGAAAATAGATCTTGGGCGACGAAATGAAAAAAACCGGGCGACGATTTTTTTTTTCGTCGCCTAAGAGAAAACTTAGGCGACGAAAAAAAAATCGTCGCCTGAAGTTCAACTTTAGGCGACGGAAATAAAATCGTCGCATAAGGATAAATTTCGTCGCCTAATATATAAACTAGGGCGACGAAAAAATAATTCGTCGCCTAAGATATTTATATCGTCGCCTAAGTTTTTTAATCCTTAGGCGACGAAACTCAAATATATCGTCGCCTAAGTATTTTATTTTTTTATTTTTACTTGGCCGACGAAATAAAAGAATTTCGTCGGCCAAGAGTAATCCGAATAATTAAAATAAAATAAAACACATTTAAATTTCATTGTACAAGATTTTTTATTTTTACTCTTGGGCGACTAATTTAACAAATATCGTCGCCCAAGTATTATCTTGGCCGACGAATTACCCTAATTTCGTCGGCCAAGATAATCCGAATAATTAAAATAAATAAAGCACGTTTAAATTTCATTGTACAGGATTTTTTAATTTTTACTCTTGGGCGACGAATTTAACAAATATCATCGCCCAAGTATTATCTTGGCCGACGAATTACCCTAATTTCGTCGGCCAAGATAATCCGAATAATTAAAATAAATAAAGCACGTTTAAATTTCATTGTACATTATTTTTTTATTTTAGGTACCCTTGGGCGACGAATTTAAGAAATATCGTCGCCCAATATCATAATGGCCGACGAAATTAGGGTAATTCGTCGGCCAAGATAATCCGAATAATTAAAATAGATAAAACACATTTAAATTTTAAGGAAATGTTTTTTATTTTTATAGCCCCGTAAGCGTCTCGTCGATTGGAAACTATTCTCAGTTGAAGGTCCGGCCAGATTACGTGATTTGGAGGGTCGAATAGCCGTTTCCGTCCGTTTAGGGGTTTGAGCGCGCCGATTGACCGGACGGATCGAGCCCTTATCTTTGTCCGATGGAGCTAAATTTTTGTCCACCCACATAATTAGTTATGCTGGTCATATCTGACGGTAGGTTTTCAGTTCCTCTTCTCCGATCACCAATCTCACGATATATGTACTAATATTGTATATCTTTTTTATATAAGTGTTGAGTTTAAGTGTCGTTTTGAAGACAATGTATATGTAGAAGCCTCAAACGCAAAAAATTTGTGAAATAAGATATGACAGGAACGGTGAAATACGTCAACCCGTGAAAAATGAAGATATTCCGGTAAAATTTCTGTGCTGGTTGTTCCGGTCAACGAATTTCTCTTATTTCTACCTAGTGGTAGCCCTATCCCGGGTATTTATTTCTTACCAAATTTTTATAGCTCCGTAAGCGTCTCGTCGATTGGAAATTATTATCAGTTGAAGGTCTGGCCAGATTACGTGATTTGGAGGGTCGAATAGCCGTTTCCGTCCGTTTAGGGGTTTGACCGCGACGATTGACCAGACGGATCGAGCCCTTATCGTTGTCCGATGGAGCTGAATTTTTGCCCACCCACTTAATTTGTTATGCTGGTCATATCTGACGGTCGGTTTTCAGTTCCTTTTCTCCGATCACCAAACTCACGATATATGTACTAATGTTGTATAACTTTTTTATACAAGTGTTGAGTTTAAGTTTCGTTTTGAAGACAACGTATACGTACATGCCTCAAACGCAAAAAAGTCGTGAAATAAGATATGACTGAAACGGTGAAATACGTCAACCCGTGAAAAATGAAGATATTTCGGTAAAATTTCGGTGCCGGTTGTTCCGGTCAACGAATTTCTCTTATTTCTACCTAGTGGTAGCCCTATCCCGGGTTTTATTTTTTAGCAAATTTTTATAGCCCCGTAAGCGTCTCGTCGATTGGAAACTATTCTCAGTTGAAGGTCCGGCCAGATTACATGATTTGGAGGGTCGAATAGCCGTTTCCGTCCGTTTAGGGGTTTGACCGCGCCGATTGACCGGACGGATCGAGCCCTTGTCATTGTCCGATGGAGCTGAATTTTTTCCCACCCACATAATTTGTTATGCTGGTCATATCTGACGGTCGGTTTTCAGTTCCTCTTCTCCGATCACCAAAATCACGATATTCTGAATTTTATGATATAACTCTTGGCCGACGATTTTCTTTATCTTGGGCGACGAGATTTGTACTGAAGAACATCGTCGCCCAAGTATAATATCTTAGGCGACGACTTCAAAAATCGTCGCCCAAGATTATCTTGGCCGACGATTTTCAAAAAACAGGGCGACGAGATTTATACTGAAGAACATCGTCGCCCAAGTCGAATATCTTAGGCGACGACTTCAAAAATCGTTGCCCAAGATTGTCTTGGCCGACGATTTTCAAAAAACAGGGCGACGATTTTTATAGAATCGTCGCCCAAGAACGTCAATATAAAAGGAAGAAATTCGGAACCAACACCCATTATTTCCGATCTCTCTCTCTCTCTCTGCTTTTCTGTTTATGAAATTCTCTCAATCGTTGATCACGGTGATCCTCTGTCTCTCGATCGACTTCGCTTCCCCGATCCGACGCCGAATCCATTTCGCTCTCAATCTGTTTCTATTTTTGTTTGCAGGTTAAAAGCCCCTTGATTTGATTCAAAGAAAGTTTGCATCTTTGATTTGATTCAAACAAGATTGTATCTTTGAGAAACAATGTGTTTATGTAATGATTCAACATCAATGAAAAATATTATTTGATATTATCCATCTGTTTGTTTCTAAGTTCCAGCTCCTTACTGTGCAAAGAGATGGGCTACATTATGTCATTTCCTCCAAAATTCTGTCAAGTTATGAAAGTAGTTTAATTTGCTCATATTTTGTAGTTACTGTTGCCATTTTTTATGGATAGGAAAGTGCAATGATGAGAAAAATGAAACAAAACGTGTTCAAGGTTACGAGTACTCCAAATTGTCTAGTTGCAACCTGATGTCTACTGTGTACCGCTATCGGTTATCAAAAAAAAGAAAAAAAATAAAGGAAAAATAAAGGATAAATATCATCTATAAAAAGTAAAAAAAATTTAAATATATCTTAGGCGACGAAATTGCTAAATCGTCGGTTAAGGACTTACCATATAAGACGACGAAATATTTAGTTTCGTCGCCCCAGGTTATAACATCTTAAGCGACGAAAAAAATTTTCGTCGGCCAAGGTGTTAAATCTTGGGCGACGAATATTTTTGGGCGACGAGAAGAATATCTTAGGCGACGAAATTCGTTTCGTCGCCTAAGAATTACTCTTAGGCGACGACGGACTGAATTTTCGTCGCCCAAGTTCTTGGCCGACGCACTTCTGGCGACGACGTCTTGGCCGACGACATGTCGTCGCCCAAGTACTTAGGCGACTAATTTTTTTAACAGGGTGACGATTTTTTTTCGTCGCCCAAGTTGAAATTTCTGGTAGTGTATAAATGTCTGATTGCAGGTTTAAATGAGAATCAAGATTGATATTTTGGAAAGTGCAAAATGGTGGTTGGCTAATTGCATGCTTTCCAAAATATAAATTGATTCTATCTTTAAGTACATTAGTTGAGGCTAGGGGGAGAATTTCATTCTCCATAATTAGCTACTGCTGAAGATATATTGAAAGTCTCAAATTTTTTGTTAATTGAGAAAAGACTCTCTTAGTATTGTCTCTGAGTTGAAAATTGTGTTCATGCTCATTATGTAAATTGTTTGTGTGTTAAATAGACTAAGTCTTTCTTTCTTACTTGCATATAGGTTGCATTTGAGATTGACGAAGCAAAGCTCATTTGAGATTGACGAAGCAAAGCTCATTTGAGGAGCATAGTCTTGAGAAAGAAACAGCTGGTTGTGTTGGAGAACTAAGCTATCTGGTTGTGTTTAAGAATCAAGAAATATGGTTGTGAATAAGAACCAGAAAAGAAAATTGATAGTGTTAGAGTATCAGTTACTAGATCTCAGTTTCTCTTGTGTAGAGTTACATGAATCGATTCTCTTGTGTAGAGAGAATGGTTGTGTTGAAGAACTAAGTAACTTTGTTGTGTTGAAGAACTAAGGAATCTGATTGTATTAAGAACCAATAGACAAGAGCTAAGAGTGGTTATAAGTCTTAGTGTGAAACTAGTTGTGTTTAATAACTAGTTGAACTGAGAGTGTTGTAGTCTCAGTACTCTAGATTCAGTTTCTCTTTTGTAGAGTCAGATGAATTAGAGTCATTTGTGTTAAGATTGAAAATTGTAACCAAAAGTGAGACTTATAGTGTCATAGTTGTGTGAGAACTATACCTCTTGCTTGGTGCTTTTAGCCTTATTAAGGTTTTGCACCAAGCCATTTGAAATATACTGTGTGGATTTACTTGTTCTAATACATCCATTTTAGTATCTTTACCATATCTTGTAAGAGGGTTTATCTTTTCAATGAAAAAAAGCTTATCTTCTATATCAGTTCCAGAAGAAAGGTTGTTGTTGTTTGTTTGGTTGGTCCATTCCATAACAAATCGGGTTGGTGAAACTGACCGAGTCCGAGTCACTCTACTCTGTGTATCCAAGTGCCAATCGCGTAAGCAATGCAGCAGCCTCTGAGTTAGTGTTTTCTGACAGAGAAACCCAGTTTGAGTTTCATTTCTCTAATTCCTTGATGCATTTCCAATAAATCAGATTCAATAATTTACTTCTTCATGGGTTGCCATCTGTTGCCGTGAACAACTACCCTTCAAACTTTGACGTGCCAAGTTGGTTGGTGCTGGGTAGGTTGCCATGACCCAGTTGTCTTTCTCAGTGTTATTTTCTAAACGAAAGGTCTTTTTCAGCTGAGAAAGAGAATCAATATATGGTACTAAATATCATATTCTGGAGGCAATCCGCAGAGAGGCTAGGGTTTAAGTTTATTTATGAGCTCAAGACAAGAAGTCACTGCATTTAATCATGGAGATTATATTATTTCTGTGGACTATGATCATAAACTATATATGGAAATGAAGTTAATTATTTATATCAGTTATATATATGTACGTAACTTTGCATATCATCTAAAGTCTTATGGAATCTGTATTATTGAAATCTTACCTATGGAAGCTTGCAGCAGCTGGCCGAGTTACTTTGCTGCTCGGTCTGGAGGAGATGCCGGAGGTTAGAACACCTGACGCTCTCATTATAAGATAAATACATTTTTACTTTGTCGATGAAAGTTGAAAAAAAACAAAAGTACGTTGTTCAGGGATGATTTTACGCACCAAGGTGCACTTGTACAATTAATTAATGTGCAAGTTCTCAAATTCTCGTATGCGAAAATCTAATGAAGATTAGAGACTATAAATTATTTTCTTTTATTTTTATCTTTGACCCGATCAAATTAAACGCCCATAATAAAAATATCTCTTATTCGATCTCAGGTTTTCATATCACCTCTTGTGTTGAAAACACTTAGAACTATTTTTTTAGGTTTTAATTTTGTTAACTGTATTAGAATACATGTATGATAATGCGACGTAAATGACTGGATCAAAATATTGCATATTAATTGTTCGGTTCACTTGCACCATGGTGCGTAGAAAATTTTCTTATGTCGTTGTGTTTTCTACATGATGAGTTCGTAATAATTATTAACTAGATGGGGACTAAGTTATTGCATCTCGAATCGATGGATCGATTGCTTATTTTCTTACAACCAAACAAAATCATGATGTGTGTTACAAGAAATGAATATCTTCTATTTTCTCATTGGTATGTATTGACTTTAGTAAAGGAATCAATACTTTGATCGACTGGTAGGGATTAGCACTTGATTATTAAGGTAAGGATTAATACTAATTTTAACTCATTCTAGATTAGATTGACTCGGACCATTTTTACGATCATTGGCGTTCCTACATGTAAGTTAAAGTTGTATCTGCCCTAACCAAGAAAAGAATTGGAAAGGGAAAGAAAGAGATTGAAATGGAGAAGATAATGATCATGTTTATGCCCTTATGCCCGTTAGAAGTGAGATAGTTTGGCAATGAAGCCAAACATACGACCAAAACGAACCGATATTTAGTCAATTCTCATATTTACGGTATTACTAAAAGAATGTATCGTTTAATCAAGTTTACTTGTAAAATTGGGACACAACCAACCTGTAGCACAACTTTGATATATGAATATGATGAATCCAATTTTCATTTTCTTAATTGAGAATGGAATCATCATCTCTACAAACTGCAATTATGTAATCTTATGAGACTATGAGAGGCTCTATGTTCCCAAATGAGTGTCGTACTTAGACAATTAGTGTCTGGCATTCAACCATAAACTAAAAGAAATCCACAAGTGGATGAAACTAATCACTGCCTACGTCTTTTGTTGGCTGCTTTGAATCTTCGATGATCCACTATGATAGTGTGTCTTCTTTATATAAACAGATCGAGATATTTATTTGATTCCACAAAGAAAGAAGAATGAGGTTACTTGCAAGACAGGAATGCTTAGAAGGATTCTAGTTGACATGTCCCACGCCCACCCCATAGATACCTTTCTTGTCGAATTACATATCCTCCAATCAAACAATTGCCGTTGCCAATTATCTAAGAGAAAGGAAACAGACAACCCCAGGATTCCAATCCCTCCGGTTGTCAAAAAAAATAAAAAAATAAAAAATTCCAATCCATCCCGATCAATACTTCCAAGACACATTGCCATGTCCATAGTCACAACAAGAAATTATTTGTATAAAACAAAATTATTACTTGCTTCATCATATATTTTAAGCGACCCATTGTTAAATAATTAACATGAGAAATCGAAATATTCTTACACTCGTTATGCGTATATCGTATACATCATGGCAACAATGAAATAAATTGTAATTTTTCTATTCTTGAGCGTAGATTTAGAAAATATAAAACATATAAAATGACGATAATATCATTCATTGAAAAGATTACACGTAATTTTGACATTGTTAATATACCTAAGGACATTGTTAACTAACGTTTACATGTCGCTTTCATCGTTTCTATTTCTTCTTTCTCAATCATTTGGATATGAATACGTGCATTTCAATTTCACTTATGGGATTAACATCATTTAACCTCAAAATCACCACAAATTAGTCAAATATGTGAGGTGAGCCAACATAACTTGAAAATACATCATTGGCAGAAGCTTACGTAATAAAACTACCAACAGAATGCTATTCATAAGTCCAAGAATATCAGCACAGATTGACTCAATTGGTTACTTTTCAACTACCAATCTTGTTCCTTTCATCTGGAAGGATACATTTCAATCTTATATGCATATTCACTAGCGAAATTTTACATTGTTGTAATTCATCTTACAATTTGAATCTATAATTTTAGACCTTCGTCTATTAAGATTGGTTTCTCCTTTCCAACAAATCTTTTCCGATGCGTAACTTGTAAAGCAATCTTCGCATAATCTCAATCATATGAATTCATCCAAGTTAATAAGTCAAGACAAAATATACGAAATATAATGTATGAAAAAGAAAGATGTCTTCATTTGTCCACATCTCTTAAACATATACAACATTAGTCATGAAAAAGGGCCATTTCACAACAAATGTCCCCCATGCAAGCATTACCAAACTTTGGAAATCCATACAGAATTGGTTATTAGATTGCAATAATCAATAACCTAATGACTCCAAAGTCCAAAGCACAGATACCATACTTTGCTTCAAAGCACCCAAAACTAAAAAGAATAGTCTTTTCTACAAAATCCATGGCTGAATTAATTTGCAACAAATCAAAATCCAATGCTTAATAAATTATAATAACCTCATCTCCTCCTCCTCCTCCTCCTCAATAAGAAGAGGAAGTAGTGTGTAAGCCAACAAACCACTCCCATACCCAAGACCCACTCTTCTCCCTCTCTTCCCCTCAAGCCACAACAAACCCACCTTATCAATGGCGTAGACAAACACCCAAATCCAAACCAAGGCTTGCGTGCTTGAAAACCATTGAAATGAGAATTTAAACCCAAAAAACAAAACCAAAATCCCATATCCAAAACTCTTATCTCCTCCTGAAACAGAGAGATAGAAAAACAGGGGAAAACAGAGTAGAGTGAAACAGAGGGAGAAGAGTTGTGTGTGTGTATGTGGTAATGAAAATTGGGAATTACAGTGTGAATTGTCAATCTGGGAAAGGCGGGAGAGTTCCGGTTCGAGGGTTTGTTCGACTGCATCAATGAAATCACGTCGGTACTGACTTTTTCTGCAGACAGGATGAGTGATTCAGCTTACAGAGTCGAAACGACGTCGCGCCTTGCTCAATGGAGGATCGACAACTTGGCTTCCTGCACGTATCGGAAATCTGATCCTTTCAAGATTGGCAAGTGGAATTGGTGAGTCAAAATCTGATCATTTCTTTCATGTTTCAGAGTTCAGGCACTGTGTATTGTATTTGGGAAAGTTACCCTGTTTCCGCTTTTCACTTTGCTCTGTTCAGGTCGATGATCTTGGAGTTTATATGCAAGAGTAGTTTTAATCTATGAAAACCCAGTAACGATTGCATCAATAATCATATTGTTAGTGTGTGATTAAGTGTTTATCCAATTTATGTTAAGAGGGTGTGATTAAATATCAAACCTTGTGGGAAATTATTGGAGTGTGTGGTTAAACTTTGTAACTTCTGAGTTTCTGGGAAATTTATTCTGTTTTTGCTTTTCTTCAAGATGCTTGCTTTGTCATTTTCATGATCTTGAAGCTTGAAAGTTATGTGAGATGAGTACTAATCTGGGATCACAATAAACCCATTAGCTTTTAATCATGTATTTCCATTATGGAGACTGAACTTCTAATTTCCTGAATAGTATCTCGGAAATATGTAGTTTGTCTGCTTTAATTAATTTCTGGGATAAGTGAAGTAGTGAAACCTAACCTTGTTTTTGTTTTTGTTTCGTTTCCGGTATGGATTGAAGGCACTTATCTGTAGAGAAGAACAAAGTGTTGGTTGTAAAATTATATCCGGAGATATCAAATTTAACTAGAGAAAACCCTCCCATCGCATCTTTTGTCATTCGAGTGGTCTGTTCTGTGGGTGATCGAAAAGCCTTAATTCATCCAGGTAAACCCTTAAACTTGTGATGCTTTTCTGCTTAGGACCATAAGTTTTGATCTGAAGGACCCTTTTATGTTTGTAAGGGTTTCCAAGTTGTTCTTTAAGCTGATTACTTTTGACACATTCATGCAGAAATTACAGATAAACGGCTCAAAACCAACGAAGATTTTGTTTGGGGAATCGAAGTTCCCTTAACAGGAAAGTTCATTATAGATGTTGAATTCCTTGATTTGAAAACATACCCTCGAGACGTAAGCCTTCTATTCTTGCTATTACGATAACTAGTAATCTAGCCTTTTACAATCATCTCTTCCAATGGAGCTAATGTATTCACATTGTTCTGACATTTTGGTACTAATGTATAGGGTGGAGAACCTTGTTCCATCTGGGCTGAAGGGCAGACACAAAAACGGTCGCATGCAACAGCTCTGGCATCCCTCAGTCGAATGTTAACGGAAGGCATCCACACCGACATTATAATAAATGCATCCGACGGAAGCATTGGTGCTCATCGTTCAATTCTTGCTGCAAGATCACCTGTTTTCCAGAGTATGTTTTCACATGATCTCAAAGAGAAAGAACGCTCCACCATAGACATATGTGACATGTCAATCGATGCTTGTCAAGCGTTTCTAAATTATATATATGGTAATATCGGGCAAGAAGAATTTCTGACCCACAGACTGGCACTTCTTCGTGCTGCTGACAAGTATGACATCTCCGACCTCAAAGAGGCGTGCCATGAGAGCCTGTTGGAAGATATTGATGCAACAAATGTGCTTGATAGGCTCCAAAATGCATCTCTATATGAACTTCCCAGATTGAAAGCTAGCTGCATGCGGTATCTTGTAAAGTTTGGGAAAATATTTGACATCCGCGATGATTTCAATGCGTTCTTGCTGTGTGCAGATAGGGAATTGATAGCGGAAATCTTCCACGATGTTCTTAATGCCTGGAAAGGTTTCTGAAGCCTGAGCAACATGATTCTGTATCTTATTACGTCCATGAAAGTATTGGTTGTTAGTTAAACTAGTGTGCAGGATTTTCTGTCCTGATGATTCTTTAGTCCAGATACTGAATTCGTTTATGTCTCGATGTACATACATATATTGATTCTCATGGCATAGATGTTGTCATCCTGTAATAGAAACAGATACTCTTCAATGGAAAGCAAGAAGTTTGAATGATTACATCGTTTGCTGTCTATATTCGATCAGTTTAATTGTCAAAAGCTTACTAATTCATTAAGCTTTCACATTGAATTAATGTCATTCAGATAGAAAATGTCCCTCTTTGAGTCTTTGTAAAACAGAAAGCTTGAAAAATTCTACACTGATGTGCAAAACTTGCATTTCAATTACCAATTCTTCAGAGCAAATTAGAGCCTGTTGTTCTTTCTCCTATATACAGTTAAAATTAGGGCCTGTATTTTGATTCTTTTCTACCAGCCCAAATCATTCAGAGATCATTTACCTTTCGTTTTCATTTGGCCTTTTCACTAAAATGTGAAGGAACTATGAAACTACAATTAGGTTTGGATTTCTATCTTTGGTGAGTAGAGAGGGATGCAAAAGAAACGAGTTAATTTCTTGGTTCATCAATTGGAGTATGACCAGCTCCCACCCTAAATAGACTCCTTAATATTGGCTTGCAGGTTCACAACAATGTGTTATGTTTGTTCTTGTTTTGTGGGGGAGAAATGGAATTCTTATCAATCACTTTCTTGGGCAAACAAGGCATCAAGTTATATATTCTAATGTTCAAAGTTTCTCTTCCTCATGAGTGCACTGCATCTGTAAAAGTATAGATCGACATCCCCGTTTTGAAAACCGAAATCGAGTCTATTCATATGGGAAAACAGGAAGCTAGAACAAAGATTTGTTATGGTAACAAATTCTTCAGAGTATATATAGCCAGAAACCATTGTGCAAAGAGAAACAAAATACAAGTCTCCTAAAGCATGAAGTAACTTCAACAGTGTATGAACTTCTTCAGTTTATATGCAGTTCTCAACTTCTCATAGAACAAGTAGTACAACAGTGCATGAATACCTGCACAGGTTAACCACACACTCTAATTATACTTGATTAGTACCAAAAATGAACTCGGATAACATACCAAATGAACAGTATAATCATGCACTACATGAAATTAGTACTCGTTTCATCTATGATTGATGAAACGAGGAAGATGATTAAGCAAGTCATAACTAATTGACAGGTTGGTTAATGATATGCATAAAAAGATGGGATTTCTCTTGAGAAATTGCAGTGATGGTCTTCAAAAACAATTTGAGAATACTATCAAATACAAGTATAGTCGTCTCTATACATTCCTCATTAGGTTAATAATAAAAGAGAACCAACTGTTACAATGAGTGTAAAATGATTTGTTACATAAATTACTCCAATCTCAATAAATCGCTTTACTCTCAAAATCGTGATTTGTTACATGAATTACTCCAATCTCAATAAATCTATTTTCTTTCAAAATCTGAAAATAAGTTCTTACTAATTTGGGCTCCAAAAACAGGGTTTAAAAACAGGGGAAATCAGAGTCCTCTATCACCACTCTTTGACCAAGAAAATCAAATGACACATTCTTCATTTCTCCCTCCTTTTCTCCTCTCTCTTCTTCTACTCTCTCTGTTTCAGTCGCCTGCCGATGCGGCCAAACAGGCATGCCTTCATAGACTTACGAGCTTTTAGATTGGTATATCGTTTCCGAAACTGCAACGTTCATTAGTTTTACTAATGCCTTGATCATTCTCTGTTTCAGTCTTACATTGTGTACTTGGGAAGACATTCCCATGGCCTGAACCCTACATCCCTCGAACTCCAAGCCGCTACGAATTCTCATTACGATTTGCTTGGAAGTGTTTTGGGCAGGTATGGAATTTCTTGTAACTTCCTTCCAGGCTATGTGGTTTTTGTCATGACTAATTCTTTGTTTCGATTTCTTTGTGTAGCAATGAGAGGGCCCAAGAAGCAATGTTTTACTCCTATACTGGTCAGATAAATGGCTTTGCTGCTGTCTTAGATGAAGAAGAGGCTTCACAGATTGCTAGTAGGATTTTAATCTCTTTACACATTCATGGTTATGTCATTTTGCAGTTTGCTCTGTTTTACTTTGTTCTGGTTCTCTGACTAGATTTTCTCTGCTTTTCAAATTTCAGAGAATCCAAATGTTGTTTCGGTTTTACCAAACAGAAAAGAAGAACTACATACAACTCATTCATGGGAGTTTATGGAATTAGAAGACAAAGCTGGCGTACCTCGTCCCGGTTCTCTTTGGAAGAAAGCAAAGTTTGGTGAAGATATTATCATTGGAAACCTTGACACTGGTAATTTCTGTTCAGTTAATTGATCTTATTAGAATTTGCATATGAAATTTGAATGAAATCAAATCAGTTGCATGCTTTTCTCTTATTCGATAACTGTAGTCTTTAGTTCTGAATGAGGTTTTAAAATTTGATTTGTGGTATACATACATTTTTTCACACATTATACCTTCAGATGAAATCAAATTATTTGAAAATTCTGCTCCTTTTCAGTGATTAGTTAGGGTTTTGTATCAGATATATGATGATCAACTCAACACTGCTTTTAGGGAACTGCTTGTAATTTATGTTTTCTCCTTCTAATCGCCAATACTAATTTGTTTGACACACTGTTTTGTCTGTAATATCTCTTTCCGGTAGGTGTGTGGCCGGAATCAGATAGCTTTAACGACGAAGGATTTGGACCAATCCCATCCAAGTGGCGTGGGGCTTGTCTGTTTGACACCAAAGACAAAGTTCGTTGCAACAGGTCAGTGAATCTCCTTTCCAGTTCTTGTTGTTTTCTTCCAAACCATACTTAATGTGAAAAGATTGTTAATAAATCATTGGCTTTATCTCTTTATCCAGGAAGCTGATCGGAGCAAGGTACTTTAACAAAGGCTACTTGGCGAATGTCAAACTCAATAAGGACACCATTCCACCCAGTCTTCTCGTCTCCCCTCGTGACCAGGAAGGCCATGGCTCACATACCCTTTCGACAGCTGGAGGCAGTTTTGTGCCAGGGGCTAATGCTTTTGGAAATGGAAATGGCACTGCTAAAGGTGGATCCCCGAAAGCTCGTGTTGCTGCTTACAAAGTGTGTTGGCCTAGTTTTGATGGCTATACAGAAGGAGGGTGTTTCTCTGCAGACATCTTTGCCGCGTTTGATGCTGCAATCAGTGACGGTGCTGATGTTCTTTCTTTGTCTCTTGGTGGTAATGCTGTAGAGTTTTCGCAGGATGAGATCTCAATAGGAGCATTCCATGCCGATAAGCATGGAATCGTTGTAGTGTGCTCAGCTGGTAATTCAGGGCCTACTCCGGGTACAGTGACTAATGTTGCACCTTGGATGTTAACAGTTGGAGCTAGCACCCTTGATCGCGAGTTCACTAGTTTTCTAACCTTTGGAAGGGGGAAGCATCTGAAGGTATTCCCTATTTGACTCATTGTTTCTGTTTCTGTTTCTATTTCGACCCTGCAATGTGACACTTTCTACTTTCATGATAGGGAAGAAGTCTTTCCTCAACAGGTTTGCCATCTAAAAAGTATTTTCCTTTGATAAGTGGAGCCAATGCTAATGCAGCTATTGCGCGTCCTGAAGATTCGTGAGTACCACTATTGTGCTAATGATTCAGTTTTATATAATCTACGGTACTTGACAATATTCTCTTGTGAAACTTCTTCAGCTTGCTATGTTTGAATGGAACCCTCAACCCAAAGAAGGTGAAGGGAAAAATCTTGGTATGTCTACGTGGTGGTG
The DNA here is from genome assembly GCA_034370585.1 of Fragaria x ananassa. Classification (NCBI taxonomy): domain Eukaryota; kingdom Viridiplantae; phylum Streptophyta; class Magnoliopsida; order Rosales; family Rosaceae; genus Fragaria; species Fragaria x ananassa. Next base: position 29,611,997 of record CP139766.1, on the reverse strand, counting down.
ATATTTCGAGGACAGAAAAGGGCGTGATGGCAGCTCTTGCTGGTGCTGTTGGAATGGTTTTGGTTAACGATGAGGAAAGTGGAAATGACATTACAGCTGATCCTCATGTGCTCCCGGCTACACATCTCACTTACACTGATGGAAAACGTGTCTTTGAGTACTTGAATTCTACCAAGTAAATTTGCTGACCTTCCATTTTGCTTTCGAAATTGTATTGTTCTTGTCTTATGTGATTTGTATACATCAGGACTGCTATGGCTCGCATTACTCGTGTTAAGACGGTACATGGAACAAAGCCAGCTCCAGTTATGGCTGCTTTCTCATCTCGGGGACCAAGTCCCATTGAGCCATCAATCCTCAAGGTACTGTTTGAAATTCTTTCTTGAAAACTTGTTCATGTTTGGTAATGTCTAACTTATTCTGGTTTGCATATCAGCCTGATATCACAGCACCAGGAGTGGATATAATTGCTGCTTTTACTGGAGCAACTGGCCCAACTGACCCGTCTAATAAGCGTCGCCCACGTTACATTACAGAATCTGGAACTTCTATGTCATGCCCTCATGTATCTGGAATCGTTGGTCTTCTGAAAACACTCTACCCGACATGGAGCCCTGCCGCTATTAGATCTGCAATCATAACCACAGGTACTGTACCATATCATATTGTTAAAGTCTGCAGTCACGCTTGTCGTGTACCTCCTAATATATTTTCATCGACTTGCTTCCCTTGCAGCAAGAAGACGGGACAATGTAGGGGAGTCAATTTTGGATTCAACCAAGGAACCGGCAACACCATTTGCTTATGGTGCAGGCCATGTTAATCCGAATCACGCAGCAGATCCGGGACTTGTCTATGACTTAACTACCAATGATTACTTGAATTTCTTATGTGCTCGTGGATACAATGCATCAGTTCTCAAACTATTTTCCGACAAGCCAGTCAAATGTTCCAGGACCTCACACGTTTCTGATCTGAACTATCCTACAATAGCAGTTCCTGATCTTCAGGACAAACCAATTACCATTTCTAGAAGAGTGAAGAATGTTGGTACTCCAGGCACATATGTAGCACAGGTTCAAGCACCAGCTGGAGTTTCTGTTTCGGTTCAACCTAGCAAGCTGGAATTTAAGTCTGTTGGTGAAGAGAAGGAATTCAAGGTTACGCTGAAGGCGAATAGTAAGGTTCGAAATCAAGACCATGTGTTTGGAGAATTGAAATGGTCTGATGGCAAGCACAATGTGAGGAGTCCTATTGCTGTGATGCAATACTAGAAATGACAACATGTTGGCTAGTTAGTACATTTAAAATTCGCAAACATTATTTTCAATATTTTGTATAGGTCTGTTTCTGTCCTATTCAACAGAAATAAAAACTAAAGAAATCTTGATGATTTTTTTTTTTTCATGATTGGTTATTTTGCAATTTAATATAGAAACGTTTCTTTTTATTTTCAAATCACTACTTGCCTCCCAGAAAAACAGAATTTGAGACAAAGACTTGTAAACTGGTGCTGATAATTGCATCTTATCGTTTATTTTCAGAAAGTGCTGATTCTAATGGCTTAGCATATGGTCATCTCAGGAAAGTAAAGAAGAAGAATAAAAGTGGTCAACCATTTTCTTTGTGGGAATCTACTTTATGTTCTAGTTATTAGTGCCATTCATTTTATAAGGGTATAATCTAACATTATGTCACACAAAGAGATGAACTTTAACCAGCTTTAGTGGTGAACTTTTTAGTTATTAGCAGAGAGGCAAATCAAAGCTTCACAGCAATGGTGCTTTCATCTCTTTCACCCTTGCTATTATTATCAGCAGTCCTGTTTTCTCTATTGCAGACACCTACCCTTTCCATAGAAAAGGTAAGCATGCTTCTGTTTTGGTTCAATTAGTTCAAATTGTGGTTGATGACGTTCTATGGATTTTCAGTTCTTATGGTTTCTGTTTCTTCATGGTATTGTAGCCATATATAGTGTACTTGGGATCACATTCTCATGGTCCAAACCCATCTTCGGTTGATCTTGGCTACGTCAGAAATTTTCACTACGATTTTCTGGGGTCATTCTTGAGAAGGTACTACAGGCAAAGTTAAACAGTGGTTCATTTTCATTCAACCTTATGTTAATTTGTTTAGAATTTCATTGACAGCAATAGAAGTGCCAAAGATGTGATTTTCTACTCCTATACTAAACACATTAATGGTTTTGCTGCAATTCTTGAAGAAGAAGAAGCTGCTCAGATTGCTAGTAAGTAGTACTAAAAATATAGACTGATATATTTCTCCTCTTCTTAATCTTATATTCTTATTAAGATACTGAATAATTATGAGGCTGCAGAAGATCCAAATGTGATATCAGTTTTCCTAAACAAGGGAAAACAGCTGCAAACTACGCGGTCATGGAATTTTCTCGGACTAGAGAGAAATGGACTGATTCCTTCAGACTCCATTTGGAAGAAATCAAGATTTGGTGAAGATACAATAATTGCAAACATTGATACTGGTAAGTTCTCTATATTTCCTGTTTAATAGCACCAGTTACTTGTGACCTACTGTAACATTCTTCGAGGAGTTTGATTTACTTGAATGAAACCCTGAAGTTGATAGGCATTTTTTTTAGACTTGACAAGTTAATGTACACTTTGTGATGGAAGCATAGTGTGAGTTGCAGACTTGCAGTATGAGTACTGAAATTTTGAAAAGTAATGGATTTATAACGCTCTTCCACACTCTTTTTTCTGTGGTATCATGTAAGCATGATACCGCCAATACCAAATCTCAACTTAATCTGATTTGATCTCTACACTCGTTAGTATGTATACTGTAATATACTGGTTGACAATCCAACAACATAACATGTCAATTTTCTTATTGGCTGTGTTATACACTCATACTATTTGACTAATATTACTATATACTGTGTTATAGGTGTTTGGCCAGAATCAAAAAGCTTTAGTGATGAAGGATTGGGACCTGTCCCTTCGAAGTGGCATGGAACTTGTCAACATGACACAAAGCAAGTTCAATGCAACAGGTTCACTCTTTTCCATATCCACCAGCTCCAACCTTTTGTTTCACAAAAAGCAATTCATATAGGATTAAATTTTTGAATGCAGAAAGCTGATTGGAACTAGGTACTTCAACAATGGTCTTGCCATGTATGCCGGCCCTCTCAACTCGTCATATTCCACTGTCCGGGACCATGATGGTCATGGATCACATACCTTATCCACGGCTGCAGGTGGTTTTGTTCCAGGAGTTGGTGTTTTTGGCAATGGCAATGGAACAGCCAAGGGTGGCTCACCTCAAGCACGTGTTGCTGCATATAAGGTATGCTGGCCACCATTTGAAGGTGTTGAATGCTTTGAGGCAGACATCTTAGCTGCCTTTGATGCTGCAATAAGTGATGGTGTCGATGTAATCTCTGTGTCTCTTGGTGGAGGAACAGAGGAGTATTTCAACAGTGCTATCTCAATTGGGTCCTTCCATGCAGTTAAAAATGGCATTGTTGTGGTAAGTGCAGCTGGAAACTCTGGACCAAATCCAGGGACAGTATTAAACTTGTCGCCATGGTTAGTAACAGTCGGCGCTAGCACAGTTGATCGAGAGTTCACAAGCTCTGTTGTCCTCGGAAACAAAAAGCAATTCAAGGTAACAAATGCATATTTTCTGTAAAATTCGCTTTAGTAGCTAGACATGATGAGTTGCACCAACTTGTTTTCATTTCCACTATGTCAGGGAGAAAGCCTTTCAGCAAAAGACTTACCATCTGAAATGTTTTATCCGTTGATCAGTGCTGCAGATGCGAGAAATGCTAATGCATCCACTAGAGAAGCGTAAGCTCAATGCTACAGTTTAGTAGTTTCACAAAGTTACATGAAATTGGTGTCTAATCTACTTTATCTCAACTCACAGTGAAGTTTGCAATGTTGGTGCTCTTGATCATAGGAAAGTAAAATGAAAGATTTTGGTTTGCCTTCGAGAATACAACAATAATGAAAGAACCGAAAAAAGCCAGCAGGCTGATATTGCAGGTGCTGTAGGAATGATCTTGGTAAATGATGAGCAAAGTGGAAATGATGTTGTAGCCGATCCTCATGTGCTCCTTGTTTCGCATCTCAACTATAGCGATGGCAACAATGTCTTTGATTACATTAAATCCACCAAGTCTTTAATCTCTCACCCAATAATCTCTGTTTGAACTTTCTTAATGTTAGACTTCATGTATTAGTAATTAACATATAGTGCAACTCTATTTTTACTACAGGCTTCCTGTGGCTTACCTAACTCCAGTAAAGACTGAATTGGGAGCGACGCCAGCTCCAACTATAGCTCCATTTTCATCACGGGGGCCTAATCTTCTGGAGCAGGCAATCTTAAAGGTCAATAAATTACTTTTCTTATTTCTAGTTCAAAACAAATTTATATGTTTCTTGCTCTAATATTAACATACAGATTATATAGTAGATGAAAAGTTCATTACATATTTCAGCCTGATATCATTGCACCAGGGGTGAGTATAATCGCCGCTTATACTGAAGCAACAGGGCCAACTTATCAATCATCTGATACTCGTCGCGTTTCTTTTAATGTTCAAACCGGCACTTCAATGGCGTGCCCTCATGTATCCGGAGTTGCAGGGCTTTTGAGAACACTACATCCAGATTGGAGTCCAGCAGCTATTAAATCTGCAATCATGACAACTGGTGTGTAATGTTTATCATTTTTTCTTAGTGAACTTCCATATCTTTGGTAGTGTTACAAAGTTTCTATATATATCTTTGGCAGCTACAACACAAGATGACAGCAATGAACAGATGTTTGACTCGTCTGCTTATCTGAAGGCAACACCATTTGCTTATGGTGCAGGACACATTCAACCCAACAAGGCTATGGACCCAGGACTAATCTATAACCTAACAACACTTGATTACTTGGATCTCTTATGTGCTCGAGGATACAATGAAACAATGATCAAATCATTTTCTGATTCACCTTTTAAATGTCCCAAGTCTTTCAGTCTAGGAGACTTCAACTATCCAGCAATTGTAGTTCCTAACCTCGGTACAACATTAGTAACCATTACTAGAAGAAGAGTTACAAATGTCGGATCACCTGGCATGTACAAAGTGCGCGTCAAGGCGCCACCAGAAGTAGAGGTTTTGGTTAAACCGAGAAGCTTGAAGTTTGAGAGTATTGGCGAAGTGAAAAAGTTCAAAGTCATATTCAAAGCCCAGGTTAAGGGTAAGCCTCGAGGGTATGCATTTGGAGAGGTGATGTGGTCAGATGGCAATCACCATGTAAAGACTCCTCTTGCAGTGAAGCACCACTAGAAACTAATTTTGGATGTCTATGAATTCCGCGCTGCATCTACTGTCAGTTCAACCTTTGGTCACACCATATTTATAGACCAAGAGATTAATGAGGTGCACAATACAATAGTTGTACCTATTCATGATTTGAGAAACACATTTGTACGAAATTCAATCTGGAAATCTACATTTAGCAACATAAAAACGAAAACTCGAGAAACACTTGAAAAGCAGTCGTCTTGGAACTGCAAATGGTTTGCTCATGTATGATCTTGATTCATTCCACCACCATGTATGATTTTTATAAATTAACTCAGCCATCAAAGAGAAACCCTGCGGCTTGTTCTTCATTGCCATCAAAAAAATTAAGAGCTTGTATTACTGCATCTCTCCCGAACCCTTGCTCAACAAGCTTGGCAACTTTAGCTTCAAAATCAGGTCCCTCTGCAACCACATCAGTATCAAAAATAAATTACACATTACTATTGACCACAAACTTCATGCTGATTCATCAATGAACTAGTATGATTTGTGCCGATAACAGAGTTAAAAGAAAAGGCTGCAGAGTAGAAGCTTAAGAACAGTGGAGATTAACCAACTGTAGGTAAAACAGAAAAACAATTTATGAACTATCCCATTTTCTTTTTAACAATTAATATTCTGACTGTCCTTATCTTTACTGTTTTCCTTGACTAATCTGAATAAGGATTCTTAGTTCTATTCCTAACCGGATATGGAAACCGGTGAAGCTTATATAAGGTGCGGGAAGGTTGTCTTAGTCATACAACAAGCTTCAAGCAAATTGAACTAAACTTGTTTTACCGCATTCAGCTGCAATATTCTAAACTCAAATCAATTAGAAACTTCTCTAACCTCTATTCAAATGGCGCCTGAGCCAGAGGACAACATCAAAGACGAGAAAAACCCTAGACCCCTTGATGCAGACGACATCGCACTCCTCAAAACCTATGTGTTTGAGCCTAGCGGATATTTTGGGACGAAGTGCTCATCATAGGATTGGAAATTTTGTTGGACTTAGGTGTCCGCGAAGTTCACGTCCTCGGTGACTCCCTATTGGTCATCAATCAGTTGGCAGAGAAGTACAAATGCTTAAGCTCGTCCATTGAGCCATACTTGGGCAAAACATTCAAGGTATTGGACCAGTTTGACGACGTATACATAGAACACATACCACACGAGTTCAATTTCGCAGCCAACGAACTTGCCCAGATATCGTCCGGACTTAGCCTGCGAGATGGAGTGCACAAACGACTACTCAAAGTCGAACGCCGCACTCTTCCTTCCTTTATCGCTAGGGGGCAATATTAGGCAGACCCTCTAGAGGTCGCTGCCTTAGACCCTATCAACGAGGACTGGCGGCTACCATTCATTGCCTACCTCAAGAACCCACAAGACGCCACCCACTTACGGCAAATGCGTTTCCTTGCCCTAAACCCTTAACTTTGTGCTACATAATGGCGAACTTCGCCGACGCGGTGAAGACGATAATGACTTCTTCTGCGTGTATGGCAATGAGACCAAACTGCTAATGCGCGAAGTACATTGTGGAGTTTGCGGCTCGCACCAGGCAGGGCCCAAAATGCGCTGGGGTTAATTCACCGTCATGGATACTACTGGCCTACCATTCTAAAAGATTGCATTGCCTTCGCCAAAGGCTGTCAGGATTACCAGGCCCACGGTCCAGTGCAACACATCCCCAACATTTCGTTACAGCCTATTATTAAACCATGGCCGGCTCGCGGATGGGCAATGGACTTCATCGGTAGCATCCACCCGCATTCCTCCGAGCAGTATAAGTTCATTATAGTGGCCACTGATTTCTTCACCAAGTGGGTCGAGGCGGAGCCGCTCAAAGTTGCCTTTGTGAATGTGGTCGGTAACTTTATTTTTCGCAACATCATCTCCCGCTTTGGTATTCCAGAGTGTATCGTCACAGACAAGAGGGGCAGCTTTCATGGTAGACTCCGTGGTCAAATACCTCAATGACTACAGAGTAAACCTCATGCATTCCACGCCATATTATGCACAGTTCAATGGCCAGGCCGAGGCAAGCAATAAAGTTATACTCTGTATTTTGCGAAAGATGCTAGAGTTGAACCCGCACGTTTGGCACGAGGAACTTTACCACACTCTGTGGGCTTACCGCACTTCGAAGCATGAACCGACAGACACCACCCCATATGCCCTCATGTATGGTCACGACGTCATCCTTCCCCTTGAGATCAACATCGCTTCGCTCTGCATACAGGACCAACACCAACTACTTGGCGACGATTACATTCAAGCTATGTGGTAGGAACTTGAAGACCTCGACGATCATCGTGTCACTGCTTTCAACAATCTCGTCCTCGAGAAACAGCGCATTGCACGGTCATACAATAAAATTACCAGAGGGCAAAGTTATGCTGAAGGCCAAAAAGTATGGTGCGCAGTGTTACCACTCGGAGAGAAAACCGAGGGTCGGGCCAAGTGGTCAGCGCGCTGGGAAGACCCCTTTATCATTCATCGCATACTACCCAAGGGAGCATACCACTTGCACGACCTTGATGGCACTCTTTACCGAAATTCTATTAAGGGCCATTTTCTTAAGCAACATATTGCAGGAGTTTGAGAGTGCGAAGATCCGCCACCTCCTCCAGACCCCGCGACAACTGTTAATAGTGCTACGCGCCATCGCATTAGCGCTCTGCCACCTAGCACTAGGGGGAAACCTGAGATAGAAGAATAAAGATTACTTCAAGACTAGTGTAACATACCAGCCTAAGAAGGCCAGTGCTAGATTATGGCCTATTCCAAAGGCCTTGATTATTTACATGTATTTATTTGTGTACATTTCTTCATTCGCTGTAAACGTGCAAAGTCTAACCAAAGATAAGTACAAGATTGGGGCCTATTCAAGGGGCCCTAAAAAATAAAAACATTCATTTTTCCCTTTCTGATATTCTAATACAGGTTTCATAAGCGGCTTTGCGGCCAAGAGAAATACATTAGTAAAACAGTGCTCGAAATGAAATCTGACTACGCCTACGCTTAAAAGCATAGATCTGGGGGATGGAGACCTTAAACCTACATATACCGTAGGATTGAAGAAAAGGCCTCCGCCGCATCCTTCAAATGAAGCTGGTAAAAATCCTGCTCATTCAGATCGGCACAAACCTGAGCACTGGACCAGACCAAAAACAAAGCATTGGAAAGCTAAAGGTCCAGTGGATCAGGGTCCCTCATGCTACTAGCCAAGCTTTGAGGGTGCTTCAAGGACACTGGTCAGGGCCTGAAGCACGAGCGGGTGAAGGGCCTCAAAAACCTCATGTGTGGACAGAACAACAGGCGCAAGGTAGATGGTACCTAGACTATTTGTTCTTCCAAACGGAGGTTTGGCCTAAGAGTAGATTTCGAAACCCACCTTCGGCCTAAGAGTAGATTTTGAAACTCAATAGGAATAAACAAGGAGGATGAGAAATGGTGGTTTCACTTTAAGCAAGGATAAGAGGATGAACAGAGGGGAAGAAAAATCCATGGCAAGGGGGCAAAAGACTTAGTTGATGCTCCAACCCCGGCAATCGGATTCCTTTTAATAGGAAGGAGGGACTAACTTCCTTTGACATGTGTCTGGCATGCAAAAAAGTGCCCCGATCGAGATATGGGCCTTAGAGATAAGGATGGATGCGTGAATCTATGGTGACTTCCCGCGGTTCAAGCGAACAGTTGCATGGAGACCTCCACTGAATCTCATCAGAAGATTTGTTTTGGGCCGCATTAGCTATGTTGGGAATAAGGAAAGATTCAACAAGCGCGGGAAAAATCAATTGGCAGTAAATAATATAATATTAGCATTGATCGCAAATGTTCATACATAGGGGGCAACAAAAGGCAGAAATGGACCTAAACCTTCCTAGAGGCCCTATACAAATCCAAGAGAAGGCCTTCTAAGGCCAACTTCTTAGCATCCGCCTGGGCTTGGGCCTCGTCCGCAACAGTAGTGGCTGAGTCCAAAGCCTCCTAGGTCTCCTCTGTGGCCTGTACGCGGGTCTCCGCACCTTCAACTTGCGCGAGATTGTGGCGAGCTTGCAGTTCCACTATTTGAGCCTCCAAGGTCTCCACTTGCCGAGTATAGAAGGCACATAGGGTTTCTGAGGGTGCCTCAGAGACCTCCATGTCTTCAAGTTGGCTCAAGAGGGCCACCATCTGGTTGTCTAGGGCTTGGCGAACTCTCTCCTAAGCATCTGACTGAGCCTCCGCGTCATTGACGCGGCGGGCCTGTAGCTCGACAACATTGATCAGCTCAAAAGTGCGGTCCAAAGCGGGGTTGTTGCAGGCAAGGTAGCGAACCAGGGCACCATAGGCCTCGCGAGCACGCCGCACCAACTTGAAAACATCCATATTTGGGCCTTGTCTCATCAGGCCATGAAGGACGTTCCGAGCCAGGCGAACAGGCTCTGGGTCAGCAGGCGGAGTTACCCTAGCTCAGAGACGAGCAATGCGAGTAGCCAGAGAAGAAGGCATTTCACCGGTTGGCCTCACCGGAGCGGGGGTGATTGGTTCGACCTCTGGAACAGGTGGCTGAACTTCAGACACCACCAACACCTCTTGTTCTTCAACTACTTGGGTTGCCGGGTCTGGTCTTGTTGGAGATGGCACCATTTCCAGCTGAGATTCCACTGGCAAGACCGCCGAAGAGACAGTAAGGGCTGGAGATTGAACCGACTGGTCAAGCCCTTGGTCCTGAGTAGGACCGAGAGAAGACACCAGCATCGAGCCTGTGTCATCCAGTGTACCGGTTGGTGAAGGAGGGTGTGCTTCAACTTCCTCAACAACAACAGTTTGCTCTTCAGCCATGATCACGACAGGTTCCAGAAAATAGACCTCATCTGTCCCTATTTCTCCTTCAACGTTGTCGAGACGGGGGCAGATGTGGCGATGTCGGACCTGCCAAATGAGAGTTAGTAAGTCATTGCTAACTTGAATAAGTTGAGTTTAAGGGAAGGTTGCTTACCAAGCCATACTCTCGCTGATAGCTCAAGTCTTTTACCACTTCTTCTTCGTCCTCGGCAGGACGCTTGCACGAGCTCTCCCTACCTTTTGACTGAGGGATGGTCAGAACAGTCTCATCCCCAGAGTCTGCCATGGGCTCCTCTCGAGCAAGCGCTTTCCCTTTATCCGCTACAGCCTCGAGCCACCTGGAAGACCTCCGGGAATGAGCGATTTGTGAAGGAAAGACAAACAAATTAGAGGGAAGGTACTTTGCTTGAAATGGATAGAGTGGTGAGAAAATCACAAAATCACCAACATACCTTTGGTGCAGAGTTGCGTTCCCTGATGATGATTCTGGTTGGCCGACGAGCCACTAGGGCAGCAAGGGACGATGCCGACCTGGACTTTGCCTCTGCTCTCCGTGGAATCCTTGCTTGGCCGCGCGGGGCATCGAGGATGGTGCGATCTAACTCGCCTAGAGTATCGTACAGGGGGGAGAATATGGCAGCGAAGACAACATTGTCTGCATACTCCCAATGATTGTCTGATAGAGAGCGCCACCAGGAGAGATAGGCGGGGTCAACACCTAGTGAAGGCTCAACCTCTAGCAGGGTCGGAGTAAGACGGAAGATGTTATCCAGTGGAGTGACACGACTCGCCTCGCCAGTTCTACGCCAAGAGGTGTATCTGTTCACCGATTGAAAGAGTGGATATGGGACCCCGTGGACGAAACCAAGCTGCCTGGCGAAGTGGTTAGGGGCATAGAGCTCAAAGCCTTGTTCCTCCTCAGTAAGATAGAGGTCGCAGCACGAAACCACCCTCATGAAGCTTGTCTTCACATCAGACTCAGATTCTAGGCGAGGAAAGAAGCCGTCTGATAAGACCTCAGGGTGGCACCGACGGACCATCATGTCAAAATAGTTAGGGGTGGCACCAATTGGTTGTAGAGAATGGAGAGGCTAGCCAAGAAAGACAGAGGAGTCCGATTCGTCGGGTTCTTACACACTGCAAACCCAAGTAACTGGTTTTCTGGCAGAAAGTCGAGCGGCAAGCTCCTGAAGAGAGGAAAGTATAGTTGCAGCCACAGGTCCAAGATCCATAGTGGGTCGGCAGGCAGGTGGAAATGCTTCAAGGAGAGTGTGTGGAGAGCCCGATAGAATGCACCCAATATGAGTTGCCCTAGCCCAACTTCAATGCCATTATAAAGTGCTACGGCTAGTCTCGTCCACTTGTCCGTAGGCTTATGGGCGCTACCACAGAATATGAATTTATTAAGCCAATACTTAAGGAAAGCAATACCTCCTTCGTGCCACTCTGCATGCTGAATAAAATAGTTCCTCCAGACTAGGAACGAGACCTTTAGGGCACGACGTGCTCCTAAGTTGGTGTAGATGAACTCGGTCGTTGCAAAGTCACCTGGCACGTACGACTTGGCGTGGATCCGCAGCCCTGTGATGGTAAGGATGTCCAGCAGAGAGATGCCCATCTGCCCGAAAGGGAAGTCTAAGGTGTTGGTGGCACTGTTCCACAAGCATGCTGCCGCAGCAATCAGCGCCCTGTTAATAGAGGTAGACAGCGAAAAGCTCAGGGCAATAGCCTCAGCAATGCCCGCCGCCTCCCAGATCGGTTGATTAGTCTGGAGGCGAGCCTCGTACCAAGCCTGTTCCTCATTGATGGTGTTCGGCCATTCTCCCACTCGGATGTTCACGTGAGAGCGAGCCTGCTGAGCCCAGGTTGCGAAGTTTCCGAGTTCACGACGGTGGGCAAGGATTGGACGGCGCACATGGTGGGTGTAATGATTGAGATAGGCGGCCGAGAGAGGCTAAGAAGGACTCAGGCCAAGTAGGGCTTCCCCGGTTTTGAGGAAATAGGGTTCTTAGACAAGCGCCGACTGAATTCGGAAGACCAGTCGATCGCCACCATGGTACTAAGGTTGGGGTCTCAGATTATTTCTTTAGGAGGCATGTTTTTGGGGTGAGGTTTGAGAGAAGAGACGGCGGTGATGGTTTGTCTTTGCAGAAGAGGGAGAAATGGAAAGATAAATGAAGATGATGAAATGCAGGAACCCGCGTCGTGGTTTTTAAAAGGACCGGACCATAACGACTTTTCAATCAATCATTATGATGAAGGGATGCGATGATGCCGAAACGTCAGCACCTTTCGAATTTTGAATTTCTGTAACGTGCTCAATAAAGCCTCTTCGCTTAGCCGTTTTGGATAATCCAAAGCTCAAGGCCTAGGGGGCAATGTTTGAGCCAAGCAGATATTTTGGGTCCAAGACCATGTGATAGATTTTGGATAACATTTGGGCCAATACCTGTGGCCCTTTTTAAATAAAGCATGTTAAGAGAAGCGAGATAGATTTTTACAGGGACTGTAGCATCTCCCGAGATAAGGATGCTCATTGTTTGAGTTCGCATAGGAGACTACCGTTGAATAGTGCGGAGGCGGTGCTTGTGATCTAAGCGAAGTCTGTTATGTGGCTGGACACGTGTCATGTCGATGTTTTGGCCACGATCCTCAGTAAGGGTAGAGAGGTAACTTAGTAGTACCAAAATTAAACAATGGGTGCGGGGCGTGCCACAACGCGGACGCGGAAAGTGAATTGCGTGTGTGCCTGACTTCTAACCAAACAAAGGGGATCCGGTGCCACCTCGCGGACGAGGAATTATGAGTAGCTCACCTATTCGTTTGCAATCGATACTCACTAGACAAAGCGAGAAGAGTAACCAATAGGAAAAGTAACCGAGGGCTGGTTTTTCATGTTTGGTTGTGCTTATAGACCTTTCCTAACAAATTTTAAACCTCTCTAGTATCAAAAATGAGGTATTGCCCCTCATTTTTAAGTTTCACCCAATTTATTTCAAAACCCTTACAAATAGCACACCTGTTTCAATACTGTTTCATATTTTTTAGATCTTCGGCTTTTTGAGTGTGCTTATAGACATTCCTTAACATATTTTAAACCATTCTAGTATCAAAAATGAGATATGTCCCCTCATTTTCAAGTTTCACCCAATTTAGGTCAAAACCCCTACTACCCTTTTCTAGACGGTTTCAAATATTTTAGAAATCCGGCTTTTTCTAGTTTAGGTATGCTTATAGACATTTCCTGACATCTTTTGAACAATTCTAGTATCAAAAATGAGGTATTACCCCTCACTTTTAAGTTTCATCCAATTCAAGCCAAAACCTCTAGCTATATAGCACACGAGTTTCTGACCAGTTTAACTATTTTTAGACATCCGGCTTTTTCTAGTTTGAGTGTGCTTATAGACATTCCTTAACATATTTTAAACCATTCTAGTATCAACAATGAGATATGTCCCATCATTCTCAAGTTTCACCCAATTTATTTCAAAACCCCTACCAATAGCACACCTGTTTCAAGACTGTTTCAAATTTTTTAGATCTCCGGCTTTTTCTAGTTTAGGTATGCTTATAGACATTTCTTGACATCTTTGGGTCAATTCAAGTATCAAAAATGAGATATTACCCCTTATTTTCAAGTTTCATCCAATTCGAACCAAAACCTCTAGCTATATAGCACACGAATTTCTGACCAGTTTCACTATTTTTAGACATCCGGCTTTTTCCGGTTTGGGTTTGCTTATAGAGATTCCTAAACATATTTTAAACCGTTCTAGTATGAAAAATGAGATATGTCCCCTCATTTTCAAGTTTCACCCAATTTATGTCAAAACCCCAACCTATAGCACACCTGTTTCAAGACTGTTTCACATATCTTAGAAATCCGGCTTTTTCTAGTTTAGGTATACTTATAGACATTTCCTGACATCTTTTAATCAATTCTAGTATCAAAAATGAGGTATTACGCCTCATTTTCAAGTTTCATCCAATTCGAGCCAAAACCTCTCGCTATATAACACACGATTTTATGACCCGTTTCACTATTTTTAGACATCCGGCTTTTTCTAGTTTGGGTATGCTTATAGACATTCCTTAACATATTTTAAACCATTCTAGTATCAAAAATGAGATATGTCCCCTCATTTTCAAGTTTCACCCAATTTATGTCAAAACCCCTGCTTGTAGCACACCCTTTTCTAGACTGTTTCCTGACATCTTTTGAACAATTCTAGTATCAAAAATGAGGTATTACCCCGCATTTTCAAGTTTCATCCAATTCGAGCCAAAACCTCTAGCTATATAGCACACGAATTTCTGACCAGTTTCACTATTTTTAGACATCCAGCTTTTTCCGGTTTGGGTGTGCTTATAGAGATTCCTAAACATATTTTAAACCATTCAAGTATGAAACATGAGATATGTCCCCTCATTTTCAAGTTTCACCCAATTTATGTAAAAACCCCAACCTATAGCACACCTGTTTCTAGATTGTTTCACATATTTTAGAAATCCGGCTTTTTCTAGTTTAGGTATGCTTATAGACATTTCCTGACATCTTTTAATCAATTCGAGTATCAAAAATGAGGTATTGCCCCTCATTTTCAAGTTTCATTCAATTCGAGCCAAAACCTCTAGCTATATATAGCACACGAATTTCTGACTAGTTTCACTATTTTTAGACATCCTGCTATTTCTAGTTTAGGTGTGCTTATAGACATTCTTCAACATATTTTAAAACATTCTAGTATCAAAAATGAGATATGTCCCCTCATTTTCAAGTTTCACCCAATTTTTGTAAAAACACATACCTCTAGCACACCAGTTTCTAGACTGTTTCAAATATTTTAGAAATCCGGCTTTTTCTAGTTTAAGTATGCTTATAGACATTTCCTGACATCTGTTGATCAATTCTAGTTTCAAAAATGAGGTATTACCCCTCATTTTCAAGTTTCACCCAAGTTTGGTTGTGCTTATAAAACCCAAACTAGAGCCAAAACCTCTAGCTATATAGCACACGAGTTTCTGACCAGTTTGGGTGTGCTTATAGAACCCAAACTAGAGCCAAAACCTCTAGCTATATAGAACACGATTTTCTGACCAGTTTTACTATTTTTAGACATCCGTCTTTTTCAAGTTTGGTTGTGCTTATAGACCTTTCCTAACATAATTTAAACCTATCTTGTATCAAAAATGTGGTATTGCCCCTCATTTTCAAGTTTCACCCAATTTATTTCAAAACCCCTCCCAATAGCACACCTGTTTCAAGACTGTTTCAAATTTTTTAGATCTCCAGATTCTTCTAGTTTAGGTATGCTTATAGACATTTCCTGACATCTTTTGAACAATTCTAGTATCAAAAATGAGGTATTACGCCTCATTTTCAAGTTTCATCCAATTTGAGCCAAAACCTCTAGCTATATAGCACACGATTTTCTGACCAATTTCACTATTTTTAGACATCCGGCTTTTTCTAGTTTGAGTGTGCTTATAGACATTCCTTAACATATTTTAATCCATTCTAGTATCAAAAATGAGATATGTCCCCTTATTTTCAAGTTTCACCCAATTTATGTAAAAACACCTACCTAAAGCACACATGTTTCTAGATTGTTTCAAATATTTTAGAAATCCGACTTTTTCTAGTTTAGGTATGCTTATAGACATTTCCTGACATCTTTTGTACAATTCTAGTATTAAAAATGAGGTATTACCCTTCATTTTCAAGTTTCATCCAATTCGAGCCAAAACCTCTAGCTATATAGCACACGATTTTCTGACCAGTTTTACTATTTTTAGACATCCGGCTTTTTCTAGTTTGAGTGTGCTTATAGACATTCCTTAACATATTTTAATCCATTCTAGTATCAAAAATGAGATATGTCCCCCCATTTTCAAGTTTCACCCAATTTATGTCAAAACACCTACCTATAGCACACCTGTTTCTAGATTGTTTCACATATTTTAGAAATCCGACTTTTTCTAGTTTAGGTTTGCTCATAGACATTTCCTGACATCTTTTGGTCAATTCTAGTATCAAAAATGTGGTATTACCCCTCATTTTCAAGTTTCATCCAATTCGAGGCAAAACATCTAGTTATAGCACACGTGTTTCTGACCAGTTTAACTATTTTTAGACATCCAGCTTTTTATAGTTAAGGTGTGCTTATAGACATTCCTTAACATATTTTAAACCATTCTAGTATCAAAAATGAGATATGTCCCCTCTTTTTCAAATTTCACCCAATTTATTTCAAAACCCCTACCTATAACACACCTGTTTCTAGACTGTTTCTATTATTTTAGAAATCCGGCTTTTTCTAGTTTTGGTATGGTTATAGACATTTCCTGACATCTTTTGATCAATTCGAGTATCAAAAATGAGGTATTACCCCTCATTTTCAAGTTTCATGCAATTCGAGCCAAAACCTCTAGCTATATAGCACACGAGTTTCTGACCAGTTTCACTATTTTTAGACATCCGGCGTTTTGTAGTTTGGGTGTGTTTATAGACATTCCTTAACATATTTTAAACCGTTGTAGTATGAAAAATGAGATATGTCCCCTTATTTTCAAGTTTCACCCAATTTATATCAAAACCCCTACCTCTAGCACACCTGTTTTTAGACTGTTTCACATATTTTAGAAATCCATCTTTTTCTAGTCTAGATATGCTTATAGACATTTCCTGACAACTTTTAATCAATTCTAGTTTCAAAAATGAGGTATTACCCCTCATTTTCAAGTTTCATCAAATTCGAGTCAAAACCTCTAGCTATATAGCACACGAATTTCTGCCAGTTTCACTATTTTTAGACATCCGGCTTTTTTCTAGTTTGGGTGTGCTTATAGACATTCCTTAACATATTTTAAACCATTCTAGTATCAAAAATGAGATATATCCCCTCATTTTCAAGTTTCACCCAATTTATGTAAAAACACCTACCTACAGCACACATTTTTCTAGACTGTTTCAAATATTTTAGAAATCCGGCTTTTTCTAGTTTAGGTATGCTTATAGACATTTCCTGATATCTTTTGAACAATTCTAGTATCAAAAATGAGGTATTACCCGTCATTTTCAAGTTTCATCCAATTCGAGTCAAAACCTCTAGCTATATAGCACACAAATTTCTGCCAGTTTCACTATTTTTAGACATCCGGCTTTTTTCTAGTTTGGGTGTGCTTATAGACATTCCTTAACATATTTTAAACCATTCTAGTATCAAAAATGAGATATGTCCCATTATTTTCAAGTTTCACCCAATATATGTAAAAACACCTACCTATAGCAAACTTGTTTCTAGACTGTTTCAAATATTTTAGAAATCCAGCTTTTTCAAGTTTAGGTATGCTTATAGACATTTCCTGACATATTTTGAACAATTATAGTATCAAAAATGAGGTATTACCCCTCATTTTAAAGTTTCATCCAATTCGAGCCAAAACCTCTAGCTATATAGCACACGATTTCTAACCAGTTTCACTATTTTTAAACATCTGTCTTTTTCTAGTTTGGGTGTGCTTATTGACATTCCTCAACTTATTTTTAGCCATCCTAGTATCAAAAATGAGATATGTCCCCTTATTTTCAAATTTCACCCAATTTATGTAAAAACACTTACCTATAGCACACCTCTTTCTAGAAAGTTTCAAATATTTTAGAAATCTGGCTTTTTCTAATTTAGGTATGCTTATAGACATTTCCTGACATCTTTTGATCAATTCGAGTATCAAAAATGACGTATTACCCCTCATTTTCAAGTTTCATGCAATTCGAGCCAAAACCTCTAGCTATATAGCACACGAGTTTCTGACCAGTTTGGGTGTGCTTATAGAACTCAAACTAGAGCCAAAACCTCTAGCTATATAGCACACGATTTTCTGACCGGTTTTACTATTTTTAGACATCCGACTTTTTGTAGTTTGGGTGTGCTTATAGACATTCCTTAACATATTTTAAACCATTCTAATATCAAAAATGAGATACGTCCCCTCATTTTCAAGTTTCACCCAATTTATGTCAAACTCCCTACCTATAGCACACCTGTTTCTAGACTGTTTCACATATTTTAGAAATCCAGCTTTTTCTAGTTTAGGTATGCTTAGAGACATTTCCTGACATCTTTTGGTCAATTCTAGTATCAAAAATGAGGTATTGTCCCTCATTTTCAAGTTTCACCTAATTTATTTCAAAACTCCTACCAATAGGACACCTGTTTCAAGATTGTTTTAAGTTTTTTAGATCTCCGGCTTTTTCTAGTTTAGGTGTGCTTATAGACATTTTCTGACATCTTTGGGTCAATTCTAGTATCAAAAATAAGGTATTACCTCTCATTTTCAAGTTTCATCCAATTCGAGTCATAACCTCTAGTTATATAGCACACGACTTTCTAGCCAGTTTAACTTTTTTTAAACATCCGGCTTTTTCAAGTTTGGTTGTGCTTATAGACCTTTCCTAACATAATTTAAACCTATCTTGTATCAAAAATGTGGTATTGCCCCTCATTTTCAAGTTTCACCCAATTTTTGTCAAAACCCCTACTTGTAGCACACCCTTTTCTAGACTGTTTCAAATATTTTAGAAATCCGGTTTTTTCTAGTTTATATATGCTTATAGACATTTCCTGACATCTTTTCAACAATTCTAGTATCAAAAATGTGGTATTACCCCTCATTTTCAAGTTTCATCCAATTCGAGCCAAAACCTCTAGCTATATAGCACACGAATTTCTGACCAGTTTTACTATTTTTAGACATCCGGCTTTTTCTAGTTTTGGTGTGCTTATAGGCATTCCTCAACATATTTTAAACCATTCTAGTATCAAAAATGAGATATGTCCCCTCATTTTCAAGTTTCACCCAATTTAAGTCAAAACACCTACCTATAGCACACCTGTTTTTAGATTGTTGCACATATTTTAGAAATCCGGCTTTTTCTAGTTTAGGTTTGCTCATAGACATTTCCTAACATCTTTTGGTCAATTCTAGTATCAAAATTGAGGTATTGCCCCTCATTTTCAAGTTTCATCCAATTCGAGCCAAAACCTCTAGCATAGCACACGAATTTCTGACCAGTTTCACTATTTTTAGACATCCGGCTTTTTCCAGTTTGGTTGTGCTTATTGACATTCCTTAATATATTTTAAACCATTCTAGTATCAAAAATGATATATGTCCCCTCATTTTCAAGTTTCACCCAATTTATTTCAAAACCCTTACCTATAGCACACCTGTTTCAAGATTGTTTCACATATTTTAGAAATCCGGCTTTTTCTAGTTTAGGTATGGTTATAGACATTTCCTGTCATATTTTGAACAATTCCAGTATCAAAAATGAGGTATTACCCCTCATTTTCAAGTTTCATCCAATTCGAGCCAAAACCTCTAGTTATATAGCACACGTTCTTCTGACCAGTTTAACTATTTTTAAACATCCGGCTTTTTATAGTTAAGATGTGCTTATAGACATTCCTTAACATATTTTAAACCATTCTAGTATCAAAAATGAGATATGTCCCCTCATTTTCAAATTTTACCCAATTTATTTCAAAACCCCTACCTATAACACACCTGTTTCTAGACTTTTTCAATTATTTTATAAATCCGGCTTTTTCTAGTTTAGGTATGGTTATAGACATTTCCTGACATCTTTTGATCAATTCGGGTATCAAAAATGAAGTATTACCCCTCATTTTCAAGTTTCATGCAATTCGAGTCAAAACCTCTAGCTATATACCACACGAGTTTCTGACCAGTTTTACTATTTTTAGACATCCGGATTTTGTAATTTGGGTGTGCTTATAGACATTCCTTAACATATTTTAAACCGTTGTAGTATGAAAAATGAGATATGTCCCCTCATTTTCAAGTTTCACCCAATTTCTGACAAAACCCCTACATCTAGCACACCTGTTTTTAGACTGTTTCACATATTTTAGAAATCCAACTTTTTCTAGTTTAGGTATGCTTATAGACATTTCCTGACATCTTTTGATCATTTCTAGTTTCAAAAATGAGGTATTACCCCTCATTTTCAAGTTTCATCAAAGTCGAGCCAAAACCTCTAGCCATATAGCACACGATTTTCTGACCAGTTTTACTATTTTTAGACATTCGGCTTTTTCTAGTTTGGGTGTGCTTATAGACATTCCTTAACATATTTTAAACCATTCTAGTATCAAAAATGAGATATGTCCCCTCATTTTCAAGTTTCACCCAATTTATGTCAAAACCCGTACCTATAGCACACCTGTTTCTAGATTATTTCACATATTTTAAAAATCCGGCTTTTTCTAGTTTAAGTATGCTTATAGACATTTCCTGACATCTTTTGGTCAATTCTAGTATCAAAATTTAGGTATTTCCCCTCATTTTCAAGTTGCACCCATTTTAATTCAAAACCCCTACCAATACCACACTTGTTTCAAGACTATTTCATGTTTTTTAGATCTCCGGCTTTTTCTAGTTTAGGTGTGCTTATAGACATTTCCTGTCATCTTTGGGTCAATTCTAGTATCAAAAATGAGGTATTACCCCTCATTTTCAAGTTTCATCAAATTCGAGCCAAAACCTCTAGCTATATAGCACACGACTTTCTAGCCAGTTTAACTTTTTTTAAACATCCGGCTTTTTCAAGTTTGGTTGTGCTTATAGACCTTTCCTAACATAATTTAAACCAATCTTGTATCAAAAATGTGGTATTGCCCCTCATTTTCAAGTTTCACCCAATTTATTTCTAAACCCCTACCAATAGCACACCTGTTTCAAGACTGTTTCAAGACTGTTTCATGTTTTTTAGATCTCCGGCTTTTTCTAGTTCAGGTATGCTTATAGACATTTCCTGACATCTTTTGAACAATTCTAGTATAAAAAATGAGGTATTACCCCTCATTTTCAAGTTTCATCCAATTCAAGCCAAAACCTCTAGCTATATAGCACGATTTTGTGACCAGTTTCACTATTTTTAGACATCCGGCTTTTTCTAGTTTGGGTGTGCTTATAGACATTCCTTAACATATTTTTATCCATTATAGTATCAAAAATGAGAAATGTCCCCTTATTTTCAAGTTTCACCCAATTTATGTAAAAACACCTACCTATAGCACACATTTTTCTAGACTGTTTCAAATATTTTAGAAATCCGGCTTTTTCTAGTTTAGGTATGCTTATAGACATTTCCTGACATCTTTTAAACAATTCTAGTATCAAAAATGAGGTATTACCCGTCATTTTCAAGTTTCATCCAATTCGAGCCAAAACCTCTAGCTATATAGCACACGAATTTCTGACCAGTTTCACTATTTTTAGACATCCGGCTTTTTCTAGTTTGGCTGTGCTTATAGACATTCCTCAACATATTTTAAGCCATCCTAGTATCAAAAATGAGATACGTTCCCTTATTTTCAAATTTCACCTAATTTATGTAAAAACACCTACCTATAGCACACCTATTTCTAGAATGTTTCAAATATTTTAGAAATCCGGCTTTTTCTAGTTTATGTATGCTTATAGACATTTCCTGACATCTTTTGATCAATTCGAGTATCAAAAATGAGGTATTACCCCTCATTTTCAAGTTTCATGCAATTCGAGCTAAAACTTCTAGCTATATAGCACACGAGTTTCTGACCAGTTTGGGTGTGCTTATAGAACCCAAACTAGAGCCAAAACCTCTAGCTATATAGCACACGATTTTCTGACCAGTTTTACTATTATTAAACATCCGACTTTTTCTAGTTTGGGTGTGCTTATAGACATTCCTTAACATATTTTAAACCATTCTAGTATCAAAAATGAGATATGTCCCCTCATTTTCAAATTTCACCCAATTTATTTCAAAACCCCTACCTATAACACACCTGTTTCTAGACTGTTTCAATTATTTTAGAAATCCGGCTTTTCTAGTTTAGGTATGGTTATAGACATTTCCTGACATCTTTTGAACAATTCTAGTAGCAAAAATGAGGTATTACCCCTCATTTTCAAGTTTCATCAAATTCGAGCCAAAACTTCTAACTATATAGCACACAAATTTCTGACCAGTTTTACTAGTTTTAGACATCCGGATTTTTCTCGTTTAGGTGTGCTTATAGGCATTCCTTAGCATATTTTAAACCATTCTAGTATCAAAAATAAGATATGTCCCCTCATTTTCAAGTTTCACCCAATTTATGTCAAAACTCATACCTATAGCACACCTGTTTCTAGACTGTTTCACATAATTTAGAAATCCGGCTTTTTCTAGTTTAGGTATGCTTATAGACATTTCCTGACATCTTTTTGTCAATTCTAGTATTAAAAATGAGGTATTGCCCCTCATTTTCAAGTTGCACCCAATTTATTTCAAAACCTCTGCCAATAGAACACCTGTTTCAAGACTGTTTCAAATTTTTTAGATCTCCGGCTTTTTCTAATTTAGGTATGCTTATAGACATTTCCAGACATCTTTGGGTCAATTCTAGTATCAAAAATGAGGTATTACCCCTTATTTTCAAGTTTCAACCAATTCGAGCCACAACCTTTAGCTATATAGCACACGACTCTCTAGCCAGTTTAACTTTTTTAGACATCCGGCTTTTTAAAGTTTGGTTGTGCTTATAGACCTTTCCTAACATAATTTAAAACTATCTTGTATCAAAAATGAGGTATTGCCCCTCATTTTCCACTTTCACACAATTTATTTCAAAACCCCTACCAATAGCACACTTGTTTCAAATTTTTTAGATCTCCGGCTTTTTGAAATTCAGGTATGCTTATAGATATTTCCAAACATCTTTTGAGCAATTCTAGTATCAAAAATGAGGTATTACCCCTTAGTTTCAAGTTTCATCCAATTCGAGCCAAAACCTCAAGCTATATAGCACACGATTTTCTGACCAGTTTCACTATTTTTAGACATCCGGTTTTTTCTAGTTTGGGTGTGCTTATAGACATTCCTTAACATATTTTAATTCATTCTAGTATCAAAAATTAGATATGTCCCCTTATTTTCAAGTTTCACCCAATTTATGTAAAAACACCTACCTATAGCACACCTGTTTCTAGACTGTTACAAATATATTATAAATCCGGCTTTTTCTAGTTTAGGTATGCTTATAGATATTTTCTGACATCTTTTGAACAATTCTAGTATCAAAAATGAGGTATTACCCCTCATTTTCAAGTTTCATCCAATTCGAGCCAAAACCTCTAACTATATAGCACACGAATTTTTGACCAGTTTCACTATTTTTAGATATCTGGCTTTTTCTCGTTTGGGTGTGCTTATAGACATTCCTTAAAATATTTTAAACCATTCTAGTAACAAAAATGAGATATGTCCCCTCATTTTCAAGTTTCACCCAATTTATGTCAAAACCCCTACCTGTAGCACACCTGTTTCTAGACTGTTTCACATAATTTAGAATCCGGATTTTTCTAGTTTAGGTATGCTTATACACATTTCCTGACATCTTTTGGTCAATTCTAGTATCAAAAATGAGGTATTGCCCCTCATTTTCAAGTTTCACCCAATTTCTTTCAAAACCCCTGCCAATAGCACACCTGTTTCAAGACTGTTTCAAATTTTTTAGATCTCCGGCTTTTTCTAGTTTAGGTATGCTTATAGACATATCCTGACATCTTTGGGTCAATTCTAGTATCAAAAATGAGGTATTACCCCTTATTTTCAAGTTTCATCTAATTCGAGCCATAACCTCTAGCTATATAGCACACGACTTTCTAGCCAGTTTAACTTTTTTTAGACATACGGCTTTTTCAAGTTTGGTTGTGCTTATAGGCATTTCCTAACATAATTTAAACCTATCTTGTATCAAAATTGAGGTATTGCCCCTCATTTTCCACTTTCACACAATTTATTTCAAAACCCCTACCAATAGCACACCTGTTTCAAGATTGTTTCAAATTTTTTAGATCTCCGGCTTTTTCTAGATTAGGTATGCTCATAGCCATTTTCTGACATCTTTTGAACAATTCTAGTATCAAAAATGAGGTATTACCCCTTATTTTCAAGTTTCATCCAATTCGAGACAAAATCTCTAGCTATATAGCACACGATTTTCTGACCAGTTTCACTATTTTTAGACATCCGGCTTTTTCTAGTTTGGGTGTGCTTATAGTCATTCCTTAACATATTTTAAACCATTCTAGTA
The DNA here is from genome assembly GCA_034370585.1 of Fragaria x ananassa. Classification (NCBI taxonomy): domain Eukaryota; kingdom Viridiplantae; phylum Streptophyta; class Magnoliopsida; order Rosales; family Rosaceae; genus Fragaria; species Fragaria x ananassa. The sequence goes on along the minus strand of CP139766.1, from coordinate 29,587,672 downwards.
TCAAAAATGAGATATGTCCCCTCATTTTCAAGTTTCACCCAATTTATGTCAAAACCCCTACCTATAGCACACCTGTTTCTAGATTGTTTCACATATTTAAGAAATCCGGCTTTTTCTAATTTAGGTATGCTTATAGACATTTTCTGACATCTTTTGATCAATTCTAGTATCAAAAATGAGGTATTACCCCTTATTTTCAAGTTTCATCCAATTCGAGCCAAAACCTCTAACTATATAGCACACGATTTTCTGATCAGTTTCACTATTTTTAGACATCAGGCTTTTTCTAGTTTGGGTGTGCTTATAGACATTCCTTAACATATTTTAATCCATTCTAGTATAAAAAATGAGATATGTCCCCTTATTTTCAAGTTTCACCCAATTTATTTAAAAACACCTACCTATAGCACACCTGTTTCTAGACTGTTTCAAATATTTTATAAATCCGGCTTTTTCTAGTTTAGATATGCTTATAGATATTTTCTGACATCTTTTGAACAATTCTAGTATCAAAAATGAGGTATTACCCCTCATTTTCAAGTTTCATCCAATACGAGCCAAAACCTCTAACTATATAGCACACGAATTTTTGACCAGTTTCACTATTTTTAGATATCTGGTTTTTTCTTGTTTGGGTGTGCTTATAGACATTCCTTAAAATATTTTAAACCATTCTAGTATCAAAAATGAGATATGTCCCCTCATTTTCAAGTTTCACCCAATTTATGTCAAAACCCCTACCTATAGCACACCTGTTTCTAGACTGTTTCACATAATTTAGAATCCGGATTTTTCTAGTTTAGGTATGCTTATACACATTTCCTGACATCTTTTGGTCAATTCTAGTATCAAAAATGAGGTATTGCCCCTCATTTTCAAGTTTCACCCAATTTCTTTTAAAACCCCTGCCAATAGTACACCTGTTTCAAGACTGTTTCAAATTTTTTAGATCTCCGGCTTTTTCTAGTTTAGGTATGCTTATAGACATTTCCTGACATCTTTGGGTCAATTCTAGTATCAAAAATGAGGTATTACCCCTTATTTTCAAGTTTCATCTAATTCGAGCCATAACCTCTAGCTATATAGCACACGACTTTCTAGCCAGTTTAATTTTTTTTAGACATCCGGCTTTTTCAAGTTTGGTTGTGCTTATAGACATTTCCTAACATAATTTAAACCTATCTTGTATCAAAAACGAGGTATTGCCCCTTATTTTCCACTTTCACACAATTTATTTCAAAACCCCTACCAATAGCACACCTGTTTCAAGATTGTTTCAATTTTTTTAGATCTCCGGCTTTTTCTAGATTAGGTATGCTCATAGACATTTTCTGACATCTTTTGAACAATTCTAGTATCAAAAATGAGGTATTACCCCTTATTTTCAAGTTTCATCCAATTCGAGCCAAAATCTCTAGCTATATAGCACACGATTTTCTGACCAGTTTCACTATTTTTAGACATCCGGCTTTTTCTAGTTTGGGTGTGCTTATAGTCATTCCTTAACATATTTTAAACCATTCTAGTATCAAAAATGAGATATGTCCCCTCATTTTCAAGTTTCACCCAATTTATGTCAAAACCCCTACCTATAGCACACCTGTTTCTAGATTGTTTCACATATTTTAGAAATCCGGCTTTTTCTAGTTTAGGTATGCTTATAGACATTTTCTGACATCTTTTGAACAATTCTAGTATCAAAAATGAGGTATTACCCCTTATTTTCAAGTTTCATCCAATTCGAGCCAAAACCTCTAACTATATAGCACACGATTTTCTGACCAGATTCACTATTTTTAGACATCCGGCTTTTTCTAGTTTGGGTGTGCTTATAGACATTCCTTAACATATTTTAATCCATTCTAGTATCAAAAATGAGATATGTCCCCTTATTTTCAAGTTTCACCCAATTTATGTAAAAACACCTACCTATAGCACACCTGTTTCTAGACTGTTTCAAATATTTTATAAATCCGGCTTTTTCTAGTTTAGGTATGCTTATAGATATTTCCTGACATCTTTTGAACAATTCTAGTATCAAAAATGAGGTATTACTCCTCATTTTCAAGTTTCATCCAATTCGAGCCAAAACCTCAAACTATATAGCACACGAATTTTTGACCAGTTTCACTATTTTTAAATATCCGGCATTATCTCATTTGGGTGTGCTTATAGACATTCCTTAACATATTTTAAACCATTCTAGTATCAAAAATGAGATATGTCCCCTTATTTTCAAGTTTCACCCAATTTATGTCAAAACCCCTACCTATAGCACACCTGTTTGTAGACTGTTTCACATAATTTTGAATCCGGATTTTTCTTGTTTAGGTATGCTTATACACATTTCCTGACATCTTTTGGTCAATTCTAGTATCAAAAATGAGGTATTCCCCTCATTTTCAAGTTTCACCCAATTTCTTTCAAAACCACTGCCAATAGCAAACATGTTTCAAGACTGTTTCAAATTTTTTAGATCTCCGGCTTTTTCTTGTTTAGGTATGCTTATAGACATTTCCTGACATCTTTGGTCAATTCTAGTATCAAAAATGAGGTATTACCCCTTATTTTCAAGTTTCATCTAATTCGAGCCATAACCTCTAGCTATATAGCACACGACTTTCTAGACAGTTTAACTTTTTTTAGACATCCGGCTTTTTCAAGTTTGGTTGTGCTTATAGACATTTCCTAACATAATTTAAACCTACTTGTATCAAAAATGAGGTATTGCCCCTCATTTTCAACTTTCACACAATTTATTTCAAAACCCCTACCAATAGCACACCTGTTTCAAGATTGTTTCAAATTTTTTAGATCTCCGGATTTTTCTAGATTAGGTATGCTCATAGACATTTTCTGACATCTTTTGAACAATTCTATTATCAAAAATGAGGTATTACCCCTTATTTTCAAGTTTCATCCAATTCGAGCCAAAATCTCTAGCTATATAGCACACGATTTTCTGACCAGTTTCACTATTTTTAGACATCCGGCTTTTTCTAGTTTGGGTGTGCTTATAGTCATTCCTTAACATATTTTAAACCATTCTAGTATCAAAAATGAGATATGTCCCCTCATTTTCAAGTTTCACCCAATTTATGTCAAAACCCCTACCTATAGCACACCTGTTTCTAGATTGTTTCACATATTTTAGAAATCCGGCTTTTTCTAGTTTAGGTATGCTTATAGACATTTTCTGACATCTTTTGAACAATTCTAGTATCAAAAATGAGGTATTACCCCTTATTTTCAAGTTTCATCCAATTCGAGCCAAAACCTCTAACTATATAGCACACGATTTTCTGATCAGTTTCACTATTTTTAGACATCAGGCTTTTTCTAGTTTGGGTGTGCTTATAGACATTCATTAACATATTTTAATCCATTCTATTTTCAAAAATGAGATATGTCCCCTTATTTTCAAGTTTCACCCAATTTATGTAAAAACACCTACCTATAGCACACCTGTTTATAGACTGTTTCAAATATTTTATAAATCCGGCTTTTTCTAGTTTAGGTATGCTTATAGATATTTCATGACATCTTTTGAACAATTCTAGTATTAAAAATGAGGTATTACCCCTCATTTTCAAGTTTCATCCAATTCGAGCCAAAACCTCTAACTCTATAGCACACGAATTTTTGACCAGTTTCACTATTTTTAGATATCCGGCATTTTCTCGTTTGGGTGTGCTTATAGACATTCCTTAACATATTTTAAACCATTCTAGTATCAAAAATGAGATATGCCCCCTTATTTTCAAGTTTCACCCAATTTATTTAAAAACACCTACCTATAGCACACCTGTTTCTAGACTGTTTCAAATATTTTATAAATCCGGCTTTTTCTAGTTTAGATATGCTTATAGATATTTTCTGACATCTTTTGAACAATTCTAGTATCAAAAATGAGGTATTACCCCTCATTTTCAAATTTCATCCAATACGAGCCAAAACCTCTAACTATATAGCACACGAATTTTTGACCAGTTTCACTATTTTTAGATATCTGGTTTTTTCTCGTTTGGGTGTGCTTATAGACATTCCTTAAAATATTTTAAACCATTCTAGTATCAAAAATGAGATATGTCCCCTCATTTTCAAGTTTCATCCAATTTATGTCAAAACCCCTACCTATAGCACACCTGTTTCTAGACTGTTTCACATAATTTAGAATCCGGATTTTTCTAGTTTAGGTATGCTTATACACATTTCCTGACATCTTTTGGTCAATTCTAGTATCAAAAATGAGGTATTGCCCCTCATTTTCAAGTTTCACCCAATTTCTTTCAAAACCCCTGCCAATAGTACACCTGTTTCAAGACTGTTTCAAATTTTTTAGATCTCCGACTTTTTCTTGTTTAGGTATGCTTATAGACATTTCCTGACATCTTTGGGTCAATTCTAGTATCAAAAATGAGGTATTACCCCTTATTTTCAAGTTTCATCTAATTCGAGCCATAACCTCTAGCTATATAGCACATGACTTTCTAGCCAGTTTAACTTTTTTTAGACATCCGGCTTTTTCAAGTTTGGTTGTGCTTATAGACATTTCCTAACATAATTTAAACCTATCTTGTATCAAAAACGAGGTATTGCCCCTTATTTTCCACTTTCACACAATTTATTTCAAAACCCCTACCAATAGCACACCTATTTCAAGATTGTTTCAATTTTTTTAGATCTCCGGCTTTTTCTAGATTAGGTATGCTCATAGACATTTTCTGACATCTTTTGAACAATTCTAGTATCAAAAATGAGGTATTACCCCTTATTTTCAAGTTTCATCCAATTCGAGCCAAAATCTCTAGCTATATAGCACACGATTTTCTGACCAGTTTCACTATTTTCAGACATCCGGCTTTTTCTAGTTTGGGTGTGCTTATAGTCATTCCTTAACATATTTTAAACCATTCTAGTATCAAAAATGAGATATGTCCCCTCATTTTCAAGTTTCACCCAATTTATGTCAAAACCCCTACCTATAGCACACCTGTTTCTAGATTGTTTCACATATTTTAGAAATCCGGCTTTTTCTAGTTTAGGTATGCTTATAGACATTTTCTGACATCTTTTGAACAATTCTAGTATCAAAAATGAGGTATTACCCCTTATTTTCAAGTTTCATCCAATTCGAGCCAAAACCTCTAACTATATAGCACACGATTTTCTGACCAGTTTCACTATTTTTAGACATCCGGCTTTTTCTAGTTTGGGTGTGCTTATAGACATTCCTTAACATATTTTAATCCATTCTAGTATCAAAAATGAGATATGTCCCCTTATTTTCAAGTTTCACCCAATTTATGTAAAAACACCTACCTATAGCACACCTGTTTCTAGACTGTTTCAAATATTTTATAAATCCGGCTTTTTCTAGTTTAGGTATGCTTATAGATATTTCCTGACATCTTTTGAACAATTCTAGTATCAAAAATGAGGTATTACTCCTCATTTTCAAGTTTCATCCAATTCGAGCCAAAACCTCAAACTATATAGCACACGAATTTTTGACCAGTTTCACTATTTTTAGATATCCGGCATTATCTCATTTGGGTGTGCTTATAGACATTCCTTAACATATTTTAAACCATTCTAGTATCAAAAATGAGATATGTCCCCTCATTTTCAAGTTTCACCCAATTTATGTCAAAACCCCTACCTATAGCACACCTGTTTCTAGACCGTTTCACATAATTTAGAATCCGGATTTTTCTTGTTTAGGTATGCTTATACACATTTTCTGACATCTTTTGGTCAATTCTAGTATCAAAAATGAGGTATTCCCCTCATTTTCAAGTTTCACCCAATTTCTTTCAAAACCACTGCCAATAGCACACCTGTTTCAAGACTGTTTCAAATTTTTTAGATCTCCGGCTTTTTCTTGTTTAGGTATGCTTATAGACATTTCCTGACATCTTTGGGTCAATTCTAGTATCAAAAATGAGGTATTACCCCTTATTTTCAAGTTTCATCTAATTCGAGCCATAACCTCTAGCTATATAGCACACGACTTTCTAGACAGTTTAACTTTTTTTAGACATCCGGCTTTTTCAAGTTTGGTTGTGCTTATAGACATTTCCTAACATAATTTAAACCTATCTTGTATCAAAAATGAGGTATTGCCCCTCATTTTCAACTTTCACACAATTTATTTCAAAACCCCTACCAATAGCACACCTGTTTCAAGATTGTTTCAAATTTTTTAGATCTCCGGATTTTTCTAGATTAGGTATGCTCATAGACATTTTCTGACATCTTTTGAACAATTCTAGTATCAAAAATGAGGTATTACCCCTTATTTTCAAGTTTCATCCAATTCGAGCCAAAATCTCTAGCTATATAGCACACGATTTTCTGACCAGTTTCACTAGTTTTAGACATCCGGCTTTTTCTAGTTTGGGTGTGCTTATAGTCATTCCTTAACATATTTTAAACCATTCTAGTATCAAAAATGAGATATGTCCCCTCATTTTCAAGTTTCACCCAATTTATGTCAAAACCCCTACCTATAGCACACCTGTTTCTAGATTGTTTCACATATTTTAGAAATCCGGCTTTTTCTAGTTTAGGTATGCTTATAGACATTTTCTGACATCTTTTGAACAATTTTAGTATCAAAAATGAGGTATTACCCCTTATTTTCAAGTTTCATCCAATTCGAGCCAAAACCTCTAACTATATAGCACACGATTTTCTGATCAGTTTCATTATTTTTAGACATCAGGCTTTTTCTAGTTTGGGTGTGCTTATAGACATTCCTTAACATATTTTAATCCATTCTAGTATCAAAAATGAGATATGTCCCCTTATTTTCAAGTTTCACCCAATTTATGTAAAAACACCTACCTATAGCACACCTGTTTATATACTGTTTCAAATATTTTATAAATCCGGCTTTTTCTAGTATAGGTATGCTTATAGATATTTCATGACATCTTTTGAACAATTCTAGTATTAAAAATGAGGTATTACCCCTCATTTTCAAGTTTCATCCAATTCGAGCCAAAATCTCTAACTATATAGCACACGAATTTTTGACCAGTTTCACTATTTTTAGATATCCGGCATTTTCTCGTTTGGGTGTGCTTATAGACATTCCTTAACATATTTTAAACCATTCTAGTATCAAAAATGAGATATGTCCCCTCATTTTCAAGTTTCACCCAATTTATGTCAAAACCCCTACCTATAGCACACATGTTTCTAGACTGTTTCACATAATTTAGAATCCGGATTTTTCTAGTTTAGGTATGCTTATACACATTTCCTGACATCTTTTGGTCAATTCTAGTATCAAAAATGAGGTATTGCCCCTCATTTTCAAGTTTCACCCAATTTCTTTCAAAACCCCTGCCAATAGCACACCTGTTTCAAGACTGTTTCAAATTTTTTAGATCTCCGGCTTTTTCTAGTTTAGGTATGCTTATAGACATTTCCTGACATCTTTGGGTCAATTCTAGTATCAAAAATGAGGTATTACCCCTTATTTTCATGTTTCATCTAATTCGAGCCATAACCTCTAGCTATATAGCACACGACTTTCTAGCCAGTTTAACTTTTTTTAGACATCCGGCTTTTTCAAGTTTGGTTGTGCTTATAGACATTTCCTAACATAATTTAAACCTATCTTGTATCAAAAATGAGGTATTGCCCCTCATTTTCTACTTTCACACAATTTATTTCAAAACCCCTACCAATAGCACACCTGTTTCAAGATTGTTTCAAATTTTTTAGATCTCCGGCTTTTTCTAGATTAGGTATGCTCATAGACATTTTCTGACATCTTTTGAACAATTCTAGTATCAAAAATGAGGTATTACCCCTTATTTTCAAGTTTCATCCAATTCGAGCCAAAATCTCTAGCTATATAGCACACGATTTTCTGACCAGTTTCACTATTTTTAGACATCCGGCTTTTTCTAGTTTGGGTGTGCTTATAGTCATTCCTTAACATATTTTAAACCATTCTAGTATCAAAAATGAGATATGTCCCCTCATTTTCAAGTTTCACCCAATTTATGTCAAAACCCCTACCTATAGCACACCTGTTTCTAGATTGTTTCACATATTTTAGAAATCCGGCTTTTTCTAGTTTAGGTATGCTTATAGACATTTGCTGACATCTTTTGAACAATTCTAGTATCAAAAATGAGGTATTACCCCTTATTTTCAAGTTTCATCCAATTCGAGCCAAAACCTCTAACTATATAGCACACGATTTTCTGACCAGATTCACTATTTTTAGACATCCGGCTTTTTCTAGTTTGGGTGTGCTTATAGACATTCCTTAACATATTTTAATCCATTCTAGTATCAAAAATGAGATATGTCCCCTTATTTTCAAGTTTCACCCAATTTATGTAAAAACACCTACCTATAGCACACCTGTTTCTAGACTGTTTCAAATATTTTATAAATCCGGCTTTTTCTAGGTTAGGTATGCTTATAGACATTTCCTGACTTTTTTTAAACAATTCTAGTATCAAAAATGAGGTATTACCCCTCATTTTCAAGATTCATCCAATTCGAGCCAAAACCTCTAGCTATATAGCACACGAATTTCCGACCAGTTTTACTATTTTTAGACATCCGGCTTTTTCTAGTTTGGGTGTGCTTATAGGCATTCCTTGGCATATTTTAAACCATTCTAGTATCAAAAATGAGATATGACCCCTCATTTTCAAGTTTCATCCAATTTATGTTAAAAACCCTACCTATAGCACACCTGTTTCTAGACTGTTTAACATAATTTAGAAATCCGGCTTTTTCTAGTTTAGGTGTGCTTATAGACATTTCCTGACATCTTTTAGTCAATTCTAGAATAAAAATGAGATATTTCCCCTCATTTTCAAGTTTCACCCAATTTATGTCAAAAGCCCTACTTGTAGCACACCCTTTTCTAGACAGTTTCAAATATTTTAAAAATCCGGCTTTTTCATGTTTAGATATGCTTATAGACATTTCCTGACATTTTTGGGTCAATTCTAGTATCATAAATGAGGTATTACCCCTTATTTTCAAGTTCCATCCAATTCGAGCCATAACCTCTAGCTATATAGCACACGACTTTCTAGCTAGTTTAACTTTTTTTAGACATCCGGCTTTTTCAAGTTTGGTTGTGCTTATAGACATTTCCTAACATAATTTAAACCTATCTTGTATCAAAAATGAGGTATTGCCCCTCATTTTCAACTTTCACACAATTTATTTCAAAACCCCTACCAATAGCACACCTGTTTCAAGATTGTTTCAAATTTTTTAGATCTCCGGCTTTTTCTAGATTAGGTATGCTCATAGACATTTTCTGACATCTTTTGAACAATTCTAGTATTAAAAATGAGGTATTACCCCTCATTTTCAAGTTTCATCCAATTCGAGCCAAAACCTCTAACTATATAGCACACGAATTTTTGACCAGTTTCACTATTTTTAGATATCCGGCATTTTCTCGTTTGGGTGTGCTTATAGACATTCCTTAACATATTTTAAACCATTCTAGTATCAAAAATGAGATATGTCCCCTCATTTTCAAGTTTCACCCAATTTATGTCAAAACCCCTACCTATAGCACACATGTTTCTAGACTGTTTCACATAATTTAGAATCCGGATTTTTCTAGTTTAGGTATGCTTATACACATTTTCTGACATCTTTTGGTCAATTCTAGTATCAAAAATGAGGTATTGCCCCTCATTTTCAAGTTTCACCCGATTTCTTTCAAAACCCCTGCCAATAGCACACCTGTTTCAAGACTGTTTCAAATTTTTTAGATCTCCGGCTTTTTCTAGTTTAGGTATGCTTATAGACATTTCCTGACATCTTTGGGTCAATTCTAGTATCAAAAATGAGGTATTACCCCTTATTTTCATGTTTCATCTAATTCGAGCCATAACCTCTAGCTATATAGCACACGACTTTCTAGCCAGTTTAACTTTTTTTAGACATCCGGCTTTTTCAAGTTTGGTTGTGCTTATAGACATTTCCTAACATAATTTAAACCTATCTTGTATCAAAAATGAGGTATTGCCCCTCATTTTCAACTTTCACACAATTTATTTCAAAACCCCTACCAAAAGCACACCTGTTTCAAGATTGTTTCAAATTTTTTAGATCTCCGGCTTTTTCTAGATTAGGTATGCTCATATACATTTTCTGACATCTTTTGAACAATTCTAGTATCAAAAATGAGGTATTACCCCTTATTTTCAAGTTTCATCCAATTCGAGCCAAAATCTCTAGCTATATAGCACACGATTTTCTGACCAGTTTCACTATTTTTAGACATCCGGCTTTTTCTAGTTTGGGTGTGCTTATAGTCATTCCTTAACATATTTTAAACCATTCTAGTATCAAAAATGAGATATGTCCCCTCATTTTCAAGTTTCACCCAATTTATGTCTAAACCCCTACCTATAGCACACCTGTTTCTAGATTGTTTCATATATTTTAGAAATCCGGTTTTTTCTAGTTTAGGTATGCTTATAGACATTTCCTGATATATTTTGAACAATTCTAGTATCAAAAATGAGGTATTACCCCTTATTTTCAAGTTTCATCCAATTCGAGCCAAAACCTCTAGCTATATAGCACACGATTTTCTAACCAGTTTCACTATTTTTAAACATCTGGCTTTTTCTAGTTTAGGTGTGCTTATAGACATTCTTTAACATATTTTAATTCATTCTAGTATCAAAAATGAGATATGTCCCCTTTTTTTCAAGTTTCACCCAATTTATGTAAAAGACTTACATATAGCACACCTGTTTCTAGACTGTTTAAAATATTTTAGAAATCCGGCTTTTTCTAGTTTAGGTATGCTTATAGACATTTCCTGACTTTTTTTAAACAATTCTAGTATCAAAAATGAGGTATTACCCCTCATTTTCAAGATTCATCCAATTCGAGCCAAAACCTCTAGCTATATAGCACACGAATTTCCGACCAGTTTTACTATTTTTAGACATCCGGCTTTTTCTAGTTTGGGTGTGCTTATAGGCATTCCTTGGCATATTTTAAACCATTCTAGTATCAAAAATGAGATATGACCCCTCATTTTCAAGTTTCATCCAATTTATGTTAAAAACCCTACCTATAGCACACCTGTTTCTAGACTGTTTAACATAATTTAGAAATCCGGCTTTTTCTAGTTTAGGTGTGCTTATAGACATTTCCTGACATCTTTTAGTCAATTCTAGAATAAAAATGAGATATTTCCCCTCATTTTCAAGTTTCACCCAATTTATGTCAAAAGCCCTACTTGTAGCACACCCTTTTCTAGACAGTTTCAAATATTTTAAAAATCCGGCTTTTTCATGTTTAGATATGCTTATAGACATTTCCTGACATTTTTGGGTCAATTCTAGTATCATAAATGAGGTATTACCCCTTATTTTCAAGTTCCATCCAATTCGAGCCATAACCTCTAGCTATATAGCACACGACTTTCTAGCTAGTTTAACTTTTTTTAGACATCCGGCTTTTTCAAGTTTGGTTGTGCTTATAGACCTTTCCCAACATAATTTAAACCTATCTTGTATCAAAAGTGAGGTGTTGCCCCTCATTTTCCACTTTCACACAATTTATTTGAAAACCCCTACCAATAGCACACCTGTTTCAAAACTGTTTCAAATTTTTTAGATCTCCGGCTTTTTGAAGTTCTGGTATGCTTATAGATATTTCCAAACATATTTTGAAAAATTCTAGCATCAAATATGAAGTATTACCCCTCATTTTCAAGTTTCATCCAATTCGAGCCAAAACCTCTAGCTATATAGCACACGAATTTCTGACCAGTTTCACTATTTTTAGACATCCGGCTTTTTCTTGTTTGGGTGTGTTTATAGCTATCCCTTAACTTATTTTAAACCATTCTTGTATCAAAAATGAGATATGTCCCCTCATTTTAAAGTTTCACCCAATTTATGTCAAAAGCCCTACTTGTAGCACACCCTTTTCTAGACAGTTTCAAATATTTTAAAAATCCGGCTTTTTCATGTTTAGATATGCTTATAGACATTTCCTGACATCTTGTGGTCAATTCTAGTATCAAAATTGAGGTATTACCCCTTATTTTCAAGTTTCATCCAATTCGAGCCAAAACCTCTAGCTATATAGCACACGATTTTCTAGCCAGTTTAACTTTTTTTAGAATCCGGTTTTTTCAAGTTTGGTTGTGCTTATAGATCTTTCCTAATATAATTTAAACCATTCTAGTATCAAAAATGAGATATGTCCCCTCATTTTCAAGTTTCACCCAATTTATGTCAAAACCCATACTTATAGCACACCTGTTTCTAGATTGTTTCACATATTTTAGAAATCCATCTTTTTCTAGTCTAGGTATGCTCATAGACATTTTCTGACATCTTTTGAACAATTCTAGTATCAAAAATGAGGTATTACCCCTCATTTTCAAGTTTCATCCAATTCGAGCCAAAACCTCTAGCTATATAGCACACGAATTTTTGACCAGTTTCACTATTTTTAGATATCCGGGTTTTTCTAGTTTGGGTGTGCTTATAGACATTCCTTAACTTATTTTAAACCATTCTAGTATCAAAAATGAGATATGTCCCCTCATTTTAAAGTTTCACCCAATTTATGTCGAAAGCCCTACTTGTAACACACCCTTTTCTAGACAGTTTCAAATATTTTAGAAATCCGGCTTTTTCATGTTTAGGTATGCTTATAGACATTTCCTGACATCTTGTGGTCAATTCTAGTATCAAAAATGAGGTATTGCCCCTCATTTTCAAGTTTCACCCAATTTATTTCAAAACCCCTACCAATAGCACACTTGTTTCAAGACTGTTTCAAATTTTTTAGATCTCCTGCTTTTTCTAATTTAGTTATGCTTATAGACATTTCCGGACATCTTCGGGTCAATTCTAGTATCAAAAATGAGGTATTACCCCTCATTTTCAAGTTTCATCCAATTCGAGCCATACCCTCTAGCTATATAACACACGATTTTCTAGCCAGTTTAACTTTTTTTAGAATCCGGTTTTTTCAAGTTTGGTTGTGCTTATAGACCTTTTCTAATATAATTTATACCTATCTTGTATCAAAATTGAGGTATTGCCCCTCATTTTCAAGTTTCACCCAATTTATTTCAATACCCCTACCAATAGCACACCTGTTTCAAGACTGTTTCAAATTTTTTAGATCTCCGGTTTTTTCTAGTTAGGTATGCTTATAGACATTTTTTGACATCTTTTGAACAATTCTAGTATCAAAAATGAGGTATTACCCCTCATTTTCAAGTTTCATCCAATTCGAGCCAAAACCTCTAGCTATATAGTACACGATTTTCTGACCAGTTTCACTATTTTAAGACATCCGGCTTTTTCTAGTTTGGGTGTGCTTATAGACATTCCTTAACATATTTTAAACCATTCTAGTATCAAAAATTTGATATGTCCCCTTATTTTTAAGTTTCACCCAATTTATGTAAAAATACCTAACAATAGCATACATATTTCTAAACTGTTTCAAATATTTTAGAAATCCGGCTTTTTCTAGTTTAGGTGTTCTTATAGACATTTCCTGACATCTTTTGAGCAATTCTAGTATCAAAAATGAGGTAGTACCCCTCATTTTGAAGTATCATCCAATTCGAGCCAAAACCTCTAGCTATATAGCACATGAATTTCTGACCATTTTCACTATTTTTAGACATCCGGCTTTTTCTAATTTTGGTGTGCTTATAGATATTCCTTAACATATTTTAAACCATTCTAGTATGAAAAATGAGATATGTCCCCTCATTTTCAAGTTTCGCCCAATTTATGTCAAAACCCCTACTTGTAGCACACCCTTTTCTAGACTGTTTCAAATATTTTAGAAATCCGGCATTTTCTAGTTCAGTTATGCTTATATTCATTTCCTGACATCTTTTGAACAATTCTAGTATCAAAAATGAGGTATTACCCCTCATTTTCAAGTTTCATCCAATTCGAGCTAAAACCTCTAGCTATATAGCACACGAATTTCTGGCCAGTTTCACTATTTTTAGATATCTGGCTTTTTCAAGTTTGGTTGTGATTATAGACCTTTCCTAACATATTTTAAACCTCTCTAGTATCAAAAATGAGGTATTGCCCCTCATTGTTAAGTTTCACCAAATTTATTTCAAAACCTCTACCAACAGCACACATGTTTCAAGACTGTTTCATATTTTTTAGATCTCCGGCTTTTTGTAGTTTAGGTATGCTTATAGACATTTTCTAACATCTTTTGAACAATTCTAGTATCAAAAATGAGGTATTACCCCTCATTTTTAAGTTTCATCCAATTCGAGCCAAAACCTCTAACTATATACCACACGACTTTCTGCCCAGTTTCATTATTTCTAGACATCTGGCTTTTTCTAGTTTAGGTATGCTTATAGACATTTCCTGAAATCTTTTGAACAATTCTAGTATCAAAAGTGAGGTATTACCCCTCATTTTCAAGTTTCATCCAATTCGAGCCAAAACTTCTAGATATATAGCACACGATTTTCTGGCCAGTTTCACTATTTTTAGACATCCGGCTTTTTCAAGTTTGGTTGTGCTTATAGACCTTTCCTAACATATTTTAAACCTCTCTAGTATCAAAAATGAGGTATTTCCCCTCATTTTTAAGTTTCACCCAATTTATTTCAAAACCCCTACCAATAGCACACTTGTTTCAAGACTGTTTGATATTTTTCAGATCTCCGGCTTTTTGTAGTTCAGGTATGCTTATAGATATTTCTTGACATCTTTCTGTCAATTCTAGTATGAAAAATGAGGTATTACCCCTCATTTTCAAGTTTCATCCAATTCGAGTCATAACCTCTAGCTATATAGCACACGACTTTCTAGCCAGTTTAACTTTTTTTAGACATCCGGCTTTTTCAAGTTTGAGTATGCTTATATACATTTCTAAACATCTTTTGAATCATTCTAGTATCGAAAATGAGGTGTTGCAGCTCATTTTCAAGTTTCACCCAATTCAATCCAAAATCTCTACCGCACACCAGTTTCTAGACTGTTTCACTTTTTGTAGACCTCCGGCTTTTTCTAGTTTGGGTGTGCTTATAGACATTCCTTAACATATTTTAATCCATTCTAGTATCAAAAATGAGATATGTCCCCTTATTTTCAAGTTTCACCCAATTTATGTAAAAACACCTACCTATAGCACACCTGTTTATAGACTGTTTCAAATATTTTAGAAATCCGGCTTTTTCTAGTTTAAATATGCTTATAGACATTTTCTGACATCTTTTAAACAATTCTAGTATCAAAAATTAGGTATTACCCCTCATTTTCAAATTTCATCCAATTCGAGCCATAACCTCTAGCTATATATAACACACAACTTTCTAGCCAATTTCACTATTTTTAGACATCCGGCTTTTTCAAGTTTGGTTGTGCTTATAGACCTTTCCTAACATATTTTAAACCACTCTAGTATCAAAAATGAGGTATTGCCCATCATTTTCAAGTTTCACCCAATTTATTTCAAAACCCATACCAATAGCATACATGTTTCAACTCTTTCAAATTTTTTAGATTTCCGGCTTCTTGTAGTTCAGGTATGCTTATAGACATTTCCTAACATATTTTGAACCATTCAAGTATTAAAAATGAGGTATTACCCCTCATTTTCAAGTTTTATCCAAGTCGAGCCAAAACCTCTAGCTATATAGCACACGACTTTCTGACCAGTTTCACTATTTTTAGACATCCGGGTTTTTCTTGTTTGGGTGTGCTTATAGACCTTTCCTAACATATTTTAAACCACTCTAGTATCAAAAATGAGGTATTGCCCCTCATTTTCACGTTTCACCCAATTTATTTCAAAACCCCTACCAATAGCACACCTGTTTCAAGACTGTTTCAAATTTTTTAGATCTCCGGCTTTTTGTAGTTCAGGTATGCTTATAGATATTTCCAAACATATTTTGAATTACCCCTCATTTTCAAGTTTCATCCAATTCGAGCCAAAACCTCTAGCTATATAGCACACGACTTTCTGGCCAGTTTCTCCAAGACCACGTGATTGGTTTTGGATAACATTTGGGCCAATGCCTCTGGCCCTTATCAAATAAGGTCTGTTAAGAACCGCGAGCTTCGGGAGCGTGCTAGATTGATTTCTACAGGGACTGTAGCAACTCGCGAGATAAGGATGCTCATTGTTTGAGTTCGCATAGGAGACTACATTTGGATAGTGCGGAGGCGGTGCTTGTGACCTAAGCGAAGTCTGTTATGCGGCTAGACACATGTCATGTCGATATTTAGTTCGCGAGTCAGACGTGTCATTGTGGTATTCTAATTGCGGAGTCCGAATTGGATTATGGTTGCATCTCTACTAGCAGGCTGTGAGTTGCTATATAAGGAGAGCTCGAGGATCATTGAAGACACACAATCAAATCGTACAACTACAACAAAATTCTTCGAGCTTCTCGAAACCCTAACGCTAAGCGCATCTTGCCTTAGTTTACATCTCTCCCTGGTTGTTTGTACATTTAAAATCGAGCTGGAAGGAATACGAAAATTGATCTCCTGCGGGGTTCTCGATAGAAATCCCTGCACCTGCGACGAGGTCAGTTCGTAACCCATCGAAGTAAAGAATCCACGGGGTGATTGTCACAGGAGCGAATTTCAACTCGCGAAACTCTGTGAGCTCTAATGGTGGGTGGTGAGTGAGGAAGTCCGCTATTGCATGTCCTTTTACTGTTTTTTGTGGAACATATTGCAAAGAGAATTCGGACAAGGCTAATATCCACTTGCTGAAGCACCCCCTTAGGATAGGGCGGGAGAGCATGTACTTGACCAAGTCGGACTGAGCGATAACTACCATGGTAAAGGCAAGCATGTAGTGGCACAACTTGCAACCTACAAAAAATAAGGCAAGACACAACTTTTCCATGGAGGAGCATCGTGTCTCACAGTCAGTTAACACCCTACTGAGGTAATAAATCGCGTGTTCCATCGTCTTGTGTCAAGAGTCCGCCTATGGATAGGTCGGCAGCTGCAATGTATAGTTTAAGCAGAGCACCTTCGCGAGGGGGAATTAGGACTGGTGGGGTCGTAAGGTAGTCCTTGATACGATCAAAGGCCTGCTGGTGTTGTGGCTCCCATACGAACTCGGTTACCCCCTGGAGCTTGAGTAGGGACAAAAAAGGCTGTACCTTTCCTGACGAGTTAGAGATGAAACGGTGGAGAAAGTTGATTCGCCCAAGAAATTGTTGGAGTTCCTTTTTGGTTGTAGGGGGCGAGGCGTCTATGACCGCATGCGCCTTGTCTTTTGGGATTTCGATGCCCCTTTGATGTACCAAAAAACCGAGGAAATCTCCTGCCTCTGTGAAGAACACACACTTGGTGAGGTTCATCTTCAAGTTGTGTAGGCGCATTCGTGTGAAAACCTGTCGGAGGTCTTCAACGTGGTTCGCCCGTGTCTTGGTCTTAACCACCACGTCGTCTATATAGACTTCAATCCATTTCCCTAGGATGTCATGAAAGATAAGGTTCATAGCACGCTGATGTGTTGCCCCCGCGTTCTTGAGTCTGAAAGGCACAACATACTCGAACGCACCTGCGAACCCTGGGCAGCGGAAAGCAGTCTTTTGTCGGTCTTCTTCGGCGACGGGAATCTGGTGGTATCCAGCGGTCCCGTCTATGAAGGATAGCACTTCATGCCATGCGGCGGCATCAATGTGGAAGTCGGCCACAGGCATGAGGTATATATCCTTGGGTGTTGCGTTGTTGAGGTCGTGGTAGTCAACGCATTTTGCCGTTTTTCTTACGAACAGGGACAACATTGGATAGCCACTCGTTATACTTTGCTACACGAATGATACCTGCTCGGTGCATGTTTTCAAATTCCTCCTTTACCACGATCTGGGTTTCAGTCCGCAAGAATCTGTTGTCTTGCCTCACTAGACGTCGGTCTGGATACGTGGGTAGTCTGTGACACACCAATTCCGGGGACAAGCAGGGCATATCTTCATACTTTTCAACGAAGCAGTCACTATACTCGTGTAGTAGGGCAAGAAGGTCTTCCTTTTCTTCCTCCACAAGCTTAGCACTAATGGAAATGAGTAAGGGTTTCTGCGCAGTCTCTACGTCGACTCATGAAATGGGGTCACGGACCTGAGGTGGTGTGTCGTCTAAGGTGGCGGGAGCTAACTTAGTAACTTCCTCCTTGGTATCAGTATAATCCACTATCTCATCTACATATTCCATAGTCGTGACCTTGTCGTAGGCTTCGCGTTCCGCCCAATACGAGAGGAGTCTCTCATACAAGGACTCGCCAGCCTCGCGTGCCTCTTTTGAGAAGGCACTATCCATTTGAAGATTGTGGGGAATCCGCGATGGTGTGAGGACGTTGTAAGTCATCCTTCACCTGAGTGAGCCCCCATCGCGCTAAATTGGAGGCCGTGACCCCGTACGGGCGGCCTTTGTAATCGATGTCTTGAACGTCTAATTGGCCCAAGTCAGTGTTATCATATCGGGCGTCATTGAAGTTGGGGAAGATAGAGAATGGACGTGGGTCAGCTTTAATTATGACCGCCTCATTTTTCTCAGTATCCCAGATCATGAGTTCTTGGTGCATGGAGGAGGGCACGCAAAAACTTATGTGGATCCAATCACGGCCTAGAATCATACTATATGAAGAAGAGCATTCGGCCACGAAGAAAGTATAAACCCGCGATGTCGACCCCACCTTGACTCGTAAAAATAGCAGGCTTAGGGTTCTGGATACCTGCCTAGTGAAGTTTTTGACTGTCAAGGATGTGGTTTGGATCATCGAGCACTGGATGCCTAGGAGTCCCATGGTTCGGGTTGTAACGACATTTACTGCAGCACCGGTGTCGACCATGACTTTGTTGACCATTATCCCTTCAACCTCGGTCGTAATATACAACGGTCGCATGTGAGTAGCCATGTCCAAGGTCGGTGTCTAAAATGACAGAGTCTGCTTATGTTTAATGTTGCTTGTAATTTCCACTTGTGGGGTGTCCTCGGGCAGTGCCGAGCTGGATCCATCTTGTTGCTACAAGGCGGGGGTATGCCGCTGACTCTCTCACTGCCACTTGGGATATCATCCGCGCTACACGTTGTGTTTGGCGGTAGAGCGTATCTCTCAAATATGAAGAACATCATCCTTACCTGAAAAGCGAATGGTTCGCGAACTGGGATCAGCGGAGTCTCAATGACCCCATGCTCCCCTTCTAGCATAGCGAATGAGCCTTCTTCATGGTTGACCTCTTCGTCCTCAGCCCATCCTGAGACTTCTACCATATTACAGGTGAATGATTCCCCTTGCTCTTCTTCTTGGTCTTCATCTAGGTTAACACGAGGCTCGGACTGCTTGTCCCCCGCTGGCTGTTTGTCTGTGGCTAGAGGGGCCTTGTTGCTATCATTCCTTTCCAACCGCTGCAACGTGGAGACTCGGAGCTCCTGGCCTCTGGCTCTAGGGTGGATGGTGTCCGGGGCTGATGCAGTCGTGGTGGTTCCCTCTTGGCTTCGGGTTCCGGGTTTTGAGGTTCCCGGCGCCGAGATGGCTGAGGTGGCTCTCGCCTTGGCTCTGGTTCCGGGGTCGAAAACAACTTACGCCTTGGTGGAGGAGGCGGTTCCCTTCTTCTCTCAGGCTCCGGGGTCAGTGACGACCTGCGCCTGGAAGGTTGTGGGTCTTGTTTTGGCGGAACTGTCAATCGGCAAAAGACGTTTACCTTTGGAGCAGGATCGCCTGTGACTTGCTCACACACCCTTGGGGGTATTACGGGTGGCATCTGGAGTAGTGTGCGCAAGCCTTCTGCCTCTCCCCACATTCACTCAGGTGTCTGTGCGAGTTTTGAGGGGCGTACAACGCCCTCATCGACAGCTCGTAAGGCACGCATGATGCTACCGTACCTTTTCTGTAGCTTTCATTTTTTGGACTTGCTGATGGTAACTGCCTTGCCCCCTTGCTGCGTGTACCATACCATGTCCTTGATTGCTGACTTGGACGAAGGGGGAATATAAGGGTTGGTCAAGATACCTTGACGAGAGTTTGAGGCCTCGTCTTTTTTATGGTCATTGCTGGAGTCTGATACGTCCATCTCACTTGTGACAGGAGACAAAGGTACTTTCTTCATCCAGTGTGTATAGACGAACGTCTCGAGGTGTTTTATCCTGTGTTCTGGTTCCTCTCGGGCCCTGGGGCTCATAGGCTGGTAGTTTTCAGCAGGGGACGGTCCATCGTCTATCATGATTGCTTTGCCTTTATCTTTTCGTGAAGGGCGATATGGTTTGAGTTTCGCGATCAACTATCGCGCAGAGTCATCTGGGTTTCCCCTCTGGTTAGCCGGGACGGTATAGTTATTCGCCGGCTGTTTATAGTTAAGCGATGTTAGCTGTTACGATCATGAAGTCACCCTTATCTTTAAAACGACAATCTGAGGTCGAGCCAATCTTGGACCTGGTCTCTAAGGTGCTGACATTATGGAACTTGCAGTGTATACGGCCTTCTTTGTATTTGATGTAGGGTAAGGACCCGGCCACTGTGACGAGTCTGTCATCGATGAGGTCGTCTAAGACCTCGTGTGCGAGGTTGACGTTGTATGTGTACTGGCGCAGTGGCCGGTGAGCATTATCATCGCCTTTTTCGCGGCTTCTTTTGGGTGCCCTGCGTCGGTCGTCGTCATCCGGGTAATCGGCCCAGTTTACCTCGACTATGCCAACTACAGGCAGGGGAAAGGGTCTACGTCCCCTAACGAGGCTGTGCTGCCTAGCGTATTTAATTTTAGCTCACCAGAGTTTAGCCATGTATGTAGCTGGTCTCGGAGCTTGACACAATCTTTAGTATCGTGATTGTAGACATTGTGGAAGGCACAGTATTTTTTGTCCTTTAGCTCTTCCTTGGGTGGGATCTTGCGGTCCAAGTGCACGTATTTTGCCTCGATCAAGTCATTAAAGACCAAATGGGCGTTCTTCGCGTCATAGGTGTACGACTCGTACCCTGGCTTGATCCATACAAAGGATTGGATGGTGATTGGCTCGTGCGTTATTTTCAGATTCTTCAACCTATGGGCCAATGGCTTGCCAGTCAGTTCAACCGCTCGAATATCCTCATGGTCTTTGTCCGCATGAGTTTCCTCGGGCCTTTGATAATAGGGGTCATAAGTAGGGGACTGTAGGCTTAGTGCCCCCACTGTTCTATTCTTCCTTGGCATGTAGGTCCCTTTGGGAGCGTTTGCCTTTTCATCCATTTCGTTGAGGATTAGCTCGTAGCTTCCAACCTTGTTAATTAGGTCTCCCATGGAAGTGAAGCGCTCCCCGTGGTGCTTTAGCCACTGGCGATGTTCAAGGCCTCGAATAGCCAACTTAATGGCTTCCTGCTCAGGTAGCAGGTAGTCGCACTTGTCCTGCTGGATCTTGAAGCATTGGAGGAATGAGACTCTAGACTCCATGCTTTGCTAGCTCATCTGGGTGAGGGAGTCGAGGCTGATTTCTGGCTCGATAGTACCATATGTTTCTCGGAAGATCCTTTCCATAGTAGACCAGTCTGGAATTGACCCAGGCTTCAATCTGGAGTACCAGCTAAAAGCAGCTCCGGACAGAGAAGTCCCAAAGAGCTTGAGTTTGAGAATGTCATTATTCCCATATTAGCCGCATTGGACCTTGAAGCGGGTCATATGCGTTGCTGCATCTTCCTTTGTCTCCCCAGAGAAAGTTGTAAAAACAATGTTCTTAAACTCCTAGGGGAAAGGGTGTTGCGCCACACTATCAGGGTAAGGGTCGCAATATTGCAAGTTAGCCTCACGGTTTGCTCCTTAACTATGCTGGAGATGAGCTGACACCAGTCGGCTGTCGTCACCTGTGTAGACTCTGCCCCTTCCTCATGGTTTGGCCATGCAGAGAAACTGACAGTCTGCCCAACATTCTTATTCCTCATGGTTTGGCCATGCAGAGAAACTGACAGTCTGCCCAACATTCTTAGGGGTTGGACTAGAATGGGGTATGACAGGGTCATCTGGTGTCTCGGTCCCCTGATATGGAGAGCTACCAATGCCCTTTAGTGCGGCACCAGGGCTGTGTGGAGGAGGTAGTGGTATGGAAAAGGACCCCATTCAACTCCCATCAAAAACATGGAGAAGGAAATCAAAGACAAGGCTAAAACCGTGAACAAGTTATGTGGCATTAAGGAATCCGACACTGGCCTAGCTACTCCTACCCACTGGGATCTTAATTCAGATCAACAGCTGATGGCGGAGAAACCTCTCAAGGTGGCAAGATGCACCAAGATAATTAGCCCTAATTCCGAAGATGCAAAATACGTCATTAACATTGCACATATGGGCAAGTTTGTGGTCGGCTTGGGGGAGAGGGTTTCCCCAACTGATATAGAAGAAGGCATGCGTGTAGGAATCGACCTACACAAGTATCAAATTCAGATTCCTTTGCCTCCGAGAATTGATCCAACTGTGACCATGATGACTGTGGAAGACAAACCATATGTGACATGCAACGACGTTGGTGGATGTAAGGACCAGATTGAAAAGATGCAAGAGGTTGTTGAGCTACCATTGCTTCACCCTGTGTAATACCCTAGATTTTTATATCATTTTTCCTTGTATTATTCCTTTATTTAATGAAGGATTATTATGAAAATTCTTGGGTTTATGCGAAGTTGAAGTTTCGAGAGTTCATTTAAGTTGCCTTGTTTTTTAATAGACCAAAAGTTGACTTTATTTTCCGTAAGTTATCTTTGAAAACTTCCTTCGTGAAAGTTGTAGAGCTTGTCGATACGAGTTCGTAGACATGCGGCATGTCTAAAACGGATGTCGTATGAGAAAAATTTGATCAGAGGAAGTTAAGTTCCGGGTGTGGAAAGTGTTTAAGTAGGAAAAAAAATGTGTGTGGGTTATTTGGGAAACCCTAACACTAATCAGCTAATCAACTCTCTCTTCTCTCACTTTTCCCACTCACTTCACTCTCTTTCCTCTCTGCTCTCTTTTCTCTCTCCCGAAACTCACCGCACGCCAAACTTCCGCCGGAGCTAGCTTTGCCGTCCGACCGCCATTTGGACCGCCGCCGGTCCCGTTCGACTCCCACAAGTGCCCTCTTCAAGGCTGGGCAGCTGCTGCTCGGAGTAGGACGCCGGAAACGACGTTTTGGCCGGCAAAAAGGGGCTGTTGTGCCACCGGTCGGAACCGCCGTGTACGGCGGCGACGGGGTACTTTCTTTGGTGAGTTTTGATCCTCTCCTTCCCCTGGTAGTGTATAGGCTTGGATTGAAGCAAGTTTTTAAGGTTTTAAGGCCGGTTTTTGCAGATTTGGCTTCGAAAATTCTGGTCACTGTTCGGGCGGTTTTCCGGCCAGTTCCGGCCATTTTTGGTCGAAGTCTCAGGTATGAAAGTTGCTCCCCTTGCTTCAAGCTTCAACTTTGCTGTTGGGAGTTTTCCCAAATTCGGAAGTATGGGGTGGCGCGTGAGGCCCACTCGCCGCCGCCTGTGGCGGCGCGTGGCGGCGCGTCCGGTTGAGTTGCAGCCCTAGTTTTCTGTGTTAGGTAGTCCTTACTGCTGTGAGCCTGTTGAGTGGTAGTTTGGTTAGTTTTTAAGAAGTGTTGGCATGTTAGAACGTTAAATGTGATTTTAGGTTTGATGGAGGTTTGAGTTAGGAATGGAGGATTAGAGGCAGCCTTTGTGGGTCTCTAAGTTCGACAACTTTGGAAAGTTGTCATCTCTTGATTTAAGAGATTAGTTGAGGGTTTTGTGTTAGCCTATAGTATTTTTAGTTACTAAGGTTTTAATTGTGTGTTTTTAGGTGGATTGTGAAGTTGTGTTTCGCTTGCTTATTTTTTGTTGTGGAAATTGCAGCTGGATATCTAGGTGAGTAAATCTCACCAAGGTTCATTTTTGAACCTAAGAATTTTATGGTTATATAATGATAATGATGATGATGTTGGTTTTATTTTTATGCTTTTAAATTGTTTTAAAATTATATGAGCTTGATCGCCAACGGCTCATAGGTAAGATAAAAACAAGTTTTCTCTATATTATGATGTTGAAAATAATGATGTGATTTATATTATGTTGTTGAGAATAATAATTGTGATCTTGTGTTGTTGTGGATAATGTTGTGAAAATCTTTATGATTGTTGGATAAATAGCCAAACCGGGTACCAAGCCCTTTTTGGGTGATTGGTTGCGGTTAATATGCTATTTATCATTTTTTTGTGGTGATATTAGACAGTCAAACCGGGATCCCAAGCCTTTGGCCGGGTGATTGGGTACGGTAGGAATAGAGCTCTAGTCCGTCTGTCAGTGTAGGTCATGGGAGATACTGTATAGTATCTGGGACCCATGGGTACACATAGTGTTGTTGTAGGTCATGAGAGGTATTTTATTAAATATCTGGGACTCATGGATACTTCTTTTGGGAAATGTGTTTGATGTGTGGTTTTGAAATTTCTGATCCAATCTCTCTTATGAATATTGGATGTGATAAATGTTGTGATGTTTTTGAGTTTACTCATACGAGCTTTTTAGCTTACCGGGTTTGTTGTTTACAACCCGGTGCACCATATTTTGGTGTAGGGGTTAGACCTGCAGGTGAGGATCAGCAGGGTTGAGATGGAGGCGTAGTGGCAGGGTTTTTTTGTTGGGTTTGGGGTGTGTTTGTATTTTCTTTTATATTCATGGGGATATGAATTGTTAAACTCTTGTGAGCGTTTCCTCTCTTGTTCTCAAAATTATGTAAAACAAGGAAATGTAATATCTAACTCAATTTGGGGTTGTGTGTAAATTTACTTTACGCATTGAGTTTATTTTCCTTGTTTGTTTTGTTGAAACAGGTTTTGGGATGTTAATATTTTAGGATATATCATGCCAAAATTTTTGAAATTATTTTTCAAAAAAAAATAGGGGCGTGACAGTTGGTATCAGAGCGAGGGTTACATATTTGGTGATAATCAATACTTCGGAGTGATGGCCCGACTGCAGCGGATCACCATCATAAACTCTTCGGTATTGATTTGTCATTGGGTATGTGAAGGGTAGGTGTCGCCTCTAGGTTAATAGGATGTCAGAGTAGAGAGTACTCTGTTAGTGGATTTTATTTTCTTAAAATCTTGGTGTTCCATCTTGAGTTAGTGCCTTGGTTAATAAATGTCGCATTTGACTTATACTTTGGTTTAAGTTTTATGCATGAGTTAACCAAGGTTTGTTTTATTCTTAGGTGATGGATTCTCCGCGAGGGAGAGCTAGAGGTCGAGGTAGGGCCAGTGGGGCCGGTAGGGCCAGAGGGGCCGGTAGGGCCAGAGGGGCCGGTAGGGCCAGGGGGGCCGGTAGAGCCAGAGGGGCAGGTGGGGCCAGAGGCGGAGGTAGGGCTCCACCTGTGGATGATTTCTTTGAGGACGAGGTAGTGTTGGAGGTGCCGGTGCCTGTTGCAGTAGATGATGGTCTACGATTGGCCAGGCTGGCTCAGGGTATCATCAGGTTAGGAGCGCCTTCTTTTCTGGGAGGTACAGACTACCTCGTAGCTGATCATTGGATAGAGGGCATTGAGACATACTTCACCATGATCACGTGTACGGAGATTGAGAAGATGCGTATCGCTGCGTTTCTTCTCAAGGATGAGGCACGGGTATGGTGGAGCGGGGTAGAGAGATCCAGAGATGTGACTGCCTTGACTTGGGAGGGGTTTGTTCAGCTCTTTCGGGAGAAGTATTTTCCTGTTACAGTGAGGGAGCAGTTGGAGCTTGAGTTCATAGCTCTAGTGCAGGGCCCGATGAGTGTCAGGGATTATGAGGCCCGTTTTTCTCAGCTGTATCGTTTTGCTAGAGAGATGGATGCAGTGGAGTTGGCACGGAAGTTCATTCGGGGTTTGAGGCATGAGCTCCGGAAACTGGTGACTTCCCACCGGTTTGCTACTCTAGCAGAGGCGGTTGAGAGTGCCCTTGCAGTTGAGCAGGAGGAGGCGATGCATGAGGTAGAGAGGCATAGAGATGTTCAGGGGAAGGGCAAGGCCCTGGCTGGGAGTAGCAGTGCAGATGACCACAGAGGTGGTTTTGGGAAGAGGCGGCGGACTCACCAGCTGGCTCCAGCTAGAGCAGCTGCTGCCCCTTTTAGGGCTCCACCTATTAGGCAGGCAGCACCACTGAAGTGTTTCAACTGTGGTGAGCCGGGCCATTTCTCTTCGGCATGCACGAAGCCCAGGAGGCAGGGATGCTTCGCTTGTGGGCAGGCAGGCCATTTTGCTAGGGATTGCACCCGACCTCGGGCTGGAGGGCAGGGTGTTCAGCAGAGAC
This sequence comes from Fragaria x ananassa, assembly GCA_034370585.1. NCBI lineage: Eukaryota > Viridiplantae > Streptophyta > Magnoliopsida > Rosales > Rosaceae > Fragaria > Fragaria x ananassa. Next base: position 29,561,405 of record CP139766.1, on the reverse strand, counting down.
CATTACTTCCAGCGCCAGCTAGAGTTTATGCCATCGGTCAGCGTGGTGCAGGAGTGGAAGGTAGCATTCTTGTTTTTGATCTGCTTGCTTCAGTGCTGTTTGATACGGGGGCAACCCATTCCTTCATATCTAGCTCGGTGGTGAGGGCATTAGGCTTGACTCCGACACCGCTTATTAGATCCTTGTGTGTTTCTTCGCCCCTCGGTGTTTCTATTGAGCTTGGCACTTTGTGTGAAGCATGCCCTATAGTGATTAGTGGTAGAGAGTTCCTTGCTTCTCTCATTGTGATTCCAGATCGCTCCTATGATGTTATTTTGGGAGTGGATTGGCTAAGGTCAAATCATGCTATGATTGACTGTTTTGATATGGTGGTGTCATTCCATATTCCTGGACAGCCGAGTTTTCGCTATCGTTGTCATAGGTCAGACACTGCCATGTGGGAAGGAGTGTTGGCACACATTGAGGCTACCGGTAGTACCGTGGGTATTGCGGATATTGCAGTGGTCTCTGAGTTTAGTGATGTGTTCCAGGAGATTCCGGGATTACCTCCTAAGAGGGTAGTGGAGTTTGCGATCGATGTGGTACCAGGTACTTCACCGGTATCAAAGACTCCTTATCAAATGGGGAGAATTGAACTTCAGGAGTTGAAGGTTCAGATTGAGGGTCTTCTTGAGCAGGGATTCATTAGACCTAGCACCTCGCCTTGGGGTGCACCAGTTTTATTTGTGAGGAAGAAGGATGATACACTCCGATTGTGTGTGGACTATCGGGAGTTGAATAAGGTGACCATCAAGAATAGGTATCCCTTACCTAGGATTGATGATCTGTTTGATCAGCTTAGAGGTGCTACGGTATTCTCTAAGATTGACCTGAGGTCCGGTTATCACCAGTTGAGGGTGAAGGAGGAGGACATTCCGAAGACAGCATTCAGGTCTAGATATGGGCATTATGAGTTCGTTGTTATGCCTTTTGGTCTAACCAATGCCCCTGCTGCTTTTATGGATTTGATGAACCGCATGTTCAGTCCTTATTTGGATGTGTTTGTAGTAGTATTTGTGGATGATATTTTGATTTACTCCAAGACTTTGGAGGATCATGATAGGCATCTACGGATTGTACTACAGGTTCTTAGGGAGGCCAAGTTGTATGCAAAGTTTGGGAAGTGTGAGTTTTGGAAGGAAGAGGTCAGGTTCCTTGGTCATGTGGTATCAAAGGAGGGGATTTCGGTGGATCCCTCTAAGGTGGAGGCGGTGTTGAATTGGAGTCGTCCCACTACTCCTACGGAGATCCGTAGTTTTCTTGGGTTGGCAGGATACTACCGGAGATTTATTGAGGGATTTTCTAGCATTGCCTCTTCTTTGACCAAGTTGACAAAGAAGGATGCCAAGTTTGTGTGGACCGAAGAGTGTGAAAAAGCTTTTGAGGAGCTGAAGACTAGGTTGACTACCGCCCCAGTGTTGGTCATTCCTATTAGTGGTGTTGGCTATGTTGTTTATAGCGATGCATCTCATCGGGGTTTGGGTTGTGTGTTGATGCAGCTTGGCGGTGTTGTGGCTTATGGCTCTAGACAGTTGAAAATTCATGAGAAGAATTACCCCACTCATGACCTAGAGTTAGCCGCGGTAGTTTTTGCCTTGAAGATTTGGAGGCATTACTTGTATGGGGAGAAGTTCGAACTCTTTTCTGATCATAAGAGTTTGAAGTATTTATTCTCTCAGAAAGATTTGAACATGAGGCAAAGGAGGTGGATGGAGCTCCTTAAGGACTATGACTTCACTTTGGAGTATCACCCTGGGAAAGCCAATGTAGTGGCGGATGCATTGAGCAGGAAGCCTAGGGGTATAGTCGCCTCTATGATGGTGCAGGAGTGGCTCATGTTGGAGACTGCTTCTGAGTTTGGCATTCTACCATCAGGCAAGGAGCAGGGGATCTTCCTTGGAAGCGCTTCTGTGCAGCCCACCTTGATTTCCAGGATCATCCAGGGCCAGGCACATGACGAGTTCTCACGTGCTAAGGTGGCGGAGTTAGTGGTGGACTTGTTGGATTATTGTCCTACCGTGTGGTCGGTTGGATCAGATGGTGGTTTGAGGTATAGATTGAGATTGTGTGTTCCCGATAGTAATGACCTCAAAGGGGAGATCCTTTGGGAGGCACATCGATCTCGTTATACGGTGCACCCAGGGAGCACCAAGATGTATAAAGATTTGCGTAGGCAGTTTTGGTGGAGTGGGATGAAGAAAGATGTAGCAGAGTATGTGTCCAAGTGCCTCACTTGTCAGCAGGTGAAGGCGGAGCATCAGAGGCCAGGAGGTATGTTGCAGCCATTATCTATTCCTACTTGGAAATGGGAGCAGATTTCCATGGACTTTGTGACTGGACTGCCTAAGTCCAAGATGGGACATGATGCTATATGGGTGATTGTGGACCGTTTGACGAAGTCAGCGCATTTCCTTCCCGTGTCGTTGTCGTACACGGTAAACGCCTTATGCAAGTTGTATGTGAAGGAGATAGTGAGACTTCATGGAGTGCCTACTTCGATTGTTTCAGATCGAGACCCCCGATTCACTTCAAAGTTTTGGGGTGGCTTTCAGAAAGCCATGGGTACTACCTTAGACATGAGTACAGCATTTCACCCTCAGACTGATGGGCAGACCGAGCGGGTGAATCAGGTGTTAGAAGATATGCTGAGGGCTTGTGTCATGGACTTCAAGGGAAGTTGGGAGGATCACCTCCAATTAATTGAGTTTGCCTACAATAATAGCTATCACTCTAGTATCGGCATGGCACCTTATGAGGCACTCTATGGGAGGCCGTGTAGATCACCTATTTGTTGGGCGGAGGTGGGTGATAGTGAGTTGTTGGGTCCTGATATTGTCCAAGAGACGACTGAGAAGGTCTCTATTATCCGAGATAGGATCCGAACGGCGCAAAGCAGGCAAAAGAGCTATGCCGACTTGAAGAGGAGGCAAGTAGAGTTTGATGTTGAGGATCATGTGTTCTTGAAAGTCTCACCTACTAAAGGGGTGGTGAGATTTGGCAAGAAGGGGAAGTTGGCTCCTAGGTATGTGGGGCCTTTTGAGATTTTAGAGAAAGTAGGAGATTTGGCTTATCGGCTTGCCTTACCTCCTACCATGTCCGGGGTGCACAATGTGTTTCATGTGTCCTTACTGAGGAAGTATGTTCCGGATGCATCTCATGTAATTGATTTTAGTTCTATCAAGGTGAATGCGGATGCAACCTTTGTTGTTGAACCGGTTCGAATCTTGGATAGATCAACCAAGAGGCTTCGAAGGAAGGAGGTCGATTTGGTTAAGGTGTGTTGGAGTCACCATGATGAGGGTGATGCATCTTGGGAGTTAGAGTCGGATATGAGGGCTAAGTACCCCAAGTTGTTTTTGGATTAGTATCTTTGAATTTCGGGGCGAAATTCCTTTAAGGGAGGTAGATTGTAATACCCTAGATTTTTATATCATTTTTCCTTGTATTATTCCTTTATTTAATGAAGGATTATTATGAAAATTCTTGGGTTTATGCGAAGTTGAAGTTTCGAGAGTTCATTTAAGTTGCCTTGTTTTTTAATAGACCAAAAGTTGACTTTATTTTCCGTAAGTTATCTTCGAAAACTTCCTTCGTGAAAGTTGTAGAGCTTGTCGATACGAGTTCGTAGACATGCGGCATGTCTAAAACGGATGTCGTATGAGAAAAATTTGATCAGAGGAAGTTAAGTTCCGGGTGTGGAAAGTGTTTAAGTAGGAAAAAAAATGTGTGTGGGTTATTTGGGAAACCCTAACACTAATCAGCTAATCAACTCTCTCTTCTCTCACTTTTCCCACTCACTTCACTCTCTTTCCTCTCTGCTCTCTTTTCTCTCTCCCGAAACTCACCGCACGCCAAACTTCCGCCGGAGCTAGCTTTGCCGTCCGACCGCCATTTGGACCGCCGCCGGTCCCGTTCGACTCCCACAAGTGCCCTCTTCAAGGCTGGGCAGCTGCTGCTCGGAGTAGGACGCCGGAAACGACGTTTTGGCCGGCAAAAAGGGGCTGTTGTGCCACCGGTCGGAACCGCCGTGTACGGCGGCGACGGGGTACTTTCTTTGGTGAGTTTTGATCCTCTCCTTCCCCTGGTAGTGTATAGGCTTGGATTGAAGCAAGTTTTTAAGGTTTTAAGGCCGGTTTTTGCAGATTTGGCTTCGAAAATTCTGGTCACTGTTCGGGCGGTTTTCCGGCCAGTTCCGGCCATTTTTGGTCGAAGTCTCAGGTATGAAAGTTGCTCCCCTTGCTTCAAGCTTCAACTTTGCTGTTGGGAGTTTTCCCAAATTCGGAAGTATGGGGTGGCGCGTGAGGCCCACTCGCCGCCGCCTGTGGCGGCGCGTGGCGGCGCGTCCGGTTGAGTTGCAGCCCTAGTTTTCTGTGTTAGGTAGTCCTTACTGCTGTGAGCCTGTTGAGTGGTAGTTTGGTTAGTTTTTAAGAAGTGTTGGCATGTTAGAACGTTAAATGTGATTTTAGGTTTGATGGAGGTTTGAGTTAGGAATGGAGGATTAGAGGCAGCCTTTGTGGGTCTCTAAGTTCGACAACTTTGGAAAGTTGTCATCTCTTGATTTAAGAGATTAGTTGAGGGTTTTGTGTTAGCCTTTAGTATTTTTAGTTACTAAGGTTTTAATTGTGTGTTTTTAGGTGGATTGTGAAGTTGTGTTTCGCTTGCTTATTTTTGGTTGTGGAAATTGCAGCTGGATATCTAGGTGAGTAAATCTCACCAAGGTTCATTTTTGAACCTAAGAATTTTATGGTTATATAATGATAATGATGATGATGTTGGTTTTATTTTTATGCTTTTAAATTGTTTTAAAATTATATGAGCTTGATCGCCAACGGCTCATAGGTAAGATAAAAACAAGTTTTCTCTATATTATGATGTTGAAAATAATGATGTGATTTATATTATGTTGTTGAGAATAATAATTGTGATCTTGTGTTGTTGTGGATAATGTTGTGAAAATCTTTATGATTGTTGGATAAATAGCCAAACCGGGTACCAAGCCCTTTTTGGGTGATTGGTTGCGGTTAATATGCTATTTATCATTTTTTTGTGGTGATATTAGACAGTCAAACCGGGATCCCAAGCCTTTGGCCGGGTGATTGGGTACGGTAGGAATAGAGCTCTAGTCCGTCTGTCAGTGTAGGTCATGGGAGATACTGTATAGTATCTGGGACCCATGGGTACACATAGTGTTGTTGTAGGTCATGAGAGGTATTTTATTAAATATCTGGGACTCATGGATACTTCTTTTGGGAAATGTGTTTGATGTGTGGTTTTGAAATTTCTGATCCAATCTCTCTTATGAATATTGGATGTGATAAATGTTGTGATGTTTTTGAGTTTACTCATACGAGCTTTTTAGCTTACCGGGTTTGTTGTTTACAACCCGGTGCACCATATTTTGGTGTAGGGGTTAGACCTGCAGGTGAGGATCAGCAGGGTTGAGATGGAGGCGTAGTGGCAGGGTTTTTTTGTTGGGTTTGGGGTGTGTTTGTATTTTCTTTTATATTCATGGGGATATGAATTGTTAAACTCTTGTGAGCGTTTCCTCTCTTGTTCTCAAAATTATGTAAAACAAGGAAATGTAATATCTAACTCAATTTGGGGTTGTGTGTAAATTTACTTTACGCATTGAGTTTATTTTCCTTGTTTGTTTTGTTGAAACAGGTTTTGGGATGTTAATATTTTAGGATATATCATGCCAAAATTTTTGAAATTATTTTTCAAAAAAAAATAGGGGCGTGACACCCTGAGAAGTTTGTCAAGCTTGGAATTGACCCTCCCAAGGGTGTTCTTTGCTATGGTCCTCCCGGAACTGGAAAAACCCTTCTAGCTAGAGCCGTGGCGAATCGAACCGATGCTTGCTTCATTCGTGTCAGTGGGAGTGAACTTGTTCAAAAATATGTAGGAGAAAGAGCTAGGATGGTACGAGAGTTGTTCCAATTGGAAAGGACTAAGAAGGCTTGCATTATCTTTTTCGATGAAGTTGATGCCATAGGAGGTGCCAGGTTTGATGATGGTGCTGGCGGAGACACTGAAGTACAACGTACAATGCTTGAGATTGTGAACCAGCTCGACGGGTTTGATGCCAGAGGAAACATTAAGGTGTTGATGGCAACAAACAGGCCTGACACTCTAGATCCGGCATTGTTGCGCCCCGGAAGATTGGATAGGAAGGTCGAGTTTGGTCTGCCTGATATGGAGAGTAGAACTCAGATTTTCAAGATCCATGCAAGGACAATGAATTGTGAACAAGACATTAGATTTGAACTTCTAGCTCGGATGTGCCCTAATTCCACCGGCTTCGATATAAAAAGTGTGTGCACAGAAGCCAGAATGTTTGTCATTCGGGAATGGAGGAAGACGGTGACTGAGAAGGACTTCCTTGACGCTGTGAACAAAGTTATCAAGGGTTACCAAAAATTTAGCGCGATGGCCAAGTATATGGTTTACAATTAAGTTGTACGTTCTGGTAAAACTATGAGATTATTTACTTATTTTTAAAACTATTTATTTTATACATTCATGTTCAGGCACACTTCAAGGTTCAAGCTTACTGTACAAAAAACAAGCCTCAGAAATACATTTCTGATGATAACACATTGAGAGAGCTCCGCATCTTACGAAGTGCTCTCGTCATTGTTTCGTTGGCGGGGGCGGGATCTTCTGGTCCCTGGTTCGGGCATGGGAAACGGTGCCGACGGTAAGGGAGTCTTGCTTTGGCGGTCTTCTCTAATCGGTGGTGCTACTGCTCGGTTTAGCGACTCCGTCGTGGGTGTTGCGAGAGGCGGGTTCGTATGTCGGATCTACCTCAAAGTTTGGATCTTTAAAGTCGGGGGAGTTTGGGCTTGAAGAGTAAGTGCTGCATCTGGTGAGCGGCGATTTGAGGTAGATCGTTCAGGCGAGGTTTGGATCTGAGTTTTGTTTTCAGATCGAGGTTTCTTTTTTAGGGAGAAGGCGGTTGATCAAGTTATTGGCCGGATTTGAAGGCTACAAGGGTCGACCGGAGCTCCTTGGTTCGGCGGGGCGATGCCGATGGTATGGAAGTGATGCGGCCGGCCGCCTGATCAGCGGCGCCGGCGGACAAAAGCTGGGGTGCCCATAGTAATTGGGCCTGGGCTCACTAGGCATGGGCTTCTGACCTTTAGGTGCATCTAGGTTTGGGTCCAGTTACCAAGTTTGGAACCCAGGCAACCTCCTCTGCATGGTTCCGAGTTAGTCGGTTCTTACAGGTTTAGGGCATGCCCATTCCTGTCTTTATTTTGCTGAGCTTTGGTTTTTGGATTTTTCCTTGAACTTTAGTTTTAGTTGCTTTTTTGTTGAACTCCATAGTAGTTTCGTTAATTAGGTTGTTTTTGGGCTATCTAGTATGGTTTTTTCTATCGTTACCTTTGCGGGTAAGTCATGTTGTAACTGCTATCTTTTCGTACAATATCAAAGGCTTTACGTCTATGCTTCAAAAAAAAAAAATTCAAGCTTACTACAAATAAAGATTTATATAGAGTAAAAATATACAACCTCAAAGTTCAAGTATATTACAAATTAAGATTTATATAATGTAAAAATATAGAAGTTGAGCAAAAGACATCAGTTGAGAAAAATCACAACAACACAAAAAGTAGGATCACAAGATGAAATAGTTTTTGTGACGATCTATATCATGCTTTCCTACCTGGAAATGAAAAGATCACTCATCAGCCTAGCTATCAACCAATAGTATGAATGAGATGTTACAATAATATGCAAAGACATACGGGTTGTTAATTATATTAAATAATATTTTATGTTCGAAATACATACAATATATTGTTATAAAGTATTCATATTTTAAATTTTTGATTTAGGCATGTTAATTATTATTTTCTCTAAGAAATTGGAGTAGACTAAACATGAGACAATGAATTGTGAAGGAGACATTAGGTTTGAGCTTCTGGCTCGAATGTGTCCTAATTCCACCGGAGCCGATATAAGAAGCGTGTGCACAAAAGCCGGAATGTTTGTCATGCGTGCACAGAGATAAGGACTTCCCTGACGCCGTGAACAAAGTTATTAAGAGGTACCAGAAATTTAGTGCAACGTCCAAGTATATGGTTTACAATTGAGTTGTTCTTAATATGCTGAAAACACAGTGATATTTTTTCTTTTTCTTTTTTAAAATTGCATGTGTTTGATACAAAGTTCCCAATATGACTAAATTTAGCAACATGAAAACACAAACTGGAGAAAATCACTTGAAAAGCAGTAGTCTTGGAACTGCAAATGGTTTACTCATGTAAATTGTACTGTTAAATTCTTGATGTAAAATTGCTTTATGGGCATCAACCAACTAAATGAATGGAACTGCAAATTTTACCCATGTAAATTGTACCGATTAATCCTGGTAAACTGCAAGACTGCTTTATCACCTTTATGGGTATCAACCAATTAAATGAATGGGTAAACTTAAATACCCAAAGTTTGATCTTGCATCAATCCACTGATGTGTGAGTTTTATAAATTAACTCAACCACTGAAGAGAAACGATGCGGCTTGTTCTTCATTGCCGTTAAAAAGTTGAAGAGCTTGTATCACTGCATCTCTCCCAAACCCTAGCTCAACAAGCTTTGCAATTTTGGCTTCGAAATCAGGTCTCTGCAACCACATCATTATCAAAAGAAAAAGTTCAGATGATTATTGACCACAAACTTCATGCTGATTCATCAATGAAGAGAAGAACTAGCATGATTTGTGCCAACAACGGAGTTAAAAGTAAGAGCTGAAGAGTAGAAGCTTAAGAACAGCTGAGATTAACCAACTATGATGATATAACGGAGGTCGAATTTCTTGACAGAATTGGTAAAGTGTAGAGAAATTTACCTGACTTGTGTTAGGACGAGCACTCCCTGAACCAAAGTTAGAAGAATAAAAAAAATAAAAAATCAGTTTTCGCTTATCAGTAACCCAATGCTAAATACAGCGAATTTCTATAACTAACCAGATGATTGCCCTCCAGTTGATACATCTTTGCTCTTATCTGTTGTTCCAGATATCACCTATAGAACAATGTATTAGGTTACAGTGAGCAGAAGTACTTGACTAGGAAAATCATTTATTTACACGCCTTCCTATTTAGACTAGGTCTGCAGCTGCAACTAATAACCTACATTGGTGATGGTTTATTAAACGCATATTTGGAAGGATCTTGTTGTTATATGTGCTGGAACTCTCTTCCATGACCGTGCATTTAGATGAGAGGGAATGACATTTCAAAGTGCCAACTGTCTTCCTAAAGATCTTCCTACAAGACCCTAGTGAGTGCAATGTCTCTACGATTTACTGTATGGAAAATGGGGTGTGTTCAAACTCCACCAAATTGATGTAAGACAACAAAAACAAAAATGTCAACTCAAGTACTTACAGGAGCTCCTGAGCTGGATGCTTCCTTGGACATCCTTTCTTCATCCAGAAATCGAGATGGCAAGTCTTTTTCTGAAATTAGACAAACCTCCTTAAGGGATTTTGAAAATATCAATGGGTTCACAAAAGAAGACGGTCAAATCTACGAGGGAGATCATAGAACAAACCTTGTAAAAATGGCACAGAGACTTCTCCCCCACCAACTCTCAACACATTATCCTTCAAGTCTATACTGCACTGAAAACATAAGTAAGATTAGCAGAGTAACAAACATGAAAAACTCTACCCAAGTTACATCATCAGACTGTGGACTTCACCTGATGCTTTCGGAGCATATCCAACCCAAAGAGGAACTCTATATTTGAAGCATCCAGTACCAGGAAGGAGCAGGGGTAAAAATTATTCCCAATCTACAGACAATGTTATCATTATTAAGGAAGAGACTGTCACGTAACCATCTCAAAGTAACAGCATAAAATGATATGAAAGGTTTTTATCAGACTGCTACCTTAATAGGAGCTACATGTATTCGACCCAATATCTCTGATTGACCAACGCCATGAGCAATGCCCTTGTAACGTTGATCTAAAAGCCTCAACAATCTAGAAAAAAAAAATCGACATTAACCCTTTGTATTAATATGAATAAAAAAAAACCAACAGCATTCGCAATGCAATAAAGAGTTCCCAAGTCGATCCTTTCACAGATTCATCTATAAGGCCCATCTCAAAAGGTCAATTCGAATAAGTAAAGTATCTTTTGTAAAATAAACCCGGTGCATACAACCACATCACTAGTAGCAAAGGATGTATTGCCATCAAGAAGCATAGCATTTGACACCTAAATTGGAAAACCCAATTAGACCTCGAAACTATTCATGATAACATGTGAAATATATACACTAAATCCACATGTATTATTCCAAAAAAAAAAAAAACGAAAAATAGACGAAGTATATGCATAATGGGATTCCCGTCAAACTTTTTATATGAAATCAAGCTCAACTCTTTACCACAACCAGCAGAAAGCAAAATTACTGTCTTATATTAAAAGAGCTCATACCCACAACGCTCAGCACAGGATTTTGATATAATCGTTGACTGTGCTCCACTGTCAACAAATGCCTGGAACAAGTAAAGATACATTAACAAACTATGTAATTTTGTTCTTAATTGAAGAACTACATCCAGCAAAAATAGGAGTTGAGTAACTGACAATACCAATGAATATGGATAATTCAAATCAAATTAACAAAGGGGTTGAATTAAGTAAATACTTGAGAGAGCAACACAACTGAAACAAAAAAGAGTCATCTCACTCTACAATAACCTCAAAAGACAGATATGAAAATCCTCGCTATTATGTTCAGATTACCTTCAAGGGGACACCATTAACTTCCATGTCAACATACAGCATAACCTGAATATACATATAGCGTCAAACTGTAGAACTTAAAATAAATAAAGCAAACAATAAGAGCAGATAATGGAGATTGGCAATCTTACGTACCACCCTTGCAAAAGCTTCGGGGTTATGTTCTAAAGCAGCAGCCCAATTCTCATCAATTCCTTTCTGCAAAAGACATTGGCAATACGGCAAACCATCAGAACAAATAAAATTTCACATTATTGTGTTCAGAAGTGATTCTTTGACTTACTAGTGGCACATAAGATGAAAAAACAACTATAGGATCACTTGAATTAGTGAACTTCACACCGACTAACCTGGCGAATAGCAGCTTCAATCTTCTTCTGGGCTTCAACATCAAAAGGGTCTGCAAAAAGAAGAGCCTGCTCACAAGATATAGGTAGACAGAAACTTCATCAGTTAGAGTGATCAGAAAATCATGCCAAAATTGCCATATGGTCATATATATATTTTTTACGCTCATACATATATACCCTAAGCCATGTAAAGCAGAATCTATCCTACAATCGCTATGAGAAAGGGGGGGAAAGGTACTAACATTCTCCTCCTCAAGTTGTCGTCGCTGTTCAGATTTTTGGCGGTGAAGCTGACGTAAAACTTCCTGCAGTCTGTTCAGATCATCTCCAAGAATAACTTGTGCTAATTCAGGATTACTCTGTAAGTTTCCATAAAGAGTAAGATTGTTTGAAACCTCTTCAAAATAAAAACAGTTGCATAAATATGCACCAGACAGTTTCTACTTTCATAGCAACAATGCAGACAAAAAAAAATTCATCTAATTACTCTAGCTCTGAATAAATTATGTCGTGGGCGTCTAAAATCTCATCCAAACGCAGAGAAACAAACTGAAGAAAAAAGAACACCATCGTACCTGAAACAACTGTGACATTGCATTAGAATCATTCCTAATCTGCAGCTGGAAAGCTCCTGGATTTACAGCAGACCCATCTGGATTTAAGCTCAGTGCATTGCTGGAAGCACTGAAATATATCCATACACCAATTAAACGCATGAACACCATCAAGGGAATTGTAAAGACAGTACCCAAAACTCTTAAGAGATAATGCTATTGAGAATTCTCGCAAACGCAGCATACCGAGACACGGCATTGGATACCATCATGATCATGTCATCATCTTTCACACCGATCGCACTAAGTTTCTCAGAATTTCTAACTTCCATCCCATTATACAGAAGCTGCTGATTCTGAAGCAGCACCCCGGTCTGCTCAATACCAAAACAATTCATGCATTCACTAAACGTTAATCCATCAATTTTTTTTCAAAAACACAAAATCTGCATTGAAACACTAGTTCCCCTAACTCCCCCAAGCAACAACCAAAGATCCAAACTTTACTTCAATTCAATAACCAAACACCCAAAACCCCATCAATGAAACTCAAAACAACAAAAATCAACGATGAAATGTTCCAAGAAATTTCTCACCTCCACTTCCAGGAGAGCTTTCACGTTTTCAACCTATAAAAAGCAAAACCCAGAAAATAAATTGAAAAAATAAGTCCAATTTTACAGAAAGCTAAGTAATTGAGAATTAGGTTTTTTGGGGGGAGATGAAATTAGGGTTTTACAGTCTCGTGAGGATCGACGTCTAAGGAGATGAACTGCTCGTCGGCGGTCATTACTGTGATCTTCATCTTGGATGTTCCGAGTTGGCGAGGTAAAGGGAGCTGAGAATGATGTAAAGGTTGGAGCTTTGGGTTTGGTTAGTTTTGTTTTACTTATAGATCAGAAGTCTTCCACTTGAAGAAGAAGAAGAAGAAGAAGAAGAAGAAGAACAGGTGGGAACAGGATTGGGCAAGGACTAAAATTTTGCAAATTTTACCGATTGTGGAAATGTCGACCGTCCAAAAAACGGATATTTCGATGGAAATTTTCAGGAAATATCGATTGCAGAAAAAAAAAATAAGAAAATTGACGGAAATTAGTAGAAAAACATGAAAATTTTAAATGAAACTTTGAGAGATATTTGTTATCTCAATTATCTATTATAATTGACAAAAAAATCTTGAATAAACATTAATCATAGTGAGTTTTAGTTATTTAAGGTGAATAACTACGTGCTGAAGTGCTGAACCAATGATAATTTTTAAATTTTTACTGTAAAGTTTATACATCTAATTTTTTTTTTATGGCTGGATACCCAAAGGGAGGCTAGACCATCACGCCTTATATACATATGATACAACATGGAATTACATGAGTGGTTTAGAGCCACATAGAAGACCTATGAGGTACATAATTTTCACTATCTTCATCGTTTCTTTGTGTAGAGTCTTCAGTATATTGTGAAGAGTAGTCATTAAATGATACCTCACCTTTGTAGTTTTGCATATATTGACTTACATGCCAACCATAAGGGTCAAGAGGGATTGACTGTGGATTTCCGTATTGAAAGTTGTAAGGATTGGGCAGCGCTTGACCTTGACCATAACCATAATCATTGGAAGATTGTACATCAGACTGTGACCATGACGTATCACTTGATTCAGTTGATTGCACCCCGTAAGGCATGGAATAAGTTGAATAAGGCATTGTCAGATTTTGGCCATAAGTGTATGGTCCATCATTGCCTCCTCCCACACTAGATGAGTCAAAAGTGGATAAAAAATCATATTCATGCGTTGGCACTCTTCCTTGGCCTCTTTCTCTTGGTGTATAATGTTTTCCTATAGCTCCAATACCAGAACCTGCTCTCCTACTTCCATGATCACCATCTCGTGTTGCATGTGTGAAGTTTGGCTCACAAGTGAATGGCCTCATATGACCAGGTTGGCTCCCATTGTAATCTTGAACTCCAACATCATCTCCACCACCGCCGTAGCTTCCACTATCATCACCCCTGATGCTTGATGAGCCTCCTGATCTGGTGCTAGAGTTTTCGTTTGTCCTGGAAGGAACTTGTGAGCTACGAGAGGAAATTAGAATGTTAGCTTTACCCACTAATGCATCGATAGATTCTCTATCAGGACCTATAACCTCTTCTTGAATTACTCTTTCTACATTTATTCTTTCCGCACGTGCTTCACGAGCAACTGTAGGTGATGGATTGCGTTCCTCGTCATCAAGATGAAGTGGCCTTATCCATTCACAAAGTTGATCTATTGCTTCATCATCAAACTCTGTACCAATATCAAAGACATCTAATGGATCTTTCTGGTCCACATGCGAATAAGCTGCCTCTCTGTCTCGAATTTTAAGCCTCATGTTGTAATAGCAAAAAACCAATTTTTCCAAACGACTATACCCCAACCTATTTCTCTGCTTAGTATGGATTAATGCGAATGTGCTCCAGTTTCTCTCACACGCAGATGTTGATGTTGTTTGTGATAATACTTTGATAGCTAACGTTCTCACAGTTGGGGCACTACTCACATACATAACCCACCAGTCGGCTGTCATAAAAAAAAATAATTACCTAATTTAGAATCAAAAATAGATTAATTACATGGAATCATATAAAAAAATTATAACACACCACAATCTTCAATTCAGCTGGGCATCCTCATATCGAAGGACTAAAATGTCGATAATCATGGTAATATCGGTGATTCAAAAAAAAGGAAATCTTGATAGATATATCGAAAAAATATCGATTATCGATGGAAATTTTACCAAAATTTGTATATTTGACTAAAAGTAAACTAAATATAAAATATCGGAAAGATATGAAAATTAATATCGGTGCTTGTAAAAAACGGAAATTTCGAGGAAATATCGAGGATATTATGGATATTTTAGTCCTTGGGATTGGGTGAAAATGTAGAACTACGAATCAGATGACATCATCTGACTTTGGACATTTTTGTTCAAATTACGTTTTGTCATAGCAATCTCATTTCTTTTCTTCTTCTTTTTAGCGATAAACAACTTTTTATTTTTAACTAAACCCAAAATTCATCTCAAGTCATAATAGGCCGTTAGTATGTGATACATAAAAATAGACCTATTCATTATACAATTAAATATGTAGAGGTAGTGAATAGACCTAAAGATAATAATGCACACGCCAACACACGCTTAGAGTGCACCAAAACATTCTTAGAGTGCATACCGAAGTGTGCTTAGTGTCACGCCCTGCCAAATTAATAAGGAGTTTCCTTAAGCATTTTGATGCAAGCATGGCTCAATGAAGGTTTTGGAGAGCACATGAGCATTCTAGAAGTATCCGGAATATTATGGAAAGTCTTGGAAGCATCCGGAAGTAATCGGGAAGCATTCGGACAACTCTAGAACTCTCTAGGACCTTAGAGAGTCTCTAGGACACTCCGGGACTCTCTAGAACCCTAGAGAGGCTCAAGGCTCAAGACTACTCCGGAAGTTTCTAGAATACTCAAGATAACACTGAGAGTTGTATAGAACACTCTAGAATCTCTATACTTGTAAATGTCTTAGAATTGTCTAGAATCTTAGGCAAGGGGGAAGGAGGATGCCTATAAATAGGGAGGCACTCCTCCCATTTGGGACATAGAGAGTTGGATAGCATTCAAGCTCACTTGTAAAGCTTTGTAAAGCTATCTCAAGCTTAATACAAGTTCTCTCTTTCAAAGATCTTCTCCCTACATTCAGGTGTTCTAGCCAAAGTGTTTGTGTGAGGAAGACTGATTTAGCATAAGGGAAGTGCTAAGGCCGCACGAGAAGCTCAGGAAAAAGGAAGCTCGTGACAGTTGGTATCAGAGCAGAAGTTCGATCAGAACCTCGCTCGACATAATGGTAAAGCACGATGCTACCAAAACTACATCAGGATCAAACCCCTCCGAATTGGCGAAGTATGATTCTGCCAAAGGTGCATCAGGATCCAACCATTCTGAGGAAGTTACGCAAAGGAGAACTCGCGAAGAGCATGTCGACCCTGACGTTCCAAGGCGGGAATGGTCTAAGGACATGATCTCTGCTTTTGACTCACGCCTATCTCAGGTGGAGGAGGGCGTGAGTAGCATGGAGGCCCAGGTGGATGATCTAGGCCAACGGGTAGAAGGCTTAGAAGCAGAGGATGTTGTCATCCACACTGCGATTAAGGACATGGTGGTCCAGCTAGAGGAGTCCTTGCGGGGTGAGATGGCGAAAATTCGCGAGGAGTTCATGGGGGAACTCACCAAAATACGTCAAGTCTACGAGAAGGAGTTAAATAGCACGTTTGCACGCATTGAGAAGATGCATGGGGACTTGGCCCTATGCAAGCGCGCATTGGCTATGGGAGCCGACACCAGCGATATTGTGGAGGCTAAGCGCATCGAGATGCCAAAGCCTAAGAGTTTCAGAGGATCGCGCAACGCTCGTGAAGTGGACAACTTCTTATGGGGGCTAGACCAATACTTTGGAGCCGTAGGCATTGCCGAGGAGGATGCCAAGATTAGGACTGCGGCTCTCTACCTCACCGACACTGCCATGTTATGGTGGAGGAGAAGGCGAGGAGATGTCGAAAAAGGTACGTCACCATTACTACCTTTGATGACTTTACAAAGGAGCTTAAAAGACAATTTTATCCGGAAAATGCCGAGGATGAGGCAAGAGCTCGCTTGCGAAGGCTCAAGCACTCAGGGTCTATTCGGGATTATATTAAGGACTTTACTAACTTGGTGCTTGAGATTCCCGATTTGCCCGACAAGGATGCTCTCTTCAATTTTATGGATGATCTCCAACCATGGGCTAAGACAGAGCTAAGACGACGTGGGGTGCAAGACCTTGGTACCGCCATAGCCATGGCCGAAAGCCTAATCGATTATGCTAGTCTAAAAGAGACCACCGGCAAGCCGAAAGAAAAGAAGAGTAGTTATGCCAAAGGTGGGGGAGACAAAAGCCAACGCAAAGACGAGCCCCGTCCAGAGAATTACTCGGCAAGAAGCAAGGATAAGGGCAAGCAAAAGGAGACAAGGAGTTCGGGTAAGCCCAACAACAACAAATGTTTCATTTGCGATGGTCTGCATTGTGCTAGAGATTACCCACAAAAGAGAGCTCTAAACGTACTTTTAGGAAGTCATCAAAGTGAGACAGACGCCAAGGGTGACAATGGTGGTGCACATGTGGGATCTATGCAGCTGTTGAATGTGATCTGATCCACACCCAAGGTCCAAGCCAAAGGTTTACTCTTCGTCGATGTCACTATAGGTGGGAAGCCAACGACGGCAATGCTCGACACTGGTGCAACCCACAACTTCATCGCGGTTGAGGAGGCCCAAAGGCTAGGACTTAAGGGAAACAATGGAGGAGGCTCCATCAAGGCGATCAATTCACCAGCTCGACCCATTCATGGTGTAGTTTGAGGAGTCAAGACCAGCGTAGGAGCATGGTGTGGAAACTTAGACTTCTCGATTGTTCTAATGGATGACTTCAAAGTCGTCTTGGGGTTGGAATTCCATGATCAAGTCAAGGCAATCCCGGTGCCATTCGCCAACAACTTGTGGATCACGGAAGGCGACAAGGCTTATGCATCACGGAAGGCGACAAGGCTTGTGTGATGCCAACAACTAGAGGCACAAAACAAGACTTAAAGGTGTTGTCGGCATTACAATTCAACAAAGGCATCAAGAGGGAAGATGAGAGATACTTGGCCATCCTTAGCGAGTTTGACGATGATGAGCCAAGACCCCAAGATGACATGCCCAAGGAGGTAGCAGCAATTTTTGAGGAGTTCAAAGATATTTCACCAGCCGAGCTGCCTAAGAAACTACCCTCAAGGAGAGAAATAGATCACGAGATAGAGTTGGAACCAAATACCAAACCACCCGCCTTGAGCTCTTATCGCATAGGGCCTCTTGAGTTAGCGGAGCTAAGGATGCAACTGAAGGAGCTTTTAGATGCCGAATTCATTAGGCCTTCAAAGGCCCCGTTTGGTGCCCGGTATTGTTTCAAAAGAAGAAAGATGGCTCTCTACACATGTGCATCGACTATCGGGTGCTCAACAAAATCACGGTAAAGAACAAATATCTCATTCCTCTTATTCCCGATCTATTCGATCAGTTGGGTCATGCACGCTACTTCTCAAAGTTAGACCTTCATTCGGGATATTATCAAGTGCGCATAGCCGAGGGAGACGAACCGAAGACCGAGTGTATCACAAGGTACGGTTCTTACGAGTTTCTGGTTATGTCCTTTGGTCTAACTAATGCACCGGCGACAATCCCGATAACATACGTAAGTAGTGGGCCACTGATAGGAGCACTTTGTGCGACGTTTTTAATATGTTTTTACCCCCATTTACGCAATGTTTAGCCCTTAGTATTGTAATATAGAGTCATTGAGTCATGTTAGGAGTCTTTGGTAGAGTTGGTTGTGAAATGAGCATAAAACGCAGAAATTGTCTGAAAATGTGAAGAGTCCTAGTTTGACTAGGAAACTTGTTTTGAATTGGAAACTTTCCTTATCTAGTGATTTTATCTATCTATTACATCTATGTCTTTTTATGACAACTTTTGTCTAGATTAGGACAAGCTTATTAAATGATTTATTCCTCTATTATCCTAATTATTTCTTTTTGATTTTAGGTGGAGATAAATCAAAGGAATTACCATGGGGAGTAATTGCCGAATTACCTTGGAGAGAAGAAGATTTCGGTTGAAGATAAGGAGAGATTTATGGAGGAAGGAGATCAGCCAAAATCAAGGGAGAGAATATTGTGGAAATCGGCAAAGATAAGGAGGAAAAGAAGGAAGATTAAATTCAAGCTTTAAGGGATTAAATTGCTAAAAATATCAAGAGGATTTCAAGGGGAAACAACACCAAAACTGCCGAAACTATTAAGGGAAGAAAGGAGGAGATAAATGCAAGATTATTCCAAGATAATTGCTGAAAATTTGTAGAGGATTTCAAGGAGAATTAGGGCTGCCGATCTTCCTCTCCCTTGCTCCCTATATATAGCTCGGCAACTTTGTAAAAGAATATCTTTTGTCTCTCATATTTCACTAGCCAAAACTCTATCAAAATCCCTACCAAAAATATTCAGTAAATTCACAAGCCACAACCATCCTCCATCACCATCAAGACGTCACTTTGTCAAGCCCTCTTCAAGGTTCACCAAAGTGTGATTCATCCTTTCTCATGGCTATGTATTTATTGATTCGTTTTACTTTGTCTATGAAGTGTAAACAGATTTTTGTTGTTGGAATTTTGTGTAATAACTTGATATTGGATTTCCGAATTTGCTACTTGGTTATTTGATATCTTATCTGTTCATAGCATGAAACGAAATTAGTAAAGGAATAGGGCAGTAAAAATACATGAGTTCTTGTTTTATCTTGATTAATTTTCTGCATTCGTATGCACAAAAATCAATGCATGAAGGCAGCCTTGATCATGGCTGTCCCTTGTGTATTGGTTTCAATTGCCGAATTTAATTTAAGGGGAAACATACACGAAGTTGTTTTTCCTTATGTTTATTCAAAGGGCTAGAGTAATACAGAAAATTTACATAGAGAAAGGAGATGAGGTGACGCCATACTCCCTAATATGTTTCCAATTAAACTCATTGTGCGTATGTGTTTCTTGTTTCAGATTCTACACGAAGTGTTTCTGAAAAATTTAGCACTATGTCTAGGATTATGCACGAAGCTAGTTCTAGATAATTAAGGAGTTTTGCATGATTAGAATAACCACGAAGGCTCTAATTAAATTGGAATTAGGATGAAATTAGAATGATTGTCGAAAATTGCTGCCATGTTTCTTTGTTGGTTTTGTTAAACGAGTTTTTGGTGACATGTTGTGTGAAAGATGAAGATCATGTAAATAATAAAATTAGGTTTTTATTTTATTTGTGAAATTTTCAGTAGGATTTAATATATTTTTCAACCCCCAATTTGTTATGTGACACTTTGTGTAATTGAATACCCTAGGATTCCCCGGATAGAACGATCCCTATTTGTCTAATACTACATGCGATACAAAAGGGTTTTAATGTGATTGGAGTTTTGTTGCAGGTACAATAACTCGGTTAATAAAAACTCCGTCAGCCACAAGTATTGGCCTGAGTGAATGATACTGGATACACAAATATATAGTGTCTGGCCCATTATTTCGACTGGGCAAACAAGGAGAATGCTAATTGATTTTGGTTAGTGTTATTAACACACTTTTTTTTGCTATTAACACACTTTTTATATGGTGAGAACGGATCATCAATAAAAATGACAAGTTTGTAAATAAAATAAAAATGTGTAGATATGAAAATAGATAAGGTATGTTAATAACAAAAAATGATGTATTAATAGCAATACCCTTGATTTCTCATTATGCATGGTCGACAATTGCACTCCACGAGCCAAACTTGGCCTGGCCATATTTCAAGAGAGGAACTTACAAGTTGCATCCTTTCTGGCCAACGTAATCTTCCTCCCCTTTGTTTATTGGGTTATATGACTTGAATCATCTTGCATAGTTTCATGACATGTTTAATCGTAAGTTCATAATCTTTACTCATGAGCTCCATTCTTTCATGAAGATGAGTTTCTGTTTCAAGTAAACATTATGAAGTTAAAATGTCCATAATCACGTTGGTAAAAAGACCGCAACGAATATGCTGGCATTCAAACATATAACTATCTTAATAACTTGGTTATCAATTAGTTCTGAACACGGCTGGCCCTGTGTCCATAAAGGCCTGAGGCAAGAAAAAATTTGAGGCCCCAAAAAATCTTCTTCTTTCTTTTTTTTTTTTTTGGCTTTTGGACGGAACAGTTGCGATTTTCTTCTGTATTGATTTGAAAACTGAAAAGAATTAAAGAAAGAGTAAGAGACTAATAGACGGCAGGTCTTATATATACTCTTATTCTATTTTTTTTTTACAGGTCTATATAAATTTTTTTTGAGGCCCCTAAATTTTGAGGCCCTAGACCCAAGCCTGGTCCATCTTGCCCCAGGGCCGGGCCTGGTTCTGAACATTCTCTTCTAAGATAGTAAAGTAACGCAACCGATCACTTCAAATCGAATTGCATATTACATAGAGAGAAAACACTTCATAAACATACATACATATATATATATATATGTATAACTAAATAAAGACTTCATAAACATACATACATACATATATATATATATATATATGTATGTATAACTGAATAAAGATTTGAAGATCAACCAATTCATCTTGTTGTGCAATGTAGCCCATGTCAGGCCAGAAAAATAAATAATCCAGCATTACAAAACATGAGAACATCTTCAGTATACGACATGTATCTTCACATACATACATGAATTATCAGGATTAGAAAAAATAATATAGAACATGGTGGTCAAACATATAAATTGTTATGAACGGTTAAGATTGGGTCGTGTAAATAGACGTCGTGCATACAAGAATTTTCATACAAAACAGTCTTAAATGCCCAGTACGTACATCTCTGTCAACAAATCAAAATTAGAAAAATATATTATACGGTATCAATGATCGAGGTTTTATCTTATCATTCTTATGAAACGACGACGGCGAAGGCGCTATGTTATGCAACGACGACGGCGAAGGGGATATGTCATGGAACGACGACGGCGAAGGCGCTATGTTATGCAATGACGACGGCGAAGGGGATATGTCATGGAACGACAAGGGTGAAGGTGCAGGCGCTATGTTATGCAACGACAAAGGCGAAGGCGCTATGTTATCCAACGACGATGGCGAAGGCGCATGCGCTATGTTATCCAACGACGGCGAAGGCGCAGGCGCTATGTTATGCAACGACGAGGGTGAAGGCGCTATGTTATGGAACGACGAGGGTGAAGGCGCTGTGTCATGCAACGACGAGGGTGAAGGTGCTGTGTTATGCGACGACCAGGGCGAAGGCGCTAGGTTATGGAACGACGAGGGTGAAGGTGCAGGTGCTAGGAATGGTCTTCCATGTCTGCATGGAGATCCAGGAGCATGTGGATCACAGTTGACATCTATGAAGATCTTGTTGAATTGGAAAATGTGGTGACTTTTGAATGGACCATAACCAAGCAGAAAACCCAGTGTGATTACCAGACTTGCAATGCAGAGAAGAACACACATGCATATTCTCCCGCAGCACATCTTTGATTGGAAGATTTCCCCTCCTCTTTCTCTGTTTTGTTTTTCTTTTTTCCTTTTGATCTTAGAGAATGATCTCAATAAGAAATCTTGGTATTCCCTGCTGCCTGTTACAGAGGGAATGCAATTTGTTTCGAAGCCAAGTCCTTGGTTTTAAAGGAGGGCAAATTAGTTCGCGTATAATATGCGTAAACCATCAATTGTTTGGAAAGGAAATTTAGGATTTAAGACAATTGTCATGACATGCCTGACCTGGAAGAGAATTCCAGCTTGGCTTTGAGAGAATCTAGACCTCTAATCCTTAAGGAAGACTCAAATCCAAGTGTAAATTCAACAAAATCTAACTGGCTCCATATGCATCTGTTTGACAAACTTAAAGTCATTCTATACTTAGCTTTCTTGTAAACAAACTATATATTAGCTGTGTTAGGAATACCGTAAAGCTTTATTTCATTTTGAAATTGTAATTTGTTGGCTTTAACAAAATATTGTCCCTGCTGATGTATTTCTAGTTTCAGTTGAATAATGGTAAAATCACTTGTCTCATTGTTGATCTTGATTCCACTAAACTTTTCTTGACAGGGCATAATCGTAGGTATCTATATTCAGCTTCCAATGAACTAAAATGTAGATAAGGTTATGATTCTATTTATCTGCACATAAAGTAACACAATTCAAATCCTCCATCTACCTGGATTCTTCTGTCACACATGTTTGTATAGCCAGTTCCACAGTTCTTGGCATCCTAGTTGCAGAGTTGGCCACAAGGACACCGTCCACGGCACAGTGTTGGTCACAAGGCCACCGTCCACGTCCACGTCCATGTCCACACGAGTACAAAGCAAGCCATGATCCTTACATCCTTAGCCATATACGTCAATACAGGGCTGGTATAGTGATAGTTTTCTGAGGCATGCATCCTTCACTAGTGTTGTATGTTTTGTGTTTAGTCAGTGATTCATTGTCATAAGGAGCTTCCTTTATGTAAACTCGAGTCTAAGTGTTGACATACTTGTATTACTTACTAGTTAACGAATAATTTGTGTATGTACTACTCTGAATTCAATGAACAGCTGATCCTCGCAGAAGTAAGGACTTACGAGCAAGTAGATGGGAAAGTGCAGTATTATGCGCAATATTCCACACTCTGCTCTCTGCCCTCAACCTAATTCCAACTAAAAGCGGGTCTCAATGGAGTAAAGGTGCACTCATAAAACAACCTGCATAAACAGTAGTCTAGTCCTCTCTCCGGTCACCGGAGTATATTCAGTTCACCACCACGGAAACCGGTGAATCCGGCTTTTCCTCCGCCGCTTGCACCACCTCCAGCCACAAAACCAGTCCCAAAACAACCCTTAGCAGCCGCATACACAACAGTCTAGTATTCTCTTTGTCAAAGTCATAGTCCCATTAGAGTCAAAGAGCCGAAGTACGACAACAAAAGGATGCATAGTCAAAAAAGTCTTGACCCACAGACCCCAATTTTCATGCAGAGCTTCAAGGGCTCTTTGTTACTAATCTGTTTAGCTCCTACTGTAAAACCCAGATTCTCTAGTGCAATTTTAATCTTAAAACACTAAAACAAATTGAAAGAACAAATAAATAAATAAATTCAATTCAATAAAAATATCAAGGTCACACAAAGATCAAGATTAACAAATATAGAATCAAAGAACCTAAATTCCAAGAACAACATCCAAATGCAAACCCAGAAACCCAGATTGCAAAATTCAAACAAATAAAGAAATTACAAGTAATTTAGAGACAAACTAGTAATATGGTGGAGGAGCAGCGTAACCCAAGAAGGGTCTGCTGCCACAGAGAGACCCATGAACACTCGGGTCGCAATAATTCACAGTATCCTTGAGCTTGTGAAACCCGTTCTTGAAGACTCCGAACCCGAACAACAACCCGATCAGTATCACCACCAGTATCAGGCAAGTGCAGCACATGCACACTCTACCCGGGCAGCACATCTTGTTCTTCTCTTCTCTTCTGCTCTCTGAGATCTTGGGAAATCTGGGTTTGGAGGATTTGTGATTGTTTTTGATGAATGTAGGGGGATTTAGAATTGTGGGTTTAATGGGTTTGTGGTGTGTCCTTATCGAAAGAGAGAGGGTTAGACGCAAGGGGAATCGTTTGCTTAAAAGGAAAAGGAATTCGGATTCGAATTTCTGGATAAATTGGGACTGGGGAGAAAGGGAGACGTTACTTTCGTCTTTCTGGTGTGCTTTTTTTTTTTGGGGGAGTAGAAAGGTGGTTGGCTTTTTTTCGAACGTTGATGGGTGATACGATCCAACGGAAACGAACGAGGGTGGAGAGGTGGGAATCATGTGATCATGGGAAATAACTTCTTTTAGAAAAAAAAATGAAACTACAATTCGTGTTGAGTTGTCATATTTAATGGAAAAACGGATAGTTTGGTTTTGGAAAATTGTAGGGTTTGTGACATTGAAATGATATTGATGATTGTTTGGTAAGGGTGTATTTGATTTCATCGATTTAGACACTAACGTTTCAGCACTAGCTGCAATGATAATCTTAGTTTTTCTTTTTTTATTTAAATATAAAATAGTGAATTTTGAGAATTGTTTCACAGCTTGTAACTGTTTTATTTGATTCGTCATTCTTCAATTCTAAAAAGATCAGGAATGATAAAGCGAGAGCGCTAAAGGAGAAAGAAACGTGTGAAAAGGGTGAGCCACATCATCTCAAACCCTTATACACACCCAGACAAAAAGGGCACCACCGTTAGAACGAAAAAAAGGCGGGCAAAAGTGTAATCTCGCGTGATCCTTAGCTGCAGTGTCGTGAACAGTACCTGGAGTTGTTGGGGAGGCACATGAATCAGCTGGAAATCTACAAAAACAAAAACTATCAAGACCCACCCCGAATTTCACCCTGAAACCCGAAGTAAATCCTGCGGGGACCACCTCCAAGGAAAATTTACCAAAAATTCAGCATAACCTTCCTTAAAAATGGACTACCTTTCCTAATAATACCTGCATACACTTCAAAAGAATTCATCTATAACCCTCTACTCCTAGAGCCTTCATGCTCCCCAAAACACAACATCTCCTAATTTATTTACTAACTTTAATAAGAAAATCTCACAACCAACAATCACAGGTTCAGAGCAACTCTATTAGAGAAGAAATGAATTAAAAATATATAGATGAGCGGAAGCTAAAATATTGATTATGCCTCGTCTGCATGTATGTCCGACCTCAACTATGCTAATATGCAAACTGGGCATTTAAAACCAAAAGGCCCAAAGGAAAACATTCAAAAACGTTAGAGTGAGTGGACCAAAGTAAATTTAAAAGAACCGAGCAATAAATATTTTTATGCTTTCCCAATTTAATTTCCGAAGAAAAGCGAATGCATGCCTCAAGCGATAAAACTTTTAATTCATAAATATCGAGTTTCTCAAGCTCTAATAAAAATCAGTATGTATTTACACATGTTCATACCCCCTATATAAATTTTTATGGATTTAAAAGAATTGATATAGGGCTACTACGCTCGCGTCTAAGGCTCACGTCACACCATAATGCGGTTATTCACTGCGCCATTAAGGTGGACAGACGGGTGTATATATACGAGCTCATACCCCCTATATGAATTAAAACACTCATATAGGGTTACTACGCTTGCATCTCACGCTCACGTCACACCATATTGGCGGCTAATTGCTACACCATTAAGGCAGACATACATGTATAGCTAGCTAGCATTTATATACATACTCTCCTCATAAATATACATATATACACCGAAAACCTCATTTTCGGTAACTCTCCAAAAATCATGAAAATTACCAATTATCAGAAAAAACAATAAATCTCAGCAAACGAAATAACTGATCATCAAAGATTAATGCAACACATGAATCTGCTTGAGCCTCCTCACGTCTTGTTTCAAATATATAATTAAATCCCCAACTAAAATTTAACACTTATATAACAATAGACAAAATTAAAAGTGATTCTTAACACACTCCTCCTTGCCTAACTTCGTTATTCTTAAATCGATACGGTCTGAACTTCACCACAAACACTGGAAGCCTTATTATAACCTTCTACAGTCTTAAGAACATTAATCCAAAGGCCGGATTCTACCCCATTAACCACCAAATTCTCCAATGTTTGAAAAATCTGTAACCTGTCCAAAACTCCTCCAAAAATTCTAAACTTCATACCATTAGACTCCCTTCAACATAACAAATTAAAAACCCTAAAAAACTACCTAACAGCGGCGCCGCCGTCTGCTCCGCTGACAACCTACTCCGGTGGCCTCCAATGCCTACCAAAATTTAATATAATCTTCCCCTCAACACACTCTACAACTTCCTTAACTAGCACAAAGTTCAATTTCAAGCTTAACAAGTCCAATCGAACCAAAACACAAAATGGAACCCTAGAATTTCTAACACCCAATTCTCCTTACCTAGATCAAGAGGGAGTGAAACCTTTTGAGGTTTTGATGCACGGGAGGAGAGCTTCCAAATAAGCCAAGCAGCTCCGGCTATGGCGACTAGAGGAGGGAGCTCCGGCGAGAGGGCAGCCGCGGCTTCATATCGTGATATCTAGGGAACGACGGCGGGAGAAGCGCTGCCACCAACCCAGGAAGAGAGAGAAGGAGACGTCGGTCCAAACGGGACAGGTGCAGCGGCCCAGTTCGGATGGATGGCGTCAGACCGAGGTCGGGATTCCGGCGGGGAGAGAGGAGCTCAGGGAAGAGGAGAGAGATGGGAGAAAAACTTGGGCTTTTTCCTTTCCTTTTTCAAACTGGTTCCAACCCAATACTTATAACAATGTCCTAAAAAACGGCCTAAGCGGCCGCCTGGGCGCTCGGAGTCCCTAAGCCGCCCCGATTTCAGGCAAATCACTTGGTGTAGTCGGCTGGCCGTTTTGTGGCCGCCTAGGCAGGGCTAGGCGGAGCGCCGACTAGTTTTTGTTTTTTTTTGAGGTCTAGGCTTCACTGTTTTTGTAATCTGCTGGGTTTTTATTGCAATGAAATGGAGAAGAAGAGTATAGAAAGAGGAGCAAACAGAGAAGAGGAAGCAGAGGACGGTGGGGATATGCAGAAAGAGAAGGAGGCAGAAAGATAAGATTATGTTGTTAGACTTGTATAATTGTTAGGATTCTACTGAAGACAAAAAAGACCTCATATACTCTTAGGCTTTACATATGGTTATGGCCTATCACCTCCAACAAATTTATTTATTTATTTTAGATTTTGATCAATAACTATAATTTTTAATTATTTATCATATAAAATCTGAATAAATAAACTAAAAAAAAGACATTATATCTATATTTTGAGTATTTTTAATATTTTCAGATATTATAATACCTTATATAACTTTATTTATATAATTACTAGGTATTAAAAAATATAAAAATATACAAAAATAGAAAACCGATTAATCTTTTGGGTGCTGTCCGCCTGACTAGCGCCCAACGTTTTTTAAAACCTTGACTTATAACCCAACTCCAAAATAAAACACCTAAAAACATAACACAATAAAAAATTACCCCTTTTTACTAGCTAAATTTACCTTTTTACTTTTTTCAACACAATCTTCTACGTAAAAATTTCTCCGAAATAATTGTCCCTCAAAAGACCTCTAGGGACCTTTGAAACTATAAATTCATTAACGAAGACGATAAAACTCTTGCTAACACTATGCTAGTTATGATGACCTAACTAGGCAGCAAACTAGTAGGTGCATCCGTCCCACATCGCCCGAGGGAGACAAGTTGCTATGTTTATATGTGCAGAGCTAGCACCTTACATTGAGACGCGTTTTGGGGTGAAACCTCAAGAGCAAAACTGTGAGGGTCGTTTGGCCCAAAGCGGACAATATCTAAATGGACTGGGCCGGGCTGTTACACTAGTAATTAGGGTAAAAATTTAAGAGTCGGGATGTGACAAAAACCCCAATAGAAAATTGAGTTTATATGTGTCACGCCCCGAACCTTAATTTTTACCTTAATTACTAACATAGTGGTAATAAGAGTTTTTACCGTGTTCGTCACTAAGTGTGTAATTTAATTAGTCCCCATAGGGTGTTGAGGGACTAATATTTTGAAGAAATTATTTGAAGGAAGAAAATGTGAAGACGGTAAAAATTGTAAATTTTAGCTAGTAAAATGTAATTTTTATTGGGGTATTATTTTGGGGTGTTGAATATTTTTGGATTGGGTTTATATGGGGTTGTGGACCGGGCCTTTTTGGTCAAAGCCCAGTTTCTTTTTTTTTCTTTCTCTCTCTCTCCCTCCCGCTCCCGCTCCCGACTCTCCCTCCGCTGCCGGATTTTTCCGTCGCCAGCCCGCCGTCGTCCGGCCTCCGTTCGCCGTCGGACCGGTCCCAAACGGTCGGTCTCCGACCCAGCTGCAATCCTAGACTGGTGGCAGCCTCCCTAGCGCCGCCGTGAGGGAGAAAAGCTCGCCGGAAGGTCCGACTGCCGAAAGCCATTCTTCGCCGGAACTCCTTCCTCTGGCCGCCATAGCCGGCGAGTCTTGGCTTAAAAGGAAGCCCTCCTCCCGTGCTTCAATCCCTCCAAAGGGCTCGCTCCGTCTCGAGCTAGGTAAGGAGAAATCGGAATTTGAATTTTCTAGGGCTTATTGTGTTTGTGCGTTCGATTGATGTGCTTAGGCTTAGAATTGGAGTTTGTGGTAGTTAGGAATGTTGTAGAGGAGGTTGAGGGGAAGATGCTGCCAAATTTTGGTGACCATCGGAGGTCGCCGCCGCCGAGAAAATGTTTTTGGTGGAGAAAAATGTGAGGAGTTTAATGGAATAAGTTTTAGAATTTTTGGAGGAGTTTTGGATAGGTTGAGATTTGTTGAAGTTTGATATTTTTGACGGATTATTAATTTATAATCCGGCCATTGGATTTTATTTGGTGGAAGGTGGTTTTGAGGAAGTTGGTTTTTTTATGGAGATTTGTGGTTGGCAGTGAAGTTAAGATTTAGGACGATAGGCATGGTTGAGCGCTAGAAGCTCATAGTTAATTATGCCTATTTTATTTAAGCGTCGGTGTTTTATTTTAAGGAATTAATTATGTTTGGAACAAGAAGCGAGGAGGCTCGAGCAGAGGAGACCTCCGACCGACGTCAGACTTAGGCCTAAGTTGTGAGTGGACCTTTGTTTTAAATAATGTGTTTGAATTGTTTTATTGTTGAGTAATTTCCTTTGTTGGATTTTTATCCGGAAATTGAGAATTTCGGAGTTTATACTCATTTATTGACGTTTTCGAGAATAGTATGTATGAGAGAGAATGCTAGCTAGCTATACGTGACAGCCCTCGTTCTGAGGACGAATGCCAGTATGGGGTGACATGAGCGTTAGACGCGAACGTAGTAGCCTTGTACGATTTTCTACTTTTTGAGATTATTCTATGTTTTTACATTCATTCATAGAAATCGTACAAGGAGTAAGCACGTATTTATATTCACTCGGTCATTGCCCCCATTCTGAGGAAAAATGCCAATATGAGGCGATGTGAGCGTTAGACACAATCGTATTAGTCTGGTGTGACTATCTATTTTAAAGCTTATTCATAGATAACATACATGGAGTAGACGAGTGATTAATACATACTGATATATATTTATAAATTGAGCTTGAGAGGCTGTTTTTGTTTATGATTTGGAGACTAGCCAGAACTAGTCGTTTGCATTGTTAAATTTCTTGGGGAAATATTATTGTTGTTGAGATTATTTTGTCCACTCACTCTGACGTGATGAAATATTTTCCCCTGGGCTTTTCCTTCGTTTTTAAATGCCCAGTCTACAGAGTTCGGGTGGGGTCTAGAAGGAGGCGACGAGGCATAGTCACTCATTTCTCCACTACTGTTCACCAGTAGGTTATCTGTTTAACCCACTAGGATTTCTAGTAGCTTCCGTTGTATTTCTTGTAGTAGCTCTGAATACTTTCGGAAAAATAACTGTGTATTATTTTATTTGGTTATTTGGATTAAGTTGAAGAATTTATATTATTGGTTAAAAGTGTTCTTTAATTTTTCCGGGTTAGGGTTGTCCATTTTCAAGGGAGGTTTGCCGAGTCCTTCGGTAAGTTTTCTTTGGAGGTGGTCCCCGCAGGACTCACCTCGGGTTTCAGGGTGAAATTTGGGGCGGGTCTTGACAATATGAGTAAACGAACGCAATCAATTAGTAGAAAAATAAAAAAAAAACAAAGGCAGAAATCCCAAACCACTTACCCAAATTCTTCTTCCTCTTATTACCAAAAATAAATTCTTCTTCCTCTCCATCAGATAGTTATGAGAAGAAAAGAGAAGAAGATCGGTGCAAGAGAAACAACAAAGAAGAGAGAAGACCGGGAGGCTTACACGTCTTTGGATGGAACTATGGAAATGAATTTAAGCTTCGAACAGTCCACTCTATCTGCTCTCTTCCTTTCTCTCGACCAAACAATCCAGAACGATGTGGCGAGAACCAAAGAGAGAGAAAGCAAAGAAAAAGAAGGGCCGATGACACACAAAATATATACATGGCGAACAACGGTCAGGGCGGTAGGTATGTAAATCACTGAACATTTGAAGGGCAATGACGTCCGCCCACTATTCCGAAGGAAGTGAACAGTAGGTCGACGCTAGACGCTATAGTAAGAACAACCGTGTTACAGACCCTAAAATTTAGATACTGGCCCAATACATTGCCTAACGAAGCACTGGCCCAATAAAGATGTGATTAAAGTGGCCCAATCACAAATAGTGTCCTTAGCTTCATTTACAACACAAAGCCTATGGTTTAAATATGCAACTTTTTATTGGTTAGGAAAAATTATATCAAAAATGCTTCGGTTAGGTTTCATGGAAGTTGTTTAACGAAAAGTCCATATTTGGCAACCTCCAATCGTTATAATCTAATAAGCCCAATGCCCAAATTGACCCGCTGAGCATTTTTGATTTCATGAGATCGATACTATTGTCAGTATTGTGTATCTTGTTGTTAAAAGCCTAAAAGTAAAAGAAATAAAAAATGATTTTCACAAACACGATTTCTTTGTCACTAATTGATTAATTTTTTTTTTAATCCACCGTCGTTAAACGCTCAATTCATTGAATACTACTATCGGTTTTCATGAATTCCTCTGTTATTTAGTGACAAAGTGAACACCCCTATAATTTTCAATACACGACACCCTCAATTACTGAAACTTTATATCCTTGTTGTGTAATGATTTTTATCAAAACATAATTTCTTAATATAAAGTTTTGGAAGAAGATTAAGTTTTGATGTGACATCCACTTTCTATTTCCATCTCCATCTTCCTTAATCAACCCCCTCCAAATTCATTTACCATTTTACCATTTTTTGCGTTTGGGTCTGAATTTACCATTTTACCTTACACACATCATAACTAGGTAAACTCTCCCCCAAGTTACATCATAATGACTGACCAATAGTATATTCTCTCTTCTACTTCATAAAGGTCTACCCCATTCCCCCATCAAAAAAAAAGCTTCTCACTATATATCTGGTCTCCCCCAAGTCCCCACCTCTTCACTTCCAAGTCCTCTCTTTCTTTTCCCCTCCTCTCCTCTCCGCCTTCACAGATCTCACTCCCAATTTCCCATCCTCCCATTTCGCATTCCAATCCGGGACTAGGGATCCCCAATCCTCCTCCACACTCCTACATAGATCCCTTCTCTCATGGCCTCCCCCGGCAACCCTAATACTCCTCCACCTCCGCCGCACCAGCAACAACAGCCTCCTTTCGACATGGTCAAGTTCTTTAAACCCACCACTTCCCCCCAAACCCATCCCCCTCAAAACCCTAACCCTAATCTCAACTCCGCCGCCTTCCCTATCCCTCCTTCCTCCTATCCTCCCCCTTCTGGGCCCTACTCCTACCCTCCCCAAACGGCGCCGTTTCACCAGAACCAATTCTATTACCCTCAGCCCCAAATTCCTTACGCTCCTCAAGACCACCATCTCCTCCTCCAGCAGCAGCGCTCCCTCTCCTTCCCCATCCCGCCCCTCCAGCCCCCATCTAATTACAACATTGCCACCGCCAACTCCAACCCCGCCGCCACCGGAAACCCCAATTCCGGCGTCAGGATCATGGCCCTGCTCGGCGCGCCGTCTTCCGGCCTCGAAATGCCGCCGCAGCAGCCGGAGATTTCAGCCCCCGGGATGGTGCCCGCTCTTCCCATGGGGATCCCGCCGTCGCCTGCTCGAATGCCGAGCAATAAGCTGCCGAAAGGGAGGCATTTGATTGGAGATAGTGTGGTTTACGATGTGGATGTTAGGCTGCCTGGGGAGTTTCAGCCGCAGCTGGAAGTTACGCCAATTACGAAGTATGGTTCGGATCCTCAGCTGGTTTTGGGCAGACAAATTGCGGTGAATAAGTCGTATATATGCTATGGATTGAAGCAGGGGAATATTAGGGTTTTGAATATACACACTGCATTGAGATCTTTGTTTCGAGCTCATACACAGGTAAATTGAATTTTCTTCCATATAGTTCTTATATACTTTGTGTTCGGATTAGCAAGATGCAGTGTGATGATCACTACTTTGCCAGAATGTAAATGTAAATCGACTCGATAATAGCTATGTTGGATATGTGCTTTATCTGGTCAATGATTGTTATATGTTGTTGGCCTAAGTGATGTGTTGTTCTGTCAGAGGGTCACAGACATGGCTTTCTTTGCTGAGGATGTTCACCTTTTGGCTAGGTAATTTTTTAAATCCATGATTGATACATTTCTTTGTCCTGGTTTGGTTATGCGTTATCTAATGTCAACTTCTGCAGTGTGAGTGTAGAAGGACGGCTTTTTGTGTGGAAAATTTCTGAAGGTCCGGATGAAGAAGGTACGCCACAAATCACAGGAAAGATTGTTATTGCCATCCAAATAGTTGGTGAGGGGGAAGCTGTTCATCCACGAGTTTGTTGGCACTGTCATAAACAAGTAAATGATTCTGTTAATGCTATTTTCAATAGAAGAGTTATAGCTCAATGCTTTTGATGTCCATGATCGTTGTCCATTGGTCTTGAAGTGGTTGATTGATATCTTTTGCTTGTATACTCGCAGGAGGTTTTGGTGGTTGGGGTTGGGAAGCGTGTTCTACGAATTGATACTACTAAAGTTGCAAAGGGTGAAGTCCCTTCTGCTGAGGATCCTATCAAATGTCCTGTTGAAAAGCTTATTGATGGGGTCCAGTTTGTTGGTAAACATGATGGAGAGGTGACAGATTTATCAATGTGCCAATGGATGACCACCCGACTGGTTTCTGCTTCTATGGATGGAACAGTAAGCTCTTCACCATTTTGCTGACTTTGTTGCGTAAACTGCAATCTTCACCATTTGCCTTTGTTACATATTCCCTTTAGTGGAGTAGGTAGTGAAACTTAAGTGCGGTTTTTATCAGAGTTGGGTGGGAACATTTGGCTCCAGCTTGCCCTTTTACATCTATATAGATTGTTTCATTCTCCTTTTCTTTTGGTGAAATAGGATAATTATTTGTTTACAAAAAAATCTGTTGGCTAATCCGGCTTCTACTTTATGCTTCAGGGAGTTTGGTATGAATTAGGCTAAATTATTTTGCACAAGAAATGGCTATGGCAGATGAACTTTTACTTTATAGGAGATTTTAAAAGTGAAGAAAAAGGGCTGTAAGAGATTTTAAGAGTGGAAGCTGTTCCACTTTGTAGGGAGAGTGTCAATTTTTCTAAACTCAGTACATAGTTTGATAACTATTAAGAATGAATAGTGGTTCACGCAATTTCAAATTCATTCAATGGGCTATCTTCTTAGTGAACAATACAAAAATCATTTCTGAACAAGTTTAAGAAGATTATCAACTAGTTTATGATACCTACTTGACTTAATTGTTTGTGAGTTGTATATCTAGTATAGGTTTGAAAATCTACACGTGGAACTTTATTTTTTCTAATTTTTGGTGCCAATCGACACCCTAGTAATTTGGGATTCTGAAATCGTTTGCTGTCGCATACTGCATTGGTGGGTAACCGTAAGAGTATGACATCATTTATGGGACAACTAGGGTTCCTGTTTTTTTTTTTTTTTAAATTTTAATTTTGTTTAGAGTTAGTCATGGGTTCTATGTTCTGGAAAATATATGTTATTTATACACACACACTCCATATATGCGTATATAAATTTCCCAAATTCTTGATTGATACAAATTTTCTGAGTCGTAAATTTGGTTAATACAGATAAAGATCTGGGAAGATCGCAAGTCACAACCACTTTTAGTACTGAGACCCTATGATGGCCTTCCTGTTTATTCGTCTATATTTGTGACAGCTCCCAACAAACCAGATCACATCATACTTGTAACAGTGGTAAGTGATGATTGATTTATTTACATTGTACCATAAGGTGTTGTCTATCCTAGTGTGCTGAAGTGTAATTGCACGACTCAATTATACAGGGCCCGCTTAATCGGGAAGTGAAGATCTGGTCCTCAGCAAGTGAAGAAGGCTGGCTACTTCCAAGTGATGCTGAGTCATGGAAATGTACCCAGACCTTAGAGCTAAAGAGCTCCGCTCAACCTCGAGTTGAGGATGCATTCTTTAATCAAGTCATAGCATTGTCACATGCTGGCCTTCTTTTACTTGCAAATGCTAAGAAGAATGCCATATATGCTGTGCACATAGACTTTGGTGGTGAGCCAGCAGCTACACGCATGGATTACATAGCAGAATTCACTGTTACGATGCCTATTTTGAGCTTTACGGGGACAAGTATATCTCCTCATGGTGAACAAATCGTTCAGGTTTATTGTGTCCAAACACAAGCCATTCAACAGTATGCTTTGGACTTATCAAAGTGCTTACCTCCCCCGCTGGAGAATTCAGGTTTAGAAAAGTCAGATTCCACTGTTTCACATGATGCAATTGAGGCGCTGTCAACTAATTCAGCACTGAAACCAACCATACAAGCTACTACTCCTGAAGGTGCAGCTGCCTCGAGGTATCCTCTGCGCACTGGTTCGGTTGATGCTGCCACTTCGAAAGATATTAGCACTTCGTCTATAGAATCAAAACCTGTTGCATCGGCACCGGAGATGAATGACACAGATGTTTTTGTAGCAACACAACCTCCTCCTTTGAGTCCTCGGTTGTCCGGGAAACTGTCTGGTTTAAGAAGCCCGACAGATAGCACCCATAGTGGTGACCAACAAATTAATGAGTACTCGGTCGACAGGCAGATGAATACTGCTCGTTCGAACTTGTCTGATATGCCTGCAGTTGCTGATGATTCAAGGAATGATGAGCAGAAAATTGTACAAGATGAAGTATCTAGTGTGCTTAATCCTCCTATCATGTTCAAACATCCAACCCATCTAATAACTCCCTCTGAGATTTTAATGGCTTCTTCGTCTGAAAATACAAATGCAGTTGACAGCAACACTGATGGGGATGCAAAAGTCCAAGATGTGCTTGTTAACAGTGATGTGGTTAATCCTGAGGTAGAAGTCAAAGTTGTCGGTGAATCAAGATCTACTCAAATTGATGAATTTGGCTCCCAACAAGAACTCCAAAATGCTGTTTCAGAGAATAAGAAGTTCTTTTGCTCCCAGGCATCAGATCTTGGAATTGAAATGGCCTGGGATTGCTGTGCAATATCATCAGAATCATTTATAACAGAGGAAGCTCGGCAAGGTGATGGTGCCAGCATGTCTGCACCATTTGCTCAGCCTCATTCCGGAGAGGAGGATCAGGACCAGTCCGCAAAAGATGTATCTGGGTCGTCTGCCGCCACAACCACGTCGCAACTACAAACACCAAATGCAAAGTCGAGAAAACAGAAATGGAAAAATATGCAAGCATCAGGTCCATCTTCCCCATCACTAGGTGTGCTCAACTCAGTAGAATCCAATGAAGCAGGCGGGAGTTCAAGTGGAGAAGCTGAAGTTCCTCAAATTATGGCCATGCAGGATATGATGAATCAGGTGAGTGATGAAGAATTTGGGAATTTCATTATCTTGCACATGTCTATGATGTACCAACTATTTTCAGCTTAACTTGGTAAAGTAGGCTTTGTAGCCTCTCTGAAATTATGCTACTGCCATTTAAGTCGGTCTTCAAGTCATTTATTATTTGGTGAACCAGTATAGTACTATGATCTTTTTGTGTCATTTATTATTCTTTGTTTGCATGTGTTGTGGTTGTGTTTTGTGTAATCAAACCTTTTTTTCTTGTCCATTATCCTCTGTTAACTATGGTTTTTCATCATATGCACAGCTAATGAATATGCAAAGAGAATTGCAAAAACAGATGACAATGATGGTTACAAAGGAAGGAAAAAGATTAGAGGCGGCTATGGGTCGGAGTATGGAGAAGGCTGTAAAGGCCAATAATGATGCTCTGTGGGCTCGGTTTCAAGAGGAGAGTTCAAAAAAAGATTCTCAGTTGGCTCGGCTTCAAGAAGAGATTTCAAAGAATGAGAAATTATCGCGAGAACGTACTCAACAAGTAACTGGTGTGATCAATAACTTTGTAAACAAGGACTTTCCAGTCATGTTGAAAAAAGAAATAGCTGCTGCTGGACCAGCTGTCGGCCGTGCAATCACTCCATCTATAGAGAAAACAATACCTTTGGCTATATCTGATTGCTTTCAGGTAAGAAATTAAATGATCTGGCATATTCTGTAATAGAGTTGGCTTTAATTATCTAATTGATGCTTGTGCTGCAGAGAGGAGTGGGCGATAAAGCAGTTAATCAATTGGAGAAATCGGTCAACTCAAAACTTGAAGCTACTGTATCCAGGCAAATCCAGGCGCAGTTTCAAACTTCGGGTAAACAAGCTCTTCAGGTATGTTTTAAGTCATAGTAATTTCTTTGCATTTGTGATTTGAATATCTAACATGCGATTGATCTGGTTTAGTAAACCTTTCAACTAAGGATATTTGTGACCTTCTCATACAGGATGCTCTCAAGTTTAGCATGGAAGCTTCAGTGGTACCTGCCTTTGAGAAGTCATGTAGAGCCATGTTTGAGCAAGTAGATGCTACATTCCAGAAAGGAATGCTTGAACATACAACTGCCGCTCAGCAGCATTTTGAGTCTGCACATTCACCATTGGCCCATGCTTTAAGGGTGTGTATGCGTATACTCAGTCCAGCTTTCTCTTTTAATAGTTTAACTATTGACAACTCTTCTTCGCTTATGCTTTCACGAATTATAATGTTTGGGGTTGTTAAATCTATATGAGAAAAAGGGAATTGAGATTGGTAGCTCATTAGAATTTATTATCCGCTCACTGTGTTGAACCTCTTGTGGGGTGCACCTAGTGTTTGTGTAATTGGTTATAGGTTGATACAGCAGAGCTGCAATGTGTAATTCTGCCTCATTAATGTTTATGCTGTGAATCTAAAAGTAAATGCTCTCCCTACCTGCAAAAAGTTGTTCTTTTGAGTTAATGACTGAAAGAATGTGTCTGTGGAGTGTCCTAAAGAAAAGTTTTCTTTTGATCAATCATGATCTCCCTATGGTGTACGGTTAGCTTTGCTGCTTTCTAATGTGTCTTCTAGGTTCACTATGGTGTACGGTCCCATCTGCACGTATTTGTGTGACTTTGCATTGTGTTGTTATTTGCAGGAAGCTATTAGCTCCGCATCATCAGTGACTCAAACCCTAAGCGGAGAACTGGCTGATGGCCAACGCAAGTTAGTGGCTCTTGCAGCTGGACGGGGAAACTCAAGTGCCGTGAATCCCATAGTCACCCAACTGACCAATGGACCGTTGGGTGGTCTCCACGAGAAGGTTTGCTCTATCTTGGATTTGTCAAATACTTTGGAGTAACTCCGAATATTGTACTTCATCTGAAGACACCTTTCTTGGCTATATTGATCTCAAGAAGCATTTGGTATATTTATGATAGGTTGAAGTGCCTTTGGATCCAACAAAGGAGCTGTCAAGGTTGGTGACTGAACGCAAGTATGAAGAGGCTTTTACAGGTGCTCTACAAAGAAGTGATGTCGGCATTGTATCATGGTTATGTGCTCAGGTATGATTTGATGATCTTTTGGTGGTTGTTATCCGGCTTGGTGATGGATTGTCAGTTTAAGAATTGCTTTCAACATTTTCTAGGTTAATCTTCAAAGCATATTGTTGCTGCAACCTGTTCCTCTGAGCCAGGGAGTACTTCTATCTCTCTTGCAACAGCTTGCCTGTGATATCAACAATGATACACCTCGTAAACTTGCATGGATGACAGATGTGGCAACCGCCATAAACCCAAGTAACCAGATGATTGCAATGCATGTAAGACCCATCTTTGAGCAAGTTTATCAGATACTGCACCATCAACATAGCTTGCCTACACTCTCCAGTGTTGAGCAACATAGTCTTCGTCTTCTCATGCATGTCATCAACTCCATGATGATGGCCTGTAAATGATCAACTCTGTCCACAGTTCTACCATTGTGCAAGAAACATGATTTATATGGACATTTTGTACAAATCTGCTGTTTATCTCCTTATGAAAGGATTACCAAACTGTGTAGAGTCAGCTTTCGTGGAATTGGATAGATAGAGAGGCTAGGTGTTTTGGTTTTTCTTGATTCAACTTTGATGTTCTCTCTTTCGTTATAGATCTCTGTAAAACGTGAATTTTTTCATTTTTGCATTTCCTCGCACCTGGGGATGGTATTTTTTGTTTTGCGTCATCAGTACTGCCTGTCCTTTCGATCAAGAA
The DNA here is from genome assembly GCA_034370585.1 of Fragaria x ananassa. Taxonomy (NCBI): domain Eukaryota; kingdom Viridiplantae; phylum Streptophyta; class Magnoliopsida; order Rosales; family Rosaceae; genus Fragaria; species Fragaria x ananassa. Next base: position 29,522,828 of record CP139766.1, on the reverse strand, counting down.
TTATGGTAAAATATTATGGGCTGGTATATTTAAACAAAAACCGTAGTGAAAATTGTCGATTGTGCTTATCTGCAATTGCCATATCTTCATTTGGGACAAACCCTACAAGGCCCAACTTAAAAGAAAAAAACCGGGGTGCCTGATAATATCAACTTTCTTTGTAGTGATCGATCATTAACTTATTGACCGGCACGGCGAACTTGTCCTCGAACATATACTAGAAGCTGGGCTCGCCATGCATTCTGCCTACCGGACGGTTTTTGGACCCGACGTGAGATGATGAGCTTCATTTTCTTGGGGTCGGTGGAGTCGAAGAGCACCTTGAGGGTTACGTGGACGACGTCGATGACAGAAGCGGGAAGGATGCGCCGGCAGACGAGTTTGATTTCAATGGAGAGGCAGTTGTGTTGATTGGGTGAGTAGAGACTAGAGAGTACGTCGTCGAGGGTGAAGCGCATGAGGAAGTTGAACCGCAGTTTCGGACGAGTGTGGTTGTCCTACTTTGCTTGCCGTTGTTGGTGTCGCGTTGACGGAGACCACGGCGTAGACGTCCATCTTGGTCAAGAGGATACAATTCTTCAGGTCCTTGGCGGAGACCAGCTGCAGCTTCAGAGTCCGACGTTGGTCCATAATATCAGTTTCAGATCGATAGATAGGAATCGAGAGAAAATTGGGAGCTAGCCTTCAAGGTTGTGTGTTGATAATGGTTAAATGAGTAGAGGTTGTGTATATATTTGAGAATCATTACAGAGGTCTTTATCAGAAAGGATAAAACTGGAAAATTAAGTGGAAAATATTGGAAAGGATGTACAAATAACAGATGTGGAGGTGTAACAGCAGTAAAAAAAAAACTGATAATCGAAAGAAACCCTAAACTGATAATCGAAAGAAACCCTAAACCCTGCGCCGACCAACCCGGATTGATTTGACTTTTCCGGCGTCGTGACTACTTTGGCTTTTCCGGCCATTCTAGGTTGCAATCGACTTTGCTGCAGGTATTTATTTCCAGCTATTTTCTTTTCAGATGAGTGATTCTCAATTCGTTTGTTGAAGATTTTGTTAAGGCTAGGATTTGTTGAATATATAAATAGCTATCTCTACGATTTGAATTTAGATGATCTGGCCTTTAATTATCTAATTGATGTGTGTGTGCTGCAGAGAGGAGTGGTCGATAAAGCAGTTAATCAATTGGAGAAATCGGTAAACTCAAAACTTGAAGCTACTGTATCCGGGCAAATCCTCAAACTTGGGGTAAACAAGCTCTTCAGGTATGTTTAATTCATAGTAATATTTTTTTTCTTATGTTACTGTTCAATGTGACTGTAGGTAGTACCAAGAAATGAAGCGTTCTGGAATTCAAGTTAGCAAGCAAGCAAGTTTTCATGTCACTTGTAAATGCATCTGCAGTTTATGGACATTTGAAGAAGCTAGGCCGTGGCCTGAGGCAGGTGGGGACTAGCGGTCTTAGGCAGAGCCTTTTAAAAGCTTGATTTGAAACATAGCTTGAAGATCTTAAGTTCAACTCTTACATTTCATAGGCATCTTGAATTCGGCTCTCATAGTCGTTTATAAGACGATCAAAATGAAAAGTGAGATTCAGAAGGAAAACCAAAAAACTATTGACTAGAAGAACCTGTAATATTTACTGCAGTAAAAGAAAAGCAACTGAACAAATATTTACTGCATATCAGAATTTACATAATTTTTCCGCTACTCTTTACAGGTCTCATTTCTTAGAACTCTACACGCCGCGAAAAAAAAAAACAATTCCGGTGGGACCATTCTACCAGCACTGGTCCGTTTCCCACCTCCGGGTCGAATAAAACCCATTGGGCCTAAACCCGACCGCGCTTATCCCGCGATCGCATTGCACGCGCCCACTCAGCGACAGGTCGTACATCGCCCTGGCCGCCGGATCCGACAGCGTGGCGTACGCTTTGTGAATCTCGATGAACTCCCGGCCGTCCGATTCGGCTTCCGGCGACGACGACGACGCGTCCGGGTGGTGCAGCTTCGCCAGGCTCCGGTACGCCGTCTTGATCTCCGTCTGCGACGCGTTGGTCCTCACCCTTAGAACCTCGTAGAGGCTCGCCGGAGTCGGCGTCGCAATCATCGGACGCCGCTCCGTCTCGGCGAAGGCCCTGACGGAGACCCTGATCTGGCGGCGGGGGAGGGAGGTGGAGGGGAGCTTGGGGGAGGAGGAGGAGGAGAAGGAGAGGCCAGAGAAGGCTAGGGTTGCCGACATGGGGCGGTCCGTGGAGGGCAATTTGGGAAATTCGAAGAAGAAAATTGGAGATCGAGAGTGGTGGTGTGAGAATTGGAATTGGAATTGGAATTTGAAATAGGAAGAGCGTAGGATGGAGGGTATTTATAGGAGTCAAAACTCTGGGGTCGCTGACGTGGCACTCTAGACAGTTGGACTCACAAGAAAATATCCTTCTAGAACATCGTATTAATGATGATGCTTTTAGAAGTAGAATTCGATTGGTTGATTTTCTTTTTTCATTCATGGATTTTGTACCGTTCATTTAGTTGTATGTTTATGTTGTTCATCGTATATATCGACTTATCCACATTTCTATTACAATTTTTAAAATTGATCGTATTATAAATAATTATTACGTGAGGTATCGTTGATTCATTGATCGTAAGGTTTGATGTTAGATGAAGTTCTTTTAAGATATCTTTCGGTATGTAATAAATAATGAGGGAAAGCTACATGCTATGCATGTTTTCATTCTTAAGGTTTACCGCAAGCTCTTATTTTTGAAATGATGTGACGTACGTATGACATGACAAGCAGTATCATGCATCACGTGCTATGCTGTTACAAAGCTGGTAAACTGGTTGGTGCCCCAATCGCTATTCGTTTCTCTAAAGTTCAGCCATTCAAGAATTATTTTAACATGATTCGACCTATACACTGACATTTTTTCTGGTGACAAAATTTGGTGAATAGAATTAGTTGGTTACACAAGAGATGAAGATGAACCTACTACCGAAGTGTAGAATACCGAGAAGATGGGTAAGTACGTACTACTTGACCTAACACAAGAAGATGGGTAAGTATGAGCTTGGTAACATAAGACATGCTCATGCCATTGCCATGTCCTTTTTCTTAGCCAATGTAGAACACAAACTTCCTCATTGTTGGTAAAAATCTCTTACTCTACAAGCTGTCGCACGTGCCAAAGTTTCTAGAAGGACATAATCAAGCTTGAAAAAAGAAAAACAAAATGACCACCCACCATAAAATACCATATGGGCCTATAATCTTTGCCATACATAGAGACTAGAAAGTGAAGTTAGTAGAAGCCCTTGTCTTTGGCTATCTATCTTTTCCGGGTTTACACGTATAAAAGGTTCTAGAAGCCCTTGTCTTGGCTATAAGGTTACCCTACTGGTCCTGGGGCACTAACACTGATGGGGGACAATGTCACAAGGATGCATGAAGGGTTGGCGTTTAACTTGCTGAAGAAAATATAAGAGTTGGTACTATTGGTGTGTGCAAGTCTTCTAGAAGGCTTTCCCTTTTCCTTTAAATAGTTAAGCTCTGTTTTTTTCCTAGCTAACAGAGGAACATTTTATATATGGTTGCAGACTTGTAGATCTCCTCTCTTTGATGAATGGTTGTCTTTCTTTGATCAGGGATGTTCAAACATAGACTTCACATTGCAGACCACAACAATATGTACTGCTATTTTCACATTGCAGACTACGATATGAATTCGTCGACAATATTCATATTGTAGTTTGCAGTGCGCGGCTTTCGACCCTAAAATGAACATATAGATAGACCGAAACTTACGAGCTGAGCAGAAACACTGTTTGAAACGGTACAATCAATTAGTTTGGAAGTTTTGTATAAGAACTTCGTTTGATGATACTTTCATCATCTTTCATGAGACGAGAGTAGTTTCTTGCCGAAGGAATAAGGAAAATAAGAATCTCCAGAAAGAAAGAAATATCTGTATAATTCCATGGCCTTTGGACCTTTTTCCTCTGATTATGGTAATGGAGTTCGAATGTTCGATAATGGAGGATGATGAGAATGATAATATATAGAAAAAAGAGAGGAGAGACAGGAGATAATAAGACAATAAGATATGGTCTTCCACAAACTCCCAGTTTATAGTAATTAAACCAAAAGAGTCCAACAATGTGTGCAGTGCACTACAATGGACACTGACTCGGACTGTGTCAATCCACTCGTCTGGGTTTGGATTTTTAAAAACTTGGTTCTTCGAATTTTTGGTTAAGCTATGGAAATATCTGGGCATGTTATTCTCTCATTTCTGTGAATGTTATGGGGTGGAAATATCAGTTGCATATATGCTAGCTAGTTGTGTGAGGAATTAACCCTAACCAGTAACCACCCTGCTGTTTCACCTTCGAGGTTTTGCATCAATAATGTCGATCGACTCATCGCTTCCGAGTTCCGCCGGCGAATCAGACCTAGTAAGGAATGGCCGTGTCTGCGATGGGGCTGCGGGCTGAGGGGAAAGGAACAGCGCATGGCATGGCCGAACTTTTTGACGGCAACCAACATTTGTTTTAGCCATCGCAGTGTATACTATATAGTTTGATCAAGGACCGAAAACCAGTACGTAGTACAATAAAAACACCTGATCGAGGACCTGTTCCAAATCAAACTAACATACAACGAGGCACGTACTGCATTGACTCTTAAATAGATCGAATAAAACACATGTAAACCATGAGAATCGAATGTTGAATAAGATGCATTATTGTTTAGTTTTAGTTTTTTAAATTTCTTTTTTATGAACACAGGAGAAGATGCATTCTTTTTCTTTTTTTTGGTCAAAGTAAATTGTATTAGAAAAACCAGAAGGCTCATCACAATACAATTATAAGAGCTACAAAAGACCCAACAAAGAGAGACACATAGGTCACAGAGATAATTAAGAAACACGTAGACACAACAATAAGAGCATGTAGGCCCAACATTAACAAACTAAAACCCATAATGGGTTTGGCTAAAATACAAGATGGAAACCCAAATAACAGAAAAAAAAATCCTAAACTTTCCAGCAGCCTTCGTAACATCTTCTCCAGCTGCCGAGAACTTCTGCCGGAATATTCAAGTCGCCACTTGACGTGAAATTGTCGCCGAAGCACCAAGTCGTGTCACATACTCCACCGGTTGAGATATAAACTGGTCAATATATATGAAGCTTAGATTTGTGTATTAAAATGCAATCGAGAACATTCTTGTTGTGCGATGTTGCCATTCCCGGCTTGAAAATCGTAAAGCCGGTGACAGTTGGCGATCGAGACGACTGAGGAATACTACAAAATGAACAGGAAGAAACCAGGATAAACAAGAGCTGTGGATATTCTATTCCGGTTGCTACAAGTAGTTTCTCCATCTGCTGTCTATTCTGGTTGTCAATTAGTTTTAACATACTCCTCTCATCATCTACAAGCTAGGCCAAACAATTAATTTTATGTATCGAGGTGCCCATCTCAAAGCTTTCACCTATCACCTTTCATTGTTAAACTTAAACTCAACTATATATTTCATATACCAACACATATATGAAACATCTGGAACATATTCTATAGATTGATCTCTTTCAGTTCATTGATCTCATTCTCGTTTATGTACTCTCTCTGTCCTCAATTCTCTATAGATTGGGTCATGAATACACATTTCAATTGAGTTTTTGTTCTTTATTATCGAGGGTTAATCAACTTGGATTAGCCTTAAGCCCATTTTCTAAGATGGGCTAGCAGGCTTCGGTTCTTTCACTTTTCTTAGTTATGATTGGGGTTGTGAGGCCTCTCTTCTTGGTAGTTTAGTTACTCCGTTACTGGTTCCCAGCTTTCTCTTCCCGCCATATCCTCTCCAATTCTTCGGTTCTCCATATCTTCTCCAGAGTTTTTATTTTGTCTTCTCCTTTGGGGTGGTTTGTTTTGAACAGGTGTTTGATTATTAGAGCCTGCCCGTTTCGCCATTGGAGAGTTCAACTAGCCAAAGGTATCGAATCGATCGATGGCATTATGAGATTAATTAGTGAAAGGTTTAGGTAGTTTATAGTCAAATGTTAGTTGTTTAAAGCTTAATGCTTTTTGGGTAAAATGCAACTTTAATGACTATAGAGAATGACATACAACTACCCTAAAAAGATACAAAACACACATAACCCATTTTTAAAAAGATTTAAACAAATAAGGACATGAGCCTGACCCAAAATTAAATAGTGAAAGACCTCATCTGAATTTTAATTACAAAATGACTATAATGTTCAGTTTTGCAACAAAATTACACTACATGACACTTTTTATTTTCTCACCATTTCAATCTGATTTGATCTCTCTCTCACTCTCTCTCTCAGAAATCTACCGCAAATGCCAACTGGTTGCACCGACGGCGTAGTCCTTCATCATTAAACCAACGACGTACGTACTCTTCATTGGACGTCATAGGCAACTAATCAGATTGGTGGTGGATTATTAGAAAACGATTGGGTGGTGATCTGATTCAACGACTTGGTTGTGGAACCCAATTGTCGTCGAAGTCTTTGATCCAAAAGGAATAAGGAGTGAGTAAGTGGCTACTACAATTCATTTTTTTTCTTTTTCTTCCCTGATTTGCTCCATGTCCCATTTTTAATTAAAATTGGGTCTATTTGATTTGATTCAATAATGATCATGATTTTGTTTGGAAAAATTGTATTGATTTTAGGTAAATTGGTGTATTTGTTTCAAAAGATTTGATTATCTTTTTTTGGGTTTTTAAGCACAATGGAAGTTATGCACATAAGGTGTTTGACGAATGTCCTCAATGAGGTTGTTATACAAAACCCTTTTATATGTTGATCATCTAATTGCTACTGGTTCGGTAATCATGATGTACGTGGGAATAAATTTATTTTTGCACATTAGAATAACAATTTATAGACATGATAATCTGATGAAGTTTATATTAATTAATATGTGTTAATTAAGCTATTGTTAATTGATTTCGCTAAATATCTGCTACTGTACTACAACACTAGTTGAGTCACTAAAAGCTTGCTACTACTCCGCTGGTAATACATTGTTACTGCATTTTGGAAATAGTTGCTAGTCTTGCTACCAACTAATTGAGCCACTAAAAACATGCTGCTGTATTTTTTTTTAAAATAACTGCTACTACATTAGTTGAGTCACTAAAAGTCTGCTATTACATTTACTGGAAATAGCTTTGCTACTGCAATTACTAGAAGTAGCTGCTACTATATCGGCTGAGCCACTAAAAACCTGTTACTATATTTATTGGAAATAGCTGCTACTGCATTTACTGAAAGTAATTGCTACTACACTAGCTAAACCACTAAAAACCTACTATTATTGTACGTACTGAAAATAGCTGCTAACCTACTACTACATTTGCTGAACCATTGAAAACCTGCTACTGTACTTACTGAAGCTGCTACTACACTAGTTACACCACTAAAATCATGCTACTACATCTGTTGGAAGTATAGTTTTCCAACAAAACATGCTACTACATTAGTTGAGCCACTATAAACCTGCTACTACTTCTAGTGGGATGTTAACCCCTACTACTACTTTCTACTGGAATGTTAACCGCTGCTACTACTTCTACTGAGATGTTAACCTCTGCTATTATTTATACTGGAATGTTAACCCCTGCTATTACTTCTACTGGATTGTTAATCTTTGCTACTACTTCTACTAAAATTAAGTGCTACTACTCTAAATTATTGAAAATCTGTTACTGTATTCCATTTACTGAAAAATCTTAAAATAAGATATTTTTCTCTTCTAAAAGTATATTTAATTAGTGTAAGGTTAGTTTGGTAAATTAAATCATGACACATGCTATATAGAGAAAAGATTGTCCTTAATTGTTAAAAACTGTCCTTATTTGTTTAATAACAATATAAGTAGATTTATTTGTGTTTTAAATCCTTTTGAAGGATGTATATGTAATTTGCTATAATGACTAATGATAGCATTAGGATAATGCTAGCCGCTTAAAGCTTTAATGTTAGCATTATGGTTTATGAGATTAATGAAAACTTTAGGTACTTCAGGCTAATGGGAGTTTGTTTCGAACACAGGTCTCCAACACTACCTCTTAACACCAGAAACAAGAAGATCAAGAACAAACAAATACTTGCAGCCCAAGCTACGTTTATTTCATATCATTCAATGAATAATAAGGTCTTACAAACAACAACTTATAAAGTAAACAACTCCACCTATTCTAGGAAGGAAATAACAGAAGATATACATACCTAATTTGAATCAAATTAGGAGATAATTCCCTAATATAGTCATGCAAATGAGGAGGGGCTTGGGTTGCTCTCTTGGGCCTTCCATTCTCTAAGTCAGCAGATACACCCGTTTCAGGCACCCCGGGTTGGACAGGACTCGACCTCGAGTCCCCAATAGGTTCATTTTCCCCATGATAAGCCTGTAGATCAGCAATATTGAAAGTAGTAGATACTCCAATGTCATCGGGGAGCTCCAGGACATAAGCATTGGCACCAACTCGTTTTAATATCTTGTAAGGTCCTCCTCCTCGGTCATGTAACTTTCCAAACTTTCCTCGTGGAAATCTCTCCTTGTTCAAGTTGATCCATACCATATCACCTTCCTCAAACTCCACCAAACGACGATGCTTGTCAACGGAATCTTTATACTTTTGATTGTTCTCAATGAGCCTTCGTCTCACCTGCTCATGTAGCTTTTGAATGTGCTTTGCCATATCTTTGGAATCACCGTTGAATCGATCATTGATAGGTAAGGGAATTAAGTCCAACAGACTAGTGGGGTTACGGCCATAGACAACTTCAAAAGGGCTCACATTTGTGGTATTGTGCTTGGAGCTATTGTAAGCGAATTCAGCTTGTGGGATGAACTCATTCCAACTTGCTTTGTTACTCCGAACCAACACTCTCAACAGATTTCCTGAGCTTCGATTTACTACCTCCGTTTAACCATCAGTTTGTGGGTGATGGGCAGTACTAAACTGAAGCTTTGTACTTAGCTTCCTCCACATGGTTCTCCAAAAATGTCCCATAAACTTACTATCCAGGTCGGAAGTGATGGTATAGGGAACTCCAGGCAGTCTCATAATATCGTGAAAATATAGATTAGCAATGTTACTGGTGTCCATCGTCTTCTTGCAAGGTATAAAATGTGCCATCTTAGAAAATTGATCCACGACGACAAAGATAGATTCAAACCCCTGCCTCATTTTTGGCAACCCTACCACGAAGTCCATGCTGACTTCTTCCCAAGGAGCTTTTGGCTCCGGTGTGTATAACATTGTATTCTGATTACGACTCTTAGCTATGTGTTTCTACCTCGTCCGGGATCATGAGACGGGAGGTCGAATCCTTGGCTCCAGCACCTATAACTGCACAAGACACAACGTGTCAGGAGACGGGACTGGGGTGGCCCAGTCTTCTAATCTTTGATGCTTAAGTCAACATTCGATTGCTACTTGTATAGTACGGGAGTATGAGAGAAATAGTGAACTTACCTCTTTTGGGACTTCGTGCCTGTTTTATAGGTTAGTATCGGAGGCTTTGTCATTAGTTCCAGATGTGGGACTGTTTCATGGTGTTGTTCAGCATTCCTCCTTTCGGGGGTGTTTAGCCGTTATAGAGTGGGTATGGCATGTGTATTGTTGTTATGTCTCCACTCTTTGGGTGCCCAGAGGTCTTGTTGGTGGAGTCTTGACCGGAATGATCTCCGGTGAGTGGATAATGACGTCACATTCTCGGCATGGCCAAGTGTTTTGGCTATGTATTAACAAGTCCTCAGTCTGAGAGAGCTCTTGGGTGGGGTGTCATTCTCAAGTTATGCCGAGAATGTGTCTTACCCGGGTGTTGGAGGCATGGTGCCGAGTCCCCAAGTCCCCACGCGAGGTGGCTGGGGTTAAGTTCTGAGAACTCGATACGAGCCTTTTCGCCATATCTCACGTGTGTCATAAATGAACAGTTTATGAGGGACACGTGGTCATGTATGCCGATTTTTAAGGTTGTAACGGTTCCATTGGTTAGGCGTTTATTTTTTATAACTTGCGTGTAATTGACGCGAGTGCGTGGGATCGTGGGGCACGTCTTAGTTGCCTCACACGATTGTGGTTGACGTGGCCGTTCCATGACCATTGAAATTGGTAGGATCTGGGCGGTCGTGGCTAATCGGGATGTCTATAAATAGACCTAGGAAACATAAGGAGGGAGTTTGTATTTCGAAAACAGAGGGACTAGGGCTAAAAGAGTGGTTCTCATATTTCGGGAGAGGTGCTTTGCCAATCTGTGAAATCGAACCTGGGGAACGACCAATTTCATCCTCGATCGATTGGGTGTGAGAGATCGGCTGTTTGCACCCAGCTTCACTGCCACTACATATATCCAAGTTTTCGAGGTATGAACTTGTCAATTCCTATTATGGGTTTTACTTTTGTTTTGTTTCGAATCGGTAGGGATTGTGCTGTGGTTTTAGTATCATTTGCGATTTTGTTAGGAGAGTCTAGAGTAAGGGATTGCTTGGTTTCCTGTTAGGTTAGTTAGGGTTACGGTAGCGAGAGTCTAACATGTGAGGATGTAGGGTATGACAGATTCGGTGTGGGTGTCCAGCGAGGAGATTGTGGTTGTCTATAGCTCGCCTGATCTTAATTCGGACACCTTACACCAGTGGGAGGAGGAGTTGGATAATCTTATGGTGGAGGTTGCACTTGACTAAGGGGAGGGAATTCCTGTTACGGATGTAGGGTCTCATGTGTCCTCGTCCGACCCTTTATTGCAGGAGGTAGAAGAGTTTAGCATGGCGAGATCTCGGGAGGCTGACGATTCGTTATGGGATCCTCCTGGGGAGAGTATGACATCGTCAGAGTTAAAAGCACTTAGACAGAATTGGGGTATTCCCAATAAGGTCTTGTTGCGGCCTCTTGGCGAGGGAATTAAATTTTGAGATCCACCTGACAACTTCACTCTAGTATACGAGTACTAGCTGAGATGCGGGTTGATGTTCCCGCTACCCCCTTTTGTGTAGTACATTTTGGTGTGTTTGCATGTCACCCTGGGGCAAGTCACCCCGAATATGTTGAGGCAAATATTGGGGATGGGGGTACTATTTCATTTACTGGGGCAAGAATTCCTCAATTTTGAGGAGTTCAACACTTGTTGGCACATGGCGTATTGTGCGAAGAAGGGCAACCGGGGTTGCGTGATGTTGAAGTCCCGGGGGAAGTTCAAAATCTTGGTAGAAGACTTGCCCACCTCTACGAATGAGGGCTGGTGATGGAAGTGGTTCCTCATCGGGGGGCAGTGGTAGGAGTGGCATGGACATCCCTTCCAGGTTCCCGAGGTTTTCAAAAAAATAGGTACTGTGTTTTGTGTCTCGTGTTTTCTTACTGTTTGTACTGTTCTGCCCCTGCTGACTACTAACTTTGTGTTGTGCCCCAAAAGTATAAGTTAACCGAGTGATGGAGCGTCAGATACGCCGGGTGCTGTGGGCATTCGAGTCTAGGAGCTCATACCGGATATGTTGCCTTGGCATATATAGTCATTTCGGTTATGCTCGGGTCCTGGGTCTATATTTTTGTTTTGAATGTTTTTCTATTTTATGCTTTCTAGTCTCTGCTTGACCCTCATTTTTTTTGGTGCGGTGACGATGCCTCGTGATGGTGGGTTGTGAAAAAAAGGAAGGTCTGTATGACAAGGTGTCGGATGAGGACGTAATGGAGGGGTTGCATGTCGAGGCTGACCATGCCAAGTGGTATGACATCGACTTGGAGACTGGCGAAGGGAAAGAGGTGGAGCTTGATGAGTGTGAGGATAACTTTTTGAGACTGAGGGTGGCGACCACGGGCACTGTCATGAGCAGGTTCCAGTGGAGGAAGAGCTTGTCCTTGAGCCAGTAGGAGTGAAAGATGTGTCCTTGGAGAATGTGGGTAAGCCCCAAACAAGTGGCGAGGTCCTTGTGGTGGAGGAGGTGGAACCCATTGGGCAAGGGTCAGAAGAGGTTGTCGTGATGAGGACCCAAAATAGGAAATAAAGGATTGAGTCGTCACATGAAGGCCAACCAAAGAAATCCAGCAAGGAGGGGCATTCCAGAAGCTCAGGGAACCTGGCCGAGATCACTCAAGGGCTAGAGGGGACCAAGGAGGTGCACCCTTATCTAGCCCAGATGGCCTATGACATGCGTCACCGCTCCCACGACATCCATGTTTTGGAGGAGGTGGATCCTTTGGCTGGCGTGGCTCTCGCCAAGGAGAAGTTGACTCGGGTAAGTGCACATAATGTTCAATTTTCTCATCTTCGTTCCCTAGGTTATTGTTTATGCTTTTGGCTTTTGTCTGCAGGCGACGCTGCTTATGTATGCTGCAAGTGAGAGGGATGTTACCCACTTGCAGGAGGATGTTGAGGCTAAATGTCAGCAACTGAGGGAGGCAGAAGAGAACAACCGCGTCCTCTCGCAACGTCTGGAGCAGCTAGAGCATGATGCTGCTGTCTTCAGAGACCAGGCTACTACATATGGGAAGGAGGTTGCTGAGTTGAAAGAGGCAATGCAAGAGATGGACAAGCAAGTGGAAGTTGGAGACGTGGCTGCTGCGAAGGTGGTATCTTTGGAAGCTGAGGTGGTGAGATTGAACCATGCCTTGGCGGAGCAAGAGAGGGCGTGGAAGTTGAAGTGTGCAAGGGCTGCTAGGGTTGGGGAGAGGGTTTTCCAGGTGAGCTACGTGTATAAGTAGCACTTGAGGAATGCTTATAACCGGGGACAGGATGAGCTGAGCAAGACTGGTTGCCAAGCTGGCTGGATAAATGAGACAGCCATGCGTAAGTGGTATGCCGAGAAGGATGCAGCGAAGAAAGCTTGGGAGCAGATGACGCCAGAGCAAAGGAAGCAAGCCGAAGTCTTGCGATCGCTAGCTAAGCAGCATGAGGTCTAGCGTGGCACCTCCTCTGCCGTGCCAAAAGAAGTTCCTGTTATGGGTACACCTCGGCCATGTTGTGGTTGCTGCTTCTCCCTTAAGGGCTCCGCATCCCGGGGGGTCCCCTTCTACTTAAGTGGTAGTGTCTCAGGTTGCATCCTCTGTTATTGAACCCCCTAACCCTCGTGCACCTGGACTTGTGGCGCCACCGCGTACCGAAGTGCACAAGATTCCAGCAAGCAAGTCCCCTGTTACTGAAGTGCAATAGGTGAGCTCCCTGGTGCGTCCTAATGTGTCAGTGAGGCCTCCACCTGTGTAATGGGACCGCTCTAAGCATGCTTATAGGTAGAGGGTTTCTATGAACATTAGCCAAAGTCGCGGATGTGGTAGCGGTTCAAAGAGTGGTGGGAGTGTGAACAAGTCAAGTGGTGTGTCTTCCGGGGAGAAATGATTGTTTTGATTTTGTAACTTTGTTGTTGCTTTTAGGTTTCAGTTTCTTGTTTGCTTTTTGAAACAATATTGGTGGCGTGGTTAGCCATTTGAACCATTTGTTATTTATGGATTGCTTGGGAGTCCAGGTTGTTACCTATTTACTTTAAAGAATGCGTTTGTTTGTGGACCATTGTTTGTTTTGGCGTTCCGTGTTCTTGATACGGTATGTTATAAAAAATTAGGGCAAAAACATAGCATCTTCATTTAGGATAGCCGCTAATGGGCAAGGTGTACATTTGATTTGGGCCGTTACCGGGCTAAAGTATACAAAGTGATGAAGTGCTAGCTGCATGTTGGCTTTCGAGTGTTGATAATTTAAACAAGGTATAGATGGAGGTGGCGAGCATTCCAGGGGTGGGGTAGTACTCAGCCATCAGTGTCTCAGAGATAGAATGTAGTTTGTCCCGGGGCATTAACTATCTCCAGTGGGCCTTCCCACTTTGCTTTGAGTTCAGTGGGGCGGGGAATGACTTTTTTCATGACCCAATCACCTACTTTTAGGGGGTAGGAAACAACTTTCTTGTTGTAGTGTTGGGAAATCTTTTGCTTGTTGTTGACATTCTTGAGATGTGCTCTGTCCCGGCGTTCCTCTAGGAGGTCCATGTTGAGTCGTAACCCTGTGACATTTGTCTCGGGATCGTATGCCGTGACATACTCAATCGGGACCTCCATTTCCACAGGAATCACTACCTCAGTACCATAGGACAAGAGATATGGGGATTCACCTGTAGCTGTTGTTGGGGTGGTACGAAGCGTCCAAAGAACCTCATGGAGCTTGGCAGCCCATAACCCTTTAGCATCTTCTAGGTGTTTCTTCAGGTTTTGCTTGATGAGCTTGTTTATGGCTTCCACCTGGCCATTGGTCTAAGGGTGTGTCGGGGATGCATAGAAGATTGTCGTTCCTTGTTTGGACAGGAATTCCCTGAATGTGTCATTGTCAAATTGTGTCCCATTGTCTGTGATGATGGCCTGTGGTACACCAAACTGACAGTATAGGTTACGCCATGGGAAATTTATCACCTTTTCAGTTGTGATTGTAGCAAGGGGTTCTGCCTCTATCCACTTTGTGTTGTAATCTACAATGACTATTGCAAATTTGAATTGTCCCGGGGCTGTTGGTAACCGTCCTATAAAGTTGAGTCCCCACTGACTGAAAGGGACTGGGGAGATGATAACAGACAGTGTTATTGGGGGATGATGAGCAAAATTGGCAAATTTGTGGCACTGAAGGCATGCTTGGACAATCGTTTTTGCATCTTGTTCTAATGTTGGCCAGTAATACCCAGCTCGAAGTGCCTTAAACATGAGGTTCCGAGCTCCCGCATGGTTTTCACAAACACCACTGTGAAGTGATTTCAACACTTTGTGCCCTTCTTCTGTGGGTAAGCACTTCAGAAAGGGACATGACTGACCACGACGATATAGCTTACCACCTTTAAGTAGGTAGAGTGAAGCCTTGTGATGCAACCGCTTTGCTTCTCTTTTGTCCCAGGGCAAGGTGCCATTAGAAAGGAGGGCCACATATGGGTCCATCCATGAAGACTAGCTAGTTGTTTCCAGGGCAAAGATTTATGAATAAGCCTTCGAGATACTAAGTTTGTCCAAGATTTCTATGTGCACATTAGGTGGCGTGGACTTGGGAGGAGCTATCGTGAGTCTCGCAAGAGCATCTGCCTTGGAGTTCTTGGCCCTTGGGATTTGTGTGAGTTTGTAAGATGTGAAGTGTTGCAGGAGGGCGTCTGCTAGACTTTTGTAGGATCCTAGGTTATTCTGGTTGGCCTTGAATTCTCCTGCCAGTTGATTGACCACAAGCTGAGAATCACTGAATATGTGGATGTGTAGGGCTCTGAGTTCCCGACAGAGCTGAATGCTAGCTATGAGAGCTTCGTATTCAGCTATGTTCTTGGATGCTTTGAATTCAAACCGGAGAGCATACTCATACGAATTTCTCTCTGGGTTTGTGATTATTATTCCTGCTCCACTTAGCCTGTTGTTTGAGGATCCATCAACGTAGAGTTCCCAGATGGCGCCCTGGGAGGGGGGGGGGCATCTGGGTCTAGATTGCCATGGTCCAGGGGGATGAACTCAGCAATGAAATTTGCAGCTGCCTGCCATTTTATGGCTGTTCTAGGTTTGAAATGTAGGTCAAACTCCCCCAATTCAATTGCCCATTTCACCATGCACCATGAAGTTTCACACTTTTGGAGTATTTGCTGCAAGGGATGATTGGTTAGGACATGGATGGTGTGAGCTTGGAAATATAGCCTGAGTTTTCTACCTGCAGTGATGAGGGCTAGAGCTAGTTTCTTGATGTCAGGGTAGCGGGTCTCGGGATCTGCAAATCCTCTGCCACAGTAATATACTGGGAGCTCATTATCATGTTCAAGGCGAGTGAGAGCAGCGCTAATGACAGTGGCGGAAACAAGCAAATATAGGTAAAACACTTCTCCTGGGACAAGCTTGGAGAGGAGAGGGACCGCTACAAGGTAAGCTTTGATATTATTGAAGGCATCGTCATGTTCTGGGCCCCATGCCACATTCTCCTTATATTGGGTTTTTAGCAAGTGAAAGAATGAATTGCATTTGTCTGTGAGGCAGGAGATGAAACGAGCCAAGGCTACCAAGCTTTCCATGAGGCACTAGACCTCGTTCTGAGTAGTTGTCAAGTATGGCTTGTACGTTTTCTGGGTTGGCTTCAATTCCTCTTTCACTGACCATGAAGCCTAAAAACTTTCCTCCCCCGACGGCTAAGATACACTTTTGTGGGTTGAGACGCATCCCGTGAGCCAGGAGCTTAGTGAAGACTTTGTCTAGGTTGGCAATGTGGTTGTCATCTGTCTTGCTTTTGACCAACATGTCATCTACATATACTTCCATGACTTCTCCAATTTCTTCTTCAAACATTACATTGACTAGCCTTTGATAGGTTGCCCCTGCGTTCTTGAGGCCAAAGGGCATGACCTCGTAACAATACAGTCCATTATCTGTAATAAAAGTAGTGTGGGCCTGATTTATGGGGTGCATTTTGATTTGGTTATATCTTGAGTAGGCATCCTGAAAGCTAAGCATCTTGTAGCCAGCTGTGGAATCAACCAACGGGTTTATCCGCGGCAAGGGGAAGCTATCCATGGGGCATGCTTTGTTGAGGTTAGTGTAGTCAACACACATTCGCCACTTTCCAGTAGGCTTGGGGACCATGACTACGTTGGAAACCCATGTTGGGTAGGAAACCTCACGTATGAACTTAATTTCTTTTAGCCGCCAGACCTCGGCTTGGATAACTCGATACTTCTTCGGGTTAAAGGCACATCTTTTTTGCTTGACAGGGGGATGGTCTTTGAGGATTTTAAGTTTGTGTGTGATGACATCAGGGGAGATTCCTGGCATGTCGGCATAGGACTAAGTAAAGACTGCTTGTTTATCTTGGAGAAAGGTAATGAGCTTTTGGTAGAGTTTCGGGTCAAGGTTTGTGCCGATGCGGACTTTGTTCTCGAGAGCACTGGGTGACAGGGATACCCACTATGTTTCCTCTGCTGGGTTAGGTCTTGGGGCTTCCTTCTTTTCTTTCCCTTCAGGGTCGTCCCAGAGATCATCAATGGGCTCCGAGGGGCTGAGTGGTAACATCTCATAAGTGTCACGCCCCTGCTGGATGACGTTAAGGTGACAATGTTCAATGGCTGCCCTATCTCCCTGAATTGTAAGTATGCCTCCCGGGGTGGGCACTTTCGTGAGTAGCTGTTGATACCTAAAAAAGCAAAAGCATGTCGTATGCACAATTCAAGTACAAATAAGAAAATACTATGCAAACTACAGTCATTAATGCATATACATATTTACTCGAACATGAATACCATGCTTGTGGACCCAAGCCACAATAACGCTCTTGGGGCTTGCAGACGTGGGTGTGGTGTGGAAAGTTACAGAAATGCATAATGCTCGTTTGTTGATTTAACATTGTTGATGGTTTCAGTCATGAGCCTGAAATCTAAGCCCAGCGACGTAAATCAAAGATGAAATGATGAACATGAGAATTGGGCTACCTTTTCTTTCTTTTTAGCCTAAGGCTCAAACTACACTATAAGCCAACATCAATCTCTCTCGTCTCCCAAGGAACCCAGATTTCTTTTTCCCCGCAACAACAAAGTATCCATCTTTCTTCTTCCTCACAACACATGATTTCTTAGTCCAAACCCAAATTTGTCAGAGTCTTTGCCTTGTTTATGTTAAAAGAGCCTTAAAACCAGTTAACAAACATTTTCTTCTCCCTCAAACATTGAGATCAAACTTCCTAATCTCTCTTGCACCTTTCCTCAGATTTCACATATTTTCACGCTCTTGCAACAATTCTCTATTACCTATGAGAACCACCTTAAGTAACCTAACCTGATAGGAGGGTAGAAGCCTTATGTAAATTGACAATGAAGTGTTTTACCCAACTAGAAGGCTGAAATCACATCAATACCCCAAAGCTCTGCCTATAAAAGGATGAGCATATACGATCAAGGATCAAGGAGCTTTTCTTAACCAAACCCATAAACAACCTTTCCTCAAGCTTCCAAACCTCCATGCTTTCAAACACTAAGCTAATCTCTTATCCATCATTCCAAATAGCCTCCTTTAACCTTTTTTTTTTTTTTTTTTCAGAAACCACTTACCCTAAAAACCTCTAATTCTCTCACTGCATTATGTTTCTAGCTCCCACACCAAGCTCAAGTTGTCAAGCTCTTTTTGATCTCCACTTGATCTGAATCACGTACAAAGTCTTCCCAATAATCCGATTATTAGGTTGATTTTAGCCTAGTCGCAAAGTAATTTAAAAAAGACCCTCACAGTAGCATGTGACCTACAGTAAAGCATTGCAGTCCCCATATGAGGTTATAGGATGAGGGACAATCGACTATGAGAAAGCGTGTCGTGATAGAAGAACGACATGGATTGCTCCCCACTGAAACTGTTAAGCAGTCTGAGCCTAAGGGTTGTACAATCTCTCCTAAGAAGCTGACAAGGGGATCAAGGTTGTTTTATAGCTTAGCTCGGTCACGCCGGAGCCCTCTATAGCAATCGGCAAACATTACACTGACTGTAGTGATCCACCTAGACATTGATTATGAAAAGTTCATTGTGATGACAACTTGTCGTGTCTTCCCCCTTGTAAAATGACACTTGGTCCCTTGCTGATGGGGTAGTGGTGACACCTCTTTGTCTTTCAAAAACTTCTAAAGGGTTCGTACAATGACTTTTTGCAGAAGGTTGACGGGGGGGGGGGGGGGGTCGCGGGGCTCCGCCATGCAGAGTTAGGATCTGGCCATGAACTTTGATGGTTGTAGCTCTCGTTGCAGGAGTGCAATACTGGTGAAGTTGCCCGTTACGGATAAAATGCTCTATTGCATTGCAGAAGCCGTGGTACATCTCTGTGGTGTGGCCATTATCATCATGGTAAGCACTATTTGTTCCCTGTGGCCCGCCAGGGTTTTTTAGGGTACTTGATTTTAGGTGGTGGGAGAATGAGGTCTTCGTGCTTGGCCCATATGTCCTCGTATGTAGTGGTCAATGTAGTGTGGACCTCGTAACGAAGTGGCGGGGAGGAGCGACGCTGCTGCTGCTAGGGGCTCTGCTTTCGGGACCGATAAGGATGGTCCCTTCTCCGCTGCCCACTGTGGCGACGGTCTGAACAACGTCCCTGGCTGTTGTCCCGAGAGGTGCCATGTTGTTTGCCTTTGTCCTGTCCTTTGTCATAATGCTCATATTTCTGCTGGGATTGTTACTTTGGGGTTAAGGCTGGGAGTGCTAATGTGGTGGTGGGAGTAGAATGCCCAAATGTGACAAACTCGGCATGTGCCCATTAAACATCAAGGTCCATCAAGGCATCGTATGACCTTGGAGGGTTTCTATTAATCTCCATTAGGAAGCTGCCGGGAAGCAAAGCTTGGCAAAAAGCTTGTTCAGCGACTCGGGGCTCCAAGTTGTGACAGCATACCATGGCTGATTGCCACTGGGATAGCCCTAGATACACTTCAGTATCATGTTGTGACAACATCCTTCGCCTTCTGTTATGACAGCGTCCTTCGCCTTCTTTTTGCTTGATGTGAAACAAAGCATCTACACTTCGGTAAATACTAGCATGGAGGATGAAACGATTGAGGAAGCATTCCAAGAGTTGATCAAAATTTTCAATGGCGTTGGGAGGCAAGTTAAGGAACCAACTGAGTGCTTCATCTGAAAGTGTTTCCTGGAAGGCATGACAAGCCATGACATCTGTGTATCCAGTGGAACTACACAATGAAAGGAACGTTTCGAGGTGAAGGTGAGGATCCCCCGTACCCTTATACTTTTCCATTTTGAAGGGTTTGGCCTCGAGTGGTCTCTTTTCCAACTGCACCCGTGGCATGAAGGGACTTGGGCGATGTCCATACCCTGAGAAAAGAGATCGCTCACTCCCGCGACTCTCAACGCTTTCAATCTGTAAGGCCAACTGAGTGACAGAATTGTTGAGCTGGAGAAGGAGTTGGGTTTGCATGTCGAGAAGTGAGTTTGCAGTGTTAGTGCAAGTGGAGGTGGGGTTTGGGACTGGTGGATCAGAATAGTTGGGCTGGTTGATCAGGGGGATGGGCTCACTAACAATTGTGGATAGTTGTGGGGTTGGGAGTGGGAAAGATGGGTGGGTGAGTGGATGAGTGACGTAGATGATTTGGTTGGGGCCTCCCTGGATCACGGAACTGCTTGTCCTTGGTTAGGAGAAAGAGATGTTAAGGTGGGGTCTGAGGTGCGAGTGACCCTTGCCGCTCGTTCTAGGGTATCATTATAGACGTTACGATGGTCCATCGTGGCTCGCAGTAAGAATTGTTCTTTTTCTAGCTCGGCAATATGTACTCGGTACGCTTCAGCCTCTACTTTTTCCTTAGCTGCTTGTTCTCAAAACGAATGGAAGTCTTTTTTCAAAATTTCAAGGGCTATGGCAGCATCGAGGTGGTTAATGGGGGATGCAGTTGCGATGACTTGGTTAAGGGATGCGTCTCCGGATTGGAATAATTCTTTTTCTATCTGAGTTCCAAGGTCATTTGGGTCATCCACAATTTCCACCATCTTTCTAAGTCAAATGGGAGTTCCACAAGAGGGGCCCTCCTTCTAGCGCTAATTGTTTCTACCTCTCCTGGGATCATGGGATGGGAAGTTGAATCCTTGGCTCCGGGTCCTGTAACTGCACAAGCAACAATACGTTAGGTGTTGGGACTGGGGTGGCCCAGTCTTCGACTTTCCGATGCTTAAGTCAGCGTTCGATTGCTACTTGTATAGTATGAGAGTATTGGAGGAATAGTGAACTTACCTCTTTTGGGAGTTCGTGCCTATTTTATAGGCTAGTATCATAGGCTTTGTCATTAGTTCCCGATGTGGGACTGTTTCATGGTGTTATTCAGCCTTCCTCCTTTCAGGGGTTTTTAGCCGTTGTAGAGTGGGTCTGACGTGTGTATTGTTGTTATGCCTCCACTTTTTGGGTGCCCCCAGAGGTCTTGTTGGTGGAGTCTTGATCGGAATGATCTACGGCGAGTGGGTAATGACATCGCATTCTCGGCATGGCCAAGTGTTTTGGCTATGTATTAACACTATGTGACATATACGGCAACGCTGCACATACCTCTGAACATCTCTCTATAATCTAGGCCAAAAAAAGAAATCATCTTGAATGTGGAAATGCTTAAAAGACTTCTTCTCTGTTAAGCTATTGTTGTCAATTGAGGAACTTGAGAGCCTTATGGTCAGAATAGAGAACCAATTCTTTATAGATAAGATATGGTCTCCAAAACCGAAGAGATTGAACAATGGCGTAAAACTCAACATCATATGTAGAATATCTATGTCTAGTGTCATTTAGATTCTCACTGAAAAAGGCTATAGGCTTTCCTTCTTGGCTCAAAACACCCCCAATGCCAACCTTAGATGCATCGCAATCAACTT
Organism: Fragaria x ananassa; assembly: GCA_034370585.1. Classification (NCBI taxonomy): domain Eukaryota; kingdom Viridiplantae; phylum Streptophyta; class Magnoliopsida; order Rosales; family Rosaceae; genus Fragaria; species Fragaria x ananassa. Next base: position 29,501,461 of record CP139766.1, on the reverse strand, counting down.
CAAAAACCTTGTCATAGTCAGGTAAAGCTAAGACATGAGCTTTGGTCATAGCTTCTTTGTTAGCAAGAAAACTCTTATCGGCCTCTTCCATTCATTTAAAAGTAGTAGAGCGCAAACAATCAGTCATAGGAGCAATGATGGAGCTGAAATTGCGAATAAAACGCCGATAAAAAGAAGCTAAACCATGAAAGCTTCTAACCTCTTGGAGAGACGTTGGTGTTGGCCACTCTACAATTGCTGCAACTTTGGTTGAATCTACCTTGACCCCTTCAGCTGAAATAACATATCCCAAGAAAACTAAGCTCTCTGTCAAAAACTCACATTTCTTCAAATTTGCGTACAACCTTTGCTCCTTTAACACTTCAAAAATTGCTTCGAGATGCTTCAAATGTGTTGCTTCATAAAGACTATATACAAGAATGTCACCGAAATAAACGACCACAAACTTCCCAATAAAAAGCCGAAATACCTGATTCATGAGTCTCATGAATGTGCTGGGTGCGTTGGTTAATCCAAATGGCATCACAAACCACTCCAACAAACCATCACAGGTCTTAAATGCATTCTTCCAGTCATCCCCATGCCTTATCCTTATTTGATGGTTCCCACTTCGTAAATCAATCTTGGAGAAGACTCTAGCCCTAGATAAGTGGTCAATCATATCATCCAAATGTGGAATTGGGAATCGGTACTTCACTATTATCGTGTTGATGGCTCTGCTGTCTATACACATACGCCAAGTCCCATCCTTTTTGGGTGTGAGCAACGCTGATACGGCATACAGACTCATACTTTCTCAGAAACGTGAAGATTTTAATCATTTAGGATCGGATAGACTCTATAATTTGAGTTAATAGTTTGACTGAGAATAAAAAAGGAATAAAATAAGATTAAATTTCATTTAGTTCTTCATTGAGATTTCAGAAACTCTGACACGTTAATTTGACCAAATTCATAAAAATGTGTGAGGTTTAGGATAATTAAGTCTAAGCTAATTATACAAAACTCAGAAGTTTACTGGGCTATAATTGTTAGTTGTGAGGTTTATGCTAATTAAACTCAACAAAAGTTCTCTGGGCTACAGCCCGCATATTGTTTCACTATGTTCCGTCCATGCAAGAAGCAGAACTTCTCGGGATGTCTACATTAGAAAAAAGATAGATGGACTCAAACTTGACATATGGATGTATGAAACCGAGTCAATTAAGGAGCGTCATTGCTAGGGCACTCTCACTTTTGCACGTCCCTGACCAGATTAATAATCTCTTGGTGGATAAGACAGTAGCCGATGCTTTTAGAACTGCAAAGCGGACTAGATCTGAAACTAACTGCGCGCATGATTCTACATTTGGTGGTTGACATCTTAGTTCATGTTGTTACATTATTGTATTCTTTGGAGATGGTTGAACTTGCGTTTGAGCCGCGTATAAGTCTGCGATTGAGAAGTTGGAGGCGAGAGAGTGGAGGTGCCAACAATGTGTTCAGCTTGTTTGGAGACGACGGTGTTTGGTGCCGAAGCAACTCGTATGTTGTGTTCGCATCTTTATCATGGAGGTTGCATTGTGAAGTGGCGGGAGCAGAGTAGGTTTTAGCCTAAAAAGGAAGAGAGTGTGACTATATGGGTTATATATGGATGATTTGATAAAGTAATTTAGAGTTCACGTCTAAAATCAATTAATAATAGGTGAAGTTGCATAAATCTTTATAAACTCACATATAAGGTCTTATATTCTCGATATAGGATTGATATCTCAACATGATTCAAAGAAAAGTAAGAGTTGTATATGCACTATGTTTAAACTCACAAAACCACATTGTAATTAAGTAAAAATGTAAACATGCTAGATTATTAACTGAGATTCATATTATTCTTCTGAGGACCTAAAGGGCTTTAGATATCTTTACGATGACTTCTCAGGTACTTTGATGCATTAGACATCCACCCACTAATGTAAACAATTTGGTTCATGCACTAAATTGTAGATCACTCAACATATCGATAAATCAGTGAACGAAAGTGTGAAACTAGTATTAGATTGATCAACTTTTATATGCAAATAGTTTACAATTGCTTGAAACCAGGTGACTGGTAATATAACTTGTACGACCTACTTCGACACAACAAGAGTTATTGTTCTTGTGGAACATATCATTATTGAGATTAATAGCTTCTCGTAAAATATTTTTAGTACATAGAATGCGTGCATGTATTGTTCACGTGTAATAACTAAAAATCGAGCGATTTATATGTCAACTCTTAGTTACAACTGTCGATTGTCGACTAACTATATATATATATATATATATATATACACACAAACAACAAATACAATTTGAAATTAAACAAGTAACAAGAGATCCATGGGCTACAAAATTTGCATCACAAAGACTTATGTATCAGGGTTTCTCTATTAGGAATTAGATTGGTTTGTTGACCAATTAAGTACGTCTCAATCTAAGTACCTGGCAATTGGTTGCTTGTGACATGAATGACAAAAATTTGGTTTACGATCTGAGCTGTCTGAGTGTGGCTTCCACGTCATACCAACGTATTTCCAGGTAGTTAGCAAATCTGGATATGAACCCAGTCATATATAGCAGTCAAATCCTTCACCTGCTAACTGTGTTCTTCTTCTTTTGCTCAGATTTTTTTGTTGAATTATTAAAGTTGCTGCCTTTGCATGCGCCGCCGGGAAGTCACGTAATCAATCGAGAATAGAAACCACATTTATCTAGCAAAATATTTTCACCAATGATCTACGTACAATGCTATTTCCCATGGATCAAAAATAGGAACAAGCTAGCTCGATCAAGAACCCACAAGGCCAATACTACAAGTCTACAAGTGAGCACATCACGTACTTAACTGATAAATTCCAGGTTTCTAATACACGGTTTCAATTACTCGCACAAAATTTATTGCTACGGTGAAAAATCGTATAATATGAATACATTAAAGGTAAGACTTCGAGTTGTTTAACGAATCTTCTATTGAAACCCTAAATGTGCACACTCACCTCTATTTCCTGCTTCGATACATACAATTTCATAAAGAGTCTATCAAATTTTTTTTATATAGAATGTGAATTTGCGTAACACATGAATTGCTAAATCGAATAAATAATCATTTGACCTCACTTATTATAACAATCTTGAAATGAAACAACGACGACGCAATGAAAATGATTGGACATGGTAAAACAAAACACAAAATCACATAATAGATACTGCGTATCGTACAAATCTTTTACCTAAAAATCCAAAACCCAAAAGATTGACGGCAAACCCTTCACTCTCAATTTCGACAAATTTCACATCCCCCAAAAAACTAATATACGCAGGGAAATAATTGACACACCACTTGCTTCATGAACAGTAAACTCCAATTAGACCATTCAAATCACATGCATGTACATGTACATATGTAAAAACAAAACTTTCTGACTCATCAAACCTCTCTAATTGGTAGGTTTGTTTTACTTTCACAATTTCACATGTCTTCCATGAGTAATGGTCCAAAATGCCAACCTTACTTTTTCAGGTCTCTCCGTCTAGGTGCCCTTCATTCATTCAAAATGCAAACGAATATCAGGGAGCTAGCTTTAGAAAATGTCCCCTCCCGCCAAACCAAGATATTTTTGTTTACGTTAAAGAGTGCGTTATTGATCTAACACATTAACCGAGGAAGGGCTTTTCATTAATTCCAGGGAGTCCCTAGTTTGCAATTTCCATTTTCCACAACTCCTTAACGCACAAAGAGTTAGTTTCCAACCCTATAAATACACTCCTCTAGATTTTCTCCGAGTAAACTTCATCATATATAGCTTTGTGAAACCCAGCAGTTCTTTGTTGTTGGGTTCCTGATATTTGTTGAAGTAAAGATGACTGTTGGGGCTGGAATAATAGTTGAAGATGGAAGTTTGATGGTGTTGGGGCACAAGGTGTTGGGAGAAGTGCATGACAACGTTGTTGTGACTCCGGCCTCCGGTGGCGCATTGGCCAATGGCGCCTTCATCGGAGTCGAGTCTGATCAGAAGGGTAGCCGGAGAGTGTTTCCGATCGGCAAGCTCGAGTAAGTAGCAGCCTTGTTTACATATATGTTCATTCTAGTGTTTTAATATGTTCATTACTGATTTGTGAGTGTGTTTTGTGTTTAGGGAGTTGCGGTTTATGTGTGTATTTCGGTTTAAGATGTGGTGGATGACGCAGAGGATGGGGAGTAATGGTCAAGATGTGCCGTTTGAGACTCAGTTTTTGATTGTGGAGACAAAGGAAGGTGGTCATTTTGGTGAGGGAAGCAAAAATGGAGGGGAGGAATCTGCTGTGTACACGGTTTTCTTGCCGATTCTTGAGGGCGATTTCAGGGCTGTTCTTCAGGGGAATGAACGTAATGAGATTGAAATCTGCCTAGAAAGTGGTAAGTGAAATAGTTTGAAGTAAATTATAGAGAATCTTTAGTTCATGATATTGAAAATTGGAAAACTTTGATTCTGATATGATGGGGATTCTGAGTTTTTCAGGAGATCCTGATGTTGATGGATTTGAGGGTAGTCATTTGGTTTTTGTTGGGGCTGGATCAGACCCATTTGATGTCATCACAGATACTGTCAAGTAAGTAATTTCAATAATTTGGATTCTCTCCAAAAAAAAAAAAAATTGGATTCTAGTATATGCTTTGATTCTAGTTCATGGTCTAAATTGCAGTTAAAAATTTTATGATTTTTTTTTCCTTCTATCTTTAAGCTTTAGAAGGATTGTATAGTTGCAGTTTCAACCGGAACCATTTTCAGATTCATTGGTATATTAATATAACCAATCTGGAAGTTGGTCACAGAAACATAAATCAAATAGATAACAACTTATTTCCTGAAACTATCTATCAATTCATGAGCTAAAAGGGATTAATCACTGACTTAGTTGTATTTTATATACATAGGACTGTGGAGAAACATTTACAGACATTTCATCATCGTGAGCGAAAGAAGGTAATTTATTCCCTAAGTTTTCTATTACGGATTTAACTTGTCTGTTTTGTTAGACAAAGTAAAGTAATTTACTTTTTCGTCATATCTAAATTTGGGATTTGTGCTTCAGATGCCAGACATGTTGAACTGGTTTGGCTGGTGTACATGGGACGCTTTCTATACTGATGTCACTTCAGAGGGTCTAAAGCAAGGGTTAGAGAGGTACTGATTTTCTCACTATAGAGTATAGACAGTATTTCAAATCTTGATTAATTTCAGCATTGCTTAGATTGTAAATGGCATTTATTTTTTCTTGCAGCTTTGAAAATGGTGGAGTCCCTCCGAAGTTTGTTATTATTGATGATGGGTGGCAATCAGTTAGTATGGATTCCACTGGTGTTGGCTTCTTAGCTGATAACACAGCAAAGTGAGCAATTGATGTTTCAATTGTTTTCAGGCCATTACCTTAGAGTTGAATTGCTTACAATTTTCGTAACATCACTACTTTCAGCTTTGCAAACAGATTGACAAATATAAAAGAGAATCACAAATTTCAAAAAGATGGTAAAGAGGGTCACAGAGTAGAGGATCCATCGTTGGGCCTTCGCCACATTGTATCTGAAATTAAGGAAAAACATGCCTTGAAGTGAGTTCTTGTTACTTAATCTGCTAATTTTACTTTGAGTCACATATACTTTGAGCAGGAATTAATCAAATCTGTCTGGTTCTGAAACCTCTAGGTATGCTTATGTGTGGCATGCTATAACTGGTTACTGGGGTGGTGTTAGACCAGGTGTTTCCGAAATGGAACACTATGACTCCAAGTTGGCCTTCCCTGTTTCATCTCCAGGGGTTGAGTCCAATGAGCCTTGTGATGCCTTCAACAGCATTGCCAAAAATGGCCTTGGCCTTGTGAATCCTGAGAAAGTTTTCCACTTCTATGACGAGCTCCACTCTTATCTCGCATCAGCAGGAATTGATGGGGTTAAAGTTGATGTTCAAAACATTCTCGAAACTTTAGGGGCAGGCCATGGTGGAAGGGTGAAACTTGCAAGAAAATACCATCAGGCATTAGAAGCGTCTATTGCTAGAAACTTTCCTGACAATGGTATCATTTCTTGTATGAGCCACAACACAGACGGTTTATACAGGTAGAATAATATTTCACATGTCCGGTTCAATACGGCATGTTCTTTCCTTAAAGTTTATTAGTAATGATTTGTTATGACCTTGAATTTGTCAGTGCGAAGAGGTCAGCTGTTATAAGGGCATCAGATGATTTCTGGCCTCGAGATCCTGCATCACACACAATTCATATTGCATCAGTTGCTTATAACACTGTTTTTCTTGGAGAATTCATGCAGCCAGATTGGGATATGTTTCATGTAAGAGGGCAAACTTTGGTATTAGTGTTTAGTATCCAACTATAGTTATATAGTTTCTGGTTTCTTATATTTGAATTGTTTCTGAATTCAGAGCTTACACCCGATGGCTGAATATCATGGAGCAGCTCGTGCAGTAGGAGGATGTGCAATTTATGTCAGGTATGTTCTTCAGTTATGAATATATCTGTTTCTGATAGAAATTGACCAAGGAGATAAAGTGTGTTCTTACCTATATGTGATGCAGTGACAAGCCTGGGCAGCATGACTTTGATCTTCTAAGGAAGCTTGTACTCACTGATGGCTCTATCTTGAGGGCTAAACTACCAGGAAGACCAACAAGGGATTGCTTATTCTCTGATCCTGCTCGAGATGGGAAAAGGTACTTGGAAAAACAATGATGAGAAGAAACTTACTGAAATTCTTCTGTGTATATTTTTCTAATCCCAGTCTTGATATTGCAGTCTTCTAAAGATATGGAATCTGAATGATTTTACCGGAGTTGTGGGAGTCTTTAACTGCCAGGGAGCTGGCTGGTGTAAGGTTGGAAAGACGAACCTCATCCATGACCTAGAGCCAGGCACAGTTACCGGGGTTATCAGGGCTAAAGATGTCGATTTTCTGCCCAAGGTTGCACATGAGAAATGGACTGGGGATGCTGTCATATATTCCCATCTTGGTGGTGAGTTTAGCATTTTGATTTGGTACTTGTGCTTGCCAAAAATTTTACTGGTTAATATTTGGAGCAACTCCATCAAAATTGAGTGTACATCCTGCATATTTTACTGGCATATTGTAATATTTGGAGTAACTTAACAAAATAGATTTTGATGTAAATTGCAGGAGAGGTGATATATCTTCCAAAGGATGCATCTCGGCCAATTACCCTGAAATCCCGAGAGTATGAAGTTTTTACAGTGGTTCCTGCTAAGCAATTGTCTGATGGTGTAACATTTGCTCCCATCGGCCTAATCAAGATGTTCAACGCTGGAGGAGCCATAAAACAATATGAATCTAAGAGCAGTACAACAGTTGACATGAAAGTTCACGGGTCTGGCCTATTCGGAGCCTATTCATCAGCTAGACCAAAGAGGATAACAGTTGATTCGGAGGAAACTGAGTTCGGATATGAAGTTGAATCGGGTTTGCTCACCATTGACTTGAGAGTTCCAGAGAAAGAATTGTATTTTTGGAACATCACCATTGAACTTTGAGGATTATTATGCAACTAATGCAAGTGTTGTAGTTATCAGGGAGTTGTATTAGGAACTTGTGTAGGTTTAGAGGGAAATGATATCTGTAGGTGCATTCATAAGTTGGGACAGAAATGCAGGCTGCTATTGCTCTCTGCATGATCCCCTTATTGTTGTATTCATTAAAATTGGCAGTGAAATGCAATTTGCTTTTATTCTGTGCATGTTTGTTACCAAATGGGATGATCTGTCTGCACTAGCCAGCCACATACTCAAAAACACAAGATTTAGTACCAAACATACACATGAACAAATCAAAGTAAGATCTACTAAACATTACTATATTTGACTGTGTACTACAAATTTTATTTTTAGTTAAACATGCTGAAAGATCACTTTGTGATCATATGTAATAGGTTATCAACAGTTATTAAAGTCTGCTTGGAAAAACTAATGAGAAAATTACATAGTAGCATATGACCAAATTTAAAAACACAAAAAACTTATTTTTATTAATTTTTATACAGTTTAAGACATGAGTACAAGCCCAAAACCAATAACACCAGCCCCGATCCAAATTTTATCTATGAAATGACCAAAATGCCATCCAAATCTTTTAACCCTCCCCACCTCCTCCCACCTTATCTGATCCAATACTCTCTCTCTCTCTCTCTCTAATAGGTTTTTTGACGGTTTCTTTGCCGTCCGACCACCGCCGGTGACGCCACAAGTAGCGTTGGAAAGCTCTCGTCATTCTCTATCGATCTATAGGAGCATTGGAGGTCGATTTGAGGCATACGAAGCTCGAAAAGCCAAAAACAGTCCGATCGAGGCTTAGATTGGATCCTCCTTTTCCGACAAACCCAGGGGCTCAGATCGGATCCTCCAACTCCTACTCTAAAGATGGCGATCTCGCTGGGGAGGACTTGCAGAGGTCGACGATGAGGGAGATGAAGTCACCAAGGCCATCGACAGCGCATCCAAGGAAGGCAAAACCTAGGCATAGGTTGGCGACGGTGGCGGGGATGAAGGCCATGACAGAGGGGTTCGAGATTGACGTTGAGGATGGTGCGTCTGAAGGGAGGGAGAGGTTGCATCGGAAGATGGTTTTGGGTTTTGAAATGTGATGTTATTTACTGGGGGTCTAGTCATGTTGCTACTGCTTAGTTTGCTTTTCACATTAGGAGCTACTGTGTTACTTGACAATTTGCTACTATGCTACTCGTTTCTGTACATATGTTGGTAAGATCTACGCTCTAGTTGCATGTTGATTCATGGCTAGATGGTGGAGAATCTGATTAAAATTTCACAGTAGCAACTAGATTTTGCAGTAGCAGCAAAATTGCACAGTAGCAGCTAGACGGTGGAGAATCTGCACATTTTGCTATTGGTTGGGACATTTTCAACTTTTCTCGGTAGTAGCAGCTAGCTTCGCAGTCTACAGTAGCAGGCAGATTGGTAGTAGAAGTCATCAGTAGCAGATGAATTGGTAGTATAAGTCGGCAGTAGCAGACGGATTCGTAGTATAAACCAACAGTAGCAGTCGACATTACTTGAAGACAGTAGCAGTTTGGTTGTAAATTGATTCCCTTTAGTTTAGTTGACTCTCTTTTAATGAAGGGTAAAATTATAAATCTATAGATGACACATGACAACAGCATAATAACTTGTCCTTAATTGTAAAATTTTGTCCTTATATGTAAAAGATAATGTGTAAAAGATGTATTTGTAAACTAAAATTTGATTAATAACTAAAATGTAGTTTACTAAAAACTAATCTTGTTATCTTAACTTCTCGATAACTATGTTGTAGCTACAAGTTTTACCTGAAACTTGTATCAGTTGTATGTACTATATTACAAGTTTACAACAACTAGTTCTTTATATTAAAGACGGAAGACTATTAAATAAACTTCATTGGAATTTAAATCTCAATACATTCTTAGTCGTTAAAACTTAAAAAAGAAGCATTTTTAGTTTTTATAAGATTTTTCGATGCAGATTAGTTTCTAGTTACTGTCTTATTAAAAAATTGAAATACCGTATTACCCCTATTTCTCAGTCAATTTACACTCGTGTGCGTTTGTCTATCACACAGAACTGAAGGAAGTAGACAGCGCAGCAGCTTTCATCATCTTATTGCATCTTCCAGCTCCGACGCCGATAATACTCCCAGTACTAATACTAAGGTTAAGCCCTTTTAATTTCTTGGTAATTTCTGTTGGGTTCTTCAAGATATTAATCTTCTATTTGACTATTGCCCAATTGGTCTATAAGAACTTGATGAATTCTGTAAATTTGTAATCCAACGCCAAAATCTGCTCTTTCATTGTTTTCATGATCTCACTGTCACTAATAGGACCTTGGAGAAGGTATATAGTTTGTTCTTGGGTTCGTAGGTAGTCTTAGTGCTCTTAGCTTCTGGGTTTCTTTGCTGTAGGCTAATATTGTTGTTCACAATTGCTCATCATTATATGCTGCTATTGGTTGGCATGATTTAGATTATAATTGGACACCCATCTATGTATTTAACATGCACTTTTCCCTTATGAATTAGATATGCTTTGTTTCAAATATTTACTAGATTAAAAAGTTTATCTTTGTTTGTGAAATTAAGTTTATATGCATTTTTATTGATCAAGTACTCTCCTTTGGTGTTTATTATATATTATATTCATTTTTCTTATTCAGTGTGATTTCTCGTACAGTTTCTTCATTTGGTGCTACAGAACCAACTTAAATTTTCAATCTTTATGGCTGCAGGATTCCGGTCTCAAGTAGGGCACAACTAACTGCATCGCTCGCTTCTCCTTGTCAATCTTGCTTAAATTCTCTGAATTGCTCGGTGAGTTGGTTTTATCAAGTTCTGAAACAATTATTTTGAATCTTGTAACTCTTAGAATGAGCAGATATACCTTGTAAGTTTATATACTGTATGTGGTGTACTGGTGTTGTACCTTTAAGAATACCATCATGATTTCAGAGTCTCAGATTTTTCTTTTTTGGGGTAAAGCTATTGTCTTATATATGCTAGAAAAGAAGGTGATGATAGTTGCTAAAATATTATGGGTAAATAAAACATAAGACAACACTCCATAGCTGTAGAGGTTCACAGTCTTTTGTAACTAATTTTTCCATGATTAAGTGAGGCACTTTGACATACGATTCCTATGTAGGGTGCAGCACGGTACTATCCCACTGTAAACAAGTTGACTAAAACTCCTAATAAGCTGGCACCTTCCGGCTTTCTTATTGCAATTGTTATAACATTATGATCATGATGATGAAGTTTGTAAACTGTAGAATTAAAACTTAACTACTCGCTCCTACTAGCTTGCTGGAATCTTCATGCAAAATATTATATATGTTCTATATATCAAGTCAGTGAGTTGAACTATGTGATCTGGTTGCCTATGATGCATCTACCATGCGAAATTGCGAATGCATAGGAAATGATCGTCAGTTAATGAAATTGCAGAACTGTAGAAACCAATAAGATTTACAAAGGTTCTAGATCTAAAAGACTAGCATTTTGTCTATTCCCACTCTCTACTTTGGTTCTTTGCTCCCCGCACCTACATGCCAAGCAATATTAAAGGCAGAAAGCCCTTTTTTGAGAACCCATTCAGCAACCTTTGAAACACCAACCAATTTCTGATGAGATAATGGTTTGTATATATTTTGAACAATCACCATGAGTATCTTTTTTTGCTCCATATATGAATGCAAATGAAAGGATGTCCATTTTATGTAATCTTTGTATTTATCAAATATGATTTTTACCCTGCAGCATCACACGGCATACGTGTTTGTGCTTGAGTTCAGTTATTGGCCAGGAACACTATGGTGGCGGCTGCTGCTGCTGCTACATTGCTGCCGTCACACATCTGGTCATGTTCCCATTACCAAAGCCCTAAGCTGAACCCCTCGTTCCCTCTCCGCCATCGCTCCAAGCGTAGCCTCACTCTCACACTTGTCTCTTCTGCCCACACTCTCACTCCGCCGGAGCCACCACCTATCTCCACCTTCCCCCAGACCTTGCTTCGATTTGCCGCATCCGCCGCCCTTCTTCTCGGGCTTGGCCTCAGCTGCCGTGTTGCCTCGGCCCACTGTTCTCCTCTTCCTGTAGCCCAGCCTCCGCCGGCGCTACATGATCAAGGTGATTTCGCAGATTGGCTGATGAATGTTTGTGTTTTATTGATTGATTATTTCACATTAACCTAATCTCTTGTTCGGTAACACAGCTATGGATGATAATGGCAATTTAGAATCAGCATTTGAAACTTGGAAGTCCAAGACATACGCTTTGACTGTCCCCTTGACAGTTGCTGCTCTACGTGGCTCTGTACCTCCTTCATGGATCAAGGTCTGCCCCTCACATTTTTCTCAAGCATTTAGTATTCCATGTTAATTTTCGGTATGTATATCTCGTTACATGTTAATCATATTGTGTGTTTTTGCTTGGGACAATTTAGGATTTTATGCAGTCTCAAGGGAAAAGATCAAAGCTTCAACTCAAGTCCCATGCAAGTCTCGAGGGCGTGTTTTCGGAGCTCTCAATAGCCTTTAGCAAAGGCAATGTTCGGCATTCATCTATTGCGGCTGCTGATGTAGTTAGTATTGGGGACTCTTGGCTCGGTCATGCCATTAACAAGGGTCTAATTGAGCCAATTCAAGGGGTAGAAGACCAGGATTGGTATAAAGGATTGAGTGACAGATGGAAAGTAAGAACACAACTGCTCATGAACGATTTTATTAGTAGCTTGCTATATGAGTTTCTAAGAGGATGGACCCTAAGAACTACATGAACGATTTTTATATTTTTTTTAGTTTTGCTACATCTGCTTATCAAAATATGAAGAGAGGGTATGAAACCTTTTGATTTTTATCACTGATGTATATCTTTCCTAAATTATGTGTTGTAGGGTGTTCTTGAGATATATGTTGTGTAATTTAGAAAGTAAAGAATGACATAAAATAAACTAAGACAACATAAACCTGTAGATAAGTACTGAGAAAAGTCCTGCTTAAATGTTTCATATGGCATGCTAGACATGGTATTCAATGTTTGTTAGGCGGTGCGGTTGTTTTACTATTGAGCATATTTCTGTGGTGGGAGTCAATAGTGTGGTATGCATCCAATCTTTGTCAAGCTCAATTACTTCTGTGAGCTGCTTGAGTTAGGATGCATACTTTTTTTTTTTTGGGAAGACGGATGCATACTTTTACTTGGTCATTTGAAGCTTTGGTTTGCAGCTGTTGTACTTTATAGAATGGTGATGTCCTTTTTTGTTTGTCTAGGGACTTTGGTGATGTTTTACTTTTACTAAAAAAGTCTCAGGTATATCTACGCAGGAACTCTGAGGGGAGAATTGACCCTGATGGTAAAATATGGGCTGCTCCGTATCGGTGGGGCTGCATAGTGATAGCATACAAAAAAACCAAATTTAGAAAGCATAACGTGGCTCCTATAACGGTAAGTCGTATAGTATTATTACTCTTTACTCAAAAGTTAATTGGGGAATCAAATAATATGCTAAGGAGATTGGGAAATATTACAAAGGCAGTTGGAACACAAATTCAAGGGATAATATAGGGACTTGCAAGATTACCTGCTAGCATTTTCTTAATTTTCCTGATATCCTAAGTTAAGATTTGTATCCTAGGTTTAAACTGTTTAATATGTACCGGTCATATCTTTTCTTTTTAGAATTAATTTTATACACTGTTTCTATTTTTTTTTTTTTGTAATTATCTTCTTTGCAACAGGACTGGGCAGATTTATGGCGACCTGAACTTTCAGGGAGGATTTCAATGATTGATTCTCCTAGAGAGGTTATCGGTGCTGTGCTGAAGCATATGGGAACATCCTACAACACACAAGACATCCATTTGCAAGTTGATGGTGGGAGAGATGCTGTAAGGCAAAATCTGGTTTCACTTGGAAAACAGGTATTGCTTTCCCCCCCCCCCCCCCCCCCCCCCCCCCCCCCCTCTCTAAAGGATTCTTAATAGAGCATGCAGGCTGACATATTCATTCATATTTGTGATCTTAAGGTTGAGAAAAGAGACAATGATCTTGACTGCTACATCTGAACCACGCAATGTCCTTTCCATCATTTATATGACTAAAATATATCATGTCCTCACTCAATTGATAAAATATAAGCCAACAATTATTTTGTGTTCAATCTGTGCAAACAAATGCAGTCTGTCAGATGAAACTGGAATAAGGATGATGTTAGTGGAAGGATAAATAGTCTCCTATTTTCTGAGTAATAACTAAAGAATGAATGGTTCTGATCATTGGATTGCATCCCGTAATGGGGAGGTGTGCAAAAAATGGCGCATGATTCCTCTTTAGAACATGCCTTGATAGACACTCATATAACCATAATCAGTAGATCTCTTTAATTTGTTCATTTTGTGATGGACTCTTGCAGTCTTGCGTCTGCAAAGCATACAAAAGTGCAAACTTGAGAATCACCTCTACTAAATTACCTCCATAAACATGCCAAATATCTGGCAATAGTGGAATGGCGTACTATTGGTGCTTGCTGCTTTTAGGCTTGGCTGGCCTTACTTCTAACATGATATAGTGTGACTCGATAATTATTACTTATCTAACTTGATATTGTAGTTGCAGGCTTTATCTTTCTAACTCAAGCTTTGGATATGTTCTACCTTTAGTGCTTTAGGGATGAAGGATTTGCTAATACGCAGTGATCTTATTATTTCATAATGATCAAGTCTGGCCAAGTATAAGTGTATTTACGGAAGCATTCTCTGTGATTAACACGGAGGGCCATCTCCACTAATCCATCAATGGATAGACTTCCGCTTGCAAATTAGATAATAACTCTTCTCACCACTCATCCATCAGTTGATATCTGGGATGTTGTGAGTTTGTTGAACTTTTATTTAATATTTCTTTTAATCATTTTTTTGATGGTTCACTAATTAGAGAATAGCTCTCCTCTCAACTCTTTGGTTTAACTTATAAGTGTTTTTAATAGGTCTTGTTACATACAATTTACACAAAAAGTCAGCTATCATAATTCCAAGTATCTCTTTTCAGGCTTCGTGTATATAGCTGAATCATCAAGTGGGACATTTTAAATGTATAGTTAGTTCAAAATGATTAGGTATATCAGATACCGATTGTTTTGAGTGAATATCGAAGAGCTTATGATATACATTTAGGAGATGTGGGGGGACCTTTGAATCATCATGAGATTATTCATGTGAGTAGAAAATCAATAGTCTTGCAGAATGGTCTCAACTCTGGACATTATGAATTTCCAACCTTTTGTCATTGGTTCTAATTAAATTGCTCATGGGTTTTATGTAGGTCCGACTATTTGACAGTGCACACTATTTGAAAGCATTTGCTGTTGGAGATGTGTGGGTTGCTGTTGGGTGGAGCAGTGATGTTCTTCCTGTTGCCAAACGCATGTCTGATGTTGCAGTAATTGTTCCGAAATCTGGAGCTAGTATATGGGCTGATATGTGGGTACGTTCTGCGTCATGTTGTCTTACTTGGACCTTTGTTTTCTCCTCGTTCTTTCTTCTCCTAGATGTCATGTTACATATTCCCTTTTGTTTTTTCCTAGGCTACCCCTGCTGTCTCTCGACTTGAAACAAATCAAATAGGGGGGCGAGTTAGAGGGCCATCTCCACTCATCCATCAGTGGATAGACTTCTGCTTGCAAACTGCTAGAGCACTCCCTTTTAAGCAGGAAGTAATCCCAGGCGCCTCCCCCTCTGCCCTTGATAGTGCTCCAGCTGAAGTTTCAGAAGAGTTAACCAAGGGTAAGCCAAGACTGGACACAAACCTCATCGCGGGAGTACCGCCGCCTGAGATTTTGGCAAGGTGTGAATTTTTGGAGCCGTTATCTGACTCCACACTATCAGATTATATGTGGCTAATAGATAGCATTCAGAAATCAAAACACGGTTTAGTCCCTAGTATAAATTTTAATGTATCATCATTGATTCAAAATCTGTGGTTGAAGCTGCATTCAATACTTACAGTATCATGAATAAGAGCAAAGAGCTTGAAGCAAGTTTAGAAGTGGCCTTGGAAATTTCTGCAGAGGATTATCTGTGCAACTAGAGGAAACTTGGGGCATGTATACTTGGACAGATTGTTGATCTTAAGATTATGATCTAAACTATGAGCGTCGTTCCACAATGGATGAAACTGTTCATTCTAGAATTTTATCATGTTTAGTCCTTTATCTCAACAGAACTCTCGAAGTGATCCTGAGTTTCTGACTGAAACATTGAGCACCAACACAATTCTGAGAGCGAGGATTGCTGAAGAATCAACACCTATAAACCAAAAAGTGAACGATAGACACTTAGACAGGTCGTAAATTTATCAAGTGGCTCACGAAAAATGAAAACTTTGAAAGAAATCGTTCCTAAACTAATCAAATTGCTGATGGAAAGGATATCTAGCAAATGAAAAGACCCAAGTAGCAATTTACTCGTACCGATGTTGATTATTACAAAAATTCATGTATACACGGTGGTGCAAGTGTTAACTATTTATATGTGGGGATGACCTCATATGTATTAGTGTCATTTAGTCTCGACCATTTTACATGTTGTGCACTTGAAACTCTTGAGATTGTTAAGGTGGAAGGGGTTTTGATGGGATACATCAAATTGGGTGGTTTCATCACTTGATGCTTCTGCTCTATGCCTCTCAAGTAGCTGTGAAACATTCAAGAGAAATGACCAAGATTTACTTTAAAGTTCACAACTTCGGGTGTTACATAACAAGTTCAATGCAAATGGGCAAAGAAGTATGAAGTTCAGAAGTTGTGGAAACTAGACTAACCGCGTGTTTCAATTGGACTTGGGCTTTAAACGTCGTCGTTTTACATACTCCAACTTCAATAAGGTAAAGCCGCAGCATTGTCGCTACCAACCAAACCTCCTAAACCCCAAAACCCACCAAGCCATTGGAGCCATCACCTCAAAGCTCAGATCTTCAGGTACTCTTTCTCTCTCTAATTTGCTGAATCACCATGTTTCTAATATCCAATGATTCAAATTTATGTGTGTGTTGATTTCTGATATCTTCAACTTGGTCATTGTAGCTAAAGTTCTGATCTTTGCTTTCGTATTGCGATCTGTATAATCTATACGTAGCTTTCAAATGGGTGAATTTCTGTTTGGATTGTGAGGGGTTTTAATGGCTTGGTCACGTAATGAAAACCCAGAACAGAATCAATGTGTGAGCTTTATGATTGTAGCACCTAATATTTTTTCAGTAGCAATGTATTGTTTGATTTTTTGTGAGTATAATTTTGTTAAAGTATGGAACTTTACGTTGAAAATACTGTATTTCATTCCTGAATGTATCAATTCGGTGATGTTTGTGAAATGGAACAAGAGATAATTTTTTGCGCTTGGTTTTAATCCCAAGTTTGGATCTTAGTTTCCGAGAAAGAGAGATGTTTCGGAACCGTGCTGTAGCGTTGTTTTTGAAGGGGAATCACAAGGCTCTGTGCAGTCTGAGAGGAACAACCCCATCTAGGGTGTTGAAAGAGGAGCACTATATATTGTTCTCTACGGGGATCACAAGGAATTGCTTGGAGAAATTCGGGTCTTTGCCTAAGGTTCCTTTCTCTCTTTTGCTTTATGCTTTGCATTTGTTCCATACATTGTAGGAAGTTGTCTGAATTAGCAGTTACAATGATAGTTGCTTAGGTTCAACTTAAGATATGCAAGAGTGCTTTGTATTATTACCAGAAACAAATTGTCATATTTCCAGTAAATCCAAATGTGCTCTTTGTTCAACGGGGATATGTGAAGTGATGAATAATAGGATGCCTTTTTGCCATTTTCAGGGTACCTATGTACCATATATAAGGAATATGTCTACTGTGGCTTCCGTAGGCGTTCAAAGTAAGGAGGGACTGAAGCTTCTAGTAAATGGAGGACCACGCGCTCAGAGAATTGTTGGCACTTGGCTTTTTACCTCTGCTGCTTGGGTATTCAGTATGGTGATACTTGGTGGTATTACACGTTTAACGCGATCAGGTCTATCAATGACTGATTGGAAGTTTAGTGGGGGCCTTCCTCCTCTAACAGATGAGGATTGGTTGGTTGAGTTTGAGAAGTACAAGCAGTCCCCTGAGTATAAACGGTTAGTACAGCAAGTGACCCTAGCCATGAGTTTGCAATTTAAGGCTTTTTCTAGCTTGTTAGTTATATCTCGAGTGTGTTTCTTATTGACTAACTATATGGATGATGTGCTAGAGTACTATCTGATGGGAGTTAAACTGCTTCGTATATGATGTTGCTTGGTTTTTTATTTCGTGCAGTGTAAACAAAGGGATGAGTATTGAAAATTTCAAATTTATATACTGGATGGAATATGCACATCGTATGTGGGGAAGGGCATTGGGTGTCATGTTCGCATTACCATTCTCATATTTTCTCAGTAAAGGGTATATCACCTTACCACTTGGATTAAGACTCTCTGCTCTGTTTGGCCTTGGTGCTGGGCAGGGTCTAATTGGCTGGTGGATGGTTAAAAGTGGTTTAGAGGTTAGTTGTGGTTTGCTTGTGCTGCATTGAATTGATATTCATTGAAGATTGGGGATGTTTCCAATGCTTTCCTTTTCCCGCAGGAACCAGCCTCTGAATATGCTCAGCCAAGAGTAAGCCCTTACCGTCTTGCAGCTCATCTTACTTCAGCCTTTGCTATATACTGTGGGCTTTTATGGACTGGTCTTTCTGTTATGATGCCTGAACCACCTTCTAAATCAGTAGCTTGGGTTCATGGGGCAGCAAAAGTAAAGAGAGTGGCTCTTCCTGTCAGCTTGCTTGTTGGAGTTACTGCTGTTTCTGGTGCATTTGTTGCCGGGAATGATGCTGTACGTAATCATTAATTTGCTTTTAGTTTTTGATAATGAACGTGGTTTTTCTGTGGTAGATTATAACTTTGCTTCAATGTGGAATTGTCAGGGGCATGCTTATAACACTTTTCCAAAGATGGGAGACACATGGATCCCTGAAGATGTTCTTGACATGAAACCACTAATCCGGAACTTCTTTGAGAATACATCTACTGTGCAGGTACATTCACTAACCAAATATGGCATCTTCTCTTAGAAGTTAAAGCACCAAGCAGTGCTAGATCTATGTTAACAAGAAATGTCTAGATGTATTGTCTGAAGTTTGTCTTCCCCAAACCCATCACCTTTGATAAGATAGATTAGCGTCAATCAAGGAAAGCTATCATTTCTAAAGCCATTGAACATGCAATTCCATTAATGGCTATTCCCTTCTCTTATTTATAATGTAAATTTCTTAGAAAGAGATTCATTCTGGTTTTGAACCACAAAACTTGCTAAATCTTGTAATGTCTCGGCCTCTCCTAGACGAAACTTGAACCCACAATATATCATTTACAACTCTTCCTTGTTTTACTACTACTTCAACACTTAACAAATGAAGCATGGTAATGATTTTCTGCTGTTCATTGCTTGTAGCTCGACCATCGAATCCTTGCAACCGCAACTTTAGCCTCGATTGGCGCTCTGTGGTGGACAACAAGGAAGTTTGACACACACCCTATAGTTCGTTCTTTGATTAGAACCACTCTCACCATGGCTGCCCTTCAGGTATACATGGTTCCTATTCTCCATTACTTCTCTATTTCTCTTCTCAATACCCAAAGAGCAAAGGTTCCTCCCATTTTTTTTTCCTCGTAGCAAATGTGAGAGCCTACTGTTATAAAAAGGGTTGGTTATGATCTCAGGTCACACTTGGAGTATCCACACTTCTGTCCTATGTGCCTGTTGAGCTAGGAACCGCACATCAAGCTGGAGCTTTGACTCTCTTGACCTTAATGATCCTTCTGAATCACACAGTCCGCAAGCCATCACCTTTCTTTCTTAAATCTCTGCCTCAGGCGTCCAAGAAAATCTAGATGTCTCTGACTTTGCAGTACATTTCTGTAAGAAAAAGGATTTACCATTTTACTGTAGGATTTCATTTTGTTGGGATAAACACGAACCGCCCTCGTAGCCATGCAGCAAGTAACTACGTGTCGAACAGTCCATAACCACCTGTCCACATTTGCTCAAAGAAGCTGCCACATAAGCTTTCATTTCCGCACTATAAAACCTCAGTGTCCCAATCCAGAAGCAAGCCACATTGCCATAGGAGATTGCTTAAGTAACAGAGATAGTGGTAGGATGGAGGGTCGGCATCAACAACAGGGTCAGGGCATTGGTCTGGTTCAGGGTCGGCATCAACAACAGGCATCTGGCACCGTGGTGGTTGTGGCATCCGTCACTGGCTTAGCCATTGGAGGGTCACTTCTTGGCTTGATGGGGTTCAGCTTCTTGGCATCATTGACACTACTACTCTTCAGCTCCCCACTCTTGTTGATCTTCAGTCCTCTCCTGTTGTTCGCTGCGTTTGTGTTTGTGGGATCACTTGTCGGGTTTGCTGCAGCTGCCACCATGGCTCTCATCGGCATGTCTGCTCTGGGGTGGATTTATCAGGAGGTTGGAGGCCAGAGGCTTCTGGGTTTTGCTGGCGTCGACAGGGCAAGTAGAGTGAAGGAGCAAGGGAGATTGACAATATGATTGGATTGATTTTTTGTTCTTTCGCTCTTCATGTAAAATGTTTGATTGATAATATGATCCACAGGGTTGTATCAAATCAAATGTCCATTAATAAAAGACCATATCACCTTAAAATTCATAATTATTTCCTCTAGATATGACAAACTCGATAGTAAGTGGCTACGGAAAGTCTTAAGTTAACAAGCGGCTATGAAGACTACAAGCACTATTGCCAAATTGCCAAATCAACAACAAACTAACAGAGAACTACTGGAGAAAGTGCATCAGCACTTGAAGATTTGGAGTAGCATCACTTCCAAGATTGTTGTTATTGGTGAACAAGCCTGCAACAAAAGATAAACAGGAAGAACACTATGTTAGACAGAGATGTTTTCCAGTAACATAGCATATCAATTCATTGCATAAACTATATTGGAAAAGAAGCAATCATTTGCTAAAGATATTACACATTTCTTGTTAAAATAGCAAATAGAAACTTTCACATCTTAAAGGTTAAACATTAATCCTGAACAATGACAGCAACTGTAAACAAGGAGAAAACCCCTTATCTTGGTGCAGTTCTAAATCTAATTGTCATATGACAGAAAATACTATTGGCATATCCGTATGAAGACTGAGGAAGATTCTACAAATATTATAAAAGATGCAAAAAAAAAAAAAAAAAAAAAAAAAAAAAAAAAAAAAAAAAACCTAAACCCTGTATGTGGGTACTACTTAGTGCTTACCTCTTCTTTTGCTCAGCAAAAGATCGCATCAGTTCTGTCAAGTAAGACAATGCTCTCATGGTAAGTATCCATGGTGTGACAATGATATCTAGAAATGCCAAGAGGCTTGAGTTGTCCACTCACAAGGTCTAGTGAAAATAATTCAATTCCAGTTTTTATCTCTCCATACCGGCGACGACGATATATTTCCAACACTACTTCACCACTCTTCCTAAAACATAATGGTCAGAGTAAACAGTCTGCTGGATCTTGTGGATAGATACTGTACAATTTCGTCCACGGCTCTTGCACAGAATACTCTTTCATCACCCATATATCAAGAAAAGAACTTCTTGTAGAATCTCTCACGAACATAGCAAGGGATTTTCCATCTCCAGATACAGACAATTGCAATGACAAGAAACTGGCCAAATCCGGGTCCAAACTCTTTGGCAACATCATCTCCCGAAATAACTCACTGCTCACATCAAATGCCAGTATAAAATAGCGATATGAGCTACTTCTAAAACGGTGTGCATCCCAGTGAAGAGCCCCATTAACAAAAGCCTGGGGTGAGCCTATATTTATTCCACATTGGGGATCAACAAGCCTAGAGTCACTCCATGAGCCTGCAGCTAATGAATAAACCTCCACAAATGTTTGATCCCCAGGTTCCTCTTCAACAAGCCTCACAAGCTTATAGTCTTTGGTAATGGCATCAAATGCGAACCCATGACAAGCCTTGTACCCACCAAAAGTCTCATATCTAAGGCCAGGCTTGGGGAGGGTTACTGACTTTCTTATAGACAGATTCCATATTATGAAGTTGTAACCTAAACGTGATAAATCATCTGCAAGGAATACCAGCCCATTACAAATGCCGACCACACGGAAACACTCATTACTCATTTTCCTATCAGCAACTGGAGATTGAAATCCTATCTTGCAGTACTCATCAAAAACATGGCTATCATAATGCAAAGAGTACACCTCTTCCTTCAGATTGTGGATGTGCGCGTGGTGGAAAAAGTTGTTACTGTAATTTTCACAAGAAACTCAGTGGAATAGTAGGAGGTGAGTGCCATGGAGGTTATTGAAGTTGATTCTGTGGCTGAGGTGGGTTTGGATAAAGCTCGAGTTCTTAATCATAGATCCCCATGACTTGCAGACCGAAGTGCATATGACCAGAGACTTAATGGGTAGCCTAAGTAAGATATTGGTTATCACTTCGTGAGGAAGATAATCTGACATTGCTTCAATTTTTCAGTCAATTGCTGCAAAATTCGCAGAGTAACAAAGTGAGACAGAATCTCCTTTGACAATGAAGTAAAAACAATTCTCAAAGTCTGTAACTTTCTTGGTCTAGGCTACACAAAAATGGATAAAAAAACCAACCAAGTAACTAAATATAACACAGAAATGATCTCAACCCAACATAAACACTGTTAATCTGGCTTAAAGTTAATAGCTTTCATACACCATTGTGTTTCCACAGGCTAAAGTTTCCATCTTTTCTTCTTTTGTTTGCAAGACAAAAGAGAAAGAGGCATATAATACACAACATCGGCTAAAGTTTCCATCTTTTTGATTGATTGCTAAACAGATTAGAGAAACAAGCATGAAATTGGAGCAAGAGAGACTTACATGCCTCCGGGGACGACGTCGTCTTAGAAGAAGAGCAGAGCTTCTGTTCCGGCGTAAACCCTAAAAGGGAGAAGGAAGAGTGAGAGAAGGAAGTTTATTTATACCGTTTCAAACTCGAAACTCTAAGATCTTAACCGGGGGTTTAAGCAGCATCAACTCCAGAATGATCATCCATTAACGTCTATAATGAAGTTTTCACGGTGATTAGCAATTCCAGTATTGGGCTTTGGGGGATTAAAGCCCAAACAAAACAACTTGACGTGGTAAAGTTGTTCGAGCAACGAGCATGAAACCCTTATATTTAAGGTTCGAGCTCTCGTCAGCTTGTGTTTAGTATGTTTGAAGGGCATTTAGTTTCGTGCTCTTACAGTGAGAGATTATTATGACTTTGTTGAGATTCTTTTGTGGATTACTTATTAGATACATGTGTTACTAACTTGTTAACCTAACCGAGTTGACTTGCTACGTTACTCTTGAAATAAATGTGTCATTTTTCCTAATAATGATTGTGTCTAAACCTTACGGACATGCTTTGATTATGAGATCTTTCCTTTCTTACAGAACTTATTATTCATAATTTGCATCGTAGTGATGTTATTTTCGTTGTTCTATAATGAACAATTAGGCAAGAGCATGTGATCTTTGTTGGGAGTAGTTTGAAACATAACTAGAAATTGAGCTCATTTATCACATCACGGGCTTAGATATGTACCATCAACATCTCCATAAGAGTGAATGCACAAGGCAAGGAATGGGTCGATATTTGCTGCAGGGTTGGTTGGGGATATGAGGCAGACAACATAGATTCATGCTTGAACTTGCAATATTTGGTTTTAAGCTAAAATCATCAGCAAACGAAAGAGAGATCAAATACAGCTATGATCCACTGCGTTGTATCAAATCAGATGTCCATTCGTAAAAGATTTCAACACCTTAAACTCGATGAATCCGCTTGAACTTGGATTTTAAGACACAAAAATGGGTATGGGTATGGAGATCTCCTTGACTTTCACAGCTGGTACTTGGTAAGAGGGTATGGAGATCTCAGTTACCAGTTACCAGCTATCGAATGTAAATCTAGTCATTTACCCTCTTACCAAATGTAAAAGTCAAGGAGCTACATTGCAGTTGACACCTGCTATTCATATAGAGGGAGTGGAATTTACCCTCTGAAGCTGTGAAAATCAAATAAGGTACAACTATATATCCCCTGATTTCATATAAAAACATTAGAATGGAAAAACATTAGATAATAAGAGTGCTATTTTGAAACTGCCAAAACATCCTCAATAAGTTCTACAATAGCACAAATCAACAGAAGAAGAAAACTAATAGCACTTAGAAGTTCCATCCAACATCCACCAGCTGTTCAAGCAAAAGATTGTTGATACTGCACTACAAAGACAAACCTGCAACAAAAGGAAAGAGAGTTATGTTAATCATGAAAAAATTTCCATTACAGATACAGCAGAGAGTTATGAACTCCCACCTACTTCATTGGTGGACTCTACTGAGTTGAGCACACCTGGTGACAGGAAAGTTGGACCTGATGCTTGCATATTCTTCCATTCCTGTTTTCTTGACTTTGCATCGGGTGTTTGTAGTTGCGATGTGGTTGTGGCAGTAACCGACCCAGATACATCTTTTGCACTGTTCCTGATCTTCCTCTACATAATGAGGCTGAGCAAGTGGTTCAGATATGCTGGCACCATCACCTTGCCGAGCTTCCTCTGTAATATAAAATTCTGATGATATTGCACAGAAATTCCAGGCCATTCCAATTCCAGGATCTGACGCCTGGGAGCAAAGGAGCTTGTTATTTTCTGAAACAGCGTTTTGGAGTTCTCGCTGGGAGCCAAATTCATCATTTTGCGTAGATCTTGCATCACCCACAACTTTGACTTCTACCTCAGGATTACACACATCACTGTTAACAAGCACATCTTGGATACTTGCATCCCCCTCAAGCAGTTCAGGTTTACCTTCAACCAGTTCCATTAGCTCATATAATGATGAAGCAGTGTTGCTGTCAACTGTATTTGTATTTTCAGAGGAAGAAGCAGCCATTGAAAGATCCGAGGGAGTTCTTAGATGGATTGGATGTTTGAACATGATAGGAAGATTGAGCACACTAGATACTTCATCTTGTGCAATTTTCTTCTTCTTTTCATGCTTAGCTTCTTCCTTCTTCTTTTTATGCCCAGCTTCTTCTTCTAATCTTTTTGTTTCCTCATTAATGACAGCTGCCCCTTTAATATGCCATTGATATTCTTCTCTTTGTATTTCCAATATCTGCACATATGATGAAAAGCCATAGTTAACAGAAAGGATAATGGACAAGAAAACAAGGTTTGATTACACAAAACACAACCATAACACATGCAACATAAGGCAGGTGAAATGGGACAAGAAAGAACATATTGATATACCAGTTCACCAAATAATAAATGACTTGAAGATCGACTTAAATGGCAGTAGCATAGTTTTGGAGAAGACACTAAGCCTACTTTACCAAGTTAAGCTGAAAATAGTTGGTATGTCATAGACATGTGCAAGATAATTAAATGCCCAAATTTCAGCGCTCACCTTTTTCATCATATCCTGCATGGCCCTAATTTGCATGGCCATAGTTTGAGGAACTGCAGCTTCTCCAGAAGGGGTACTTGAACTCCCACCAGGTTCATTGGAGGATGCTACTGAGATGAACACACCTGGTGACGTGGAAGATGGACCTGATGCTTCCTGTTTTTTTTTTGGCTTTGCATTTGGTGTTTTGTAGTGGCGGCAGAAACCGACCCAGATACATCTTTTGCAGACTGGTCCTGATCTTCCTCTCCAGAATGAGGCTGAGCAAGTGGTTCAAACATGCTGGCACCATCACCTTGCCGAGCTTCCTCTGCAATTAATGATTCTGATGATATTGCACAGCAATCCCTAGCCATTCCAGTTCCAAGATCTGATGTCTGGGAGCCTAATTCATCATTTTGAGTAGATCTTGCTTCACCCACAACTTTGGCTTCTACCACAAGATTACCCACATCAGTGTTAACAAGCCCACACGGGAGGCTCTTAAGGCATCTTCTCGTCTTGCATTGCGGTTCTTTTCAGTTGGCACATTCATTTTTGGTGATTGCTCAATCTAATACTATCAAAGTAAGTTCCAAACAATTGTTCAACTTACAAGAAGGAGGGAGTGAAAGTAGATGGTTGTTAGGTGGAAGTCATAAGGTTGAGAATGTGTTAGATCATTGTATGAAGGTTTTAAAGATTGATATTTGTATCAGAAATTTCATCTTGTTCCTTCTCTTAAGGTGAGAAAATCTGAAAAGAGCAACCCAATTGTACAAGATGAAATTTCTGATACAAATATCAATCTTTAAAACCTCTATACAATAATCTAACACATTCTCAACCTCAAGACTTCCACCTAACAACCATGTACTCTCACTCCCTCCTTCTAGTAAGTTGAACAACTGTTTGGAACTTACTTTCATAGTATTAGATTGAGCAATCACCAAAAATGAATGTGCTGACTGAAAATAACCGCAATCACATGCAAGACGAGAAGATGCCTTAAGAGCCTCCCGTGTGAGGTTGGAAAGAAACTAAATAAAATGAGTATGCTCATTCTCAAAATTTTGTAAATCCTCAGCCAATAAAGAAGACTGAAGCAATGCCCTCCTCTTTTCATAAGTGAGGCTATCCCAATATTGCGCAAGGCTTTTATCCTAATTTCCTCTCATCCTCTGCCTGGTTATGGCTCCCCTCCGCATCGTTTAAGTTCGAGTAAAAATATCTACCACAACTTAATTTCGTCCCCTTGTTCTTCACCAACTCTCTGTAAGCATCGAGATCCACGCCTACAACAGTATGAAGATAGGGTTTGAGAATCAAAAAAAATAAAAATAAATCAAAGGTAAAGAATAGAGAAGCAGGCGTGAGAGAGACAGGAGATTGGGAAAGGCAGCAAGGAAGTGTTGAACAAGAGTGTAGGCAAACTAGGGTTTTAGAGAAAAAAATTCAGGTCTAGCAAATTGCATTAGCTTTCATAGCAACAAATCACCATTAACATGCTCAGAATACAAATCCAAAGCTTCGATTCAACAATTAGGAAGCAAATCGTAGAGAGAGCTATATATCTTCACCAAATCCTTAACAAAATCTTCAACAAACAAACGAAGAGAGAATCACTTATCTGAAAAGATAGTAGCTGGAAAAAAAAAAACCTGGAATGGCCATGGCCGAAGCTGTGGAGTTGAAGTCGGGGTTTGGGGTTGGGATTTCGGCGGTGAAGAATAAAGAAGGAAATGAGCAATGTATTTATTTACAATGGATTTCTAATCAAATTTTCGGTCTTGCCCTTGTGATGGATTCCTAGCCTATTTTGGGCTTTTGGGCCAACTAAGATTCCTAGCAACTGTGTTGTTATTCATTTAATAAATTTTGTTAATTAATTAAGAGATTAACTGTTTGGATTTACTGTTTTCTGTTAATAAATTATAGACTTAAGGGATTAACGTGGGTTGTTTATGTTTTTCTTTTTTTCCAGTTGTAAAAGCTTGTTTATAAGCCGTAGTTGTTGATTCAATAATACAAGCTTTATGTTCAGTGTGAAATTCGCTTTCTCGAACAACCGGCTTCTTATGGCGTGTCAGTACCTCTGAGTTAGGTACAACTTTAACTTCTTCTTGCTTGTGCGCTTCTCGACTCCTTTCTTGAGTGAATGTGAGCAGGCGCAATCAACCGTGCTGCTAGGTTCTTTAAACAGACCTAAAGGAAACCCCCTTAGGATTTCTCTCTACCTTCGTAGGTAGACGGATCCTACTTGAGCCACAAAGGTCCAGCAGAGCTTTAATATGTCAAGATTGGGATATTTGCTAAGTTTTTACACCTTGCAATGGTTTTTGGCTGGAACTTCCCGATGAATCGGACTTCATGAGTATAAGAGTA
Organism: Fragaria x ananassa; assembly: GCA_034370585.1. Taxonomy (NCBI): domain Eukaryota; kingdom Viridiplantae; phylum Streptophyta; class Magnoliopsida; order Rosales; family Rosaceae; genus Fragaria; species Fragaria x ananassa. The sequence goes on along the minus strand of CP139766.1, from coordinate 29,474,007 downwards.
TTGACAGATCGAAACTTGAGTTTGCCAACGGATTGGACTTAGGTTGCCGACAGATCGAACATGGAAAAAGACACCGGAGAGGCTTAATATTTGCAAGGCAAATAGTTTGATTGTTGAATGGATTGTCCTTTTGCGCGTTCGCCTTGACCTTATTTATAGAGTTAGGGCTACATATCAAGGCATATCAAGGCATATCGGACCTCTGACCCTAATTAGGAAAGTATTTCCTAATTAGATTTTCTGCAAGATCCTCAAGCAATCTTCAAATATCTCGCCATTATTTTACCCATATGAAAAGAAATATATTTACAGATATTTGACCGCAGATGCTATCCAACGAGCTAACATAATTTGACTTATCCAGAAATATTAATACCCCCCCCCCCCCCGGCCTCGAAATTGAGTCATGACCCAACAACTAAATTGAAGAGGGCTAAACCCCAAAAAGGGTATAATGAATAAACATTGCATCGTTTCCCTCGCTTCCTCAACTTCTCTCAGAAGCTAAAGACACGATTCTTCACATAAACCCTTTCAGTTCCTATAAACTTAAAACACGTCTTCTATTCAATCCTCAAACATAGCGATGACACCTCCTAAACCAAATCCCAAAGCTGCCAAGAAAGGTACAGTTGAGAATCTCAAACTGTTTTGGCCCACGTCCTCAGCAAAAGGGGGTGATGAATGATCAAATGTAAAAAAAAGGTGTGTGCGGAGCGTGCCACCTCACGGATGAGGAAAGAGAACGGTGCGCGTCCTGACTTCTTGTCCAGGCGAATGAGGGCTCCGGTGTCACCTGATGAGGAAATATTTCCGAGCTTACTCTTCTAATCACCTGTCGATCGATACTCACTGTGAGAGCGAGCAGAGCAACAATTGGGAAATCGGAGACGAGTCCTGACGGGCTCTGGGGTCTAAGGCGTGATGCGCTTAGAGCGTAAGGGTTTCGAGGATGCTCGAAGGTTTCGACTGTGTACGTCTGTTTGAGAGAGATTTGTTGATTGATTGATTGTGTGTCTTTTCTGTAAGCTGTAAAGCTTCTTTATATACTCATCCGTAAGCAACTCGTGGAGACTCACTCACAATCCAATGCGGACTCTGCAATTAGAATCCCACAAGGATACGATTAACTTGCCAGTCATGCGCTCCGTGCAACACGTGTCAACCCTATCTCGCTTAGGTTTCGTTCCCTGCCTCGCTGTATTTCATTTGTCGTGTAGTAAGCGAACTCAAACACTAAGCGACCTTATCCAGAGGGCGTTATTAGTCATTTCCAAACCATCCGCGCAAGAACTATAGAGTCCTATGCGAACTGGAGATAAGGATCCCGCAAGAACACCGATTCTCGCGAGGTATCAGAATCTTCTGGATAAAATCCACGTCACGTGCTGCCAAACCTCGCCACCCTTTGTGGGCTAAAAAAAAAAGGCCACAGGCGTTGGCCCAAATGATACCCAAGCCTTTCTCAAGTCTTGGACCGAAAATGCCCACTGGGCTCAAACATTGCCCCCTAGGCTTTGAGCTTAATTCGTTTCGCAACGGATAAGCGAAAAGGCCTAATTAAGCTTTTTATGGGAACTCGTATTTCAAAAGGTGCTGACGCTTCGGCGCTATCACTTCCCTTCATCATTACGGCTTTTTGAATTTTGAAACGCGCTGACGTTTCGGTCGTCATTGCGTCTCTTCGTTGCGACCATTGATTGAAAGGGACGTTACGGTTCGTCTCCTTTACAAACCTCGACGCGAGTCCCCACATCTCACCATCGCTTTCAAAACAATCTCCGCCTTCTGCAAACAGCCAGACTCCAGCACCAAACAAACTTTAACCAGAAACCATGCCTCCCAAACCCTTTGCCAATGACCCGAACCTGAGCCTTACGGCGGTGACCTCTTGGTCGACCAGCCTTGCTCGCCGTTTCGCCACCAACCCGCCTCAAGGAACACCAATCTATTTCCTTGACACAGGGGCGGCTCTGCTTGGCCCGACTCCTTCAAAGCCCCTGTCCGACGCTGATCTCAACCATTATAACTCCTCCGTGCGTCGGCCGATCTTGGCCCAACGGCGCGAACCGGGAAACTTTTCTACCTGGCAAGCCCGCTCTCATGTAAATGTCCGGGTCGGGGAGTGGCCCAGCGCCACCGCGGAGGATCGAGCGTGGTACGAGGAGCGCCTCCAGACCGATCAGATGATCTGGGAAGCCACCGGCATTCATGAGGCCATTGCTTTGAGTTTCTCGCTGCCCTCTCACACCGATCGAGCGCCTATCGCTGCCATGGCTTGTTTGTAGAACAGCGCCACCAACACCTTCGACTTCCCTTTCGGGCAGATGGGCATTACTCTGCTGGACATCCTCGCCATCACTGGGCTGCCGATCCACGCAAAGCCGTATGTGCCAGGCGACTTTACGTCGACCGAATTCACATACGCCTGCAATTTGGGAGCCCGCCGCGCGCTGAGAATCTCATACGGGGCATGGCGAAAATTTTACATGGGCCACGCGGAGCCGCATGAAGGAGGCATCGCTTTCTTGGAGTACTGGCTTGACAAGTTTGTCTTCTGCGGCAGCGCTCACAAACCAACCGGGAGATGGACCAAGTTGGCCGAAGCGCTGTACAATGGGGTTGAAGTCGGGTTAGGGCAACCTGTATTAGGCGCACTCTACCAGACTCTGCATCTGCTGTCGCTGAGGCCTTTCCACCTTTCTGGCGGCCCTCTGTGGATCCTGGACCTGTGGACGCAGTTGTACTTTCCGCTCTTTCGGCGAGCCCTGGTGGAATTCATGCCCGAAGATCAGCTGCTTGGCTTCGCGGTGTGCAGGAATGATGCGAATCGGACCCCTCTGTCCTTCTTCGCTAGCCTGTCCATCCTCTACAACCACATCGAGCCACCTCCGACCATGGATATGATGGTTCACCGGCGCCACCCTGAGGTCCTATCGACGGGTTTCTTCCCCCGTCAAGACTCTGACAACGATGCGAGGACTGCCTTCGTAAGAGCAACCTCATGCTGCGACCTCCAGCTCGCCGAGGATGAGCAAGGCTTCGAGCTGTATGCCCCCAACCACTTCGCGAGGCAACTTGGCTTCCATCAAGGGATTCCTTACCCGCTCCTCCATTCAGTCAACAAGTACACCTCGTGGAGGAAAATTGGCGAGTCTGATCGGGTCACCCCGCTGCAAAACATCTACCCTCTTTCTCCTAATATGCTGGAGATCGAGCCTTCGCAGGGTGTCGACCCCGCTTACCTCGCTTGGTGGCGGTCCCTGTCTGACAACCATTGGGGGTTCCCAGACGATGCTGTCTTCGCTGCCATCTTTCGTCCTCTTCACGATACTTTGGGTGAATCAGACCGTACCATCCTCGATGGCCAGCGCGACCATGCGGAGAGGGTTTCAGGGGCCGCGACAAGAACTAGGCTCGCGTCTCCGCCAGTTCCTGCTGCTCGCCGCTCGACGGGGATCGTCATTCGAGAACGCGATCCCACACCCTCGGTATGTCACTAAATGTTTAGATTTTGAACTTCCTTTGACATATTAATAAAATGTTTCTCTCTAACCCTCTTGTTTTCTTCTCAGCCTGCCCCCCGCCGGAGAACCGTCGACCGGTCTGAAGTTGCCAGAGGAAAGGCACCTGTTCGGAGGGAGACTATGGTGGGCCACGACAGCGAGACTGCTCCTGCCGTTCCTCGGCCGACGAGCGGCGAGAGCTCGCGGAAGCGTCCCATCGAGGACGAAGAGGACTTGCTGGAGGATGTGCGGTACCAGCAAGAGTATGGCTTGGTAAGCGATCCGGTAAGCGGACCACTTTAAATTAAATTTTCTCAAGTCAGAGCGACTCGCTAACTGCTGCTTTTGACAGGTTCGCCGCACTCGACCTCGCCTCGCTGCTGTTGAGGAGGCGCCAGTGATGACGGAAGTCCCGTCTCCAGAACCATTCATTGGCGAAGTACCCTTGACACTCGAGGAAGTTGCTGCGGAGCCAGTCCTCGAAGAAGTTGGTGAGGCCAACGAGGGGGTCGCCTTTGAAGAAAATGCTGAGGCCAGCGAGGACACGATCTTTGAAGAAACTGTCGAAGCAGCCGCGGAGGAGACCACCACGATCCTCGAAGGAGCTGGCAAAGCTACTGAGGAAATCGTGCAACCGTCCTCTCCAATCGCTGCTTTGGGTGAAACCGGTCCAATCCCGGAGCCAACTTTGGCTCCGGTCGAAAATGTAGCTTTTGGCCAGTCCGACCAGGTCTCCGATCCTACTGCCCCCTTAGCATCTCCGCCCGAAGGCCTACAAATGATACTTTGGGTTCCTCCTCTGCGATTGGGACGTGCAGGTCGTACCGGCGAAGTACCTCCGGTGGCTCCAACAAAGGATCTTATTGCCCCCTTGGTGGAAACAGAGACAGCTCGTGGCACTCCGCCACCCTCTCCAGAGATTGAAGCGGCCGCCGAAGTTGAACCAATCACTCCGGTCCCAACAAGGAAACCTGGCGAGGAGTCTTCTTCCTTCAGTACCCGGGCCGCTCGTCTTTGGGCCCGAACTACTCCGCCTACAGATCCAGAACCCATCCGCCTAGCTCGGTCTTTCCTTCATGGGTTGTTTCATCACGGCTCTCGCCCAAACGTCTTTGACTTGGTAGGACGTATTCGCGAGGCCCATGAAGCTCTGGATCGACATCTCGCTGGCGGCAATCCTGTTCTGGACCAAGCGCTGGAGTTGGCCGATGCTGTCGAGTCGCAGGCTCGCCGAGTCTTAGATATCGGTGCTCAATCAGCCTCCCGTGAGCAAGCTCGCCGCAACTTAGACAATCAGATGGCAAACCTCTTGGCCGAGCTTGGTGAAGCGGGCATTCCGGGAGCGTCTTTAGAGAATCCAAGTGCTGGCCATGCTCGGCGAGTGGAAGCCCTGGAGGCTCAGATAGCAGAGCTGCAAGCTCAGCTTGCTCGGGCTCGCCAAGACTTGGCCCACGCGTTGGAAGTGGAAGCTCGTTTGCAAGCCGCGGAGGAGGCCCAGGAGGCTTTGGACTCGGCCGTGGCTGCTGCTGAAGAAGTTCAAGCCCAAGCCTATGAAGAAGAGATAGCCTTAGAAGGCATGCTCTTACATTTGTATAGGGTTTGTAGGCGTGCGTAGGTTTAACTTGTATTTGCCCCCTTGTGTACGAACTTTAATGATAATATCTCGCATTGAATTTTTCCCGCTCTTTGCCAACTGTTCTGTGATAACTGTCAGGAAAAAATCCTTTTCCGAGATTTAGCGACGGTTTCCAATGTAACTACTCGCTCGGAACGCGGGCAATCATTATTGAAAAAACGCGTCTGACCTTATCTCCAAGGCCCGTATCTCGGAGCAAATATTGCATGGGGGACAACTGTCAAACGCACAATCGCCCCTTCCGTCTATAAAAAGAAACGCTTGGCCGGGGTGAAGTATCAGTGAAGTCTCCGCCCCCTCACCATGATTTCTTATTCCCTTCTGTTCGTCCTTTTGTCCCTGCTTAGAGCAAAGCCCCCAACCATACATTCCCCTCCTTTGCTGATTCTGAAAATCTACTCTCAGGCCTAGAGTGATTCTGGAAATCTACTCTCAGGCCAAGCCTTTGTTCGGCCTGACCAAAGGTTGGGTACCCTATGCCTTGCGCCTGCTGTCCTATCAGCGCGTGAGGCTCTGCCGGCCCTCCAAACGGAAGACTGGTGGTAGCATGAGGGATCCTGACCCGCTGGACCTCCAGTTCCTCAACACTTTCTCTTGGGTCCAGGCCGGCGTCAGGGTTTTGGCTGGTCTAAAGATGCGAGGCGTCCGTCAACTTTGAGCGAAGGACGCCGCGGCAGACTTTTCTCTAGCCAAGCGAGCCAGGACGAGGCTTCCAGTATCTGTAGATCTATGCTTTTTGAAATGTAAACATAGTCTAATTTACCTTTTCTGATCAATGTAAATGCTTTGGCCGCAAAGCCATAATTCGAAACATGTATTGAGCAAAGGCAAAATTGAATGAATTTATTTTTTAGGTCCTCTGGAATAGGCCCCAATCTTGTACTAGTCTTTGTGTTTAGACTTTGCACGTTTACAGAGAAAGAAGAAAACAATAGAACTTTTTAGGGCCTCTGGAATAGGCCCCAATCTAATACAGGCCTTTAGGGGCTGGTACGTTACAATGTATTCTATACGTCTTCTGTACTGAGTTGCCCCCTAGTGTTAGGCGGCGGAGCGAGTACGCGATGGCGCGTAGCACTATTGACTGTGGTGGCGGGATCTGGTGGAGGTGTGGGATCCTCGCGCTCCTAGACCCCTGCAATGTGGCGCTTGAGGAAGCGGCCATTAATAGGGTTGCGATGAATAGTACCGTCCAAGTCGCGCAAATGGTATGCCCCCTTGGGAAGGATTCGGTGAACAATAAATGGTCCATCCCAGCGAGCGGACCACTTGCCCCGACCATCTGTTTTGTCCCCTATCGGGAGGACTGCTCGCCACACTTTCTGGCCCTCAGCATAGCTCTGCCCGCGCGTGATTTTATCATAGAAGCGGGCGATGCGCTGTTTTTCCAGGACAAGGTTGTTGAAGGCGGCGACACGGTGCTCGTCTAGATCTTCAAGCTCCTGCCACATGGCTTGGACGTAATCCTCGCCAAGTAGTTGATGCTGTTCTTGGACGCGGAGCGAAGCGATATTGATCTCAAGGGGAAGGACGGCATCGTGACCGTACATGAGAGCGTACGGTGTGGTATCAGTCGGGCCTCGCTTGGAGGTGCGGTAGGCCCACAAAGTGTGGTAGAGCTCCTGGTGCCAGACGCGAGGGTTCAACTCCAACATCTTGCGGAGGATGCCAAGGATGACCTTATTACTAGCTTCCGCCTGGCCATTGGACTGAGCATAGTATGGCGTGGAGTGTAGAAGCTTGATGCCGTAATCGTTTAAGTACGTAACAACTGAATCGGCCATGAAAACTGCCCCCCTGTCCGTAACGATGCACTCCGGGATACCAAAGCGTGAGATGATGTTGCGGAAAATGAAGTTGCGCACCGAGTTAGCAGAGGCGACTTTGAGTGGTTCGGCCTCGACCCATTTGGTAAAGAAGTCGGTGGCAACGATAATGAACTTGTGCTGCTCAGAGGAGTGGGGATGAATGATGCCCACGAAATCCATTGCCCATCCGCGACACGGCCAAGGTTTGATGATAGGCTGCAATGGGATGTTAGGGATATGTTGCACTGGTCCGTGAGCCTGGCAGTCTTGGCAACCTCTGGCGAAGGCAATACAGTCTTTCAGAATGGTTGGCCAGTAGTAGCCATGGCGGCGGATCAGCCATCGCATTTTGGGCCCGGCCTGGTGCGAGCCGCAAACGCCGCAATGGACTTCGCGCATGAGACGTTTAGCTTCGTTCCCATATACACAGCGGAAGTCGTTGCCGTCTTCCCCACGCCGCCGGAGTTCGCCATTGCGTAATACAAAGTTTAAGGCGAGGAAATGGATTCGCCTGGAATGAGCAGCGTCGTTAGGGTTCTGGAGGTAGGCGATGAACGGTAGCCTCCAATCCTCGTCGATGGGGTCCAAGGCTGCAACTTCTGGGATGGCGTCCCGAGATTGCCCCCTGGCGATGAAAGAGGGAAGAGTACGGCGTTCGACCTTGAGCAGGCGTTCGCGCACTCCGTCTCTCAGGCTGAGGCCAGACCCTATCTGAGCGAGCTCGTTGGCAGCGAAGTTAAATTCACGTGGTATGTGCTCGATGTACACGTCGTCAAATTGGTCCAGCACCTCGAATGCCTTTCGTAGGTATGGCTCAATTGACAAGCTTAAACATTTGAACTTTTCCACAAGCTGGTTAACGACCAACAAAGAATCGCCAAAGATCTGGACCTCGCGGACTCCTAAGTCCAACAAAATCTCTAAACCGATGATTAGTGCTTCGTACTCGGCCTGGTTGTTGGTGCATTTGAAGTCGAGCTGGAACGAGTAGGAGAAGCGATCTCCAGCGGGATTAGTGATCTCCAACGATCTCCAACGGCTGCTATATCAGTCCATGAACCATCGAAGTACAGGGTCCAGGGAACGAGTGTCACTGTGGCGAAATCCAACTCGCGAAACGCTGTGAGCTCTGATGGTGGGTGATGGGCAAGAAAATCCGTTATTGCCTGTCCTTTTACTGCCTTTTGCGGAACATATTGCAACGAGAATTCGGACATGGCGAGGATCCACTTGCAGATGCGTCCCCGCAAGATAGGGCGAGAAAGCATGTATTTGACCAAGTCGGATTGAGCGATGACGACCGTGGTAAAGGCAAGCATGTAATGGCGCAGCTTGCATCCTGCAAAGTAGAGGGCGAGACATAACTTCTCCATGGGCGAGTAGCGTGTCTCACAGTCCGTTAAAACTCTGCTGAGGTAATAGACGGCATGTTCTACCCCGTTCTCATCATCCTGGGCCAGGAGTCCACCGATGGATAGATCGGCCGCGGCGATATAAAGTTTAAGCGGGGCACCGTCGCGAGGCGGAATCAAGACTGGTGGGTTCGTAAGGTAGTCCTTGATTCGATCGAAGGCCTGTTGGTGTTGTGGTTCCCATACGAACTCGGTTGCCCCCTGGAGCTTGAGGAGAGGGGAAAAAGGTTGGACCTTCCCCGCCGCGTTTGATATGAAGCGGCGGAGAAAGTTGATTCGCCCTAGTAGCTGTTGGAGCTCCTTCTTGGTAGTGGGGGGAGATGCGGTGATTACCGCTCGTGCCTTGTCCTTTGGGATTTCGATGCCTCTTTGATGCACAAGAAAGCCAAGGAAATCACGGGCCTCCGCGAAGAAAACGCACTTGGCGGGGTTCATCTTGAGGTTATGTCTGCGCATCCGTGTGAACACCTGCCGGAGGTCCTCCACGTGGGTTGCTCGCGATTTGGTTTTGACTACCACATCGTCGATGTAGACTTCGATCAACTTGCCCAAGATGTCGTGGAAGATGAGGTTCATGGCGCGCTGGTACGTTGCCCCCGCGTTCTTAAGGCCGAAGGGCATGACGACATACTCGAACGCGCCAGCAAAACCAGGGCAACGGAAGGCGGTCTTGTGTCGATCTTCCTCGGCGACGGGGATCTGATGGTACCCGGCCGTACCGTCCATAAAGGATAACACCTCGTGCCCTGCGGCGGCATCAATAAGTAGGTCAGCCACATGCATGGGGTATATGTCCTTTGGTGTTGCGTTGTTTAGATCTCGGTAGTCAACACAGACACGCATCTTGCCATTTTTCTTGCGGACGGGGACGACGTTCGACAACCACTCGTTATACTTCGCCACGCGAATGATACCCGATCGGTGCATGCTTTCGATTTCTTCTTTAACCACGATCTGGGTTTCAGTTCGCATGAAGCGGCCGTCCTGCCGGACTGGACGCCGGTCGGGATAGGTTGGTAGTCGGTGGCAGACCAAGTCCGGGGACAAGCCGGGCATATCTTCGTATTTGTCGGCGAAGCAATCCTTGTATTCGCGCAATAGGTCAAGGAGGGCTTCCTTTTCATCCTCCGCCAACTTTGCACTGATGGAAATAAGTAAGGGCTTTTCTGCAGTCCCTACATCAACTTGTAAAGTGGGGTCGCGGACTTGAGGTGGAGTGTCGTCCAAGGCAGCAGGAGCTAACTGAATAACTTCTTCCTTGGTATCGGAATAATCCGACACTTCATCGACATATTCCATAGTCGCGACCTTGTCATAGGCTTCGCGTTCTGCCCAGTACGAAAGGAGTCTCTCGCACAAGGACTCGCCAGCCTCGCGTACCTCCTCGGAAAGGGCACTATCCATCAAAATGGGGTGTGAGAGTCGCGATGGTGTGAGGACGCTGCAAATCGTCCTTCGCCTGGGTAAGTCCACATCGCGTGAGATTGGAGGCCGTTACTCCGTATGGGCGGCCCTTGTGATCGACGCCTTGGACATCCAACGGGCCCAAGTCTGTATTATAGTATCGGGCATCGTTGAGGTTGGCGGAAATGGAGAAAGGCCGCGGGTCGGCCTTGATGATGACTGACTCGCGTTTCTCGGTGTCCCAGATCATGAGTTCTTGGTGCATGGAGGAAGGCACGCAAAAACTTCTGTGGATCCAGTCGCGGCCGAGGATCATGCTGTAAGAGGAAACGCACTCGGCGACGAAAAAGGTGTAAACCCGCGATGCTGGCCCGACCTTGACCCGTAGGAACAGCAAACCTAGGGTTCTGGACACCTGTCCTGTGAAGTTCTTCACCGTTAAGGACGTGGTCTGGATCATCGAGCGCGGAATGTCGAGGAGACCCATGGTGCGGGTTGTGACAACATTAACCGCGGCACCGGTGTCGATCATGACCTTGTTGATCAGTTTCCCTTGGACCTCTGCTGTGATATACAGTGGTCGCATGTGGGTGGCCATGTCCAGGGTTGGAGTAGAAAAGGTCATGGTTGGCCTTTGTGCGAAGCTATTCGAACTTTCCTCTTGCGGAGCGCCATCGGCTGGGGCCAGTACTGGGCCCATTTCGCTGCTGCATGGCGGGGGTATGCTGTCATCCTCGCTGATGATGGTGATGTCCGCCGCGCTGCAGGTTGTGTTTGGTGGAAGAGCGTATCGTTCCGAAATGAAGAACACCATCCCGACCTGAAACGAGAATTGTTCGGAGACTGGGACCAGAGGTGTGTCAATGATCCCGTGTTCCCCTTCGAGAACTGCAAAGGCATCTGCTTCTCGGCTGAACCCTTCCTCAGCTTCCCAACCAGAGACCTCTAGCATATTGCAGGTAAATGACTCTGCTTGCTCTTCGTCCTGGTCTTTCCTCTAGGTTGAGTCGAGGTTCTGAGTGTGCCTCATCGGCTTCCTCATTTTCGCGGAAACGTTGGGCCATTTGCTCGGCGAGGTTAGGACTAGAAGGTGCCGGTGTCTCTGTTGGTGGCCCTGACGCCTCAGTTTGTCGCGGACGCCATACTGTCTTTGGGGAAGGCTGATGGTCCTTAGCTGGCTGTTTATCCGCTGCTGCGGGAGCCTTACTGTTGTCTTCTTTCGCCAACCGCTGCAGGGCAGATACTCGGGGCACCATCCTGGCTTCGGGTTCCGGAGTGTGCCGCGGCCGAGGCTGCTGTGGCGATGGCGACTCCCTTTTGGTATCAGCCTCTGTGTCTCGACGCTCTTGTCGTCGTGAGGGCTGAGACGGCTCACGTTTAGACTCCGAGTCCGGAGTCATGAACAATTTACGCCTAGGGCCGGTAGGCGGAGCCTTGCTTTGTTCGGGCTCCGGTGACGGCCTACGGCGGGAACGCTGCTGATCCCTCCTCCTGTCAGGCTCTGGTGACGGATTGAGCCTAGCAGGTTGTGGATCCCTTCTTCTGTCAGGCACGGGTGACGGCCCGCGTTTGGGAGGCTGCTGGTCTCTTCTCCTTTCAGGTGCTGGGGATGGCCTGCGTCTAGGAGGCTGCGGATCCCTTCTTTGTTCAGGTGGTGATGATTGCCTGCGCCTGGGAGGTTGCGAATCCGGCTTTGGTGGAACCGTGAGTCGGCAAAAAACATTTGGCTTGGGCGCAGGATCGTCACTGAACTGCTCGCAGATTCTTGGAGGTGCGATTGGCGGCATCTGAAGGACTGCGCGCAGACCTTCTGCTTCCCGCCACATCCGCTCAGGCGTCTGCGCGAGCTGCGAGGGGCGTATAGCGCCCTCGTCGACAGCCCGTAAGGCGCGTAGGATGCTGCCGTACCGCTTCTGGAGCTTGCGCTTCTTGGACTTGCTGATGGTCACTGCCTTGCCCCCTTGCTGCGTGTACCAGATCCCTTCCTTGATCGCTGATTTGGACGTCGGGGGAATGTAAGGGTTGGTCAAGACGCCGTCACGGGGGCTTGAGGCGCTGCTGCTGTGACTCCCACTGCTGGATTCTGACATGTCCATCTCGCTTGCGGTAGGGGATGGAGGTATCGCTGCTGCCCAATGAGCGGCGACGTACGTTTCAAGGCGCGCTACCCTTTTCTCCAGCTCTTCGCGAGTCCTGGGACTCGTAGGCTGGGAGCCTTTTACGGGGAGCGGCTTATCGTCCCTCATGATTGCTTTGCCCTTATCCTTGTAGGAGGGGCGGTCTGGTTCGAGTCTTGCGACCAACTGTCGGGCTGGGTCGGCTGTGCTCCTCTTCTGATTGTCTGGGAGCATGTAGTTGTTCGCCGGCCGTTTGCGATTCCGGCCCGGCGGCTCGGATGGTCCTGCATTTGGCGACAGATCTAGTGTGATCATTCGCTGGCCGACGCGAGGCCAAGCGAAACCAGCAGTTGCGATTGTAAAGCCGCCCTCGTCCTTAAAGCAAATGTATCCAAGGTCAAGCCAGTCTTGGATCTGGTCTCGAAGCTGGCGACATTCGCAGGTCCTGTGCCCCCAACTATCATGGAAACTGCAATGGACGCGTCCATCCCTGTACTCGCTGTATGGCAAGGAGCGGAGTGTGACGAGTCCAGCCTCTCTGAGATCTTCTAAGACCTCGTGTGCCAGACTTTCATTGTAGGTGTACTGGCGACGCGGCTGGCGGGTATTATCGTCTCCTTCCTCGCGGCCCCTTTTAGGCGCGCGACGTCGCTCGTCGTCCTGGGCCTGATCAGCCCAGTTGACCTCGACCATGCCCACTACGGGCGGGAAAGGGTCTACATCGACCAATGAGGCCGTGCTACCCGGTGCCTTCATCCTCAGCTCGCCTGAGTTTAACCAAGTCTGCAGCTGGTCTCGGAGCTTGACACAATCTTTGGTGTCATGGTTGTATACGTTGTGGAAGGCACAGTATTTCTTGTCCTTCAGCTCCTCCTTAGGCGGTATCTTGTGGTCTAGTCGCACGTACTTCGCCTCGATTAGGTCATTGAAGACCAAATGGGCGTTTTTAGCGTCGTAGGTGTACGACTCGTACTCTGGTTTGGTCCAAGCAAAGGACTGGATGGTGATCGGCTCGCGGGTCATCTTCAGGTTCTTTAGTTTGTGAGCCACTTGCTTGCCGGTCAGCTCTACTGCGCCAATGTCGTCCAAGTCCTGATCTGCATGGGCTGGCTCCGGCCTTTGATAGTAGGGGTCGTGAGCAGGGGTTTGCATGCTGAGTGCCCCCACGATCCGGTTCTTCCCTGGCACATAGGTTCCCTTGGAAGCGTTGGCCTTGTCGTCCAGCTCGTTCAGGATGAGCTCGTAGCTGCCAACCTTATTGATTAGGTCACCCATGGAACTGAAACGCTCGCCATGGTGCTTCAGCCGCTGGCGGTGCTCCAGCCCCCGAATAGCCAACTTAATGGCTTCCTGCTCAGGCAGCAGGTAATCGCATTTGGCCTGCTGGATCTTGAAGCGCTGGAGGAAAGAAAACTCCGGACTCCATGCTCTGCTGGCTCATCTGCGTGAGGGAGTCGAGGCCGACTTCGGGCTCAATTGTGCCATATGTCTCCCGGAAGAGACGCTCCATGGTGGGCCAGTCTGGAATTGACCCCGGCTTCAGTCTGGAGTACCAGGTGAAAGCGGCTCCGGACAGAGAAGTCCCGAAGAGCTTGAGCTTGAGCATATCATCATTCCCGTACTGGCCGCATTGGACCTTGAAGCGGGCCATGTGAGTCGCTGCATCTTCCCTTGTTTCCCCAGAAAATGTGGTGAAGACGATGTTCTTGAAACCGTGGGGGAAGGGGTACTGTGCCACGCTATCTGGATAGGGGTCACGATAGTGCAAGGTAGCATCACCTTTCCCGGTGTGCTCCTTGACAATGCTTGAGATGAGTTGGCGCCAGTCGGCCGCCGTTATTGGTGCGGATTCTGCCCCCTGGTCATGGCCATACCATGCAGAGAAGCTAGGGGCATGTCCGACGTTTTTATGAGTTGAATTGGAATAAGCCACGATCGGGTCATCTGGTGTCCCCACTCCTTGCGGCGCAAGAGCACCGGCGCCCCTGAGTGTGACTCCAGGGCTGCATGGCGAGGGTAGACGGGGCGGTGTCTTTGATGAACTGGCCCCCAATGAGAATTGGGGAGCCTTCTAGGCCCCGACCCTCGGATTTGCTCTAGGGCGCTCGTTGGGTGGGATGTACCTTGAGCCCTCTGCTGCGCTGGAACTGGTATGGTTCACAACGTGATTCTTTGGCGCTTGGGCCCGAATCCAGTCTTCCATCTGCAGGACCCTTGTATTCAGGGTATCATGGCGCTCTTTGTAGTCTTCGAGCTTGTCCATGCTATTCTTGCTCCCGAAGAAGGAAGCGTCCTGCTGTTGCTGCAGCTTAGTGTCATGTTCGCTCAGACGATGGGTTTGGACCTCCAAAGCCTTTGCAAAGGCCACCTTGCTCTGATCCAGTTCAGTCTGGATCCTTTGCAGGGAGCCGGTCATTATGTCCTTGTCCTCCCTGATCGTGCCAACCACATAGTTGAACTCCTCGCTGAGCTTGGCGTGGTTTTCCTGGTTTGCGAGCCAGATCTCCTTGTCCTTAGCGACCTGCGCAGAGAGGTCCTGGACAACTTGCTGAGTTTCTTCAGCCTTTAAGCCGCACTCTCTCCTGAGCGCGCCGATCTCATTCTTGAAATCGTTCCTTAGTTCTTCGAACATTCTGCGGACCTCCTCTGTGGACAGAGCAGGTCCCGCTTCTGGGATTGGTTGTGAGTTTGCCATTGTTGACTTAGTAAGGTCGGGGTTGCCGAACCAATTGAGAATCTCTTCTTTAGCGAGAGATCTGCAAGCCGCGCTGTTATGGGGCTTGTATTGTGGAGCCTTATGTTTCAAACAAGAAAGCGAAGGTCTCCTGTATGGGGAGTCGTCGAACTTCCCAATGATTGCTGGAAAAATAAACTCCCGGTCCCACTGGGCGTGCCAATGTTTTGGCCCACGTCCTCAGCAAAAGGGGGTGATGAGTGATCAAATGTAAAAAAAGGGTGTGTGCGGGGCGTGCCACCTCACGGATGAGGAAAGAGAACGGTGCGCGTCCTGACTTCTTGTCCAGGCGAATGAGGGCTCCGGTGTCACCTGATGAGGAAATATTTCCGAGCTTACTCTTCTAATCACATGTCGATCGATACTCACTGTGAGAGCGAGCAGAGCAACAATTGGGAAATCGGAGACGAGTCCTGACGGGCTCTGGGGTCTAAGGCGTGATGCGCTTAGAGCGTAAGGGTTTCGAGGATGCTCGAAGGTTTCGACTGTGTACGTCTGTTTGAGAGAGATTTGTTGATTGATTGATTGTGTGTCTTTTCTGTAAGCTGTAAAGCTTCTTTATATACTCATCCGTAAGCAACTCGTGGAGACTCACTCACAATCCAATGCGGACTCTGCAATTAGAATCCCACAAGGATACGATTAACTTGCCAGTCATGCGCTCCGTGCAACACGTGTCAACCCTATCTCGCTTAGGTTTCGTTCCCTGCCTCGCTGTATTTCATTTGTCGTGTAGTAAGCGAACTCAAACACTAAGCGACCTTATCCAGAGGGCGTTATTAGTCATTTCCAAACCATCCGCGCAAGAACTATAGAGTCCCATGCGAACTGGAGATAAGGATCCCGCAAGAACACCGATTCTCGCGAGGTATCAGAATCTTCTGGATAAAATCCACGTCACGTGCTGCCAAACCTCGCCACCCTTCGTGGGCTAAAAAAAAAAGGCCACAGGCGTTGGCCCAAATGATACCCAAGCCTTTCTCAAGTCTTGGACCGAAAATGCCCACTGGGCTCAAACACAAACTGAACATCTCAACTGAAGATGTATGGCTTTTATCTGAAAATCAATCCTGATCTTACCGTCGCGTTGGGTCCCTAGGTAAATTCAATTCCTCAAAAAGAATTGGAGGCTTATCAACATCAAGCGCAAATCCCAATTCTGGCCTTTCGCGAAGAAGAAGCTCCCTTTCTGGATTGGCGAGTTTAAGATACTACTGTGCGGATTGGGATCTGGCCTACACCACATTCACTACAGCATCAATGGTACCAGAGGCGTAGAGAACTCGACCTCCAAATTAAGCAGAGAGGATTCAAAGCACCAAGGTGCACTTAAACCAAGATGAATAGACCGTTGGATTACATTTATCTTATCATTTAATATTTAAATAAAAAGTTAAGTATAAATATCAACGGTTAAGATTTTCTAATAAATACTTGGTTCACTTGTACCTTGATGTATGCAAGAATTTTCGCAAATTAAGATGGAAGAAAGTCGAAATTGCTGACACAATTGACTTGTGTTTTAAATAATGGCCGCACTATGCTTTTGGGACACCTCTAGCAACACCTTAAATTTCAAATTCAGGCAAATGAGAATTACAATGCTGGATCTCTACACCATTACGACTGCCCATACATGAAAAGCGCTACAACGAATGGGAGCATGAGACGACCCAGGTAACCCACAAAATTGATCTCAAACAACAATGTCCATGTACTTCTTATGATGCGTGGGTTAAGCATTACATGCAATTAGATGATGAAATAAGGGGTCTGGCTTTCCTAGAACTCGGTTGCTGAAGTTCCTAGGCCTCATTTGGTTCATAGAAAAGAAAGTTATTTCCTTTGTGTTTCCACGAGAAGGGAAAGAGAAGGGAAATTCGATGACTTTCCGTTCCGATGTTTTGTAACACAAACAAAATTATCCGGAAAGTTGTTAATTAAAATAATAAAATAATATATTGTGAGTAATAAATGCAAAGAAATGAGATAAGAAAGTGATTCTCATGGATTTTGGAAAGAACAACTTTCTCTCATATTTTCCCAACCTTCAGGAAAGTATTTCCTTCTTTCAGTATTCCCAAAGGCAGGAAATGAACAACTTTTATTTCTTGATGGTTACCTTCTACGAACCAAACGAGGCCCTAGAGTATAGCAAAACCAATAAACCGACTAATGCTTGGATCTGCGTTGCTGAGCTACTATTTGATGGCATCAGAATCAATCTGCTTTAGTTGGTATTAGGGATGTTGTATAGAGCCATGTATCATCTATCTTTGGAGCCCTTTACGTATAAGACAGTGAGCGGACCCCTTTGGATTTTAGACCTCTATCTTCAGGTCCACTTCTCATATTTTAGAAACCCGACGGTTCGCTCTTTCCCTGATCAAACAGTTATGGGGATGGCATTCGCGAACACTCCTAAGTTTGATGCTCCTAGCTACTCAGGCTGCTTCAACCATGTGTTCAATTTGGATGAGTCCATTCTATCCTCCGCCATGGTGATCCTGAAGAGGCATTATCCAGAGCTTCTGGAAAACAGATATTACTGGACCGACATGCATAGCACATACAATACTGAGCTCTTTCTTCAAGCAGCAACATTAATAGATCTCAGGCTCCCAGGATTAGGAGGTCTTGAACTATATGCCCCCAACCATTTTGCAAGACAACTTGGTATGGAGCAAAGAGTGCCTTTCCCTATGCTTGACAGCATGAACAATGTAGTACTCCTCCTGGCGACATCTGGTAGATCCCACAATTGGCTTTGAAGCAGTTCTGTCTAAGTTCCAAAGACTTATCAACATTCTAATAGATAGTCCTGACACCACACATATCACTCAAAGAGCCATCCCTGAATATTTGCAATGGTGGATGACAAGGAGATAACTGGACCAAGGACCCTGATGCACTCTTCAAAAGGATTTTTAGAAGATACAACAGAAAGTTCCAGCATTCGCGGGACAGAAAGCTCTTTGATGCAAATCATGTTGATACCTTCAACTCTACCAAACCATCTGCTCTAGAACCTCAAATTCAGGTATTCGCCAAGCATCAAACACTGGTATGTTTTTCTTTACTAAATTCATCTTGTGAAAAACCACTAACTGGTTTTCTTGTCACCTGCCAGAAATCCAGAATGAAGAAGAAGATCTCATGGAGACAAATCCTGGAGAAGCTTCATCTTCCAAATATTACAAGAGAAAAAGAAAGACAAATATCATCACCTCGGAAGATGAAGAAGAGCAACCTCAGGTATTGGTTCACAACACAAAGGTGTCTAATTAACCATCTGAATACCACTAAACTGGTATTTTTCTTTCAATGCACCGTTTCTGAAAAACGTCAGTCATATCCCCTCAAAAACTGAATCGAGCAGATCACGCATGCACTCCTTAATCAATGCACAGATCACAACATCTTCAGCAGTGAGATTCAAAAATTGATACATTTAGCAATAATTTTAAAATTTAGGTATCGATTTAACAAGGGAAAAATGCACCAACAGTGTCTGAACTCTTGGATGACTGTCAATATGGTACCCGAACTTTTAAATGTATCAAAGTGATACCTGGACTTGTATTTTTGTACCAACGTCGTACCTGTCGTCATTTTCCGTCACAGCTCCGTCATTGATAAACACGTGCGGGTCATGTGAGTTCGAAATTGAGGACATAAATGACTTTTTCTCCACCCAACCATCTTCTTCATCCTCCACACACTCCAGCGCCACCTGCACCATCTTCTCCGCCACCTCCATCGGAAACGAGTCATTCAGCCGCCTATCCACCCACCTCCTCACTCCACCACCACATTTCATTGCCTCCCTCGCCTTCTCTATCAAACTCATTCTCTTATACCCTCCTTCCTCCGCCTCCATCTTATACTATTCAACGGCTCATCCCCTGACATCAGCTCCAACATCACCACCCCAAAAGCATACACGTCAAATTAGCAGTGGTGGATGTAGTCGAGGCCGTGAGCTAGGTCGGTGGCGATCTGAAGGCGGGAGAGCCAGGAGGAGAGGACTGTGAAGCTCGGATTGTTAGGGTTGCGGAGGCAGTCAGCGAGGTTGGCGCCGTCGACGAACTCGTAGACTAGGTAGACGTAGCTGCCTGAGAGAGACGCGTCGAGGAGCTTGATGAGGCTGGTGTGGTGGGAGCGGGAGATGAGGGAGAGGCTCTGCTGTAGGTCAGGGAGGTCGATCGGGGTGCGGGACTTGCGCTGGAAGACGACGGCGTCTTTGCCGCGGAGGGTGCAGCGCCAAGAGGTGGAGGTGGAGGTGGAGGAGGAGGAGAGGCGGTGGCTGAGGACGTTGTTGGTGGAGGAGGAGATCTCGGAGGTTTCGTAGATCATGGGGTTTTCGGGGAGGGAGGACTTGAGGGAGGCGACGGGTAACAAAAAAAAGTGAAGTGCATGTCAAGAATAAGCTGTAACAAACAAGGGTGAAGAAAAGCACGGTGTAAAAGTTAGGAGTTCATAATATGAACTTGTTACCATTGAAAAATGCTCTTGCAATTGCATGTTCACTTGTAAGTGTAGAGTAAATTTACTATTGGCTGTACGTTGTGCAGTATAATGATGTTTGGATGATAGATTCCAGTGCTCCTCAACTAATGGTGTTTCTGTTTGCACTGGTCAGATTATCTCCGGAAGATCATAGTGCAGGGGAGATCATCCAAGTCAACAAAGGTTGGGGATATCATGACTGAGGAGGTATAGCTTGTGAAATATTCCATCATGTTTGGGGAACTGGTGCTTACTGAAATTTGCATTTCTTAACCATATATCACATATCTTTTGATGAATGTGTAACAACTTCTGATGGAAAATGGTGGCGGCTGCAGAACAAGCTTATCACTGTCACCCCTGACACCAAAGTTCTGCGGGCAATGCAGCTGATGACTGGTAAGATATGCTGCTTCTTGTATTGCATTTTCTTACTTGCTAGTCGTTACTTGTATCTAAGGAAGCTAATATCTGATATTCAAATTCGTTTCATTCATGGGCAGATAACCGAATTAGGCACATCCCAGTTATAGATGACAGAGGAATGCTTGGTATGGTGTCCATTGGTGATGTGGTTCGTGCTGTGGTGAGTGAGCACCGGGAGGAGCTGGACCGCTTGAATGCTTTTATTCAAGGTGGTTACTAGATAATGATGAAAAAGAAGATGGCAAGACGTCGTTTAGCTGACATGGTGAAATGACTACCAGTAATAAGCCAGGGTAGCTCAGTCATTTACTCTTTTTTTCAGTCACGTGCGTCACATGTGACATGAACTAACAGAGCTGTGACGGAAAATGACGACAGGTACGACGTTGGTACAAAAATACAAGTCCAGGTATCACTTTGATACATTTAAAAGTTCGGGTACCATATTGACAGTCCTCCAAGAGTTCAGACACTGTTGGTGTATTTTTCTCATTTAACAATGTTGCTCCATCAGTAATTGTTATTTTTTATGTTTTAATATATGCCAAAGGAATGTTACAACTAATTCTACTTTTATTTAGCTTGTCCAAAAAAAAGAGTTTCCAAAAAATTGGATCGATGCAATAGGTAAAAAGTCTTTAAATTCAAATGCCATACACTTCAACAACAGTAACATATATGGATGGAGACTGCTAGATACAATGTGTTGCCATAGGTATGAGGACCAGTACTATCTGCCAAGGAAACGGCATCCTTTGCTATTTTATCCATCATAGATTCATGAATCTGTGCCGGTACTTAATTTCATGCTAGAAAGCTTCTCTATTATGGCATTCCTAACTGAAGCCTTGCTGTCCACTGTGAGAGGGTTGAGTTTGATATTTTCACGAGTTATAGTGATGTTGCTGCAGCACTGTTTTCCTTCAATTCTGTTAATGCATGTAACCGTACAGCTGCTCGAACTCGAAATCCCAGCAGGGTCTCAAGTGTCTGATCTTCGTATGGATATCGATACAGTACTTTGTGAACGGGAGCTGGTTTTGGGATTCAACTTTGCAGTTGATCATATGAGTGTTACAATCAGCTTCGACCACCACAGTCTCACACGCATTCATCAGTTCAGTGGCCATTGTCCTTGTGTTTGGGAGTTGCAATTGTGGAAATCTGGAAGGAAGATCGAGCATCGTCCTTGTGGAAATTGCAGCTATACATATATGATTTGCTGGTTTCCTATTGTCCTTGTGAATCATTGTCGGTCCCAACTAAGCAAGGAATCGTGTTGTTATATGTTTCCTTTGTTTCATGGGGAACTCTCTTTTCATTGGTTGTCGCGATATTGTAATGCTTCTCTTTTCATTGTTTCGTTGTGTATACAAATTTTGAAATGAATACTCTCACCATCTATATAAATGAAGTGAAGTTGCCAGGTGTTAAACTGATTCTTCTGTTCCAATATTCTCTTATGGAGCAAGTCTTCTTTAAATCATAAAAACCTATTTTCTACTGTATCTATCGAAATAGCAGATGAAGAAAAGCAACAATAATTTTGCTGTCATTGGATAGAGAACCCATATTCAGATTAAATATATGTCTTTGCATTTATTGTAACATAACATTCAAACTATTAATTGATAGGTTGATGAATAATCTTTTCATTTCAAGGTAGGAAAGCATGACATAGATTGTCACAAAAATTATTTCATCTTTTGTTCATATATACTCTGTGTGTTTTTGTGATGCTGCTCAACTGATGTCGTTTGCTCAATATCTATATTTATATATATATATATATATAATCTTAATTTGTAGTGAGGTTGAACTTTGAAGTGCCATTGAATATTAAAGTACAAAGGGAAATACATAGTTTTAAAAATTAAATAACAAATTCTATAGTTTTACAGCACATACAACTCAATTGTAAATCATATACTTTGGCGTTGCACTAAATTTTTGGTACCCCTTGATAACTTTGTTCACGGCGTCAAGGTAGTCCTTCTCAGTCACCGTCTTCCTCCTTGCCCGAATGGCAAACATTCCAGCTTCTGTGCAGACACTTTTTATATCGGCTCCGGTGGAATTAGGACACATCCGAGCCAGAAGCTCAAACCTAATGTCTCGTTCACAATTCATTGTTCTTGCGTGGATCTTGAAGATTTGAGTCCTGCCCTCCATATCAGGCAGACCGAACTCGACCTTCCTATCCAATCTTCCGGGGCGCAACAATGCCGGATCTAGAGTGTCAGGCCTATTTGTTGCCATCAACACCTTAATGTTTCCTCTCGCATCAAACCCGTCGAGCTGGTTCACAATCTCAAGCATTGTACGTTGTACTTCAGTGTCTCCGCCAGCACCATCATCAAACCTGGCACCTCCTATGGCATCAACTTCATCGAAAAAGATAATGCAAGCCTTCTTAGTCCTTGCCAATTGGAACAGCTCTCGTACCATCCTAGCTCCTTCTCCTACATATTTCTGAACAAGCTCACTCCCAATGACACGAATGAAGCAAGCGTCGGTTCGATTCGCCACGGCTCTAGCTAGAAGGGTTTTTCCAGTTCCTGGAGGACCATAGCAGAGAACACCCTTGGGAGGGTCAATTCCAAGCTTGACAAACTTCTCAGGGTGAAGCAATGGTAGCTCAACAACCTCTCGCATCTTTTCGATCTGGTCCTTACACCCACCAACGTCGTTGTATGTCACATCTGGCTTGTCTTCCACAGTCATCATGGTCACAGTTGGATCAATTCTCGGAGGCAAAGGAATCTGAATTTGATACTTGTGTAGGTCGATTCCGACACGCATGCCTTCTTCTATATCAGTTGGGGAAACCCTCTCGCCCAAGCCGACCACAAACTTGCCCATATGCGCAATGTTGATGACGTATTTTGCATCTTCGGAATTAGGGCTAATTATCTTGGAGCATCTTGCCACCTTGAGAGGTTTCTCCGTCATCAGCTGTTGATCTGAATTAAGATCCCAGTGGGTAGGAGTAGCTAGGCCAGTGTCAGATTCCTTAATGCCACATAACTTGTTCACGGTTTTAGCCTTGTCTTTGATTTCCTTCTCCATGTTTTTGATGGGAGTTGAATAGGGTCCTGTTCCATAGGTTTTGAGAAGTGCGATGTCGTCTGCGTCGAGGGGTCTAGGGTTTTTCTCGTCTTTGATGTTGTCCTCCTGCTCGGGCGCCATTTCAGTACGTAGAAGATATGTAGAATTTTCGAATTGATTTGATCGAGTTTAGAGTACTGCAGCTAAATGTGGTAAACAATTAGTTTAATTTTCTTGAAGCTTGTTGTATGATTGAGAGAACCTTCGCCTTATATAAGCTTCACAAGTTTCCATATCCGGTTGAGAATAGAACTAAGAATCCAAGTTCAGATTAGTTAGGAAAACCAGTAAAGATAAGGACGACAGTCAGAATATTTGCTAGTTTCCATTTCCGTTTTAGACTTGACTTCCGATCGATTTCCTGGAAGCCAAATCCTATAATCTTTGTTAATCCTCTTTGTTATTTATGAAACACTAGAATAACTGATGAAAGATGCCCTAAACGATTTCAAAATTACTTTTTGTAATTAATTACCATACCGTGAAATACAAATCTCATTTTCTTTTCTAGCTTTGAAGGCAACGAAAAGCGTAGGTCATGAGACCTTGAATTCCATAAGAAATTGAAGGAAGAATGAGAGTGTATATAACTAGCCAAGATACAACGATTTAGCTCATACACGATCTTTCAATCCAAAAAGACCAACAACATCATCTTGTTTCATTTCTTGCAATGAAGACCAAAGCGAGTAATTAAAGGCACCTCACTTTTGAGGTTAATTGAAGAAGACATCAATTAGTTACTCATGAACTTGCAACTATTGAACCTATTCTTACGCTTATAATTAATATCCAGATATTAGTCAGGTATGAGTTTACATTATGGTTAAGTGTCCTTAACATGCATGTAAAAGAGTTATTATTAGTTTACATTATGTATAATGAGAAGGTATATCCAATCAATCATCTACTTGCGAGTTGGGGCAAACTGATGTAGATTATCAATGACTACATAACTGATGTAGGCAAGGAAAACATGCTACATTAACGTGACTATTAAACATTTAAACCCTAAAAGACATCAGGATTGTGTTGAGATATATATCCCACATCGGGAATATGGGACCTTGCCTGTGGGTTAATAAGGGTTTGGGCCACTCCACCCATTGCCAATTGGTTTTGGATGTGAACCCCAGACTACTTTATCATGGTATCAGAGCGGGTTACCCACGTCCACGTGTGAAGCCTTAAAGGCCACACGAACTCCACGTCAACCCCAAATGTTGTCCACGTGTTAGGCTTGAAGATTCGCCACACGTGCGGGGGCGTGTTGAGATATATATCCCACATCGGGAATATGGGACATTGCATGTGGGTTAATAAGGGTTTGGGCCACTCCACCCATTGCCAATTGGTTTTGGATGTGAACCCCAGACTACTTTATCAGATTGAAACTTCCAGCAGAGACAAAGTTGGAGTTGCATTGCAGAGCTTGCTTCAGATGCAAATTCAAGCCATAATTTGTAGTCTCAAGCGCTCTCAACTGCTCTTGCTGATGAGCCACCAACTCCTTCAGATGCCTCACTTCTCGGCTTCCGCCCTCCAACTCTTTTCGGCGTTTGAGAAGCACACAGACAGCACGCTTGAGCACCATATTCTCCTTCTCAAATCTTGCACCGATCGATTTCTTGAAACCCTTCAACAATTTTGCAGCCTTTGCCCTAGCATCCTCCACACTAGAACAAGTCATCATCTCTCTGATAACCAATTCAACCCAATCCGTAGTACCATCGTCGGGAATGGGTTTCTGATCTTGTGGTATCTTTTCAGCAGAACCAGAAGTCACCCTGTTCTCTGTTAGGTGAAGCTGGCTCAGGCTCTTAATGGTGGCATCAATATCGTAGCAGGACTCTTGCAATGCTCTATCAAGAATCTGAATATCCATGAATTACATGAGAAAAAGAAAGAAGAGAGATTTAAGG
Source organism: Fragaria x ananassa (assembly GCA_034370585.1). Classification (NCBI taxonomy): domain Eukaryota; kingdom Viridiplantae; phylum Streptophyta; class Magnoliopsida; order Rosales; family Rosaceae; genus Fragaria; species Fragaria x ananassa. The sequence goes on along the minus strand of CP139766.1, from coordinate 29,449,425 downwards.
TTTAAGTTCAGAGATGATTAATTGAGGAGTGGAGAATTGACGAAGAAGTTTGATTCAGAGAGGAGTACCTTTATAAATTACAATTGCTTGGGATGCAAATATAAGATTATGCGACGTCTTAAATTAAGCTATAGTTTTCAAGTCCATATAGGATTTGACATTGTCAGTTTGTCCAAACGTACCAGGAATTCCAGATTCTTTCAGGAAAGCGACACGGCGATACCGACCGTGCATATTATTTCCACGCGATGCACTAAAACGAAGGGTAAGAAATCTCAAAAGCACGAGCATAAGCTCTATTTAGTAATGAAGCTACTCACACTGTTTGGATTCTTAAACGAATTAACGAAAGAGCAATGCTAGGTGGTTGGCGAACCACATTTTTAGGTATTATATGCATCTTACCTCATGAGAAATTTTTTAGTGCTCCGGAAGAACCACGTCAGCATGCCTAGTGGTCCTCCCTCACCAATAGAACGTCGTCACGTGATATTTTTTTTTAACAAAGTCATAACAAGGTAAAACAACTGAAGTAAATCCAAACAATATCAAATATACATATCTCCTTTATTGGCTTCTGCATAATCTATGAGTATTCGATTTCATCTGTTTGTTTTGTTATCGATATAAATTGTAAAATCATCATTCATGTTCCTACTACTATAGAAGCAATAATTGATGATTAATTTTGAGCGAGTCTTGTTCTTACTTTTAGAGCAAATTTCCGTTCAATTGCAGGTGATTTTGAGTTTCGATTAGCCATTTAATTATCTGGACATTTATGCTCTTAATTTTCCATTTGAAACCGGCCAAGGCATCCATCAAAAACCCTAGTTCCCTGCACTAGTTTGCATGTGATATATCCTTAGGAATCCAAAGTTCAAAACAAACAATATGTATATATATAGAGGATCATGCCAGAACTTACATGCCATAATCATGATGGATGATGACAATATTAAACCAAGAAGAGATCGAAGATTCTATAGTAGCCAACGCAAATCTGGTTTTCTTATTTTTATTTTTTATTTTTTTTATGTTTAATGTGGTTGTTTCATTTTAGAGAAATTTTATTTTCACATCCCTAATTACTAGATACACATTTCATATTTAATACACCACCTACTAACTTTATTGTTTTGACATTTTATTATATACACATACCCAAACTTTTTATAATATCCTCATTCAAAATACACAACTTATTCACTATACACATACTTTTCTACATCTGCTACTTAATCTATTCAAAAAAAAAGTTCACATTAGTTTGATTTTTCTCAAGGTTTCAACTTTTCTCGTACTGTTTCACCTCATTAACATCTTCTTCGCAGGTTTTTATTTTTCTCTAAAAGGTTTCATCTTGTTAATAAGATTTTCCTCGAGGGATTTTCTTTTGTTAACATCGTCTCCCATTGGTTTTTCTTGACAAAATTTCTTCTCAAAGAGTCTCTTATTGAAATTGATTTCAAGAATTATTGAACCTACCAAATTAAAATAAAACAAGACAATACATCACCAAAATTCTTAACAAAACTTTCAGCATTAGAAATTTATAAATTTAGAATGCTCAATCCTTTTTAAAACTAAATTAATCGATTCTTGAGAACCATTGCATAATATTCATATGTGGTGTCAAAATATTGGTACTCGATTCAAACTAAAAATTAAAAAGTGTTAGAAGAACAATAGCTAATATACTAGTAGAGAAAAAGAAAACTTTTAAGCGAGATATTTTTTAATATAGCGGGATTTTTTTTTATGAATAAAGCGAGATATCTCGATTTTATTTCTACTAGGTTTCTTTATTTTTGTCTTTTAATTTAAATATCTCTTTTGGAAATTTTACATACCCACAAAGTCTTATATAATTTATATATAAAAAATGATGTGTATTTAACATTTAAGGATGTGTTAATAAAATTTCTCTTCATTTTACTTTAAGTTGAAGATGCAGTAATTTTTCTCCCTAATATGACTTGTTAAAAAAATACCATATAGCGACGTTCTATTGGTGAGGGAGGACCACTAGGCATGCTGACCTGGTCCTCCCGGAACACTGAAAAATTTCTCATTACCTCATGATATGACAGCTGATGTGGCAGAAATACCAACTTTCCCACAATAGTGCCATTTATGAACTGCTGTGAGATTTGGAATTGGACAACGTATATGAACAACTGAGGTTTGGAATTAGACGCTTGAGCACAATATTCTCCTTCACAATCTGCTTCAATAATTGAATTCAAATGTGGCTCCACTGCACAAACATTGAACTGTTTGTGAAAATGAATGAATCCATAACGAGTCATTCTCATCTCCTCTAAACTTGTGTTTAGTAGCACCATACCATGAGGCAATCAGAATTATGTGGGTCTCACAATAAATTTAGGAGGAAAAAATGTCTAAACAATGTCCGTCCTTTTAGAAAAGCAAAGCTTTGGTATCTTAACTTTGGAAAACTTTAAAACAATATCTCACGTTCTTAACCTGATTTAAAATACATATTTGAAGTCATATTTTTGTCATAAAATGACCAAAATAACCTTTATTTTTTTCATTATTATATATATATAGAGAGAGAGAGAGAGAGAGAGAAAGTAAAAAAAATAGAAGAAAAAAAATATGTTTACATATGAAAAGACAAATGTAGCCTTCACATGTTAGTTTTTCTAGTGGAGCTAGCTAGTGGCTCCAGATACGAATCTTAGGTCAGGTTAAGAACGTGAGATACCGTTCTAAAATTTTCTAAAGTTGAGATACCAAAGCTTTTTTGCTTCTCTAAAAGGTCGGACACTGTTTGAACTTTTTAATTAAAAGGGTATTTTCATAATCAACTTCATTTTCTATTTTGATTTCTTATTTCTCATTCATTCAACAAACAAACGTGCAATGAGAATGACTCCTCCCCACTATGATTTCTCCTTTCTCCCATTCCTTCTTTTTTCGATTCCCTCTCAATCCCATTCAAGTTTAGTAAACAACCCCTAAAGCTTTGAACTATGGCGAGAAGCTTCCAAAGACATCGGTGACGTTGGAAATTCTATATTGTAGTCGATATGTATCCGAGCAAACACGATACGTATCTGATATGTGTTTGACGTATCCAATACTGGATATCTATCAGATACACATATACCATACGTGTAAGTTTACGGCGTATCCGGTATGTATCCGAAATCGGATACGCTCAAATACCGTTTTGGATACGTCTTGGGGTTAAAAATGTCAATTTACATAAAACCATTTGATGACCTAAAATGCATAAAAACTTACAGAGCTGCTTCTTCTCTTCGCGGTGAACAGACAGACCTAAAATGATGAAAGGATTGAAGCGCTGGGAGATTCGAAAGGCTTTCAAGAGTTGAAACTTGAAAACCGGAGTTCTAATTGGAAAATATCTGAAACTTGCTCCAGGTTCTCTCTCTCTCTCTCTCTCTCTCTCTCTCTCTCAAATTCTAACTGTTTCATCTTTCTCCATTTTAGCTCTACAAGTTATCTTTGCTTTCATTTTGGGTGTAGACCCATCAACTGTATATGATATTTGTATTGAAATGAAACCACAAAATTATGGAAAACACCTCAAAGTTTCATGTCTTAAGTCTAGTGCTTAGTCTGTTAAACATATGTTCACTTTTTGTTTCTCAACGTGCTTTCAATTCTAATCGGGTTTTATTGTAGGGAGATCTTGCCAATGTCGGAGATGAAGAAGAAGAATGTTGTGTTTGATCTCCCGGAAGATATTATTTTCAAGATTCTATGTAGTTGCCTGTCAAAAGTTTGATTCGATTCACTTGTGTTTCAAAACGATGGCGTTCTGTCATAGATCTCTGACCCTCAGTTTGCTAAATTCCAACTCAAGCTAGCATCTTAGTTTGCTAAATTCAAAACGATGGCGTTCTGTCATAGATCTCTGACCCTCAGTTTGCAAAACCCTCTGTCATAGGTTTTTAGTCAGCACCCTCTTTCGACTTGAACCCTATTTATATCGAGTGTCAATGCGACTTCTCAGATTCTTCAGAGAAAAAGGCAGCATTATCCGAACTCCACACTCAGTTTCGAACCATAGATTTGGAAGCGCCCACTCAATTTGGAGATGCTTCTTCGATTAAGATTCTTACGTCTCCATTTGAGGGGTATGTCAAGCCAATGGTTAGTTGTAATGGTTTGGTAATTCTAGGTGATGACCATTGTACAACCTTGTCTATCTGGAACCCTTCGACTGCATTCTTCGGCAAAATACCTGATCCAGGTATTTGGGCAGAAGTCGCAACCGGGCATGGATACGGAAGATATGATTTATATGTACTTTGGGGTTTTGGGTATGTGTCAGCAACTGATGACTTCAGGACAGAGATAGAACTGGGGTGTATAGATGGATGCCTTCGGTTTTACCCTATGAATACTGGCAGGGATATTGAAGTCTGGGTGATGAGAGAATACAGAGTACGTAAATCTTGGATCAAACTCTTTAAATTTAGTCTAGATGATATTCCAAATGTCTTTACTATGTCACAGTTTTTCGTTCTGGAAAGTGGTAGTGCTTTCATCAATTCAGACCTAAAGGAGTTCATCAGAATTGAATGTCATAAAGAAGATAAGCCGGTTCTGAGCGGCCGATATAGGATGGAGAAGTGGGAGCCAATGAATTTAAGTTTACGGAAGGATGGGCAGGATGCAAATTTTTTGAAAGTGATGTTTTACGATGAAACTTTAGTTTCAGTGCCTGAATGATCTATGGCGAAAGTTGGACAAAAGAACGGGAAATCCAACAAGGCCATGAAACTATATCATCTGGTTCCGAATTGTCGGCCTTTCTGTTTTAACCTTACTCGTTTGGTTTCTCCACCATTCACTCTCAAGTCTCAACTGAGTAGCAAATCTGGTGTTTTTTTTTTCTCTCTTTGTTCTGTTCTTTGGGGTGTTTGTATTTTATTTGTAATTGAGTGACTTACAAACTCCGATGTAGGAAGCATTATTATCCTTGTTAATGCATGAATATATTATTTATGCTGCAATCCGATTAATTCCATTTCATTCTGGCTTTTATCTTGTTACGTACTTAAGAAGCTAATACTCATCTTGGGTCACATTATTTCCTATATCTTTTTCTTCTGCTTTAGCTACATTCAAGTACAAAAGGTTTTTTTTTAATAATTTTTTTTAACGAGCGTCAGGTCCTATGTAGATGGGCTGCGACTAATCATTTCTGAGATTACGTAGATTCCATTTTCAATATTTGTATTTTCTTGTACGAGTAGACAACCACTACTCACATAGTCACATGTGGCCACGGCATCCCAATAATGCATAAGCTAGACACTTCGAAAGAGGCACCCCAATAATGCATAAGCTAGTCACTTCGAAGGAGATCGACCCCAGATTCCCAGAGTATAGCAAGCAATTAAGTGAAGCAACTGATCCCTCAAGATTCATCGTCATGATCCCTCAGGAGCTTATTGGGTGAGTCTTATATATTGTGTCAGATCATCCATAAACAAAAGCGTCAAATCTTTGAAACGTTCAAGTGGAATGATGTACTATTGCATATATAGACGTGACCAGTCGTGTGTAGGTGACATGATTGTTTGGTGGCGAGCACCAATCGGTCAACTATTTCGACACCAGAAAAGTAAGACAGACAAATGCGTGTGTATGCTGAACTTCAAGTATTTTGAATATAATCAAAGAAGTAACAGAACTGGCTGTTGCTTTCAATCCATTTGTGTGGCTTGCTTGATCTGCTAACTAGTTAAGTGGCAATAATACTGCCTAACTTTCTTTGGCCTGGAAAAATGTGGTAGAGGTTTATAAATGCTTCCAAATATCTGACAAGCACGTAGGATCTAGCTATCATATAATCTTTTGAGGGATAGTAAGATGGGAAAAGCAGAAGAAGATCAGCAGTCACCATTGCTTCCTTCAACAATGGAACCCAGTGAATCTATCAAAAGAACTGGTAATTTTATATCAGCATTTTATTTTCAGTTTTTGGTTTCAGTTTTGGCATTCCCCAGTAGAGATATTAGTTTTCATTCTCTCAATGTTTCGGTTTCATTGGTAAGTTAATTTTGAATAAATACTTATATAGTCAAGTGCATGTTCTAGTTCTTCTCTCTGGCCTTTTGTTCTGTAATTCTAAATATAAGGTTCTTGTTCATGTTTTTGGTTAACTGTGAATTTGAATGGCAGTTGAGCAAGTACATCTAAGAAAAATTGGTCCTTGTTTGTGATTGATTCTCTATGCATTCCCACAATTTAGTCTTCAGAGTTCAGCCAACAACAAAAATGTATCATCTTACTGTATTTCATTTTCACAGCAAATTTGGACTTGGCTAATATGTTACTAATCAATTTCCTATCTGTAATGTTACCAAATTTAGAATAATTCCCAAACAACTTGATGTGTTTCATTTTCTAAAGGCCTTGACCTCAAATATGGATTGCAATGGAGAACTTTGGTCATAGAATAACTCAAATTCGGACCCTTAAAGACAATTAACCAACTTTTTTTGACTTGTTAATATATAACTATTTGAAACCTCTCAAGAAGCACTAAATCTTCTAAATTGATCAAAGTTTTAGTTGGCTTAAAGCAATGCTACTAGTATTGTAAAGGTCCCCAATTGTAATACAACATTAAAACCTGCAGAATCTAGTAACAGATTTGGGGGCTAATTTTTCATGTGAAATCCTGTGTATATAGGAACCATATGGACGGCAATAGCACATATTATAACAGGTGTGATAGGGGCAGGGGTGTTATCCCTGGCTTGGAGTGTGGCTCAGCTAGGGTGGATTGCCGGTCCATTGCTTATGATAGTCTTTGCTTCAGTCACCATTTTCTCCAACAACATCCTCTCCGACTGTTACAGATACCCGGATCCATATGCCCCAACCCGAAACAGGTCCTATTTGGAAGCTGTGAAGCTGTACTTAGGTTGGCATTTCTAACCTCTACTGATACATTCTCTATAACTAATTGGACATTTCCTTGAACTCTCATAACTTTTGGAATTTATATGATGGAATTTCAGGAGACAAGCTGCAAACATTGTCTGCCGTATTTGTACATGAGAGCTTGTATGGCTGTGGAATTGCCTATACCATTACAGCTGCTAGCAGTGTCAAGTATGAACTCCATACTAATCCTCTCTCTGCTTTTGATATAAATGATTGTGTTTACTGGAGTGCCTTGGCTCTTTTTTATTAGTATGTACCATTGTACCTAATTTAGTCTTTTGAAATTGCCTTGAGTAGCTAGCTTAATGCTGATAGAACAAACGGAGAGAGTTCCAATGATTTGGTGAGGAGAAATATATCAGATCAATGGGAACATACCAAGGTAAAAGAATACTTATTAGGTACAGTGATTCAGCATAGCCAGATTATTTTAAGAGAAAACCTTACCCACATAATTACAACTTTGCAAGAGTCAGAGTTGCAGTTGTATCCAACTCTTTAGGAAAAATGAATAGAAGGGTGGCCATGACAGCCATTCTTCTACTATTGGAAAGATCCAAATAAGAGTGTATACATCTACCCTCTCACAGTCACATGTTTAAGCATCCTAAAGGCATGCATAGCTGTAGTGTTTTAATTAATGTCTCCGAAACCGATCGCAGCCATAAATTTTCATTCCATTGCCTAGTAATTTAGTTGAGTACAGGCTTCTTTTTTTCCCTTAATTTCACCCTTTTCACTTGGTTGTTTCAAACTTTCAATATATAGGGCCTGAAAAGCTTTAGTTTATGTAAGACTTTTGTTCTTGCCTTTCCGGGAACAAACGTAGACAAGTGAAATTAGAATAGGGATGACAAACAGCCTTTTAGGAATCTCTTCAGAGGGATACAAGGCCAAGTGATATATAAATAGATAGAAATGGAGATTAAAACAAGCACCATGCAGGGCATTGTGCTCAGCTGCATGAATGCATGTTTAGTACTATAGTCTTCTTCATTATAGTGTTTCCTTTGCATGTCTGAAGCTTCATAAGCTACTGTTAGCTGAATAAACATGGTAGATCAAAACCCTCTTGAAGTAGCCAATAGTGCATCATGTGGTGACCATGGCAACCCTCTAATAAGAACCGGCAAATAATTTCAAATCTTTTAGCAGTCTGAATTAGTAACCATGGTCTTGAAATTATTGAGTTCTAGTGGGAAGCTGTTCATGATCAATCAGGAACCTTATGGAGTTGTGTGGCTCATATCATTACTGCTGTTCTTGGATCTGGTGTTCTGTCTTTGGCATGGAGTATTGCACAGCTTGGATGGATTGGAGGCCCTATTTCAATGCTTTGTATAGCAATCATCACCTACATTTCTTCATACCTCCTTTCAGATTGTTACAGGTCAACTGACCCTGTAACAGGAACTCGAAACCACTCTTACATGGAGGCTGTGAGAGTGAATCTCAAAAGTAAAAACACCCAACACCCCACCTTTTGTTTTTCTCGCTTGGTCTTCTTTAGGATTTGTCTTCTGAATTGGTTTAAGTGATGGTTCAGGTAGAAAACAGTCCTGGTTGTGTGGTTTCCTTCTATATTTCATCATGTATGGAATTGGTATTGCTTATGTGATGACTACTGCAATTAGTTTGAGGTACTTATAGCTCATGATGTTTTTCTCACACTGTAATGAGATTTTGGGGCCTATTGTTTCCTTGTCTTGTAAACTCTCTCATTTTGTAAGTTCATTTATCAATTCTGAAAAGTTCTATGTTTGTCTTCTGTTAATTCAGAGCGATTCAGAAGTCAAACTGTTATCACACGGAAGGGCATCAGGCTTCATGTACATATGGAGATACTTTGTATATGCTGATATTTGGAGCAGTCCAGATTGTTGTGTCACAAATACCAGATTTCCATAACATGCAATGGCTTTCGACTATTGCAGCAATCATGTCTTTTGCCTACTCTTTTATTGGACTTGGCCTTGGATTAGCCAAAGTAATAGGTAATTCTTCCATTAGAAAAAATCAAAACGACTTCATTAGAAAGCAGTGATGCTCTACCAGGTTCCAAATCTTGGATGCTCTTTGTTAAAGGTGTGATTATAATTGCAGAAAATGGGAGTATTAAAGGGACCTTGTCAGGAGTTGCAACCACTACTGTTGCTGCTAAATTATGGTTGGCCTTCCAAGCACTTGGAGACATTGCTTTTGCCTATCCATACTCTATCATTCTTCTTGAGATTCAGGTTTCCTTTATATCCTTTTTGACAAACAATATTCCGATCACAAGCTTAACTTAAAGCTAATATTGAATTGTGACATCTTTTGAACCATCTAGGATACGTTAAAGTCCCCTCCACCGGAAAATTATATGATGAAGAAGGCCTCTTTGATTGCCATCTTAGTCACAACCTTCTTCTACCTCTGCTGTGGTTGCTTTGGATATGCAGCCTTTGGGGATGACACACCAGGGAATCTATTGACCGGATTTGGATTTTACGGGCCTTACTGGCTCATTGATTTCGCCAATGCTTGCATTGTTCTTCATTTGGTGGGAGGATATCAGGTACTACTACTGTACCAACTTTATTATGAAATTGAAATTTTCAAGTTTGATTCATCAGTCATTGGAAGTTTTCGTAGTCATGCTCTTTTCTTCACATGTTAATTTGTCAGGTCTATAGTCAGCCAGTATTTGCAGTTGCTGAAAGATGGTTTAGCAAGAAGTATCCAAACAGTGCATTTGTGAACAACTTTTACAGCTTCAAAATCCCAATGTTTCCGAGATTTCAAGTGAATCCATTCAGGCTATGTTTCCGGACTGTTTATGTCATTTCAACTACAGGAATTGCAATGCTCTTTCCTTATTTCAACCAAGTTTTGGGAGTGTTAGGCGCCTTGAACTTTTGGCCTTTGGCTATATATTTTCCAGTAGAGATGTACTTTGTACAAAAGAAAATTGGGACGTGGACCAAGAAATGGATAGCATTACAGGCATTCAGTTTTGTTTGCTTTCTTGTGACAGTTGTGGGTGTTATTGGATCAATTGAAGGACTTATAAGCGCCAAACTTAGCTAGGGGATTCATGTAATTTCTTCATAAATAAATCAAAATGTTTCAGTCATTTTATTATTATATTTACTTTTATTGAAAATCATCCTAATGAAATTGCATCGAGTACAGAACGCCTATGCAGCAAATGCAGTATACTTCAGATTTTCATAGCTAAAATATCTCCTTTTTTCTTTATATATTTTTACATTTTTTACCACTCATACCATGCATATCAAGTACGTGATCAGATCCCACAGGGTTTTGCGGTAGGACTGCTGCTCTTATTTAAACTTGATTACAAATGGGATCTTACAGGTTCACATCATGGAGGTGTTTTAGGGCCATGTTGTCCACGGAGGTGTTTCACTGAAGCTGATCAGCTTAATTTGTTTAACAAGCTGATGAGGCATGAGGCATGCACTGTGATTCAGAATCGAAACTGAATAAAGCAACAGATATTCATCATCAACATAGGACCTCCCGGACAGACAACCACATAGCAAAGCTCTCACTAGGAAGAAATGCATAATGTTTGTGACCCGTACGTGCAACCAACAACCTCAGCATCAGCAACAAGACCTTCCTCCCTCATCGATCTCTGTAAGTTGGTTTTGTGTGAGCAAAGCAGTAATCCACCCAAACGATCAAGGCATGCAGTCAACAAGAGAGAGAGAGAGAGAGAGAGAGAGAGAGAGAGAGAGAGATGAGTTGACCAGGTGTCTTGTGGGTGAGCTAACGGCCAAGGTCTCACACGCTCAACGGCGTTGAATTCTTTAATGAAATCATGCACCTTTGATGCTTCTTCACCATAGCCTTGCACCCCATGCACTTGCAACTCATCCCTTCATTTCCTTATATAAACAATACAAGTATAGGTAACCTGCAATCCCACACTTTACAATACAAAGAAAAAACAACCCAAGAAAATTGTTTTCCATCTTTTTAGTTTTATACAAACCCCCTGATTAGTACCCAAATCAAAGAAAAAAACCAGCTTTCTCGGCCTATTTGCTAGCTACTGATCATCAGGCTCTACTACGACTACAAACTATTCAATTATTCTTAGTTACTCTCACTACTCTAAGATGGGTCGGATTCCATGCTGCGAGAAGGACAATGTGAAGAGAGGGCAGTGGACTCCTGAAGAAGATAATAAGCTCTCTTCCTACATTGCGCAGCACGGCACTCGCAATTGGCGTCTCATCCCAAAGAATGCCGGTATGAACCTCTTTTTGTCTCATCACTCACTGTCTTTATTTCTCTTCCCTAAATGCTGAAGGTTGTTGTTTTGTTTGATGATTCAAGGTTTAGAAAGATGTGGGAAGAGTTGCAGGCTACGTTGGACCAACTACCTTCGGCCTGACCTCAAGCATGGGCAGTTCTCAGACGCAGAAGAGCAAACCATTGTTAAGCTCCACTCTGTTGTTGGCAACCGGTAATTAACTCATGACATAACAAACAAAGCAACTGCACGTATCTTGTGATTTTACTGATTACTAATCACTAATTTGAACGTCGCAGATGGTCCTTAATCTCTGCGCAACTTCCCGGTCGCACTGACAATGATGTGAAAAACCACTGGAATACAAAGCTGAAGAAGAAGCTGTCAGGCATGGGAATAGATCCAGTCACCCACAAGCCCTTTTCCCACCTCATGGCCGAGATTGCAACCACACTAGCACCGCCGAACGTGGCGAACCTTGCAGAAGCAGCACTCGGTTGTTTTAAGGATGAAATGCTCCACCTCCTCACAAAGAAACCCATCGACTTCCGGTTCCAACATTCTAATGCAACACCCGGGAACCGCACAGCCAACTATATCAACAGTACGCAGGAAGAGAAAGATGACACGATTGAGAAGATCAAGATTGGTCTATCGAGGGCTATGCAAGAACCAGACATGCTACATTCACAAACATCTTGGGATCCTACCGGAGCAACATCTGCAAACCTTACAGGTAACTGCAGTGCTTTTCCCATGCATTCTATGTCTGGCTTTCAGTACGGGCTGTCAACCTTCGGAAATGAAGGCGGCGGTTCACCGTGGAGCCAGAGCATGTGTACGCGAAAATTATACAGCGCACCCGGGTGCGCCGCGCACCCGTCCATCTCCGCCGTCCATTTGACGCTGACTTTTGACTTTTTCAAAATGGACGGCGGAGATGGACGGGTGCGCGGTGCACCTGGGTGCGCTGAATACGCTCTCATGTGTACGGGAAGCACATGCACAGGGGCAGAAACTTGATGAAGAAGTTGGAGAGGAGTCAGAGGGTGGTAAAGAGATGAGAAATGGATCTAACATATTCAACTCAGATATTATCTTGTGGGATTTACCATCTGATGATCTAATGAATCCAATAGTCTGATACAAATTATATAATTGTGAGAGGAGATAGGAAGGAATAAATTTGGCGGTGATGAAAAATGATAATGGAGTAAATAAAGCTATCACAAACAATTATGGCACAAGAAATATTATAAATGATTAATATATCGCTGTTTATCAATTAACTGAGGTACAACTATATCTATTCTCTTTACTATGAATTACAATGTAAATCAGGCAAAATATGAAGATGAAGAAGATGTATCAGCCAGAATCTGCGTATAACAAACACAAAAGAAGGTTAGAGAAATAGAAGCAACGACAAAATCTGGTGAATAGGTCAGTTTGGGAAACATAAACCTCAAGTTGCTCTTCAGTAAACGAGTCTTTCTGAATGTTCCATGTATCAGCATGGGTACGTCGAAATTCAGCAACTGCTTTTGTAACCGTAGATTTCACCGGTGTTGGTTCTCCAGCAAAACGAGCAAGTAAAGTGACATGATCTGGCAACCAACTGATCAAGCAGTGGAATTTTCTCATGAGATACAGATACGATTCAACAAATAATATATGAGAACAAGGATTGGATTAATTAGGGGTGGAAGGAGGCATAGAAGAGACATTATTGGAAGCGCATACTCATGAAACTTGAAACGTTTATAAATAAAGAGCTAAACCATAGGAAAACTATTAGAAAACTATAGAGTAAAGTCTTTGATAGAAATGTTCATATTCATCAGACATCTTAGTTTTAGTGTAATGCTCAAGAAACCTCTTTGCGATTATGATAGGCCTCTCCGTACACAGAAAGATAAAGCTGCCAAAAGATGAATTTGCATGGAATGAACACCACATACCTGGGCATATCATAAGGCGCTGACAGAACGGAAGCAACTAAAGCAAGTACAGCCCCGTGAATGGAAGCTATAGGTTGGCTAGAACTCAAATTTCTGCAATCAAAGATTAAAGTATATATCAAAGGAAAAATATGTAGCAATTGAAAAATAGGTAACATCGACTAGGAGTAATACAATATTATTTCAAAAGCAAGGGAAATACCTCCGTTTTCTCTTCCTCTGAAGATCAGTAGCTTCTTTGTAAGCTTTCTCACGGAAGTCTTTAGCTAGATCTTCATCGCCACCCTTTGTTAGGCCTGCTAAAACAGCTGCAGCATGTTCTCTTACCTGAAACATAATAAAGTTAAACACTACAAATCTACGAGTACCGAAAGATTTATCAATCAATGTTCAAGGACCATTATTTAATAAATAGTAGAACTCCAGTTTTCTCTGCTTCACAGGTTGAAAGATATAGACCATAAAGATGAGTCAATAAATAAAGTTCTTTATATATAAGACTTTGACAGACTAGGTCTTAAGTCACCAAGAAATATTCACTCAAACCAGAAACTTACCTCAACTTGGTTGTCCACAAGTAACTTTTCAACAGTTCTCCAAATTTGTTGTTTCTCCCCAATTGAGAGAATGAAAGTGTGCCTGTTTGATAAATGCAAAAACAAAGACTTCTTAACATGAATGCCAAAAATCACTATATTCTGCCACAATAAATATTACGTAAACTAGAGTTAAAGGTGCAAACAAATAAAGGGTGCCAAAACATTGCTATATATGAACTTTGAAAACTCTCAATTCTATTAAATATCAAGACACCATATGCCAAAATCTTAAAGCACAATTTGATTTGTATTTAAGACTGAAGTAGCCCTAAAGGCACAGAGAGCAGGGGTACATGACTGAAACTAGAAGCTCATCAGAAAAAGATGAGATGCATAACTACACACCTGTACATAAAAGTCCGCAGAAATGTCAACGTTGCAGATCTGGTCCGCCAGTTAGGGTCATTGGCAGAAGAAAGAATCACAGATACAGCCTCCTGGAGATGAGGTCCCCAAAAAACCCTCCATTTTAGCAATTCAAAAGCTGCCTTGGCCAAGGTTGACAGTTCTTTACTTGAAGTTTCCTAGAAAAGAAAAATGAAAATATAAAAAGCAGAACTTCCATTACTCAGATTTAGATAGTGATGCCAAACAAAACTGCACCACAGCATGAAAACCCTAGCTGCCCTCTTTAGTTATTTAAAGCGGACTCCTTGTCTGCCTCCTTGTACTTTGCTTTTTGTTTCAATAAACTGACTATTACAAAAAAAAAAAAAAAAATATTGAATCCATGAAACTCATCCACCTCTCTTTTTTTTTTTGGTCGTATCCACCTCTCTTGATTCAGCAAGAAAAATATATTATCTTCAGGATGATGAAACCCTTCCCCATAATAGTCACTCAAGATAAACACAAGGAATAATATAATCTAGAGGGTTTCTTACGAAATTTTTTAACTTCACTTACCTGCAATGATATCACAGGATAAAGAAAACCCACAATTACATCCACCAGATATGACGATCGCGCAGACCTCAAAGATGAGATGATAAAATGGAAAAGCTTCGCAAAAGACAAAATGTAAAAATCAATCAGTTTAATGTTCTATATGATCAAGAAAATACTATTAAAACAGTTCCAAATATGTACCGTTTCCATCCATTTGACATCTGCTTGTGAATCGCCATTTAAATGCCCATTTTCAGGAGTATTATTTTCTGGGGTTTCCAAATTGTCAGATTGGGTGGTATTCTGAATATTCATTACCACTTCTGACGCTCGCTCTTTAAGAAACAGAACCCAACTTCTCCCATCAAACTGGTTGCCAAGACCTTGGTTTGCACTCTCATGTGAACCATCATGATCAAATGACTCATAAAGCCGAATGTTAGAACACAACACAGAAAGGGCAACACCTATAGCTTCTCTTACCTGTCCATACATGCTTATTGTCAAAATATATACACTAAAACTTGGAAGCATATCGTTGAAGGTGATAGATACATAAAATGGAGATTGCGTACTTCTTTCATAATACTTTTGTACTACATCACGACCAATTATCAATAGAGAATATAAATATACATGAGAGATCACTTTGCAAAACAAAGGTGACTAATAACAAGGTATTCTAATCTAATAACCTCCTATAATGGCACTTTATTATTCTTTATCTCAATTCAGAATCCCTTACACAGTTACACATCTAAATGAACAAGACGAGATAAAGAGAGTTTGCAGGGGAAGAGGGTATTCAACAGTTCAAAAGCTACCTTGAATTAGCTATTTATCAACATCGCATCTATAAACAGAAGTCTCTTACTATTTTTAGATCATAATCTAGTGTTTACACTTGGAACAGAAATGCTTAATAATTTTTGCTATGCAAAACTCTGTCTCATGGATTACCATACAGAAATCACATAATACAGCAATGGTAAATAATTCACATAACCATTTTTCGGTTTTTCTAAAATATAACCAGCCTCTAGCAATAAAAGAATTTAAAGACAACACAGCCAAACATCAACTTATTACAGAAGTACAAATAAGAGTTTTGCTAATATCTACTTTATTTCATTGGCCATATGAGGTAATTCATATTTACTAGACAAATGGATAATGGAAAGAAAAACTTGGTTAAAGTGAAACAGATCTGAAGAGACATGCTTACTTGGGCAGATGAATGGCACATATTACCGAGCAACTCCTCCAGAAGTCTATAGTGGAGTTGGATTTCAGATAAAGGCATTTTCTGGGGACATAGTTCTACAAGGGCTGCTGAAAGAAAAGCATAGCGCTTGGCAACTACAGTGGTAGTGACTGTTCCTGGTAAAGGTGCTGCCAGACAATCGAGTACTGGTTGTCTCAAAAGAGGAACTGTAGTTCCATATTTTCCTTTTCCAGTAACCGCATAACGTATGCAGGCTGTCCACTCGGGTATTGATTCTACTGACTGTGCTAGGATTATGTTCTGCAACTGGACTACCATCCAATCATCCCATGCTTCTGAGATACCATTAACATCAGAATGCAATATTCCAGCAAATGCTTCAGCAGCAACACACTGCTTGGACCTCTCTTTGGCATTTGAGAACTCCTCCAGTGAACTTTTCAGTGCCACTAGAACAGGCATACCACATTCTTGTAATAGCCGCTTGAAAATTCTTGCATAGTTTGAGTAAAAGGTGTCACTGCCTAATAAAGATATCCAAGTTGGAGTGCGTGGCCATGAAGAGGTAAAGTCAAAATAAAAGCGGGTGATTGATTTGTCTGCTAGGCTTTGAAATGAAGAACTCCCATGATTGCCCCTAGAACTGCTTTCAGTATCAGAAATTATATGAACGTGAGAAAGACTATTCAAAGTCTCACTGAAAAATCCATCTTCCTGAAATATTTGAGTTAATTCTCCTTCAAGAGACGATTTTCTATCTCCTTGCAAATTCTCTGAGGGAAAACTCTGTTTTTTGTTTGACAGTTTATAAGGTGATTCTTTTAATAGCGTATTTAGAGCTGAGATTGCTAGTATCCTTGTCTGAGGAAGCTGACTTTTTAAATTCTTTAAGAAGTGCCCTGCAAAGGATTGATCTCAAGTTTAAGAACTTCTCTGATCTTGAAAGATAGTAGATTGAAAATTATATGGGGAAATCCCTGAGTCAAAACAAACATGTACCCACCAGCAGTTTCACTCAGAATTTTGGAGGAGGAATTTGGGTCATTCCTAGATGCCATAGCCAACAGCAGTAAAACCCTATTAGCCATCAGATTGTACCTGGAAAATACAAAGATAACATTACTCACATAAGGTCATGAGCTTCAGTATTCAGGCATTTAATCAAAGAGAAGCCCGATCACTTTGAACGTTATTGCTATCTGAGTATTAGGCTCAAGGGATACACCAGGAGATTAAAAGATATAGGGGACTCAACAAAGTTCTATATTCAACAGGAAAAGGTCCAAGATATGTTACCTCCAATGCAAGCCCACAGAATCAAAACTCATAGAACTGATCTGAGAAACCAAATCTGCAAAATCTGGTGCATCACCATGATTCTCCGATGACTTGAAATAGCTTCTCGATACTCCGGCAAAGTGAATGTTGTATTTGACAAAGAGCTGCATTAGATGACAAAAATAACAGAGATTATTTTTTACTACATGAAAAGGCACAAAACTAGGCTCTATATCAATTTTTGGAGTTACCTCGTTGATAGCCTTCTGGGTTTTCAGTGATTCATGGTGAGAGCTTCAAGCAGGAGAAAGAAATATCACAGTTCAGTAGAATGTGGTTCAAGGTTCAGCATTACTATACTAAGTCCATTACAAAGAGATGTATGAAACATGTCAGCTTACCTTGAAAGAATTCCAAGGATAAATGAAGAGAATGACTTCGGGTCCTGGAATAACGGAAAATATATCAGTAATTCCCAATCTTTACAGAAACGGGAGGCAGCAGTTTAAATTGAATGATTACCATTGTCAAATGCTTGAGAACTGTTTGGGTAGCAAGGACTGCGCAAGAACCGAGCACTGCATATTCTGGTGCCTTAGGGTTTCGTAAGTTCTCAGTATGAGAGAGAACACACTTTGAAATCATAGATGGCCATCTTTTTATCATTTTTAAAAGATATTTCCCAGCAAGTCTGGACACATTGTGAGAAACTTGATCAGCCATGGTAAAGCAAAGTAGAAACAACTAAGCACTCAAATTATATAATAAAACCAATTTGATAAAGAAAAATTAGGGAGTAGGTATACAGATTATTTCAAAATAACATAATTGGGAAAAAGCAAAAACTAACTGTGCATTTGCAAATATACCAAGGACATCTTGAGACATAAGTGGCAACCAACTAACTAGGGGAATATATCAAAGAGATATGGAAAATTTATGACTCACATTTTGAGTAAATTTCCTGCTACTTTTACCACTAGACCAGGAGACACTTCTAGAGCTCACTCCTTTAAAAAAAAAAAATGAATTCTTTTAGGCTACAAACAACTAACTAGATAATGCATCATCCACCTCATAAAAGTCTTTAACCAGATATTTAAGGATTACAAGTACACTGTAAGCTATGAGTTGCATACAGTGCTAAAATGTGATCTGGTTAATGGCATGTCAATCTTTGTCAATTAGCTTCTATAACTATGTTGAGTGACTTGGGTCCATCTTAAATACACACATGCAGACCTAGTAGGTTTCGGTTCCTTTAGTATGTATAGATTACCAAAGATATCATGTGCATCAACACATTTGCATTACATTTTTGCAACTAAGCCGAGGAAGCATTATTTCTGTTAAGGTTTCAATATAAAGTAGGGCCAAGATGGTTAAAGACTCACATTCGAACAGTTTCATAGCTGTGCAAAGAGAGTTTTAGAAGATCATCCACCAAAAGATTCACATGTTCTGGTGCACCAAAATTCCCGTTAGTTCGAAATATATGATAGGACGACTGGGATGATCTCCAAGTATTGTGCATGAATGCCTTATCAATGAGTGCCCACCGCGGCCTGGTAGAGAAGAACATAATCAATGTCAACCACTAAGTACACATGCATAGTATCCATGACAAAAGGGAAGCCCGGCAATTTGTATTTCAAAATCCAAACAGAACTACACTCACCTTCTCTTCCCTTTAGAGTGAGCTGAGACAATAAAATTTATTGAAGGCTCTATTATGGCAGCAGATTCCAATTTCCACGCCTGCCTGTGATTGGCCCATTCATCATACTCCATACTTCCTGCATGAGGAAACTGATTGATGTAAGATACTAACCCTGAAAGAGGGGAACTGGGTGAGGGTATTATGATCTAGAGGCAATATTGACTACCATAATTTCCTAAAGCATCCATAATGCGAATTATGAGGACCAAGAGGATGCTGTCATCTGATTTTTTCTCAAGTAAATACCTGCACAGTGCAGGAATACATAAAAAGATTCAGTCAATGAGACCCGCATGGATGAACTAAATTACATCTACAGGAAAATTGAAAAAGTAGACATTACTTGCAGGCAGCATGTATAATCTCAGCAGCTTTTTCCCGCAATTTAGTGCTACCCACGGTTGAACCTGTTGCTCCAGCTATCAAAAAGGAACCATGATTTGGACTTTCAAGAGTTCCATTCCTGGATGATGGGGTGAAGTCGGGAAAGCAAGTCAAAACACCTTGCAATGAAGAATCTATACGCAAAAGAGTCACTTTTAAGTGCTCTTTCTCATCACCTGGGTGAAGAAAGTTCAATAAGATGTCAGACATTATGACTTTATTTCGATACATAGAGATAAGTATTCATAAACATGTCCATGTATGTGATCTTGCAATAATATGTGCACATGTTTAATATTATTAAATGCACTGGCATCAACATCAAGATAATCTGATAATGTTCTGAAAAAGTATATGCCATCATCAATCTTCTTACTGGTTCACATCTAGCTCCTGATAGAAAATATTCCTTCAGCACTACATGTATCTATGATAAAGAAACAAGTACTAGAAAAATTACCTGGATCAGAATGTACTTTAGTTTGACATATCCTCAGGAGATCATCCAAAGCCGACCGCAGATGAAGGTCCAAAAGTTCATTTGCAAATTTAACTTCTTCAGCATTGGAGATATGCCATTTGGGGCCCACCAATGGTTTATTGTCTGAATGATCTTTTGAGCTGATCCATTCCTCTAATGCAGAAGCATTAGGGTGATGCAAAATACACCTAAAAAACGAAAATTATTTTCTACTTTTCCACAAACAGATTGACTATTATGGAGCTATCAAGGAGAGAACATACTTGTACTGATCAATAGGATAATAAAGAACCAAGCTTCCAAGGAGAGACCGAAGAAGATGATCACCAGCTCCATTAACCTGCCAAAGAATCATTTGGACCATTGAACAATTTCAGTGAGCATCAAGAAGAAACAAATGTCATCTCAGTACGTGAGAAAATAAAAGGGTGAGAAGAAATTGTTGATCATGAGAAACAGAAGTCACGGCAATATACCTTCCAGGATGGAGATTCAAAAGCAGAAACAACAGCCTCTTTGAACTGATCCTTGTATCGCAGAAGAGCAGGACCTCCATAACTTATGGCAACTGATAGTATTTTCAATTGATAATCAATTGCTGTTTCGAGAGCTGGAGAAATTGTTGGTTTAGCCTGGGAAGAAAGCAATCAAAGTTCAAAATAAAAATCTACCAGGATCACAGAAGCAAATGGTCATCATCATTTACAAGAAAAAGTACCTTGGTTGAAACTGAAGCATTGCGTATTCCTCTACCCCCAAATCCTGTAGACGGTGTTCCTTCTAAAGATGATATAACAGACAGTAAAATTGGCTCGATCAGTTGAGTAACTGCTTCTTCCGGGTTTGAATAAACACATGCACAACAAAGCAGTCCAACCTCTGCAATTGCCCCTGGAAGTATATTTGTCTTGACAAACTTGGATATCTTCTTCAAAGCCTGCCAGTGATTTGAGAAAATGATTAGAATACTCTGTTGAAAACTGAATCATTAAATAGATTTTAGTTTTGAATTAAAACAAAATTAAATTACTTGATTATAGAGGGGTTTTGATAGTCGTCCAAACAAGATTTCAAGCATGCAATAGTAGTATGGACCATCCTCAACCAGAAAAGTTCCTGATGTTGCTGATGAGTGCAAGCCTTCGTTCCTGCAATACCAGTAACCATTAATCTAACTATAAAACATTTGAAAAGGGAAAAATGTTGCTAATATATATCCAGAATGGCCAAATTAATAACAAAATATATAAGTGAAGAACTGAGTTCCAATACTTACGTAACACTGCTTGGTTCCAAGTGTAGAAGTAAGGAAAATAATCGACAGAAGAACTCATCCAACCATTCAGAAAAGCGAATCATTGGCATGACTGACACCTCATCATCCAATGAAGACATCTGTGAACATAAGCAAGTTGGTAAAACTATATCTGAATAATGAATGGACATATTACCCATAATTGTTAGGAGATTATGTGCTTACATTGGAAAATATAGAACCAATTAACTGCATTGTTGCCAAGGTTTTAGGAGGATCATTGGCATCCATACCAAGTAATGCATTGGATAACGAAACCATGAGTAACTCAATGAACTCATCACCAGATTCACCACTATCAATATCCATTGGTTTTACTGTAGAGGTTGACAAGGACTCGAGGAATAGTGAACGTCCAACAAATGCTACTGAGATCACAGCAACTTGCAACTGGTGGGTGGCAGTCATCTGACTAGACACAAAGGTTGTTAAAGAAGAAATTAATTCATTGACAGAAGCACCATTACATGAGTGAACATTGGGCACTATCCTATCAATTGGATGCAGTTCCAAAGAAAAAAGAAAAAAGGAGAAATTAATTTTGTAAGGCTCTGTCTTTCAGCAGAATATAAACCCGTGAAAATCAGGTAGAAAGATTTTTTGATGTCTGTTTGAACATAAATTTCTTTATCTCTGAATTTTTGTACACCTGTTTCTTTCAAATGGAGAGAAAAACAAAATCAGTCAGGAAGATTTTTCTGCAGTCTCTTGAACATTGTGATACTGACAAACAAAATTCCAGTGCGAAATTTTTTTCTGACACATGAAACTTTCCTTTGTCCTTGTCAAGAGAATAAAAACAGATAATTTTTAAATAAAAAAAAAGAGAATTTTTCCAAGCAATATGTTGAGTTTTCGTGTTTGTTTTTCTTATATTTGTCAAAACGCAACCATTCTAGAGTTGAAACCTCCAGTACAATATGATCAATCTTAATTGAATTTACTACACTCTACCAAATATATATATAAAAAAAAAAAAAACCAGATCATAGTTTACCAAAAGACAAAAGTTTCCCTATAAATATACATTTCATCTCAACAGAGAAGGCTAAAAATGTCTATGCTAATCCACATCTTGTCCATAAACAATAGTTCTATAGCAAAGAAATACATGTAATAAGACTAACCGTCTCCAATGCCATATGAAAGCGAGATGCAACAAAAGGAAGGATTAGAGAAGGTTCCACGTAAGATAAAATTGAAGTTGCAGCAGCCACTGTCTCAGAAAGATGTTCATTCTTGCTATATTGACCCCGATCAATTAACTTCAGCACTACTTTAACAAAGAATTGCCTTTCTGATCTTCCTAGATACTGTTCCTCCAGCATATCTTTGTTTACTTTCCTGTGATAAAGAGTAATTTAGCGCCAAGACAAGAGAATAGACTCAAATATTGAGAACAAAATGCTCAACCATGCAAAGCAATTCTTACAATTGTTCATTCTGTAAGCGCTTCTGGAATGAAATTACCAAATGAAGCAAAAAACGCTCTAATGAGTAAGTCCAGCGCCCACCATTAGAAGGATGGTAATATCTACAAAAATAAACGCTAGTAAAGAGCCAAACAATAGATGTTCAATACAATCCACATTCGTAAATCAAAATATCAGGAAAATGGAAAAGTGTACTATTGTGAGTATACAAACTGTTCTAAAAGGTTGACCAATTTTTCGAAGTGCTCCAGCACCGAGCTACCAGGTTTTAATAGATAGACCTGCAATTCCAGTTATAGAATATCATTTTACTATCTTAGGAAGCATATGTGTGTGTGTGCCCCAATTCATTAACATGTAAGGCAATGGCATATGAATCTTACTATTGACTTTGCAATGCCCTTTGCTGGGGTAACTGTTCTATTGGAGAACAAGAACCTTGTGTTTCTCGGAACATCCACAGAAAAGGGATAGGATCCACTTCCATTTGCAACAGGAACCTTTAGACACGGCATAAAAACATAAAAGTTTCATTATGTCCAATACAAGCTTTGATGAACTTTTCTATTATTACAAGCAGATCGAGTACAATTACATGTGATGGTATACTATACCAGCCAATATTGACATCTAGTTCTTTGATGACAAACTTCAGAAACTAGGAAATTATGAGTGCACCAAGAATGACCGAAATATCAGACAAAAGGAAAAAAAAAACTTGGCTCAAGCTGTCCTTAAAGAGATAATTTACTTACCTCAAACATATTTAAGTATCTAGTGAAAAGTGTAGGCAAGTAACCCTCCCAATCAATACGTCTGTAGTTCTTTACAACGCGAGCTATGATAGCTGTCCATTGACTGTTCCAAAATTGGCAGTTCGGTATCGAGTCCCAAAGATGCATTAACTCCTTGATCCAATCACTGCAATACCAACAAAACAAGATGATGTGCCACAGGTAACGTCAAAAACCATAAAGAACAAAGCAGAGATAATGTGCTCCTTACTGTGTAAAAAATTCCTGGTTCTCCAAGTTTGTAGGAAGAAACAGTCTAACAAACCCAGATCCCTCAAAGGCTGAATTATGCCACGGATTTTCCAACAACGATCTGCATGATTGTCACATTAGATGAAAACAAAAGAGAGGAAGTGGAACAACTAAAAGTTTTCTTTATATAACCTAGCTACTGGTTTAATTAAAATATATTTTTTGTGCATCTACATATCTAAAGAGAACATACATAATGTCTGTGGGTCATGACAGTATGGAAAGGTCAACCAAAGTGAAACTAGAAACAGTAAAATGCGACTGTGATTTGGAGCATGCAGTTCAGTACATAAATGAATCAGGAAAGTGTCGCAGCCTTACAGGTGGACAGGGAGGGAAAAAACGAAATACCATATGTATCTCAAAAACACTAAATAAATGAAGAGGAAAAGGCCCCAAGTACTAACCTAAACTCAGACCATATCTCACCGGCAGAGCCTTGTGGAAAGAACTTCCGGCAAGACCGAACAAGAGAAGTAGTAGCCTCAAAATGTCGTTGTCTCAATCTCCAGCCTTCAGGACCTGTATTCCTGTACCATGTGTCAAGACATGAAGCTTTCCAAACACTGTCTGTCGTTTTGTTGAGCAGTTGGTGACATGGAGTAATCGAATTTATTAAACCAAATATTTACAAGAAACAACAACTGTACCACAATTAAAACATTATTCAAGTTATACTTAGACATGTAATGTTTTATGATTGCTTGATATCAGTCACTTCAGAATTCAAAAAGGTTTTCATTGCGCTTCATTTTACAATGGCATTCAAGAGAAAAAACCAAAGAACTCAAAACGAGTAATGACCATAATGCTCCTACATAAGTCCCGTCTTCATTCTTGAAATTTACAATACCAAGAGTTTACTTATGAACAAAGGCTTAATAGTAGATTCCTATGAATTATGCATATAAACAACAACAAATTAGAAGGTGGGATACACAAGACTCACCTACTGAAATGTGTATGAATCAGGGTATCATACAAAGGACGCCACTTTACCTTCAACGACAGCTTCTTCCGATACTTGTTGAGTAACTTCACAAGGATATTCCCCCACCTAACCTACTCAAAACAAAACCAAAAACCCACATTTCAACACACTGAAACATAATGCCAGCAGGCATTGCAGCGAAAACACACAACACAAATTGAGCTACACAGATAATAATCACCTGGGCATAAAGCTTGTTCTCCGAAACACGAAACAACTCCAACCCAAATTCAATCAGTCCACTTACATCCTCCGTAGCCACTTCACTCTTTGCCTTGATGAAACTACACACACAAAATAGAAAATGTTACTTTCACTTAACTAAACACCTCAACTAACCCAAAAACCATAGAAGAACTACACCAATCACAAAACCAACAAGAACCCATTTCCAAAAAAGCAATCTTTAACCAAGAACAGTGAGCAAAACCAGTAATTGAATTGAAATAGTGGGAATTGGAATTGGGTAAGGGGCATACAGGTCAATGACGGAGACCCATTTGAGAGTTGAATAGACTGAATCCGGGTCATCGGAGCGGTAGGAGCTTTTGACGGAGGAGACGACCCGGGAGAAGGAGTCGGCTTCCTTCTTGGACTCCTCGGCGACAGGTGGAGGGAGCCAAGCATTGTAAAGATGCATTCTTTTTTGTGTTGGGTTTGAGAGTTTTGATCCCAAATTGTGAGAGATTTGAGAGAAAGCCAAAACCCAAGTGTGATACTTACAAAGAATTTGGCTTTCTTAAAGAGAAAGCTGAGAAAGAGATTTGGGATTTTATTGAGGGGAGAAGGGGGGGACAGGCTACCGGAGACGATGGTTTGTGTTCACTTTTATTGACTTGTTGACGGTGAAAAAAGAAGATCCCAGGGTGGTGTGGCCTTGAATAGTTGAATACCATGAGTTGTACTGTGTGCCAAGTATATAACTACATATGTGGCAAAAAGAAAAGAAAAGAAAAGAAAAGAAATGATAATAATGTGAGAAAATGTGTATATGTAATTAATTTTGATAAATAATTGGTGGAATAGTAGTTTCAGATGACTCAGATTTGATTAGATGAATCATTGAATCTGTCAGGTTGATCAATGTCAGAAGGACTATATAAGGGTTCTCTTGTCAACTTCACCACATCTCCGCATGTAGTGGTTTTGAAATCAAAGTGTTTTTTATAATGATTTGAAATCAGATATTTGATGAGGCATGTATCATGGCTTCGGCTAACTTAGAAGGAGATGTGAGGACAAGGACTCTGCTTGTATTGTTGCCTCTATTTTGAAGTTGTTGGTGTGAATCTTGATCCTCTGTTGCTTTTTTGGTTACATGCAACAACTTTACATCATTTTTTCTTATCAATAAACAATTAAAATGTTATAATGAGTCTAATGTGAGTCGAACTTACGACCTCCCACTTACAAAAAGGAGACTAACGTCACTAGACCAATGGGTATTGGGCACTTTACAGTATTTTGGTCATGCACTTGATTCACCGATTTTAGTACTTCAATCTTTTTAATGAATATATATGTTTTGCATTCTGGTATCTCCCTTGACTTTGTTATATACTGGTTCTTGTTGTTGTGAGTCTCCATTCATATATTTATTTATTCACCTGCCCCCTTCTCTAAGAAATAGAAATTACACTACACTTTCCATTAAGCAAACGGCTCAGTAGTCTTCATAGAGAATGGCTTGTGAAGAAAGTCTGATATAGAAATGTAAATCCCAGTTTCTAACCTTTGGATTTTGGGTTACAAACTAATGGCCTTTGGCAACGACCCCATTGGTGACCCTTGTATGAAAAGGTCCATATCCATTTTCCACACCTTCTTGCTCAACAAGTTGTTTTTCATGTGGTTTCAATAGGACAAAATGCACCCGTCAAAAGTGCAGGCCTGCAGGGGATGCTATTATTTCTGGAAATTGGGACACGTTCACGGCCACAAAGTCTTGTAGTGTTATTTAATGGCAAGGCAAACTAGTACACAATAATAGATGTTCCCACCCAAGGCTTTTTTGTGTACACATGAAATATAAGGCAAGGCTCATAACATTAAGTAATGGCAAAACTCCGGCCATATTACTGGAGAATTATCGTCTGTGTTCATACCTCTGAGCATTTTCCCCTTGTTATAACAATGTTCTTATCTTTGAGTCTGCTGGGCTTGTCATCCCATTTTGCTTTATGATTATTCTGATCTTTCCTATCCAACTAATCCTTATATTACTACATGAAAGATCAGAAGAATCATAGCTGATTTGAATATCTTACTCCATCGATCATGCCATATGGAACTATTTCAACAATTTCAGTGACTTCCATGACATGATTCAATCAAGAAAAGTTCTTCAGGTACTTCACAGATACTTCCAATAAATACAACCATTTCAGCACATATTTAATGATGTGACCTCTGTTTCAGGCTGAGAAGCTCTTTGTTTTGCATCATATAAAGGCATTGACAACCCCAGTTTCTGCTCACTGTCGTGAAGTCGTTTCTTCCGTATGCGATTCCTGCAATTCAATGAGAACAAAAGCAAAATTCAGACTCAAAAGCTATTATAACCTCCTCAATAATACAAGACATAAACGTTGAAGAGAGGGCATAATACAAAATCTATAGTAACCATCTCACTCTTTCTTTTCCCCCAAGAATTATCAAATGAATCAACTCGCAATATTGAACATGATAGGAAGAAACCTGTAACCTTCTTTAGTTTATAGATAAATCTACATTCCCGGGTATATACAATTAGCTAACTTGATTTAATTCCTAGGTTTCAAAAGTTTAAAGTATATTCTCTGTTTTGATCAATTACAATGCACAAGAACCCTACTATAATCACAATCTCTAACATCAAACACAAAAAACCCAGAACAAGTCACAGATATGCCAGAAGTAAAGAAAAAAACAAGTCTGAATTAAAACTCAATCATAGAACCGTAGATTACGAAAAGAAACAGAAACACAAAGTGTAGAACAAATATAGAGATCAGCGATAGAAGGAGAGTAAAGAACATTTTGGATATTCGTTTTACAGACTGAGGTAACATCAGAATTGCTGACATTTAACTACAATGAAACAAGAATTACACTAGTTTGAAGAATTTACTGCTTTCAAGGCATAAAAGAAATTACAGACCAATCTACAAGAAAATAGGAATAATTACACTGCCAGTTGCCATATGAATAAGAGATACTGACTTCAATATTCAGTTCATCATATTTGCTAAATGGACAAGCCAAGGTGAAATATTTACGCTGATAAATTAATCAAATATGGTGAGAAAATAAACTACAGAGCATGTAACACATTCTAATAGAAAGCTGGAACTTATTTGCATAGTACTTTTAAGCCACATTAGGAAGCACAGGCACATAGGACACATCCATACAGTGATAAATCATACAAATAGAGAGAGTCAAATTGCCACAGCCTTACCTACTAATATCGAGTAGTATTCCACTATAGAACTGGCAGCTTACACTTTTTGTTCACACAAATTCATGGCCAGCAAATTCAAATAGTACTTTATCAAGCCATGCAACTTTGAATTGATCTCAATTCGGAAATTACAAAAAGTAAACTGCACAAATTGGACCACAACAAAGCATTGTGTTTCGGAATCACGCATTGACAAATTACATTTCTAACTCATCTTTGGTAAGTTATAAAAAAGAAGGGCAGTAAAGAAACTGACATGCCTGAGCTTATGAATCTTTTAACAGCAGTGACAAAGCCGGATCTACTGCATCCTTGCACAATAGACCAGCTATCAATTCCATAGTTGATGCATCTGCAGAGAGACCACACTCGACCATTTCTTGAATAAGTCCAACAGCCCATGATGTCTGATTGCTTTTCAACAAACCTCGGATGATGTTGTTATATTGCCGGCCATCTGGAGAGCATCCTTCCCTCCCATTTCTCTGAGCAATTCTTCTGCTTCAATTATCAAGTCATGATGACTAAGTGCATGAATCATTATCCTGTATGTTATTGCATCTGGAAGCTGGCCACAAGATTGCATTTCAGAGAACAAATTTTGTGCTTCTTGAATTCTCCCCGCTTTGCAAAAACCATCAATAAGAGTGGTGTAAGTAATTGTATTTGGAACTAGTTCCATACAGCGCATTTCCTTCAGCAACTCTTCTGCTTCAATCAATAAGCCATGAAGACAAAGTCCATGGATCATTATAGCGTATGTTCTCACATCAGGTTGAAGTTCTTTTGTTGACAAGTGAGAGAAGAGATCTCTGGCGGATTCAATATTTCCAGCCTTGCACAAACCTTCAATAACAACATTGTAAACTGTAATAGTAAGTTCCAGTTTGCTGGCTTCCATATCTTTAAGCAATTCCATTGCCATAGAAAGTTGCTGATTGTTACACAGACCATCCAGCATCACAGTACAAGTTTGAGCATTCGGAAGCTGCCCACAACCTTGCATCTCAGTGAACAACTTTTGTGCTTCTTGAATTCTCCCCGCTTTGCAAAAACCATCAATAAGAGAGGTATAAGTAATCGTATTTGGAACAAGTTCCATAAGACGCATTATCTTGATAATCTTTTTAGCCTGATCGACCTCTTGAGGCTTGCAATATCCGTCAATCAATATGCTACAACTATGAACATCAACCGATCTCTTGCTAATCAGAAGATCAAATATTTGTCTTGCCTTGTCCATTTCTCCTTGCATACAGTAACCGTTCATAAGGGAACTATATATAAATGCATCAGGCTGAATACCTCTTTGAATCATCATTTGAACCACACTTTTGGCTTTTAAGACCAACCCTTCCTTACAAAGTGTATCAACCAAGACACTAAAGGTGAAGACATCTGGAGAGACACGTTTACTCAACATTTGATCCAACAACCTTGTAGCTTCTCGCCACTGGCCTAGTCTGCAAACTCCGTGAATCATAGAGCTGTAAGTGACAACATCTGCAACAATACCTCTACTAATCATTTCCGAGAATAGCTTCAACGCGTTTCCTTGCAAAGGCTGTCAATGACGGTGCTGTAAGAAACTATATTAGGCTCGCATCCTCTTTCTTCCATGTTCCAAAGTAACTGAACCGCAGCGCTGTTGTTCCCATTCTTGCAAAAGCCCTTTATAAGCGTGTTGAAAGTGACCACATTGGGCTTACAATAACCTCCCTCCAGCATGTTGGTGAAAATTCGTGAAGCCTCACCCACTTGATTGTCGAGAACAAAGCCGTGGATGAGAGTGTTGAAGGTAATAACATTCGGTTGAAGACCCAGTTTGAAGAAACTACCCAATACAGACAAGCCAAAACCCATTCGACTCAAATGGCAATAGCAGTTGATGATAACAGACAGAGTATAGGCATCAGGGGCGATTCGACAGAGAAGCATTTGTTTAAAGAGGGGGATGACGGCCGAATAATGCTTCAATTTGACAAGTTGGCCCAGGATGTTAGTGAGAGGGATAACAGAAGGCAGAGGAGGTGTGCGAAGCATTTCATGGAACACGGTCAACGCAAAGTCAAGACAGTAGAGTTTGGGGTCTGAGGTTTTCTTGGGGTGTGTGGTGGTTTGAAGAAGGAAGGCGTTGATGAGAGCGGTGAAGGTGGTGATGTCCAGTTGTAGACCCAGTTTGAGGAAGTGTGGGAAAACAGGTAAACCCAACCCGGGGGCATGTTTCAAATGACAGTAACAGTTAGTGACAACGTTGAGAGTAGAAGCATCTGGAGCGATTCCCATGACACCCATTTGTTTAAAAAGAGGAATGACCACATCATAACGCTCCAATCTAGCGAGTTGAGCCAAGAGTTGGCTGAAGCAGGCGACAGGAGGCAGAGGACGCATGTGAAGCATTTCGTTGAACATATTCAAGGTTTGCTCCACACTACTCATTGTGGGTGGGTCTCCAGATTTGGAATGAAAGAAGGCATTGAAGTTGTCAAGAGTAGAGGGAAGACAATAAGAAAGCATACCTCTTGTGCTGCTGCGGCTGAGCATCATCATCTTCAGGATTCAACAAATGAGCTTTTGTTTCTCAGCAACTCTTCTTCTTTCTGCTCTCACCCTATTTTGTTTCTCAGCAAAAAAAAAAAAAAAAAAAATTAAATTCAGTTTACCCCATCTTTGGTGTCAAAATCAGTTCAGTCCTGCAACTTTTTTTATAAATCAGTTCGCCCCTTTAACTTTCGTAAACACATCAGTTTGGTCCAATTTTTGAATTCCCCTCAAAATATGACATCACCAAACTGACAAGGGGACCCATAATTTAGCTTTATAGTTATCAGAGACTTCTCATACACGTCACCAAGCTGAATTATAGGTCCCCTTGTCAGTTTGGTGACATCATATTTTGAGGGGAATTTAAAAATTGGACCAAACTGATTTGTTTACGAAAGTTAAAGAGACGAATTGATTTAAAAAAAGTTGCAGGACTGAACTGATTTTGACACCAAATATTTGAGAGATAAACTGAATTTAATTCAAAAAAAACGAATTGGGCTTTTAGCGGGCTTGTCGGAGACGGGACGCGTCTAGGCGGTCTGGGCCATGGTGGGCTTAGACGGGTTGGTGTGTCCACCATTTCAAAACTTAATAACGACGAGTCGTCTTCAAGCGCAACAGCAACAGCAGCTAGCGCCCAATGCTCGACACTAGATGAATTGTTTCTATGCAAATAATTTCCATTTTTCAGTTTGTTTCTACAGGGACAAATTAAGTTAAAGGAAGAAGTTAGCTGCTTTGGAAAGCTCAACTGCTTCTTTTCTGCAGAAGGAGAAACAGCTTTACATTTTTCTTTCCTTTTAACAACGGGAGAACAAAGCTGGATAACAGAAACCAATCCAATCACATGACCCCGTTTCATCAATAGTTGTTCCAGGAATACACAAGCCAACCTGTCTTGGTTCAATTGAAGGTAACAATGGAAGATAAGATTGATAGTGTCAATATCATAGGGGATTCCAGCGCGGCCCACTCTGTTAAACAGAGCAATGACTACATCATAATGCTTCAAATCAGCAATATAAGCCATGGCCTCGTTGAAGAAGCAAAGAGGAGGCCGAGGAATCATGTCAAGATAATCCTCGAACGCAAGCAGAGCTTCCTCGACGTCTGGATTTTGGGTTTCATCAGATGTGGTTGGGTTTGAGACCATGCATGAACTTGTTGAGATCAAAACGAGTATAGCGAAGATTGATTTTTTGGGGTGAATGGTATCTGAATGGTTCATGGTATCTGAAAGGAACCAAAACCTAAATAAAGCTACCGTCCACTTTTGAAAACAAGCTACTGTCCAAATTTGTCAACAACCTACTGCAAATTTGATTTTTTTTAATATTATGTTTTAAGTTAGAGGTCTGTTACTTCTAATATTATTAATTATGTATTTCTATCATTTGCATTTGACTCTCTTTAATGTTATTTCTTATGGTTATGTAATGAATTGAATTTAGAACATTATTTTGGTAATGTAATAAATTTATTTTATATTTTATTATATTTTTATTTATTAAAATTAATAAATATATAATTTTATTTGCCGTGTCCAAACAGTGTCGGATATTCAATTTTTGAGTTTTGCAGTGTCGGTGTCGCGCCGTGTCTGTGTCCGTGTCCGTGCAACATAGTATTTCAAAAAGTTCCATAGAGATAAACAAAAGTAAATTTTTAAGAGATAATCAGGAATAAGTAGAACAAAAGAGTTTTATAACTAATTGACTAGTTGTTAAAATCAATTAGCTAGGCATTTAATAGTGTCGACATGTCAGACCAACGCTCAAACCCAACATTCGTTACGAGCCATAATCCACTACGTGGTGGGCATGCTTGATTCTATACCCAAACTTTACAAACCCGGGAACAATCCAGGCCCATACTCGAAATATAACCGTTGGAAAAGGAAAATAAAATAAATGGCCTAAGAATTGGACCGTCTGGGGAGAAGTAACCGTTGCCTTGCTCTCAGGCCATTCCCAACAAAAGCTTAAATACCAGCACCCTTACCTTCTTCTTCCTCACAAAACCAATCTGATACTATCCATCTCTACTACTCTCATCGCAATCGCTCTTCCATTGCCTAAAGCTCTCTTTTCGTTTAAGTTGTTATAATTTGCTCCAAATATTATTCTAGCCCTAGCTTTTCTTTCTGCATTTTCATTACCAAATGGCTGAAATGAAAGATTGCCAACACCATGTTGTGGAAATCCCGGTGGACGAAGAGCACCAACAGAAGCTCTCGTCCGCCATGACCATCATTTCGGCAATCCAACACCACCCGTTAACGGAAATCTCCGAGAGCCCCGGCCATTTGCTTCTTCTCAAGCTCTGGCGAAGAGAAGAAGACCTCTTCGGCCGGAGGATCGCTCGGAGAGAGACCCGAATGGATCTCATCCGCCGCGAGATCTTTCAGCTGTGTTGCTTCTTCTTGATATTTCATGCCTTTTTCTTGACCATCTTGTTCACTTCTTCGGTTAGCTCCAAGGAGGGGACTTGCCAGAAGTGGTGGATTCCGAGCATTCTTTCGGTTTCAACTTCTGTTGTGTTTGTGGTACTTGTGCAGGTCAATCTGTGGAGGTACTGGAAGGTGTGGGGACAGTTACAGAGGGAGAAGAGCGAGAATCGAGCTCTTGTGAGGTGCATTCAGGAGTTGAGGATGAAGGGAGCGAGCTTTGATTTGTCCAAGGAGTCGCAGAGTGGGAAGAGGATGAAGAGCTCGAGTGTCGAGATCAAGTGGAAGCCCATCACTTGGTGCTCGCAGAACTTGATCACCATCTGCCTTGTTTGCTTTGCAGGTTTGTAATCTTTGCTATCACACATTATGTCTATGTTGTGAGAAAGATGTTACATATATCGGACACATGTACTTAATTACTGGTGGTCTATAAATATGATTGCCCTGATTGCTTTGCAGGTTTGGTGTTTCCTGCCTCCAAATTGATGCTCTGCGGCGGCTTCTGAGCTTTGGGAGATTCCTAGTTATCTTCACCTTGAGAAAGGTATTGAATCGTTTCTTACAAATGACTGTTCATGTTGTGGATTCAGTATGGCATTGATAGACTGTTTTCCTGCCTTCTAGATTGATGATCGCGGCAGCTTGGAGGTCTGGAGGAGTGTTCTGTTGATGATCTTTCTCAAGGTATTGTAACTGTTGATGATTCTCGATTTCAATGTACATGCTGAGGGAGCCGACTCAGCAAGGTTTTTGACAAATTTCTATTCTATGCAGGCTGTAAATTTGGAAGATGTTGCAACTGAGAAGGGAAGCATTGCGATCCATTGCATAGTAAAAGTAACAAATCATGCCAATTGCAAGAGCATTGTGTTTGGGAATGAAGAGGCTTTTTGGTAGATTAGGTGCTCTTAGGGAGGCATCTACTTTGCAGTGATGTAGAGTTTTGTTGAATTGTGGGGGGGATCTTCCGCCAGTAAGTATCCAATGGGAAAGTGAAGGTCCTAGAGGGGGGGTTGAATAGGCCCTGACAACTTTTTACTCTATCCTGCGCACAAGGATAGCAAAGATTGTGCTATCCTGTTTGCTGTGAGACTAAGTTGTGTAAATAAAAAGGCGAGTACTGAAAGTAAAAGATATAACACCAGTACGTTTTTTATACGCAGAAACCCTGCAACCAGAGAGAAAAACTGTGTGCCTCTAACTCTTGAGAGACAAACTATTCCACTATTGTAAAGACACTTCTTACAAGACTCACAACTCAGAGGATGGCACAACACCTAGCCATCCTGCCTAGTCTAACTACTAGCACACAACTGAACTTGCTCTCTTGTCACTCAAGTGTTTTACACATAGCTCGAATCTAAGCTTCTATGCAGAATTCAACTAACACCTTTAGCTAATTCTCAAGGACAGCTTACACCTTGCTTCACACGAACTTAGCTAACTCCTTAGCTAATTCTTTATGAAGACTTCTCCGGGTTGCATCACCTAGACAACTCTCAAGGTATGCATGAACAATGAACAATGAAATGGGTTTTGAAAATGTTTTGATGCTCAGCTCTAAGATTTATAATCAACAAGGAAGACTTAGAGCAAAGGAGTAAAGAAGCAATAAAGCTAAGACTCAAAGGGAGAAAATGCAAATGACAATTTTCAACAACCAAAGAGCAAGAGAGGTCTTGCTCTCTATTTATAGGCAAAGTGCACAGCTATGAGGAAGCAAGCACGTTTGCCACATCAACAATATTCTTTTGGACTCTAGCTGCTTGTCTGGAATACTAGGACGGATAGGACCCTAGGGATCCCTCCACTCACAAGACAAAAACTGAGAATAGACTTTCCTAGGAAAGACTAAAGCCAAAAGGATAAGACAAAAGGTTTTGGGAAAACTAGATCAGATTTAGTCAAGCATAAAGACTCTACAAAACCACTTTTCCTAAGAGGACACTTAGGACAGCTGATAGCTTGGGCGGTGCATCACATGGGCAGCTGTCAACTTGGTTTTTGAATCACAAAACCCAGCTGGTTCCCAAAGGCTCAAGTTATGTGATCACGGGTTGGTTTGCCACACCACCCTAGACTAACTTGGAGCTCAAGTACGAATAAACTAATGTTTTGCTAAAAGGTATTTGAAATTCAAACACTTAGAAACTGAAGCAAACACATTTGAATATGCACATGGTCAGACCCAGTAGATAGAACAGATACAGCAGGGGTATCCGTTTAATCGGGATGGCAAGCACGGCTGCCATCCTTAGTGAATGAATGTGATGCACATGCATGAACTACCTGATGCACATGAAATCTGTCAGGTTCTTCATTCTTCACTTGAGTAGTCCTTGCTACCAGGCTACAACATGTAGCATGTATCCTTGTGTTTTAATCATTAAGGGATAGCCAACAATTCTTGTACCAACAATCTCCCCCTTTGGCATTCCTGATCAAAACACACCTTCAAAGGTTGTGCTGGTTCTAAACACAAGAATAGACTAAACACCTGCACAAACATCTCAAGAACAAGTGAAGGTATGGAGGGCCAAAAACTCTTATGAAACACAAGGTGTGGGATACCAAGACAATCATGCATCATAACCAACAGAATAGCATAACCAGCAAACAACATAAGTCAATAATTTAACCACACAACATTCATAAATAATTCAGAGTTTTGACAACATAGGCCCTACAACTAGTTCTCCCCCTTTTTGGCAGTGAATGCCAAAGGGAAACAGAGAAACCGATGTTCAACATAAAAACAACCTACATCCGAGAATGGATAAAACAACATTAATGCAGAGAACCACAACAGAAAACCTAAGTAGAAGCATTCTCATCATCACTGGGCTCCCTGCGGATCACATCATCATCACTCTCACTCTCTTTATCATCAGGATCAGAGGAGGCATGCGTATCCTGAGAAGAAGCAGTGGAAGAACCAGAGGCATCCTCATCTCTGCAGCGCTCAAACTCCCTTAAGATCTCAGGCATCTCCTTCTTGAAGTTGTAGAACTGACGACCAACATAGTCCCTAAAACCAATGACTGCCTCCTGCATTGCCTTGTCCACAATGAGCTTGATCTCCTTTTTCAGCAAGGTCTGCTCCAAAGACTCAACATATAACCCGGACTGAGTAGCGGATTTGGCAATTGTGACACGGTCAACAGGGTTGACAAGCAGAGCAAGAGCATCATCTCCATGGAATGGGACATTGCTCTTGATGCAGAGAAGAGTGATCACAGCCGGAAAAACAATGGAACTGGAGGCAGAGAGACGCTGAGGGATAGCAGCGCGTCTGATAGCCTGAAAGATATAGTACTCGGCTGGAAGGAGAGGTTTGGTTTTGTCACAAAAATAGGCAATCAAAACAGCTTGCAGGTGAGTGATCTTGCTGGTTTGGGTTGTGGGAGTGAGAAGAGACCTAGCTACAAAGGTCATAAACTTGTACCACTCAGGCATGAAGCTACTGGATAGAAAGAGATCTGAGAGTGGCTCAGTAGGAGGAGGGAAGTACATGAGAGAGGCAAGGTGATCTATGGTTGTTGAATCCCTGTATTGAAAAACCTTAGTCATGGTATGCTTTTCAGTAATCGGGAGGGATAAGACCTCACGTATCCTAGCAGGCCGGATATCAACCTCCACTCCCCTCACCCAAACCATAATAGGATCATTGGACCTAAGCTTAATCTCAGGAGGGACATTCTCAGGAAAGTTAGCATAGAATTCCTGAACTAAAGAGATGTTGACCCTAAGAAATGACTCCAAAGCTTTGACCCACCCTAGCCTATCAACAAAATGCTTAACTGCTGGAGGTATGTTTTTAAAATCAAATGGCTTCTCATAGATAATGGGTCTACTGATAGTGACAGAAGAGAAGACGGACATGGTTTTATTGGAACGGAAATGGGATTCAGAGGGGATATCAGTTACCTCAAACATCCTTTTCTTAAGAGGCAACGAGGGTCTCCCATCCTGGGCTCCAATAGGCATGGCTTTGGAAGGTTTGGAAGGTCCAGAGGAATCCTTCGATCCAGACTTAGAAGAGCCGGCGATTGGCTTGCCAGAGTTCCTGGTGATTCGACGGCGAGGAGCGCGAAATTCCGGATCAGAACTGGAGGAACCAGAGAACTCCATAGGCTCTTCTTCTTCATCATCGTCATCGAGAATTGGAAACTTGGGCTGTTTTCCAACCTTGGGAAGTGGATCCTTGGCAGATTTGGGGGCGGCGCCGGTGGAGGAAGGTCCGGACTTGGCAAATCCCTGGGATCGGGATGCAAGGGCATCGAGTATCCCTTGAGTGCGACCCATGCCAGAAGGCTTGATCTTCTTGGCCCGAGCAGACCCAGCATGAATGGTGCCCTTTCTCTTCCTAATTTCATTCAATGTTGCAGCAATGGAGGCTTCAACCTCTTTGGGGGAGGGATGAGGTGCAACGATAGTGGAATCCACTTGTACAGGGACAAGGGATGGAGTAGCGACAGCGGAGGAGATGGGAGTAGAACTCGGAGAGGAGGAGAAGGCTCTCAACACTTGAGAAGCAGTAAGCAGGGGATCGGAATTCCCTCGGAGCGAAGAAGAAACCATTGGAGAGGTCACTGACCCGGTTTCTTTTGCAGCAGAGTTTTGGTTTGGTTCATCCATGGGAATGGAGGAGAAGAAATGAGAGGATACGAGAGAGAATGAGGATGAAGAAACAGAGATGAGAATTGGTGAGAGAGAAATGAGGAAGCGAAGTGACTGGTGAAGAAGATGGAGGAGTGGAAGGAGAAACTAGTTTTTAATAGGCATGCAAAAAGCAACCATGATTAGACGTAACCGTCTTGAGAATTGCAATCCCACAACGGTTGTGGGAAGTCTCCCCCTCTTCTTCTCAAAAGCTGACCCTCACAAGGGTCTATGAAAGAATATGCCTAGCCCATCTCAGAACCGAAAGCAAAGCCCTCTTATAAGCCTAGATGTCCTAATAGAAACTCAAAAGATCCTAGGACTGCAAACAACATAAGAGATACAAAAGGCAACTGCCAACTTAGCAAAAGCAAGGTTCACATACCAACAAAAGCAACAAATGGCTTAAACAGTGTAAACCCATGAGTGTCCCAATTTTTAATTTTACTCCCCCTTAGAAAGTGCATAAATTTGAAAAAGAAACTAACAAATTTAACATCTTGAGCAAAAATTAGAAAAAAAACGAATCCCAATGTTTTAGGATATGTGGTGCATAAACACACAAAACATGGACACTAGGGTTTCTATTAACCTCACCTACTCACACAATACTACACATGACCATATGACTAACAAATTTACATGGTCCATATATCATGACATATATCAGAAGGAGTGTGTGTGTGAAAAGCAATCTCAATGGAGCATATGATTACATCAACTGAGATAAGCAGTGAGATATCACAAAGAACCTGAGACCAGAGGTCTTTTTCCTCCTTATATCTCCAGTGAACATTTTCAGCACTGTTATTTATTTTCATTTTGAAGGCCTAGCTGAAAGATCGTCCTCATAGGTTTTTATAACGAGAAAACATTGTCGTTGACTCCCAAACCAGTTGATTTTAGGGCAACACGTGTAACAAGGACACGTCAAGGACTGTTTTCCAAACCCATAGAAGGATAGATCATAACTCAGCAATCCTCACAGATGTGAGAACTGGCTAGCTTACACAGTTTGTTATATTAGTGAAGTTTCAACCTTTCTTCAAAGACATCAAGCCAACCTCATTTCTGCCCACCCTTATATCGTTTGTCACGACCAAGGAATGTATACTTTGAGATTAGTTTGGTAATGAACATTTTAATCAACCAACTTCAACCTCAAACTAGTCTCGTTTCTTCCCACCCTTATATCGTTTGTCACGACCAAGGAATGTATACTTTGAGACTAGCTTGGAACAACTTCACTGCACGCACTTATCTCAAGTATATAGCTCACAATATTGCGCACCACTTAGAGAAGCTTAAAGTGAGACATATAGTTCTTCTATTTGCCATAATAACTAGACCACAGAAGAGTGTGTAGAAACACATAGTCATGCAGAGATTAGAGTAAGGGAAGCTAATGAAAACCCTAGACACATCCTTAGGTTAAGATCAACCAAAACATATCCTGGGATATCAACAAGCTTAGGCATCCTAATCTCGAGGAGACCACAAGAACCACAACAACAATTATTATATATAAATTTTTGATTTTCCATGGAACAATAAACCCTACACTACATACTTAGGTACAGGGGAGAAAAATCAATCATTGTTACCCACACCAATGGCCTGACGAAGGCTGGTGAAACGAGCATTGTCAAGTGGTTTTGTGAACAAATCAGCTAGTTGTTGCTCAGTTGGAATAAAAGACAATTCAAGCAGTTTCTCTTCAACTAGGTTCCTTATGAAATGATACCTTATTTCTATATGCTTTGTCCTAGAACGCAACACAGAATTCTTAGAGATATTGATGGCAGAGGTATTATCACAGAATAAGGATAGCATACCTTGCTTGAATCCGTAGTCAGAGAGCATTTGCTTCATCCAAAGCAGCTGAGTGCAACAACTGCCGGCTGCAATGTATTCGGCCTGAGCGGTGGACAGCGAAACACAGTTCTGTTTCTTGCTGTGCCACGATACCAAGTTGTTCCCAACAAAGAAACAGCCCCCGGAAGTGCTTTTCCGGTCATTAGCATCTTCGGCCTAATCGGAGTCCGAGTATCCTGCAATCTCAACGTTAGTATCAAAAGTATACTTGATGCCATAATCAGAAGTATACTTGATATATTTAATGATACGTTTTACCGCCTTAACATGAAACTCCTTGGGGTTGGCTTGATACCTAGCGCACACCCCAACGCTGAAAGCAATGTCTGGCCTGCTGGCCGTGAGATATAGCAGGCTACCAATCATACTCCTGTAGAGAGTTGGATCAACATCTATCCCTTCAAGATCAGCATTGATTTTGCAACTTGTCCCCATCAGATTTTGGACAGCAGTGGAGGTTTCCATCCCGAACTTCTTGATAAGTTCCTTGGCATACTTCGATTGAGAGATGAATAATCCATCCTTACCTTGAGACACTTGCAATCCTAGGAAATAACTAAGCTTACCACACAAACTCATTTCAAACTCCTTAGTCATGAGAGTGGTAAATTCTTTCACTAGGGTCTCGGATGTGGATCCAAACACAATGTCATCCACATACACTTGGGCAATGATAATGTCCTTAGAGGTACACTTGACAAACATAGTTTTGTCAATAGAACCTCTCACATACCCGTTCTCAGTCAAATGTGTAGAAAGTCTCTCATACCAAGCCCTAGGAACTTGCTTAAGACCATAGAGGGCCTTATCTAACCTATACACATGGTTGGGATGGCTGACACTCTGAAATCCTGGGGGTTTTGCCACATAGACTTCCTCCTTGAGGATACCATTCAGAAAGGCACTCTTCACATCCATTTGATATAGAGTGAATTTCAAATGACATGCTATGGCTAGAAGGAGACGCACATATTCTAACCTAGCAACAGGGGCAAAGGTTTCATCAAAATCTAACCCCTCAATTTAGGAATAACCCTGCACAACCAATCGGGCTTTGTTACGGGTTATCACTCCTTTCTCATCTAACAAGGCCTCTTTCACATTCTTCGGCTCAATAGTGGACACAAAACCATAACAAGTGATCTCATTGATCTCACTTTTGAAAAGAGCTAGAAAACTTCTAAGCACAGTAAAGTTGCTTACCAACTGAGCAAACTTACCCCTTGTCTTTCTTGGCTCATCAAGCTTACCAATGATGTCGGAGGAATTGTGATCTTTCTGAACTTGGCGTTTACCAGTTATGTGAGGCTTCTGGATAGCTAAGGTTGCATCTATCCCATCAGTGAGGATCTCAGCCGGAAGATCAGAGTCACTTACCTCTTCTTCCACTTCAGATGTGGAAGGTTTGTCTTTGAGAGCTAGGCTCTGAGTTGTCTCTTGTTCCTGCATAGGAACATAAGGAGAACCGTGACAGCAAACAAGGGAATCATCAATAGCAATATTTATGGTTTCCATAATTTTGCAAGATATTTTGTTGTACACACGATAAGCACGACTGTTCAAGACATAACCAAGAAAAATACATTTGTCACATTTAGCATCAAATTTGGTCAGATATTCTCTATCCTTATAAATGTAACAAGGACTCCCAAACACCTTGAGATGTGATATATTAGGTATCCTTCCCTTCCATAACTCGTAAGGAGTCTTGAAGGTTCCAGGCCTAAAGATAACCCTATTCAAAGTGTAACAAGCATTGTTAACAGCCTCAGCCCAAAAAGAATGAGCGAGTTCAGCTAAGTTTAGCATTACTCTACCCATTTCAACCAATGCTCTATTCTTCCTTTCAACTATCTCATTGTGTTGGGGAGTGATAGGAGCAGAGAACTCATGGTGCACACCATATTCATCACAATAATCAGCAAAATTGGCATTTTCAAATTCAGTGCCATGATCGGATCTGATCCTAACAATATGCAACCTCTCATGTGACTTCTCATTTGTGACTTGTTTTGCAAAGCTAAAATATTTCTCAAAAGTTTCATCTTTACTTGCCAAAAACTTTAACCAAGTAAACCTAGAGAAATCATCAACAATAACAAGCACATACTTCCTACCACCAACACTTTCGGTGTCAATGGGACCTACTAAATCAAGATGCACTAATTGTAAAACTTTGGAAGTAGGTTTAGCAGAACGTGAAAGATGAGAGGTACGGGTTAGCTTACCCATCTTGCAATCCCCACACATACCTGGGGACTTACCTGTGAGCTTAGGTAGTCCTCTTACCCCGGATTTTGCAGAGAGCTTGACAATGTCTTGATGGTTGAGATGACACATACGTCTATGCCATAGATCAAGAAGGTCCTCGGCAACTTGAGATCGAAAACAGATTTGGGGAGTGAACTTCTCATGGGCAGAGATACAATAACATTGATCTCTAGTCCTATCACCTCTCATGATACTCCTACCTTTCCCATCTAAGATGAGACATCTTGACTTGTCAAAAGTGACAGAGTCATGTTCATCCACAATCTGATTGACACTTAACAGACTGACTTCTAGACCTCTGACAAGAAGAACATTCTTCAGACATGGGAGACCAGGAGTACTAACTGTCCCTTTGCCTATGATCTTAGTCTTGGCACCATCCCCAAACACAACACTGCCTGATGGATATGTCTCATCCATGGATGAGAACCACTTTCGGTCTCCAGTCATGTGCCTAGAACAACCACTATCAACATACCAAGAGTCGGGCTTCCTAGTTGAAAGAGCAGTAAAGGCGACATTGCAGATGGCTACTATCCTATCCTGAGGTTTAGGATGGAAGCTGACCCTTGTAACAAAACATGACAGATCGTCATCATCAAAATCATGGTCTCGAACATGTTTATCAAGAGAATTTGTCTCAAAAGTTCTCCTAGCCTTTCCTACCTTAGGGTTGGCTCTTCTCCTAGCAGGAGGATTCCTAGCTGAGATTTTTGGCTTTGGGATGGCAAGACTCTGTGCTATCCTAGATAGCTCCTTAAGGGAGTCCTCAAGAGTTGACTGAAAAGTAGTGATACTCTCCTTCTTCTGTGACTTCCTAGAGTTTTGCTGACTGAATCTAAGCTTCCTACAACGAGGACGGATGTGTCCTGTTACTCCACAATAATGACAAGTGGGAACAAAACGTTGTGACCTAGTAGGCTCTAAGGAAGTTGGATTCAAGGGCTCTTTGCTCTTGACAAACACGGTCTTGTTACCCTAACTAGAACAACTTCCAGATACAAACCCTAGACCAGACTTGTCCCTATCGGACTTACCCAAACCACAAATCTTAGTCAGCTTTTCGGACCCAAAAGAGAACTTCTCAAATTGTTGACGTGAATCAATTAGGGCTTTCTCAAGATCTGACTTTTCAGAGGTTAGAGTAGAAACTAGTTTGGTCTAAGAATCTAGACTAGTTTGCAAAGACAATACTTGGTCCTCTAGACAAACCTTTTCTGTCTTCCATTTTGACTTGAGGGATAGCAACTTCTCATGCATCCCTTCATTGGTCTCCTTGCATTCTGAAAGCTCATTAGAGAGAGCTTCAATTTTTGCAAGCATAGACTTAGAGGCAGACACTAACCTAGAACACTTATTGTGCATGGAGATATCACAGTCATCATCCTCAAGGAACTCATCTAACTCAATAGAGGCAACAAGAGCTATATTCTCGTCATCATGATCGGAGAATTGCTCGGAATCACTATCACTCCAAGACACCTTAAAAGCTTTGTGAGATTTATTCTTCCTACTTGGACATTCAATAGATCTATGTCCGACACCACCACACTCATAGCACTTATCACTTTTCTGAAAGGTTTTAGGCTTGGGAGTCCTATCGCCTGTGGTATCACTAGGTTTAGGATTCCTAGAAGCTGATCCTCGAGAGGGATAACGACCAACAGGGAAAGACCTTCTCTTCCTAAGCAACTTATCAAACTGTTTAGTTAGGTAGGCAATCTCATCCAAACTATCCTCAAAAACCTCCGGTTCCTTTTCTCTCTCATCTACCTCATTGACAGTGGATAAGGCTATGGTATTTTCCTTCCTAGACTTCTTTCTCTTAGACTCGAAAACTTTCAAGTTTCCTACCAACTCATCTAAGGAATAGGTGTCTAGATTCTGGGCTTCCTCTATGGCAATTTGCTTGGCCTCATAACTAGACGGAAGAGCACGAAGGAATTTTTTGACAATCCTATGGGAGGGAATGGGGTCTTCCAATCCTTGACACTGGTTCGTGATACTAAGAAGGCGACCATGAAACTCATCTATACTCTCATCCTCACGCATAGACATTTCCTCAAACTCAAGGAACAGGCTCTGAAGTTTCTGAGCCTTTACCCTAGTGTTACCCTCATAGGTAGTGGCTAAAGTATCCCAAGCATTCTTAGCGGTAGGACAAGTGATGATCCTTCTCCGCTCTTTTTCAGATAGTGCAGAAAACAAGCTGTTGAGAGCTTTGGTGTTCATCCTAAAATCACCTTTTTCAATATCATCCCATTCAGATTTGGGTTTCTGCATTA
The DNA here is from genome assembly GCA_034370585.1 of Fragaria x ananassa. Taxonomy (NCBI): domain Eukaryota; kingdom Viridiplantae; phylum Streptophyta; class Magnoliopsida; order Rosales; family Rosaceae; genus Fragaria; species Fragaria x ananassa. The sequence goes on along the minus strand of CP139766.1, from coordinate 29,405,343 downwards.
ATACGGCAGAACCCTCATTCATGGGTTTCATAGGGTGTTTCCAACCCTCTTTGACCATAGTCCATTGTCTCCCATCATCTTGGAAGATAAGGAAAGCGGTCATCATTACCTTCCACTGGAAATAGTCCGTTCCATCAAAGAATGGTGGAGTATTCACAGGGGTAGGGCCTCTACCACGGTCCATTCTTGGGACACAGAGGGATCTCACTAGCTAGGCTAGCGACCCGCTCTGATACCACTTGAAGGTCCTAGAGGGGGGTGAATAGGCCCTGACAACTTTTTGCTCTATCCCGCGCACAAGGATAGCAAAGATTGTGCTATCCTGTTTGCTGTGAGACTAAGTTGTGTAAATAAAAAGGCGAGTACTGAAAGTAAAAGATATAACACCAGTACGTTTTTTATACGCAGAAACCCTGCAACCAGAGAGAAAAACTGCGTGCCTCTAA